>OY796891.1:24348050-25083590 GCA_963680785.1 Diplosoma virens
AATTTGAAAAATTTTTATAATAGTGTTTTTATTGCTTTTGAAAACAAAAGTTCATGCACAAACCTTGAAAAATACACAGATCGTCATGAAAAGTTTTATTTAAATCACAGTGTTGTCTATTTTACCAAGTTTTTTGTATCATAACAGCAATAAAACTATTTCTCAAGTCAACTGTTGAACTTTGCGTCATAATCACAGTTCTTCTTCTTTCTGTTATTCTTGTTTTCAACACTATCTTTGTCGTTTTTGATTATTTTCTTATGTTTTTTCCTCCATGTCATCATCACCAACCCATAATTTCATAACTATTTTGCTTATTTTTGTTGATGTTTACGTGTCTGTTTTTAGCTTCTACTTAACTGTTCAACTGTTGACTTGAGAAATAGTTTTATTGCTGTTATGATACAAAAAACTTGGTAAAATAGACAACACTGTGATTTAAATAAAACTTTTCATGACGATCTGTGTATTTTTCAAGGTTTGTGCATGAACTTTTGTTTTCAAAAGCAATAAAAACACTATTATAAAAATTTTTCAAATTGTAATTTTTATCTAATATCTTACCATCAAACGAACTTATAAATGATGATAAAAGAAAATTTTTAGCAAATTGTGATAATTTTTTATAACTAAAGACAACAATACGTAAAGTCGAGAGAATTTTTTAAAATAAAAATCTAACAGACCAGTTGAAAGCATAGAAATTGATATGCTCTACAATTTACATGCATAATAGATTAAGAAAGTTTAGGTTTGTAAATCAAAATACACAAGTTGTGACTTCAAATTAAAAAATAAAAAAATTTTCTTGGTTTTTACTTTTGAAACAACAAACTTAGCTATTGAAACGTGAACAAAGTAAAATGTAGATTTGTTTCACTAGAATCGAAAAGTTTGCTTGTAAAAAGGCAAAATTAAATTATGCTGAAACGTAATGTTTTTGATTTTTTTTTTTGAGGCACAAACGGTTTCAACTTAAACTAGTTAAAATTTGTAAGGTTGACTAATTTTCATCATAAAGTTAATTTAAAGCATCACGTTTAGGTTACATGATGAATAAACAGTTGCTAAAAACAGATATTGATTTGCAAATCAAACAACTTTTAACGCCAAATTTGCTATTTTTCAATCAAGACGGTTTGAACTTGAGAAAATCTTGTGAAATTTTGTAATGTTAAACACCTTTTTAATGTAAAGTAGATTGAAATTATTTAAGTTACAAGGTGAAAAAAAAAAACTGTTTAAGTTAAAAATTGATATCTTTTAATGAAGAATGAGTTCAATAAACTTGATTAGTCAACTTTTTGTTAGTTTACTTTGAAATGTTTGTGTTGTTGCTTAGTATTTAAAACAAACAAATCGATATTTAGTTAAACTAAAGGCTTTAATGCGACTCTTTTCACTTTGGAAAGAAAAAACTAAGTAAAATGAGAATTTTTGAACCGTGCAAAAGTCGAAATATTTGCCTCTGTAAAAAATTGAAGATAAGTATAATAAAAATCAAGGTTGCCAAGAAATAAGTTAAACAAAGGTATAACAAAATTAAGGTTGATTAGAAGAATTCAAGGCTGCTAAGAGAAAAAGTTTTAAAATTCAATAAAGCTGCCTAAAAGTCAAGCTTTCTTAGAGAAAAATCGAATGCAGGTATCTAAAAATTAAGATTGATTAAGAAAAAGTTTTGAGAAATTAAACATAAGTAAAATCAAGGTTGACAAGAAAAAACTTAAACAAAGGTATAAAAAAATTCAGAGTTACCAAGAAAAAATGAAACATAGATATAACAAAATCAAGTTTGTCTAAAACAATTGAGGTTAGGTATGACAAAAAAAAGGTTATCAAAAAAAATTAAACAAAAGTATCACAAAACCAAGGTTGTTTAGAGAAAAATTGAAGGTAGGTGCAACAAAAATCCAGATTGTTTAAAAAAAATTAAACATAGGTATGACAAAATTCAAGGTTGCCAAGAAAAATTAAACAAACGTATAAAAAAAAATTGAGGATGTCAAGAAAAATTAAAGATAGATATTTAAAAATCAAGGTTGACTAAGAAAATTTTTGAAAAAAAAATTGAACAAATGTGTAGCAAAAATCAAGTTTGTTTAGGAGAAAATTGAAGATAGGAATGACAAAAATCAAGGTTGTCTAAAGAAAACTTTTAAAATATAACAAAAATCATGGTTGACAAAGAAAATTTTTAAAAAGTTCAACAAGGGTGTAGCGAAAATCAAATTTGTTGAGAAAAAAAATTAAATATAGGTATCTTCAAATCAAGCTTCCTAGGAAAAATTTTTGAAAAAGTGAACATAAATATAACAAAATCAAGGTTGTCAAGAAAATATTAAAAATGATAGATATCTAAAATCAAGGTTACCAAGAGAAGCTATTAGAATTGAATAAAGGTATAACAAAAATCAAGGTTGACTAAGAAAAATTTTTGAAAATTAAACATAAGTATAACAAAACACAAAATTGCTTAGAGAAAAAGCTTTAAAATTAAACAAAGGTATAACAAAAATCGAATTTATCTAGAAAAAAATGAAGATATGTGTAACAAAAACCAAGGTTGACTAAGAAAAATTTTTGAAAAATTGAACATAATTATAGCAAAAATCAAGCTTACCTAGAAAAAAAAAAATTGAAGATAGATATCTAAAAACCAAGATTGCTTAAAGAAAAACTTTTAAAAATTGAACGAAGGTGATACAAAAAATCAAGTTTGTTTAGAAAAAAAAAACTGAAAAAAGTTATAACCAAGGTTACCAAGAAAAATTAAACAAAGGTATAGCAAAAATCAAGGTTGGCTAAGAAAAACTTTTGAAAAATTGAGCATAAGTATAATAAAAGTCAAAATTGTTGAAAGAAAAAAGTTTGAAAAATTAAACAAAGGTATAACAAAAATCGAATTTGTCTAGAAAAAATTGAAGATAGGTGTAACAAAAACCAAGGTTGTCTAAGAAAAATTTTTGAAAAATTGAACAAAAGTACAAAAATCAAGGTAACCTAGAAAAAATTAAAGATGTAGTTATAAAATCAAGATTGATTAGAAAAGATTAAACAAAGATATGACAAAAATCGAGGTTGTTTTAAGGTTTTCAAAAAAAAAAATTAAACAAAGGTGTGACAAAAATTGAGGTTGTTTAGAAAAAAAAAATTGAGTTTAGGTATGAGAAAAATCAAAGTTACCGAGAAAATTAAATAAAGGTATGACAAAAATCAAGATTTTAAGAAAAATTAAAGATAAGTATGACAAAAATCGAGGTTGTTAAGAAATAATTAAACAAAGTTGTGACAAAAATCAAGGTTACCAAGACAAAATTAAACCTAGATATAAGAAAATCGAGATCGCCGAGAAAACATTGAAGAGACTTATAAAAAAATTAAGGTTTTCAAGATAAAACTACACAAAGTTATGACAAAAATTAAGGTTTTTAAGAAAAATTAAAGATAAGTGTAACAAAAATCGAGGTTGTCAAGAAATAACTACACAAAGGTATGAAAAAAAAAATCAAGATTACCAAGAAAAATTAAACCTAGATATAAGAAAATCAAAATCGCTGAGAAAAATTGAAGATAGTTATAAAAAATTAAGGTTTTCAAAAAAAAAAAATTAAACAAAGGTATGACAAAAATCGAGGTTGTTAAGAAAAAATTAAAGATAGTTATGAAAAAAAAAATTAAGGTTTTCAAGAAAAAACTAAACAAAGTTATGACAAAAATCGAGGTTGGTTAAGAAAAAATTGAAGATAGTTACGAGAAAAAACAAGGTTGTTAAGAAAAATTAAATAAAGGTATGACAAAAATCGAGGTTGTCAAGAAATAACTAAACTAAGGTACGACAAAAATCAAGGTTGTCAAGAAAAAATTAAATCTAGATATAAGAAAATCAAGATCGCCGAGAAAAAAAAATCAAAGATAATTATAAAAAATTAAGGTTTTCAAAAAAAATTAAACAAAGTTATGACAAAAATCGAGGTTGTTAAGAAAAATTAAAGATAAGTATGACAAAAATCAAGGTTACCAAGAAAAAATTAAACTTAGATATAAGAAAATCGAGATCGCCGAGAAAAAAAAATCGAAGATAGTTATAAAAAAATTAAGGTTTTCAAGAAAAAATTAAACAAAGTTATGACAAAAATCGAGGTTGGTTAAGAAAAAATTGAAGATAGTTACGAGAAAAATCAAGGTTGTTAAGAAAAATTAAATAAAGGTATGACAAAAATCAAGGTTGATTAGAAAAAACTTAAAAAAAGTTATGACAAAAATCGAGGTTGTCAAGAAATAACTAAACAAAGGTACGACAAAAATCAAGGTTATCAAGAAAAAATTAAATCTAGATATAAGAAAATCAAGATCGCCGAGAAAAAAAAATCGAAGACAATTATAAAAAAATTAAGGTTTTCAAGAAAAAAAATTAAACAAAGTTATGACAAAAATCGAGGTTGTTAAGAAAAATTAAAGATAAGTATAACAAAAATCAAGGTTACCAAGAAAAAATTAAACCTAGATATAAGAAAATCAAGATCGCCGAGAAAAAAAATCGAAGATAATTATAAAAGAATTAAGGTTTTCAAGAAAAAATTAAACAAAGTTATGACAAAACTCAAGGTTGTTAAAAAAAATTAAAGATAAGTGTGACAAAAATCGAGGTTGTCAAGAAATAACTAAACAAAGGTATGACAAAAATCAAGGTTACCAAGAAAAAATTAAACCTAGATATAAGAAAATCAAGATCGCCGAGAAAAAAAATTGAAGATAGTTATAAAAAATTGAGGTTTTCAAGAAAAAACTAAACAAAGTTATGACAAAAATCGAGGTTATTAAGAAAAATTAAAGATAAGTATGACAAAAATCAAGGTTACCAAGAAAAAATTAAACCTAGATATAAGAAAATCAAGATCGCCGTGAAAAAAAATCAAAGATAGTTATGAAAAAAATTAAGGTTTTCAAGAAAAAACTAAACAAAGTTATGACAAAACTCAAGGTTGTTAAGAAAAATTAAAGATAAGTGTGACGAAAATCGAGGTTGTCAAGAAATAACTAAACAAAGGTATGAAAGAAATCAAGATCGCCGAGAACAAAATTGAAGATAGTTATAAAAATTAAGGTTTTCAAGAAAAGTTAAACAAAAGTATAACAAAATTGAGGTTGTTAAGAAAAAATTGAAGATAGTTATAATAAAAACCAAGTTTGTTTAGAAAAAAAATTAAAGGTGGGTGCAACAAAAATCAAATTTGTCTAGAAGAAATTGAGGTTAGATATGACAAAAACCAAGGTTACCAAGAAAAATTGAAGGTAGATATGACAAAAATCAAGGTTGTTTAGGAAAAATTAGGTAAAGGTTTGACAAAAATCGAGGTGTCAAGAAAAAAAATTAAAGAAAAAAATTGAATATAGTTATAAAAAGTTAAGGTTGTCAAGAAAAATTAAACAAAGGTATGAAAAAAATCGAGGTTGTTAAGAAAAATTTAAACAAAGGTATGACAAAAATTAAGGTTCTTTAGAAAAAAATTGAGTTTAGGTATGACAAAAATCAAGGTTACCAAGAAAAATTAAACAAAGGTATGACAAAAACCAAAATTGATAAGAAAAAATTTAAACAAAGGTATGACAAAAATCAAGATTGTTAAGAAAAATTAAAGATAAGTGTGACAAAAATCGAGGTTGTCAAGAAAAAATTCAACAAAGGTATGACAAAAATCAAGGTTATCAAGAAAAAAAAATTAAACCTAGATATAAGAAAATCAAGATCGCCGAAAAAAAATTGAAGATAGTTATAAAAAATTAAGGTTTTCAAGAAAAATTAAACAAAGGTGTGACAAAAATCGAGGTGTCAAGAAAAAAATTAAACAAAATTATGACAAAAATCAAGGTTATCAAGAAAAAATTAAATCTAGATATAAGAAAATCAAGATCGCCGAGAAAAAAAAAATCGAAGACAATTATAAAAAAATTAAGGTTTTCAAGAAAAAAAATTAAACAAAGTTATGACAAAAATCGAGGTTGTTAAGAAAAATTAAAGATAAGTATGACAAAAATCAAGGTTACCAAGAAAAAATTAAACCTAGATATAAGAAAATCAAGATCGCCGAGAAAAAAAAATTGAAGATAGTTATAAAAAATTAAACAAAGTTATGACAAAAATTGAGGTTGTTAAGAAAAAATTGATGGTAGTTATGACAAAAATTAAGGTTTTCAAGAAAAAACTAAACAAAGGCATGACAAAACTCAAGGTTGTTAAGAAAAATTAAAGATAAGTGTGACGAAAATCGAGGTTGTCAAGAAATAACTAAACAAAGGTATGAAAGAAATCAAGATCGCCGAGAACAAAATTGAAGATAGTTATAAAAATTAAGGTTTTCAAGAAAAGTTAAACAAAAGTATAACAAAATTGAGGTTGTTAAGAAAAAATTGAAGATAGTTATAATAAAAACCAAGTTTGTTTAGAAAAAAAATTAAAGGTGGGTGCAACAAAAATCAAATTTGTCTAGAAGAAATTGAGGTTAGATATGACAAAAACCAAGGTTACCAAGAAAAATTGAAGGTAGATATGACAAAAATCAAGGTTGTTTAGGAAAAATTAGGTAAAGGTTTGACAAAAATCGAGGTGTCAAGAAAAAAAATTAAAGAAAAAAATTGAATATAGTTATAAAAAGTTAAGGTTGTCAAGAAAAATTAAACAAAGGTATGAAAAAAATCGAGGTTGTTAAGAAAAATTTAAACAAAGGTATGACAAAAATTAAGGTTCTTTAGAAAAAAATTGAGTTTAGGTATGACAAAAATCAAGGTTACCAAGAAAAATTAAACAAAGGTATGACAAAAACCAAAATTGATAAGAAAAAATTTAAACAAAGGTATGACAAAAATCAAGATTGTTAAGAAAAATTAAAGATAAGTGTGACAAAAATCGAGGTTGTCAAGAAAAAATTCAACAAAGGTATGACAAAAATCAAGGTTATCAAGAAAAAAAAATTAAACCTAGATATAAGAAAATCAAGATCGCCGAAAAAAAATTGAAGATAGTTATAAAAAATTAAGGTTTTCAAGAAAAATTAAACAAAGGTGTGACAAAAATCGAGGTGTCAAGAAAAAAATTAAACAAAATTATGACAAAAATCAAGGTTATCAAGAAAAAATTGTAGGTAGTTATGGAAAAATTAAGGTTTTCAAGAAAAATTAAACAAAGGTATAACAAAAATTAAGGTTCTTTAGAAAAAAATTGAGTTTAGGTGTGACAAAAATCAAGGTTACCGAGAAAAATTAAACAAAGGTATGACAAAAACCAAGGTTGATAAGAAAAAAAAAAAATTTAAACAAAGGTCAAGATTGTTAAGAAAAATTAAAGATAAGTGTGACAAAAATCGAGGTTGTCAAGAAAAAATTCAACAAAGGTATGACAAAAATCAAGGTTATCAAGAAAAAATTAAACCTAGATATAAGAAAATCAAGATCGCCGAGAAAAAAAATTGAAGATAGTTATAAAAAATTAAACAAAGTTATGACAAAAATTGAGGTTGTTAAGAAAAAATTGATGGTAGTTATGACAAAAATTAAGGTTTTCAAGAAAAAGTTAAACAAAGGCATGACAAAAATCAAGGTTCTTTAGAAAAAAAAATTGAGTTTAGGTATGACAAAAATTAAGGTTATCAAGAAAAAATTAAACAAAGGTCTAACAAAAATTAATACTTAAACGTGCACCAATATTGCCTTTGAGATTAAAGTTAGAAAAATTAAATCGCCTTTTTGGACTTAGAGTTTACTTAAGGTCAAATTGATACGATTCAGGACAGGAAATGACGCAGCTTCACGAAATACGTCGTAACTGACTAGAACTTAAAATCGTTTTCAATAGATCTTATTAATTTTATTTTTTTCTTTTAAACTTATTAATTTTATTTTTTCTTTTCGAACTTATTATTAATATTAATTAGAAACTAAATTGATTTGAAACATATAAGCATTAAAAAGATAGGGTTTGGACCTTGGTTCGTGGAGTCTAGGGTTCGAAACGCACTGACGTCGGTGCGCCTCCACGCCTGCGCCTCCGGACGGTCACCAAAATTCCTTTTATATACTACTCATATTTTTTTAATCTTTCGTTAGCTTGTGGTGAATTTATCTCTGACTTTAAAACTGCAAAAGTAGTACCAATTCATAAAAAGGGTAGTTTATGCAATTATCGCCCAATCAGCTTACTTTGTTCCATGTCAAAAATATAGGAAAGTTAATATACAATCGTGTAGTATTATTCTTAAAAAAAAAAAATTTTTTTTATAAATATTAATTTGGTTTCAGAAAAAATCACTCAACTAGTCACGCAACTTCATTTTTGATTCAAAATATTGCTGAAACTTTTTAAAACAAAGAACACGTACTTGGCATATTTCTTGATCTATCTAAGGCATTCGATACCATTAATCATAAAATTTTACTGTCCAAATTATGGCATTGTGGAATTCGTTGTGCAGCGCATGATTGGTTTTGTAGCTATCTTAACAACAGAAAACAATTAGTTGAAATAAATAATATCTTTTAACAGCAAATGCTTCATCTAAAGCTCTTTTGTTGAATAAGTAGCCTTAAAAAAGGTTGTTTTCAAAAACTCGAACGTTTTCGTCTAGCTCTCTTCAGGAGGTTTCGCTAGAGTGAATCGCAGAACTGAACGTAGTATTTCAAAAGTTTTAAGACTGATCCTGATTGGCTATAAATTAAGGTTAGTAGCAGTTAGCATAATAATTAAAAGTATTTAATAAATAAAACCACGTTTCGTCAGCGTAAAAAATTTTTGGCAAAAAAAAAAAAGGAACAAAATTATGCAAGTTTTGTGCTAAAATTTGGAATTAAAAGAAAATTTTTTACAATTATACTAACAATTTGTGTTTGTAAACAAATTCTTTCTGTCTACACAAATTAGGTTTTTGAAGAGTGATAAAGATTGATTCCAACACTGATAAATGGAAATCGGATCGTGCTTTAGAGAGAATAAAAAATTGATTGTCCTTATAGTGAGATGCACATTTTTGGTTATGTAACAGATTGTTTACAATCGCTGAATCACAGTGCGATATTGAGTTCGCTAGTTTTCCTGGGCGTTCTTGTTGTTTACCTTCTTGACTGGTTCTGTTCCGAATAGACTTCGGCACATGCTGGCGGCTTCTGTCCTGCAAACGTTGAGACGTTCGACCCATGTACCGACTATCGCAGTGGCACACGTATTCATATACGACATTACTTTGTTGAAAAGTGGGAAGAACATCTTTATGTATTGCAGGTAAAATTCGTCTGGTAAAAAAGATCACTCGTGGTTGAACCGCTCCAAAACAATTATTAATAGATAATTTTATTTTTCTTTCAAATTTCAGGGAATTTTCGCCAATCCAAGGCAATTTTAAATAGACAGGGCATTTTTTTGGGCCTTCTTTAGTGCTTTGTTGGAAACGTAAAAGTTTTTTGGAAATTCTCGAATCAATAAGGAATTCTGGATAACCATTTTGTACAAGAATAGAGCGAATATTGTCTAGTTTATGTTTAAATGTAGATTTAGAGCAAATTTTTAAGGCTCGATGTGTTAAAGTATCAATGAGATTTGTTTTACGTTGTTTTGGTCCAAAGGAATTCCAATGAATATATTGACCTGTGAAAGTGGGCTTTCGATAGACTGCTAAGATTTGGTAACAAGTACATCCAAAAAAGGCAGAGAATTATTGGTTTCAATTTCATTGGTAAATTTTAAGGAGGGGTGAAGCGAGTTAAGACAATTTAAAAATTTTTGGAACTCAGTTTCTTTGTGAAGAAGGGAAAAGGTGTCATCAACGTAACGACAGTATACAGTGGGTTTTGAAATTTTATTAAAAAGCTTTGATTCGTAAACAGCGCTCAAGTTGCCGATTGCCGCAAAGTGGAAGTGTCGATCAACGCGCTTCCGGCTTCGACAAATTAAAAGGACAATAACCAAGGAAATAATTTAGTATAAAATAAGTTGTAACTGAAACGTTGAAACGTGGAAACGAAAGCGGAAACGAAAGCGGAAACGGTAATCTGTAAATAAATAAAAACGAACTAAAAATTAAACACAAAAAGAAAACGCATAGGTGTCTTACTGAGCAGTTCACTTCGGTGCTGACTCACGGGGAAAACGGGAATTATCTTAAACTGCACGCTAAGTCTACTCAGACTTCAACCAGCTACCCACAAACACTGCAGCTGGTCGCCTCACAAATTGAGAAGTGTGTACAAACGCAAAAAAGCCAGCTCTAAAATGAACGCGCTGCAGACACAACTATGCTCCAAGGTGAGATTAATTAAAAATAAAGCGTAAAACAAAAAAGGCGCTGGCAGCGAGTGCTCGCGCAAATTATGAGTAGAAACTCAAGAGAAATAAAATAAAACACGTGCGTTGGTAATTTTCTACAATAGCCAACAAATATATTTGCCAGAGCGGGACCAAGGGGACTGCCCATAGCAACTCCATCAATTTGCCTGTTCATAATGTTGTTAAAGCTAAATTCAACTGAAGTAGTTGCAGTTTTCATCAGTTCAATAAAAACATGTTTAGGAATAACTGGAGTAGGGAGGTGACCGTCGTATAGTGTTTTAGTACAAATTTCAATGGTTTCCGCTAAAGGTACGTTAGTAAATAAGCTACAAATATCAAATGAACAGAAAATTGAATCATTAGAATTTACTTTGAGTTGTTGTATCATTTCAGCGAAAGAAAAGGAATCATTAATACAATTAGTGCTACTGCGATAGTCGGTACATGGGTCGAACGTCTCAACGTTTGCAGGACAGAAGCCGCCAGCATGTGCCGAAGTCTATTCGGAACAGAACCAGTCAAGAACGTAAACAACCAGAACGCCCAGGAAAACTAGCGAACTCAATATCGCACTGTGATTCAGCGATTGTAAACAATCTGTTACATAACCAAAAATGTGCATCTCACTATAAGGACAATCAATTTTTTATTCTCTCTAAAGCACGATCCGATTTCCATTTATCAGTGTTGGAATCAATCTTTATCACTCTTCAAAAACCTAATTTGTGTAGACAGAAAGAATTTGTTTACAAACACATTGTTAGTATAATTGTAAAAAATTTTCTTTTAATTCCAAATTTTAGCACAAAACTTGCATAATTTTGTTCCTTTTTTTTTTTGCCAAAAATTTTTTACGCTGACGAAATGTGGTTTTATTTATTAAATACTTCAGGATCAGTCTTAAAACTTTTGAAATACTACGTTCAGTTCTGCGATTCATTCTAGCGAAACCTCCTGAAGAGAGCTAGACGAAAACGTTCGAGTTTTTGAAAACAGCCTTTTTTAAGGCTACTTATTCAACAAAAGAGCTTTAGATGAAGCATTTGCTGTTAAAAGCTATTTTAAAGTTTTGTACCGATAAAAAACTTTTTAAATAATATCTGCTCCAATACTAAGTCAATAAAATATGGTGTCCCTCAGGGTTTAATTTTAGGTCCTTTACTTTTCTCAATTTATGTAAATGATTTAAATAATTGTTTGACCTTAGGAAATTGCATCATGTACGCAGACGACACTAATGTATTTTAAAAAAGTACTTGCTATGAAACCTTATATAAAGCTGCAAACAAGGAGTTAGTGAACATAGATAAGTGGCTTCTAGCAAATAGACTATTTCTAAACACTGACAAAATACAAAATATATGATTTTTCGCACACCCAAAACAAACCCTCCATCAAAAAAACTGACAATTCCAATCAGAAATAAATTTATTTCTCAACAATCAAAAACGAAATTTTTGGGAATAATACGAGGGTCAGTCAATAAGTAATGAGACTTTTTTAATAACTCAAGTTTGCAATGACTGGTAATCAAAAAATGCTTTTTTATTTTTCAACATAGTCTCCCTCCTTTGCAACACACTTGTTCCATCTTGATATTAGATTGTCTATTCCTTTGGCATAGAATTCCGTGGACTGGGTCCTTAGCCAGTTGCTCACAGCAGCCTTCACTTCTTCATCAGTCTGGAAGTGAATTCCCCTCATACTCTCTTTGAGTGGGCCGAAGAGGTGAAAATCAGATGGTGCAAGGTCTGGGCTGTAGGGTGGGTGTGTTAGAAGTTTCCAGCCTAAATCTTCAATTTTGGCTAGGGTTCTTGCTGCTGTGTGGGGCCTTGCATTATCCTGAAGGAGAATCACACCTCTTGATTGAAGTCCTCTCCGTTTGTTCTTAATGTCTTTTTTCACTTGAGTTAGCAGCTCACAGTAGTTCTCTGAGTTCACAGTATTGCCCCTTTCCAAGAAACTGATAGTGATCGGCCCATTTCTGTCCCAGAACACAGTGAGCATGACTTTCCTTAAACTTTTCTGAGATTTGAATTTTTTCTTCACTGGGGAAGAAACATGCTTCCACTCCATTGATCGTCGTTTCGATTCAGGTTCATAATGAAAGACCCAGGTCTCATCAGTTGTCACTATTCTCGATAGAAATACATCTCCCTCCTTTCTGTATCTGCGTAGTGATGCTCTGGAAGCCATCAGGCGCTGCATTTTGTGATCATCCGTTAACATCTTTGGAACCCAGCGACAGCTGACTTTTGAAAAACGCAGCTTCTCACGCACAATTGCGTACACTGTGCCATGGGAGATGTCCAAGTTTGTAGCAATTTCATCTAAAGTGACCCTTCTATCAGATTTGATCAGGTCTTCAACTGCCTGTACTGCTTCTGGGGTAGAGACATCCACAGGTCTTCCACTTCTCAGATCATCAGTAATGCTTTCGCGTCCATCTTTGAATGCTTGCACCCATTTGTAGAAGTTTGCTCTAGACATACAGGAAGGACCATATTGTCTTTGCATTCTAGACAGAATCTCACATGATTTTACACTCTCTGCCAACAGAAATCTGATGACTCCTCTTTGTTCCAAGCATGAGCTGTTTCCTAGCCTAGTAGTCATTTCAATTTATCGTCACACCTACAGTAATCTGAAAATAAACAAGTTTTGTTGTAAATAAGATGACAACTCCATTCATAATCATCACATAAAATTTCAGTTGCATAACTCCAAGAACACCAAAGTAATTGAGAAAGTCTCATTACTTATTGACTGACCCTCGTATTTCATGAACATTTAAGTTGGAAATTGCATATGGACTTTGTGCTACGAAAAATCTGCGTAAGTTATGGTAAAACAAAAAAATTTTTAAAATACTTTGAAAAAAACTCTGCTTGTATTGTACAACTCCTTGATAATCAGTCACAAGATATTGCATTACAACTTGGCATATTGGTAATAAAAGCACAGCCTCAAAAATTCAACAAATCGTTAATAAATTTAAATGACAGACATTTGGATTACATCACGAGCTAACATTTCTGACAACTTGCGAAACAACAACATAATGACAATTGATCAAATAACCGAATTAGAAATAATTTGTTTTATGTATAAATATATAAAAGGCATGTTACCACCATGCTTTGATCATTGTTTTAAAATAATCTTGTAAGCGAAAACTTCACCAAATGTACAAGAAGCCAGTCCAAATTTCATCCCTCATTTTGTAGATTAACTATAACTAAACAATCTTTTAGATACAGAGGTCCTCTTGCTTGGAATAAAGTCCCATCAAGCATTAAACAAATGCAATCATATAAAAAATACCTTACAGAATTTCAAAAGCACCTTACAGCAACGTAATTTTTATGTTAATAGACTTTACAAAATTTAAAGCATCTTCTCCTGGTTTTTATTTTTACAGGTAACTTCACCTAATTGGATAAAGTAATTGATGGTGATAAAAGCCCTACGCCACGTGAAAGGCAACATTCAGATTGTTAGTTCGGTACAAGAAATGAATTAAGCTTGATCAGAAAATACTAATTTATTACAGTTATTACGCTTATTCAAATAGGATACACCAAAATTAGGTTATAACATTTTGTTCCAAACCGAACTTCTGCCAATAGGCTATTAAATTCCAAAAGGATATATATAAGAAAACGGCCAGCAGACTCTTCAACTAACCTTCGTCTGCAAAGGCCAAACCAAAAAGAAAGCTGCCTCGTGTGCTAACTTTTACCATAAAAGAGATCACCGAAGGGCAGGCAACAGCAGCGTGCACAAATCACCAGGCGCCATGTGCAAACTTTAATTACCGCGTGAAAACGGATATGGTTCGCGTCTTGGCGACGCTACACTCCTTCCCTAAAATGTTACGTTAACATTTTAAACATTACAAAAGCGTCGTCAACTCGGCGGTGACAGTAGTATACAATAAGGTAAATTCAACATAAATATACAGGGTGGGCCGTAAATAACGCACCAAAGCATATTAAACAATACTGATAATAATAACACACGTTTTTATTAAAGCAAGACTTAACAAATGAACAGAAAAACACGTACACGCTGGTACAATCACAAATGCTCAAAATGCTCGCCATTTGCGTTGATGCACAATTCCAGTCGATGTTCAAAACGCTTTGGTGCGTTATTTACGGCCCACCCTGTACATTAAATTAATAACACGAATGGAGATCGAACTGAGAATAAACAGACAATTTCTCCTAAGAAGCACATAAGTTACGCAAGTACACGTTTACTAAATTCAACAACGTAGTCTTTATAAAACAGGATTACCACAAATAGCAAATAAACATTAAAAGCAACGTAATTTCACTCATAATTACTGAGCAGTTTTTTCGATCAGACACAATTTTTTAACGGGTCTAGTTAGTAGGGAATTGCGCGCCTTGACCTGGGCCCAGTGCCGGATTAAGCACCCTAGAGGCCCATAGGCATTCCGTCTAATACACTAAATTTAAGTGTTTTAGACTTCAAACTATGGCTCGCGGTCCAAATTCGACCCGCTAAGATTTTTTATCTGGCCCCGGAGCTCTTTTTAAAAAACATATACACTCACTTTGAGGCACTGTTGGATAGAATTATGTCGGGAATACTCCAGTTTCAGTTTTTTTATCTTTTTATTTTTTTTAGAAAACACACCAAAATTTTTGGAGAAAAATAATAAAATTAGAGATGGAATCGAAGTGAAGACTTTTTTTTAGAGATCACTACAATTTTGAGAGAAAAATAGCGAAATTAGATATCGAATTGAAGTGAAGACCTTTATTTGGTTTAATTTCTTGCTTTGGCCCGAGGAGGTCCAAAAAATCTCTATATGACCCCCTGCTCAAAAAGTTTGGAGACACTGATTTAAATCATCCTACCAGTCCCAGGACATAAAATGTAATTGTAACAATATGGCAACCAGCGGCTCCAAAGCCGCATATGGCTCTTTAATCTCTTTGCTAGTACTCTCTGAGAATTTGAAAAATAGATAGTAACCCTTTAACGCCAAAAGTCATCGAATTGTTTACGTTTTAAGTAGAGGTTAGCGTTGCGGCTCAAGTCTTATGACAAAGTTGCAGAAACGCCAATTTAATCTGGCATATAAAAGTAACAACATTTAAATTTTTATCTTAATAATGATTACAATAATTTTGGCGTTTGGAGGATTTACCCACACTGATTAAATGTCTCGACCTGGATTCGAGACGCAGAGGTCCGAGACCGAGTCCGAGACGAGACTTCTGAAAAACGTGTCTCGAGACATGTCTCGAGGTATCCACCTCTGTTTCTTTATTCTACGATTTCCTTTGTTCTATTGTTAACCATTCTCCCCTATATTTTTTAGTACTCATCAATTCAGGAATTTTGGAATGAAATGTGCGAGTGTATTTGCGAGTTTACGAGCCGGCCGGTTTATGCATTAAAAGATGAATAAAAAATTAAAATCAAAAATATTTAATTACATGTACGTATATTTGTTTAACAAGATCGGCAATAACCTCAACAGCTGTGGCACAAGTTTTGGTTTTACCAGTTCCAAACAAAAAGAGCGAAAAGTGTGCTAAAAGAAAAAATGTCGAAAACCTGTTTTCGTAGGTTGTACCACATTTTCCACAAAGTCCTGCTTCGTTAAAGTAACAGTTACCAAAATTTCTTTGTCACAATCTCATGGGGCCCCTAAAAGTCGCGGGGCCCATAGGTAGTTGCCTACTCTGCCTAATGGGTAATCCAGCACTGCTTGGGCCACTCGCACAAGGCCTTCCTTATCAGTTGAGGTTCGAATCACTCTCCCCACTACCCAATTTGATCTATGTTGTATATCTTCAACCAACAATACTACATCCCCTACCACGAAATTTCTTTCGCGATTGAACCACTTTTACCGCTGCAAAAGATTGGGGAGGAATTCTTTGGCCCAACGTCGCCAGAATTGATTGGCAAGAAACTGTACTTGAGCTCAACGCCTGCGTGTGTAACAGCTATTTGTGTCGAACGTGCCAGGCGGTAAATTAGGGTTGCCTCTTAGCAGTAGCAGATGGTGAGAGTTAAAAGCTTCTATTCAAAATCATGGAGCATCAGTGGGACCAAAGGTCTGGAATTTAAAATCCCCTCCACCTCAGTCATTAAGGTGATTAAGCCTTCTTCGGTCAAATGTCTGCATCTGAGTTAAAGCATTTAAAATTCTGCACACTGAGCATATCATTCGCTCCCATGCGCCACCCAAGTGACTTGCATAGGGAGAGTAAAAGCGCCATTTAATTTCTAACTAAAGGTAGAAATTATTCAATTTTGATTGCTGTAGATTTTAAAGTGATTCGCGCAAAACACGTTTGGCGCCCACAAAGTTAGTGCCATTGTCACTAAAAATCTCATCAGGTTGACCCCTTCGGGCTATAAATCTTCTCAGTGCATTTATAAAGAAGTCTGTAGATAGGTCACTAGCCACCTCGATGTGCACTGCTCTTGTTGTTAAGCATGAAAATATGCATCCATATCTCTTAATCCGGCTTCTTCCCTGCTTAACCAAAAAAGGGCCAAAGTACAACGCCTACCTTATAGAAGGATGTCTTTTCTGTTTGTACCTTATAGAGCGAAAGATCAGCCATCAACTGCTTGCCTACCGAAGCATTGCGTCTTTTACATTTTATGCATTGATCTATAGAGTGGCGAACAGCAGCGGAACCTTTGACAATCCAAAAGCGTTGTCGTAATGAGGCCCAGGTATGACTGGTACCTGCATGGCCAAGTTTATCATGATGCTGTCTTATAATAAGCTCAGTCAAATGAGAAGGTTGAGGCATAATTATCGGATGCTTCATGTCTACGTCAATGTCAAGTTGTGCGAGCCTGCCACCTACCCGCGCTACTCCGTCAAGAAAAATAGGGTTAATCTTTTGCATAAATAAAGGCCATCTATGTGAAGATGTTTTCGTAAACAAATAGTGGAAATGCTGCTTCTGGGTGTATTTGACGAGTTCAATTTCTGCATTTTGCAAGTCCTCGACGGTAATCTGTTTAAGGATTTTCAAATTGCAATCAAAACTGCTGCGATTTTACAAGATGTCCAGGCCGTCAAACGCTTCAGTTTGTATAAATTAGAGCAGCGATTGATGAGTCTACCTATTGAGTTTAGTTCACCAGTAAAGCGAGATTTCAAGGCGGAACAATCAGTCTGCTCCTTAGCCGAAATAAATTCTTCCGGCAGAGTTAAGTTTGACAACGTATTTGTGGGCCACTCGGTGCCGGGCTTTGTCAAAAACTCTGGTCCTTCTAACCATTTTTTCATTTCGCTAGAGTTAGCTCGTATGCCACGAGAAGCAAGATCAGCAGGATTCAAATTTGACGGCACATGGCGCCAACAATCAAGTTCAGTATTTTGTTCAATGATTGCTAAACGATTGGCCACAAACACAGGAAAGCGTTTGGTATTGTTTTTTATGCAATAAAATATGGCTGTAGAATCGGTCCAGAAAATTAAAACTACAGGTAGATCTAACTCCGCCTTCAATAAGCAAGATAAGCGTGCGGCTAGGACAGAGGCAGTTAATTCTAATTTAGGTATTAATACCGACTTAATTGGGGCCAATACGCAAACGAAGATGCGCCGGCGAAGCAGTGAATCTCATAGCTAGCAGCAGCTACTTAGATAAAACACCGGGGAATCCTAATTAAGCTCACTTAAATAAGGCAATTCTTTGAGCCAGCGAAACTACCTAACTCTTACTTCTTCACTGATAACGCTATCCTAATTAGCTTTCTGTTTGCACAAATCTTGAAGCAATAATTTTGCCTCTAAAAGTTACTGGCGCTACAAATCCCATGGGGTCGTAAATACTTGCTGTCATGGAAAGCAACCCTCGTCTTGTGAAAGATTTTTTGTTGACACGAATGTAAAAGGTAAAGTAATCGCCTTTTATATGCCATGGCATGCCCAGGACCTTTTCCTTCACGCCGTTATTTAACATAAACTGGCCTAAATTTGATCTTTCTAGTTCGCAGATTGATTCCAACACCTTGTCATTGTTGGAAATCCATTTCGTCAAGTGAAAACCGCGTCGGGCCAAAAGTTCTATAAATTTTTGTTGCATCGTGACCGCTTCTTTAACTGTAGAAATTGAAACCAAGCAGTCGTCAACGTAGAAATTATGAAGCACGGCTCCTGATATCATAGATGGATATAAATGACCAAATTCACGAGCGCTTGCTTCAAATAAAAATTGGCACAACTCGGGGATGAGGTTGCACCAAAGGGGTGTACCACCATTTTATAAACCTTCGATTCTTTATATAGGTCTCCTTTGTTCCACCATAACAATCTGAGCGCGTTTTGGTCTTGGTGGTCTATCTCAATTTAATGAAACATCGCCTTTCGTTCTGCTACTAGGACGACTTTATTCTTTCTGAAGCGAGTAAGGACTCCAACTAAACTATTGGCCAAATCTGGACCCTTCATTAGTTTGCCGTTTAAAGAAGTTTCATTAAATTTTACCGCACGATCAAAAACTACTCTAAGCTTTCCAGGCTTACTCGGATTAACTACGGAATGATGGGGAAGGTACCACACAGTGGAGGCATTTTGAATATCATCTTCAGTAATTTCTTGGGCATATCCTTCACTTAAGTATGACTCGATCGCTTGTGTGTATGCCTTTCTCAACTTCTCATCTTTAAGCAATCGGTTCTTCAGATTAAACAGTTTCTTTCTAGCTAAAGGTAGATTATCTGGAAGCTGCTTCTGACATTCTTCTTTCCACAACAATGGCAGTTGGTAATGTCCTCCGTCAAGGCGTAATCTAGTTTCCATCACGTCGTAAGCTGCTCTGTCCTCCTTTGAGTTTGGAACGTTCAATACTGATGTACTCCTTTCAAAATCTGACTTCCACAAGCGTTCAGTTTCTTGTAACAGTTTATCATCTTTACAACTTAGAAAGTTAACATGGAAGTTTGCTTGGGAAGAAAGCGTCATTGAGGGACCTAATAGAGACCAACCTAAAGGCGTTTCGATAGCGTAAGGTGTGCCTTTAGAACTTTTTCGTATATTTTCCACACAAAACATTTCTGGAACGTCAGCACCTATTAACATTTGAATCGAAGCTCCTGGTATAGTGTCAAATCTTATATCCATAAGATTGAAATTGAGAGAGTTTTCTTTTAGGCGGGATAGAGTTAGGTTTCAGAGAAATACTTTCGATGGAATATACATTGGTTAGAGCAAATGAGTTATCTTTATTAAGGGCAGATACTTCTAAGTCGCACGATATACTTTTGTAGACTTTGGAGGACCCGTTTATGGTTTTAATCTGAATGCTGGTTTCAGGACCGTTAAGATTTAATGTCTTAACCAGGTTTTCGTCGCAGAAGGTGTGGGTAGAACCTTGGTCTAGAAATGCATAGGTCAAAATGCTTTTATTTTTGTGAGCTACGCGGACTGGAACAACGCATAGGTAGACAGTTCCAGAAGAACTTTCAGCACGAATTTTATTGCTAACTAAAGCACTAGATACGTTAGTATTTTCAATCGTATCGGAGGTCGATGTGGATTTTTTGCAGGTATGAAGCTTTTTGCTATCGATAGATCGATGAAGGAGGGTATGGTGAAATGCTCCAGATCAGCCATCGACCCTACAAGTATTCGTCCTTTTGCATGCTGGTGTCCGATGCTTAGAACTCAGGCACTTGTGACATAACTTCGTTGATTTTACGAATTTATAACTTTCATTTAAAGATAAGTTTAACTGACACAATTCAACAACTTATTGTCTTGCATCTTTGCAGTACCAACAAGATCCTAAACCCGCCTTTTTATTTTCTTCCTCCAAGAACGCTACGGTTGCTTTAGAGCTAAAGGGCTTGGACTTGGGGTTAGATTTATCATTCAAAGTTCTGAGGCCGAACAAAGAATTGGCAACGTCAGATTCTTGTTTCACGAACTCAACTAAATTGGAAAATTCCGCTACAAGGCCCCTAATTTTTTTTATCTCTACTGACTTTCTCCCATTGCCCTCGTAAATTATAAAGCAACTTTCCAACCAAGGCGGTTAGAGTATCTAAAGTATCTAGATTTGTGTATCGGGAAATATCTTTTGTTATCACTAGGGTCTTCTCTAGTAATTCGCAAAAGGATTTTAATTGTCGACTTGCACCGCTTTTAATTGCCGGAAAGCAAGCGTCAGATATGATCCATGGCAAACCGTACTCTTTATCAAGTTTTGTTTGGCCTGTTGGTAGCATGCTTCATGGCCTGGTAAATGGTTTATTTGGCCCTGTATACTCTCGTTGCAATGCTGAAACAACAGGCAAAACAGAGTTCGTTCATCGTGAACCCTTGGTTCAAGGTGTGTTTTTGAATTCGAGAGGATTTCTTTCAAACTTGGGAAATTCAGGTCAAGGCAAAAACATACTATCATAATCGACGTTGTAAAGCCACGGTTGGTAGGGCGTATTAGTAAATGGTAAGATCGGGTAGGCAAATGTTGCGGGGCATCTAAAGGTGGACGAGAAGCACCTTCATTCAAAGGCGCTGCCCCCGGATTCGCCTCGTATCCCGAACGGCTAGTATTGGCGGTTGATACAGCTGTTTGACCAAAAGTAACCCTCTTAGTAGCCGTGGAAGATGTTGGAATTTCAGTTCCTACAGTACTTGGAGTTAATAAACTTAAAAGGATTTGGATTAGAAGAGGGACCGCAGAATTCGTTACTTTCTGCCTCTCCCCACACTTTACACTCTTAACTCGGCAAAAGCTATTTTGCGTAGAACCTCCTTTTGTTGCAGCTCCGTTTCTAATTGTGACTTACGCTGTTGCTCTTCCACTTCTAGTCCTAACTTACGCTGTTGCTCTTCCGCCCGTTCTTGCGTGTGGTTATCTTGTAATTGCGCCGATTTAAAATTAAGAGTGGCTTGAAGTCGCCTAACTGTCAGAGAAGACCGTGACCTTCTATTAGATTTAGTCAAGCTAGTGGGGCGGCTTTAAAAAGGTGAAATCCTTATTAGAACCCATGGTCTTTGTGCTGAGTAAACCAGTCACTTATTCGCTCATCAAATTTGCGTTATTAATTGCGACATCGGCTATGGTTTGCGCAGGTGTCATATTGCTTGACATTAGTTTCATGAATTCATTGTATGAATCTTCTACTTTAGCAACGTTTTCGTTCAACGACATTAATTTTTCCGCGGCTAAATAATTATCGTTTAGTATAGATCGCAAGCTTTCGATAGTATTTTCTACATCGTCTTGAAGCGGGTTAATCTCGGGAGTATTAGACTCCATTCGTAAAAAATATTCAAACTAATATAAATTGACACAATAAATAATTAACGATAGCAGATAAGTTAGTTTAAAGTTTCAACACTTTCCGTGCTCTATTGGAGCGGATAAATTTAAATGTTCTAAATATCGTTTTCCTTGCAGTCTTCCAACTTCTCAGGAATTTTCTTCAAGACTTGAATTCGGATGCTTCCGTTGACATCACAGACAAATGAAATAAACATGGCTCTGCTTCTTGCAATATGTTCAAAGTTTTTATTCAAAGCAAAGAATTTATCAAAGTTATTATAATAATAGAATTATCTTACCCAAATCGAATCGATAATAATCGAAGCAATAAATATCAAATTTGTTAAATTCTTACAAATTTGTTATAACTCGTGTTAGTTCCGTACAAGAAATTAATTAAGCTTAATCAAAGAATACTAATTTATTACAGTCTTTACGCTTATTCAAATAGGATACACCAAAATTAGGTTATAACAAATTTGTTCCAAACCGAACTTTTGCCAATAGGCTATTAAATTCCAAAAGGATGTATATATATATATATATATATAACAATAAAAGTGGTAAGACTGTCAGTAAAGAGCTCAATGAAAACTCAAGAGCATTAAATTAAATTACAAAAGCCACAAAAGAGATTTTATTAAAACCTCAACAGTCTGTTTCGCCTTTTCGGCTCATCAGGAGGTGATTCTAAACGCAGACGGAGAGTTAAGAAAAAATGCACGAAAAAGCTAATTATTATACTGTATTTAAGAGCCAAAAGTAATAATATTACGAATAAAGTAAATATAAGTTAATTAAAATAAAATAAAATAAAATTGAAAATTTAAAGTTTAAAAATTTAAAAATTTAAAAATATTTGAGTAAGCAAGCTAGTTGTGAGGCTCAAAATTTAGAATTTAGAATTTTGTATTCAAACTAAACATTTCCGTGTCTGACGCTGCAGAAAACTGACTGGCGATCAAATTACAAATGCGCGGTAGATAATTATAAATTTGAGCCTTACAGTTAGCTTACTTACTCAAATATTTTTAAATTTTTAAATTTTTAAACTTTAAATCTTCAATTTTATTTTATTTTATTTTAATTATCTACCGCGCATTTGTAATCTGATCGCCAGTCAGTTTTCTGCAGCGTCAGACACGTAAATGTTTAGTTTGATTACAAAATTCTAAATTCTAAATTTTGAGCCTCACAACTAGCTTGCTTACTCAAATATTTTTAAATTTTTTAATTTTTAAACTTTAAATTTTCAATTTTATTTTATTTTAATTAACTTATATTTACTTTATTTGTAATATTATTACTTTTGGCGCTTAACTATAATAATTAGCTTTTTCGGCATTTTTTCTTAACTCTCCGTCTGCGTTTAGAATCACCTCCTGATGAGCCGAAAAGGTGAAACAGACTGTTGAGGTTTTAATAAAATCTCTTTTGTGGCTTTTATATATATATATAAGAAAACGGCCAGCAGGCTCTTCAACTAACCTTCGTTTGCAAAGGCCAAACCAAAAAGAAAGCTGCCTCGTGTGCTAACTGTTACCATAAAAGAGATTGCCAAAGGGCAGGCAACAGCAGCGCGCACAAATCACCAGGCGCCATGTGCAAACTTTAATTAGCGCGAGAAGACAGATTTGGTTCGCGTCTTGGCGACGCTACACAGATCATTACGGCCCGTCCAGTTGGATGAAAAATTCACAGAATTTACTTCTTTTTGCACCTATCCTTGTTTACTAATTGCATGTTTTTACTTTGATGTATTTTTGTCCAGCTATATGCTTTTGAAATGGTCCTTTTGATCGTGGCAGGATTTCTTTTTGTGGGTTTCTTTCCTGCCTGACCTTTTTTGGTCCAGACCCTTTTGGTCTTTGAGTTTGTTGTTTCTCCCACCCATAATTATACAACATTCTCTGAATATGGCTCGGATGTGTGTATTAATTATCTTCTTTCCGGCCCAGATGGTAGGTGCTTTTACGCAGCCTGGGCCGTAAGTAAGTCTGTTCATTGATCCTAAAATGACAGACCGAAACCGAACCTACCAAAACGGAAGAGTATCCACCCATTCCGATGTTTAGTGTGGGTCTGCTAATCGGCAAACGTCCTTTTCAGGACGGGGCAATGTTAAGATAAAACTGCCCTTTTCAGGGCACATTGCCAACAAGTTCCGAAGACCCTATTCTTCAGCTGAACATCGAAGGCCTCACTGCAAGCAAGATGAACGTTCTTCATCACCTCGCTATGCAGTCTGAGGCACTCATCATCCTACTGCAGGAGACCCACTGCACTGATGCAGAGAAGTTGGTACTTCCAAACTACCAACTAGCTGGGTCTTCTTTAAGCAGGAAGCATGGTCTTGCCACGTTTGTCCACGAGCGACTGAAATACATGCTTTTGTTCCAACCTCCACCAACATCGGAGATCGAGTGGTTGTGTGTGGACGTTGATGGCTATAAAATAGTCAACGTCTACAAACCACCGCCAACGCGATTGCGAACCCTGAATCTCCCAAACGTATCCTCACCCCTGTCTGTACGCTGGCAATTTTAACTGTCGCCATGCTGACTGGGGTTACGATGACAACAGTCCGGACGGTGAGTGCTTGGCTGGTTGGGCAAGTATTAATTGTCTTATCCTCCTATATAATGCCAAGGACGCTGCCAGTTTTTATATCGGGCGCTGGAACACTGGCACCAATCCAGATCTAGCTTTCGCTAGCGTAGGTCCAAACAGTCGCTTACCGGATAGACGTGTCCTTGACAAGTTCCCCAGGTCACAACATCGACCTTCGCTTATTACACCACCAAGGCTTGCTATGGCAGTGCCAAGCATGGCTGTTAAGCCATGGAACTTCCGCAAAGCCAAATGGAGTCACTACATTGCTTTGACGAATAAATTCGCAAAGACTTTGTTGCCACCTTATTCACTTGATGTGGATGCGGCTTACCAGGACTTCTGTAACACCATTAAGAAAGCAGCCAAAAAAGACTATCCCACGCGTGTATCGAAATAACTATATTCCGTGTTGGGATGCAGAGTGTGAATCCCTCTATAAAACCTTTCTGCAGTCTCCTCAGGGAGACGACTCAAGTTTGGCTGCTACAGCTCTGCTTGCCAAGCTTGACAGAAAGCGGAGGGATCGATGGTCCGAGGCAGTTCGGAGCATTGACTTCTCACACTCTAGTCGAAAAGCGTGGAGTATTTTGAACAACCTTACTGGTAGGTCACGACACTCTCCTCGTCACTGTCCCGTATCAGCCGATGCTATTGCATATTAGCTGGTTAAAAATGGGAAATACGAGGCTGTTGACCGCAAGTCATCACGACTTGTCTTTCAAGAAGTGTCTGATCTTTGGAGGGCCACAACACCAGACGCAGTAAATATCTCTGACGATTTTTCACAGAGAGAATTTGCTGCTGCCCTTCAACATTTAAAACCAGGTAAAGCTCCGGGACCTGATTCCATCTGCCCCGAGCTTATACTCCATGCTGGAGCTGCTTTGAAGTCCTGGTTACGTGACTTCATTTCTTCCTGTTTGCGCCAACTCAAAATTCCCAAGATCTGGAGAAGAGCGCTTGTGGTCGCAATCCCAAAACCAGCAAAGCCCGTGGGGGACCCAAAGAGTTATCAACCGATATCTCTGCTCTGTGTCTCCTACAAGATCCTCGAGAGGCTTATCTACGCCCGCGTTGAACCATTAATCGATCCCTGCTCCCTTAAGAGCAGGCTGGGTTCCGACGCGGGAAGTCAACCGTAGATCAAGTTGTTCTGCTAACCCAGAACATTGAGGATTCTTTCGAGGCTAAAAAGAAGGCCGGTGCCGTATTTATCGATCTGACAGCTGCTTATGACACTGTCTGGCACCGTGGCCTTACCTGCAAGCTGCTGAGACTTCTTCCGGATAAGCACATGGTTAAAATGATCATGGAGCTTGTCCAAAATCGAAGTTTCACCCTTACCACCGGTTACAGCAAGCAAAGTAGGCTACGCCGTCTTAAAAACGGCGTTCCTCAGGGATCGGTCTTGGCTCCCCTCCTATTTAACATCTATACGTACGATCTTCCTTCCACGATTTCCAGAAAGTTTGCTTATGCTGATGATCTAGCATTGTTGCATTCTTCTGGAAACTGGAAGGACTTGGAGGGGACATTAAGCCAAGACATGTCCACACTTTCAGCGTATCTCCAGACTTGGAGGTTGAAGCTCAGTCACACTAAGACGGTGACGGCAGCCGGTGACAGCAGTTTCTACCTTTAAGTCTACAACAACTGTAGACTTTTACCGTTCTGTCCAACTCCTACTTATCTTGGGGTAAAACTGGACAGATCGCTCACGTTTCGTCACCATTTAGTGGCATTGCGCAAAAAACTATCCTCGCGCGTCACACTGCTGAGGCGACTCGTGGGCTCGGGATGGGGTGCTGGTGCTAAAACACTACGCATAGCCATCTTGTAAAATGCAAAATGCTACTCAGCAGCTAAGTACCGTGAGCCAGTCTGGTGTCGCAGTGCTCACACTCGTCTCATTGACAGTGTCTTGAATGACGCCTTGCGCATAGTTATTGGATGCCTGCGTCCCACTCCAACGGACCACCTACCTGTACTCTCAGGCATCCAGGCAGCTGAGCTTCGCCGAATGGGAGCGACACTCTCCTTGGCTTACCGTGGATCTCTGGACCCCGATCATATTTTGCACGGTCTTTTAAGTGGGTCCTCAGATACTCGCCAAGTGAGACTAAGATCCAGACACCCGTTTGTGCCAGGTGCGCAGAATCTCTTGGACAACCTTGCCAGACTTGGCGTCCGCGCCTCTGAATGGACAAATTACAAATGGAACGCGGAGTACTGTGAAAGTGTTTCTAGGCTCCGTGCTTTTGTGCCCGAGACCGGTGCCAGGCCTGTTGGGATGGGCTTACCCCGAGCAGCTTGGGTTAAGCTCAACCGCCTGCGGACTAATGTTGGGCGATTCCATTTGTCCATGCACAAATGGGGGTCTCGCTCCTTCACCGAATTGCGAGTGTGGCACCTCTGAGCAAACCGCAGACCATGTTCTAACAGCGTGCCCTATACATCGGGCACCACATAGAGTACGAGGTCTGACAGTTTTGGATGACGAAACTTGATGCTGGCTAAATGACATCACTGCCAGCATCTGATCCAGGCAGTACAGCAGTCTGGGGTAGTAAAAGGATAAACCCTCGGCCCCAGTCCTGTTTGTGTCTGGCCTGGAGTGGATGCCCTTTAAACGACGACGACGACGATCTTCTTTCCGCTTTTCTTTTCTTATTAATATCACACTGCTTTGTTCAAAGGTACAGCGACCAGCACAACGTCAGTTAAACAATAACGTATTTCGTTTAGTCGCTGCTTCCTTATTCACAATCTTTATTTCTACATGCACTATGATTGATTTCAAGTTGATTGTGAGTAAAAATGAAAATAAATAAAAAAATAAAAATTTGGTATAACATGCGAAACCAACCAATGTTTGCAAAATGCTGCTTTGAAAATCCATAATAAGAGATTGGTTTGTCTGCGTTTGCCGAATCAGAGTTTAAAATTTTTAAATGTTATAAAAAGTATAATAATTTTCTCGTTTAAGAGTAAAATTAAGTACATTTAATCTAATGCGCTGATAAGGATATTATTATATTTGATTAAAAAATTTAAGAAAATCTTTTTTACACTTATAGTGGAAAATTATAGGATTTGCGCCACACACCCAGTACGTATATAATATATACACCCCTACCCAAATTACAACGCCTTCAATGTTGTCCTAAGACTCGGAACGAAATTAAGCAGATGGTTATTAATGAATAACTTAAAAACATAGCAAGTCTTTAAAGCAATTAAACTTATCACGAAATATAATTTTAATAGTACGGTTCTTTAAAAAGAAAATACTAATTTTGCTAAATATGATATTAAACATGGTTTTTAAAAAAATCATGTTATAATTGTAATTTCTTTTTTCTTTATCTAGTGTTTTGCATTCTGCGATGACTGATACTCAATTTCAATGAATAACTTGTTTTTTGCACCCAATTTAACACTGAAGCAATTTGAAACGCATTTCGAAAAATTTGAACTGAACCAATAAGTGTTTATATCAGCTGCGTACGCAAACATTTGTCATGAGGGTGGGTTTGGCGAACCGAAAATATGTTAATGATTACAATCGTAAAGCACCTATAAAAATGTCAAGATAATTCATCATGTATAGCTTCATATTGAATTTGGTTTGAGTTAGATACCATTGATGATCGCACTTGGATGAAACAGATTGTTTGGTTTTTACTAAATTAAATTTTTATTCCCCAATAGTTTGATTCAAAAATATTTAATTCTAACTGCCCTATCGAGCACACTTTGTCACTGATGACAACTCTATCCAGCTCAGTTTTTCTCAAACATTTGGCTCCCCTTAGGTAGAATTTATAATTTAAAGGGAAAAATGACCTTTGAGGGAGCAATTGGGTAGAAAATTAAACAAAATGTAAGTTGATTTAACATTACACAAAAATTGGCACGTCTTTTACGTAGAGTTGCACAATGACAGATGATAAAAGTTACTTGAAGACCTTTTCTTTAGTCTTCACATGCATAAAACCGTGAGAAAAATAGCAGCGCAAACAAAAAAACTTGTTGTCGTTAAAAAGGGCATCTACATCGGTCACGCAAACAGGACCAGGGCCGAGGATTTCTTCCTTAAATACCCCAGGCGCTGTACTGCGCGATAGGATCTTGGATGTGGTTTTGTGATCCAGAGACGTCATACCTCAGGCTTCATGTGGTGCCCGATGTATAGATCATGCTGTAAAGACGTGATTTACATGTGCAGTTTGTTCAGTAGCTCCGCAATTCCAATTTGGTAAAGAAGCGAAACCCCATTATGGCAGGGACTAATGGAATCGCCCAATACCCGTTCGAAGGCAATTGCACTTAATCCAAGCTGTTCCGAATAAGCCTATTCCCACAAGTCTGGTACACGTTATGAGAATAAAAACAAAAATCGTGGATATATTCTCACAGTATTCCGTGTTTCATCTATGATTTTTCTGCTAGGTAGCGTGCATGCCAAGTTCGGCAAGTTTGTTTAATAGTTTTTCCGCCAGCTCGCACAAACGGGCGTCAAGATATTAGTCTCTCTCAGCGGGCATCTGAGAACTACCAACCAACGACTCCGACTTGACTCTGACACAAATTTTCTTTTCACATCCGTAAAGTTCTAGAAAATTATGATTTGGGCTAACGTCACAAAATCTGGGCAAAACTGTATTGCCCCCCAAAGTTACTTCAGCTTATGCGCCCTTGCTGAAATTGCTAAGCTACGCTGATTTATAAGATAATTTTAACAGTTATTTAGAAATAAATCAAATTAAAAATTAAAAAAATTCTCAGATGTTTCTTTTAAAAAGACCCAGTGACGGATTTTCAAAGTTATGGGCCTGAGGCAAGGATTCCCAAAAATTGGTGTTCTCAAAAAAAAAAGTCTTTGGTCTTGTATTTCTATATTTTTCTCATCATGATCTCTAAAAAAAAGGTCTTCACTTCAAATCGATCTCGTACTTCCTGCTTTTCATCCCAACTTTATACTGATCTCTAAAAAAACATACAGCAAAATGAAACAATACGCGATATTTTTAAAAAAGGATTGGGGGCCGAGGAAATTGCCTCACCCGCCTCATTCAATATCCACCACTGAAAAAACCAATATTTTAATATAACTATATCTTGCTAATTTATTAATAATAAAAAAAAATATAATAACCTCGCCTTTTTGAACAAAATAAACGTTTTCACATCAATTCCTTTCCCGTCATTCAGCCAAATTTACAATGCTATTAAGAAATAAAATGCAAATAGTTGATGCAAATGTACAATCATGTGCAAAGCTTTCAACTTGAGATAAAATTTATAATGGTTTACAGCTTTGCAATCTCTAAAAAAATATGATGCCGAGTTTTAATTCAAGAGCGTGGTTTACAGACATTGACAGTCCAAGTCAGACTAAAAAAACAATCAGGTATTTGTGAGGTGATGTAATTTTTATCACAACTGTGTACGAATTCTTATTTGACTGAAAATATTTTATTTAAAATGTTATCTCGAAAAATTGTAAAAACACTGATGACATTAAAATACGAGTGGGCAAATAAAATGAAACGTCATACTTCACAGCGAAGCTGGTTCTGTAATATCAATGCGCTTATTTAAAAAAATAAATAAATAAAAAATTATTTTCTTTTCATATCAAATTAAACCTAAAATTGACAATAAAAAACTCATTAATTTCTCAATAAGGTTTTCACTACAGCCTACCAAATAGCTTCAAATATTTTTCAACTTGGTAATTTTTTTTTTCATCAGTCCTAATCTACTTGAACAGTACTTCTTAAACCGCAATCAAAACATATTTTTAGTTCTCTTTTAAAATAAAAATCTTTTTCAGTCATCAAAATCTTGTTAAATGATTTGAGATCACCTGCAGCTCGCGAGTTTGTAGGTGGCGAATATGATTTGATCAGCGTAAAAAGTTATACTCGTTTGTGAAAAAAATGTTCAACCCTGAATTATTCACTAAATTCTTTGCAACAAAACTGAATGAGTTTTGGTAATAAAAAACTTAAAGTCTATTCTCCTATGAATAAAATTTTGGCCAATTGTCTTCATGTGACACGTAAAACCATTTCAAAGATTGTTAATCTTTTCTAATTTATTAATTTAAATAAAAGTTTAATTTTTTAGTCATCAATGACATAATAGAACAATTTTACAATTTGTATTTAAGACTTGGCCTACCTATCAGCCATTTTTTAATCTAGAGGCTTGAACTCAAATAACTTTGACCTGATCGATTAAAATTACAGTTTGGTTTCAATATATATTTTGAATTAAAAGTAATCATAGAGCATGAATATGTTGTTAAATGCAACTTTTTTTTGTTGAAGTGAACTTATGGAAATGGTTTTTACGCGAAATGCAACATAATTTATTTTAGGGGGCCACACAAAACTATTCGCTTTCTTGGACACACGTCATTTATTTCTGAAACTTTTAAATCAGGGGTTCTCAATATTTTTAACACCATGACCCCAAAAACTTGAAACGTAATTGTTGCGGCCCAATATGCCTAGTCTTCACTTTTATTCTGCACCCAATTTCATTAAATCGTTTCTGAATTATGTGAATAGGTGAAGATCTAAAAAAGTTCTTCACTTTCATTCCGTAGCCAATTTTATGTATCAAATAGTTCCTTCACAACAAAAACAGCGACAGAATATATTGATTTCAACACTTTTTCACACCATTTCTGTGTGGCCCATCTAAAAAACTTGCTGTGGCCCACTGGTTGAGAACCCCTGTTTCAAACAATTAAAAATTGATAAGTTAAAGCTCATCTCTTTTTTTGTAATTGAAAACAGCCGAATTTCAAAATGTATTGCAAAAATTAAAAAGTAGTGCCATTAAATTTGATATCATGTAAGAGCAAAGGTACTTAGGTTACCTAATTATCAACATCAGTCCATCATTTTGAGGCAAAAAATCAACTTAACAAACTTTTTACAAACTAAAAAAATCTAATCGATATCATCAGCAAAAGAAAATTTCGGTAACAGGAATTTTTATACGTACGTATAATTTGTAATCAACGATTGTCACATAGGTTTATGACGATGTCGAATTGTCCATTTTTTCTTTGATCCAAGATTTAAACACTTTCTTAAACCATGGACACTTTTTGCTAAAAATAAACTTTAGTGAATCCTCATACAAAACATAAGCAATTTTTCCGTAAAAAGAAAAGTGTCCTTTTCTAGTCTTTAATTAAATTTGATGTTTGACACGGTTCAGATAGGTGAAGACAAGAAAAAGTCGCCAAATCAATTTTATTGGTATAAATGTTCGAAATTCTTTCACAGACAAAAGATAAACAGTTTTTTGGTCTTTGCATCCATAAATAGCAGAATTTTAAAAATTTAGCTTCAAATTAACTTGAAAACAAAAAAAGTCTTCATTCTGATTTATGAAATTTGTCACGTTTCGTAAATAATTGCCAATCGTATTGACATTATGACCTTTTTGTTTTTTGACGCACTTATTTTAGTCCTTATGGGGATAAAGTCAAAAAGATTTCGTTGACTAAGTTGTCTTTTGGACTACCAAACTAGTGCCAAGAATTCCCAATTAAATATTTTTTTCTGTGGACCCCAGTTAAGAACCTTCGGTTTCAGCAATCAATCAATCTTAAATTCTTCGGTGGATAAACATAAAAGAAGAGAAAAGAGAATGATGACAAAAAAATTGCAATGATAAGAGTGGAAATTACCATGCAGTCTTATGGATTAAACAGTTTGATACAGCAATTTCAACCAATATCATACTCTAAAATCTTTGGAAAAAGTCGAATATAATTTTATTGCAATACCTCAGTATTTTCCTTTTTGATTTTCAACCCACACTAAACCGATTGTCATTAAACCTATTTTAAATCCCCTGCTTTACATCGACGTGGTCCAGCCATTAGTAAAATTTTAAATCTTCCATTGGTTTTCATACCGGAACGAAAAACTAAGTAAACTAACCCGGATTTTTTCAATTAGCGTAAAGTTCCGTATATAATAAGCTTTCTTTCTTATCTTTTTGGATAAATTTTTTTGGTGCGTATTATATAAGGGTACAACAGGAAATAATTTTTTTCCTGTTTAAAAACTTAAAAAAAACACTATGGTTAAGGAAAATAAAATATAAATTGTTACAAAATGTTTATATTTATTTATTTCTCTTCACTTTTAGTCAAATTCTCAATTTCAATGAGCTCATCACCTTCTCCATACAATTCATTTTCCGTATCATCAATATCATGCGTGATCATCCATATCATCAATATCATCATCAACATCGTGTGCTTGAGTCTCGCTTTTATAGGCAAAACGAGAAATAAGCGCACGTCACAATGCTAAACAAAAAAAATTGAAAAAAACAAGAGAGATGCCCTACAATGCGCATAATAAATGAGTTTTCTTGAATTTATTTTTTAATGGTGCGTATTATGTTTGGGTTACTTATATTTCCTTGCATTTAGTTAATTTTTAATGGTGCGTATTACATTCGGGTGCGTATTACTGTATATTCGGAACTTTACGGTAACTACCCAATGTAAAGTTGTTTAACCAGCACTCTCAAAATTGGCATCATTACTGTTTTTAACATAAATAAATTTTTGCTGAATTTAAACCTACTGCGAAAAGCGATTCAAGAAAATTGCATTTTTTTCATGAGGATCTATGGAAGAGGAGTAGGGATATTTGTACATAGCACTTTTTCAAAACTTCTGTTTTCATTTTACACTTTTCAGTCATCCATAAAAACTATTCAGTAATGAAATCATACTATGCTTAAAAACTGAACAAGTTTTAAACTTTTTTTCTTTCTTAATTGGCCGATGTCTTTTAAATGTCTTTAGATCAATTCCACAAACTTTTGCTTCTTGTCGTTCAGACGTCTTATTTATTGCTATCTTCCACAAGATAAACAGCTTTATAAAGCATAACATCATCAAGCAATCTCCCTTTCCTTTTTTTAAATGTAGACATCACTGTAACTTGAAAAATTCAATTAATATTATATTCAACATTCTGCAAACAAGATTTTTTAAGCTGTTCAAGATAAACATGCATGATGAATAATATAATACAGGCTTACTACAATCGCCATTTGACTAATATTTTTAAGTTGATGTAAACTCCTAAATTCAAGCTTAGTTAAAACAAAAAATAAATTAATACTGCCATGCCAATTAACCTAAGACCAAAGGAGCTATGATTTTAGCAGTCAAAGGCATAGTTCAAGGACTCGAAGACATGATTTACAGGTTCTTTACGTTAATGTACGTATTGGGCAAAAAAAAATTAACGGAGTCTTTATTATTATTGTAATTCTATGGCGATCCGTTAGGAACAGTATGGTTACTTACAAGTCGCGGAGAAATGATTTCATCGAGTAGTTGTCGTTGTGCTTTCAACACTTTGTTTACTTCTTACTGATGAATAATTTCATAAAATTTTTTTCTATGAGAACAAGCTTCAAGCGCGTGTTTTGTTGTGCTTTGTGCGTATTTAATTGTGTCGGGTTCGATTCATCATTAGGCTTATCTCCAAAAATTAGACACTACTGAAGTAAGAACCTTATTGTGTGACGTTGAGCATTTTCTGATTTTATGAATAGCAACTGGTGATTCTTTAGTGCTCAGGTTAGTACAGTTAAACTTACGCCCTACTTTCAATTGCTTGCATTGTGTATCAAAAGAATTTTTTGTTTGAAGTATTAAAAAACTGTTATAAGTTTTTTTTTTAATCTAACTCGTATACTTGTTCTGAGAATTAGTTCTATATCAGAATTGTTCTCCTATTATTGTTTTTATAACGGAATCCTCTGAGTCTATTGATTTCTATATCAATATGAAACTAATCTAATAGATTTTTTTGTTGTTTATCAATTTTTAATTGGTTTTTTGTTGCTTAACTGGTACAGGTTTGCTTTGCATCTTTGCTAAATTTTTATGACATCTACTTCCAGCATGATCAATATAGTTTTTTTTCTTTTCTTTAAGTTCTTAAATCTATCAGTGCCTATGTGATATATAAAAGAGTAAGGGTCAATAAAGGGTGCAGTAAGTATTTCAATGTTTGGAATAATGCAACCATCGGCATATTTCAAATAACTCGTTTTAAAAACAAACTTTTTGCCAGGATTTTCTCTCTTCGTAAGTGCAATGCATTTGCTCTTTCTGACACAGATATTATTTGTTTTATGTATATATATATATATATATATAATTAACGTACAGATCACAAATTTTTTTTAATTTAACATTAATTTTATTTGCCCCAACAGACTGTTTCGCCTGCCTGGGCTCGTCAGGGGGCGGTTAAAAATCTTATTCAAATAGAAACTTCTTTAAGATTTCTAACCAACCCCTGACGAGCCCAGGCAGGCGAAACAGTCTGTTGGGGCAAATAAAATTAATATTAAATTAAAAAAAATTTTGTGGTCTGTAAGTTAATTATCTAATCGCTTTGACTCGACGTCACTGAGCACTTTCCTGATGAACACCGACCAAAAATTTTGAAAATTTCTATATATATATATACAGTATATATATATCAAATATCATTTATTCCATACGCATTTTCTTACCACTAATAACTATATTTTTTTTATTTTTCTAGTAACCACCTGACGAATCTTAGGATGAAACGGACCGTTGTGGTTTTTAAACAGTGATTAAATAAATTTTGTATTATATACAGTATATATATATATTATATATATTCATATCTCATCTATTATAACCCGGTTTATTTTATGTAATAATTATGTCAAATGTAAACGAGCCTTCAAGGTAGCATCGTCAAAAACTCAATCTCTTGATGAAGTAATTTGTGTGTTTTCGTGTACACTGACTTGCCGAAATAGTTGTGAGCGAGATGGAGCACATTGAAAAAAGTTGTTGGTCATGTTTACTGGCTACTTGCAAGATCTTTTTACTAAACAAAATTTGAAGAAGTATTCTATCTTGCAGTAAATTTACCCCGATATTGACTGTTTTAAAACACGATATTTTACCACTAGAAGACATATACTTACTAGAATTAGCTAAATTTATGTATCAACTGTATCATAGTAAATTACCTCAAAAACTTTATGTTTTATTTAGTAAATTAACTGAAATTTATGATTACAATACAAGAAATACAAAACCTCTTACATATCTTATATCTCGTATTAATAAAAATTTTAGTAAAAATGCTTTTTCTTATAGACTCTATAGAAGTTCTATATTATGGGGTCTAATAAATGCTGAATTTAAAGGTATGTAGTGGGTTTTAAACAGAATTATACAAAACATTTATTGAGTTTACAAGTTTAATTTTATAAGAAATTGTTTCTTGTTTCTCTCAAATGATCTCGCTTGTTTCTCCTTGCCATGTTTTTGGTTTGTGTTTTTCTTCTTTTTTGCGTAATAGTTATTGTTTTTTGTTCGTTATTATACACTTTGGAATGATTGTTCTTTTTCTTCGTTTGGTTTCGTTTTTCATTTCTTATTCGTCGGTAGTGATAATTGACTGTTACTTTTATCTGGAAGCATCTTGATTCTTCAATGCTTCCTGACTTTTGCACGGTGAATAGCTTGTAATTTTCTGTATTTGTTCAAAATTGTTTTTCAAATGTGTGCAAGGTGAAAAATAAAATGTATCTCTCTCTCACTCTCATACGGCGGACCAGAAATAAAAGAAAACTGAACTGAACTAAACTGTATTTTTGTTTTTATGTGGTTTACTACAGTGTATTTGACTGGCATCACTTTTTTTACAGTTTTTGCTACAATTAACACATTTTTTTATGTATTTAAGTTCCTTTAAAGGCTACATGTGAGCAGATATTTGACCAACACGCACTATAGCATGGAATAAAATGCTAAAAAAATTAAGTAGTAAACTCTTTGCAATGAAGTGTTATTTTTAGCAAACACAACGTAACAGTATGCTTATGTTGAGAAAATTTTCGATAAATGTTTTTTGATTCTAGAAAACCCATTATTTATTAAAAAACACCAGAATAGTTAAATGCAAAATTTTTAATAAATGTTTAAGAATACAGGGCAATAATAAATGCATCCCAGCAGCAACGTATGATAAAATAAATGAACAAATTCTAATTCAAACCGCAATACTAAGTATTTTGGCTGGTCACAACTACTTTGGGCAAGTCACAAATAAAAAAACACAAATAACTGCGATGCTCGTTGCTGGATGAAATTTTTTACGAAGGCAAATTGGATCATCGAAATTTTTCAACGATTAGCAAAAAGTTTAAGAGTCAGACTTGATATACGAGTATGGTGAAAATAATGTTGTTTCTTTGTGACTAGGTAGAGATGATTTCATTTTCTTCATACTAAAAAAAAATTGTTTATAATGAATGCTTTGCAATAAAAGTCTTGTTAGGAAAATTAATAAACTAAGCGATTTATAAAACAAGAAGCACCAGACTCGAGTTTTGCTTTTCTTAAAGCGTGTCAGTAATGCATATCTTACTAAAATAAATATTTTTTTACGTAGTCACCTAGTGGACATTACAACCTTGCTTAGCCTAACAAGCTTTGGCTTTATTTTTTTTTGTTTTTACAGCCAATTCATAAGCGGGTAGCTTATTTCGATGATATAAAATACTTAAATCAGTGGTTCTTAATTTTTCTTATGCTCCGCAACCTTTTAAAAGTTTTGCTATGTTTTCGCACCCCTTATAAAACAAAGTTTGTCAGTATCGGCTATATTAATTTTGGAATGCCATGAAAAACAATATTAAATAGAAAAAGAACAAACAGTTGACTACACAAGCAGACTAGTCAACAGAAATACTTTACAAAAAAAAACAATATTTTGAACTTTTGCGTGACATTTACCAATCTTAATAATTCACCATTCACACATTGTTGCACTCCCTAAACAACCCAGTTTAAGAACCTCTGACTTTAATAGATACATACTGTAAATAAAGCATCTATGACTTAAAGAAAAAAAAAGGCTGTAGAATGAGGTTGTTTATTTGTTTTTATAAATTAATTAGCTTGTTGCTTGATTATACATATTGTAATTTTAACATTGTATTGAAAAAGGGTTTTATGTAGCAGACTCAAATGATCAAAGTGTTGCCAATAACAATTTTAATGAACAAAAAAATAAATATTTTAATTAAAAGATAAGTAAATTACACTACATAAATTTATATCGTTTTTCGAAATTAAAACAATCTTTGCATCTACACACACACACACACACACACACCACACACAAATATTGTGATGCACTGAGCCAAAACTTTCCTTTAGCACTTACAGCGGCACACACAAAAGCATATGCACACTCATGCACTTAATTATAGCACCTTTATCATATACATTCACACATTAAAACCGCCCTATTTTAGTTCAATATTGTATTTTGTGTAAGTCCAAATTAATTATTGTATAAAACAATTTCTGTAATGTAACTGTGATAATTAATTGTACTCATTTGTAATGTAACTATGAAGTAATTGTATTGCAATTATTACTGTTGTAATCGCAAAATCTTCTATTGCTCCGGTAAAGTAATCACAGAGATTAAAATGTTCACAGTAAGAACTGCTAAAAGCTCGTCATCACTAACCGTAGAAATCTGAAGATGTGGGTTGATTTCTGACCCACGAAACGTCAGTTGAAATAAAAATACATTGCCAATATTAGGTTTGCTATTATCACCGGTAGAACGTTTGAAGTTTTTTTCTAAAGTAATTCTATTGCAAAATAATTCTTGTAAATGTTTTTTTTGTTGTTCTAATGTTTTTAACTTTTTTTAATACAAAAAAAAAGTTGGGTTTATAAAATTAGTTTAAATTTTATAATCTGTTTGCTAAGTAATAAAAACTAATTTCTTGCACATATCAAGCTAGACATTGCTTGTAATCAGATGCTATAGTTATTTTTTGAAAGAAATTTTTCTGACTAACTTTCACACCGCAGCTAGTGGTAATTTTGCTTTTAAAATTTATTGAGATCCAATGTTACAAAGCTTAAATTAAAACCAAATTAAGTAGACGACGAAACTATTTTGTAACTGTATTGTAGTCTAGTAAGCAAATTTTGTTAATTTACAAATATTAATCATTTATGCGTCTATGTCAACATTTTTGATAGAAATGACTAGAATAATTACAATTCTTGCTTCAAACATTGTACAATAGTTCCATCTTGCTTGTTCTATACCCTTTCAAATCCGAAATAGTTTTTTTCAAAATTAAAATGGATTTTTCGATTTCAAAATTGTTTTTTTCAATTTTAAAATTTTTTTTTTCAAAATCAAAATGTTTTTTTTCAATTTTAAAATGGTTTATTACAAATAGAAAAGTTTATATAAAATTTATAATATTATAAATAATAATTAAATATTATTTGTGTGATTTAGCCTTGTTTTTTGTGAAAAAAAATTTTATCTCCTAAAAATACATTTATTGCGCTTCTAAAAAATATTTTTTATAAATTTTAATCAATAAAAAAATTGATTTAAACAAGTGTAAGCATATATATATACTTAACAAGTATAAGCATATTAAATGTTCAAGAAAACAAAATAAATTTATAAATTTTCTACAAAGAATAACCTTCATAACGATATAATATTTTGAAAAATTTTAAATAAGTTAACCTTTTGCGGTTATAAGAATTTGATTGTAAAATAAAATGACAATGATTCAATAATGATGCCACAATTATCTAAAAATTAGAATTATAATGCCTTAAATCATTTGATATTGAGTAAACACTCTGGATTTTCGGAACATAAAGAACTCAGCCATCGGTCGCACTGTAATAAAACCTTGAATTAAGTTTTATGAAGCGCTTTTGTTGTAAGCCATTGACGCTTTTCTTGACAACCTAATCAACGCGTGACTGTTGTTAAGTTTTCAGTTCAGAGGTTTTGCAGCTATGTACAGATAGTTGCTGAGTTTTGAGTTGTGATAAATAACACTGGTCAACACACAAATTTTTGCCACAGATATTATATTGATTTTAGGGTATATCAGGTGCGTAGATTTCGAAAATTACATTCATTTTTGCTAGTTGGCTCTAGTTTTTGAGATAATTGCATTTTTTTGTAAAAATATTACTTAGACTGTGTTATATGGCATTGTTGTTCATTTAATGCTATTTAATCAATACTGTACGCTTCGATCTTCTTTTGTAAACGCAGTAAAACAAAAATGCAAAGCATCCATGCAAACTACAATGCTAAAAAAGGATGCAACAGCAATATTTACCGTTAGTTTGCAAGAAACGTATTGGAACTAAAACCCAGTATTACAGCGTATAAATGTATGTTGCCGTTATTTATTTAAACAAACGAAGCTTGAAAATACTGAGCTTTAACAACTACCATTCTGTCAAATCTACGAAACCAATCGCCTCTTGTAAGACTTTCTAGCGTGAGGAGCAAATGGCTTATGTCGTTGAAGATTCCAACAATAGTCCGCCATCATGTGGGTGTCCCATCGTCCTTGATACCTTTCTTCCATTACTTTAATGTCCTGATGGAATCTTTCTCCTTGCTCTTCACTTAATTCCCCAAGATTTTCTGGAAATCTATCTAAATGACTAAAGAGGTAATAAATCTTGATGCTCATCTTTGCTCCCAAACTTTGAAATTTTGAAAGCATATCTTCAACTATCTGAATGTAATTGTTTGCTTTATTGTTTCCCAAAAAGTTTTTTACAACCACAGTAAAAGAAATCCAAGCAGCAAATTCCTTCTCAGTCATAGATGCAGTGAAGTTTGGATCGTTCATCAGCTTTCGAATTTGAGGACCATCAAATATTCCTGCTTTTAGTTTTTCATTGCTCATCCCTGGAAATACTCTGCAAATGTAATTAAAACAATTTCCGTGTACTGGCAAAGCTTTCACAAACTGCTTCATTATACCCAATTTGATGTGTAGAGGTGGCAAAATGATTTTTTCTCTTGGGACAAGGGGCTCATTGATGACATTACATTCATTAACTGTTAGTGTAATTCTTTCAGGCCATTCCTTCTTCACCCAGTGGTCACTGCGAGCACGGCTGTCCCACAAACAAATAAAGCACGGATATTTAGTATAACCACTCTGCTGACCAAGCAAAAAGTTGACCATTTTCAAATCAACACATATTAACCATTGGTGGTCACAGTAGTTCAATTTTTCTAGCACTCGTTTAATATTGTTGTATTTTTCTTTGAGCAATGTAGAGTGGCCAATGGGAATCGAGGCATACTTGTTTCCATTGTGCAGCAATACACACTTCAAACTTCTTTTTGAACTGTCTATAAATAAACGCCAATCTTGAGGTTTATATTCAGGTATTCCCATTTTTAAAAGAAGTCCTTCAACATCTGAGCAGAAAACAAGCCCTTCTTCTGAACGATAGTACGGAAGTAAGTCGCTCTCCCTTGTGCGGTAAAAGGTTACTTTCGTACCAACACTAAGGCATTTCTTGTCTTTAAGCCTGGATGCCAATACTTCAGAAGCTTCTTTAGATAGATTAAGATCTCTTATGAGATCGCTCAGTTCCTCCTGATTAAACTGCTTCGGACTGGTCGAACTTTCTTCAAAAATGCTTGAAACATCACTTTCACTACAGCTTTCTGAAGCTTGGTGGACAAAGTCCCATTCTGATGGTTTTTCTGGAAGATGACTAAATTGTGGCACGGGTATATCTTCACAGTGGGGTACAGGACGCCTAGCAGATTCTAAGTCCAGGTAAATCCATGATTTTTTCTTGTGACGATTAAAACCCTTCAAATCTACCATACAAAAATAACAATCATCAAAGTGGTTTTTCTGTTCTCGCCACACCATTGGCACACCAAATCTAAAGCTTTTAGTTTTTCCTTTTGTCCACATTCGTAAGTGCTCAACACATGATTTGCAGACAACATGTGGAGCCCATGGCTTGTCTTGGTCACCAAATTTAACTCCAAAGTAAGCACGGTATACTTTGCGAACAAAATCTGTAATAGACCTTTTATACTCTTTAAGAATATATTCTCCACATATGTAACAGAAACTGTCAGGGTCATTACAACAACTTCTTCTTCTTGAACAACTCATAGCAGGCAACATAAAGCAATTGAAGGGTTTAGAACGAAAAGTAACTAAGTCACAAAATACTGCTTTTGAGTAAATTGCATTTAAAGTTTTTAAATGAGTCATAAAATCAGGTTTCACAGCGATTTTTGTTTTTAGGATTATTAAGCATTTACATATTGTATAATGAACTTATTTCATCATTTACAGATATTTTGGATGAACATGTCAGATGATATTAATAAAATACTAGATTGGACTTAAACACTTTTATTGTGATTTTATGGATGTCACAAACTTTGTTCGGGAATCCCAAAGGACCAGTTGAGCTAGGTAACCCGAATACCTGCGCTGAAACAAAGCTGTGTCTAAATTTTATTTTATTCCGGCTCAAGAAATAGTTTTGCTATGAGCCTGACGGTTTATACAGTTGGTTAACGAAAGCTCGGATTGATTTCGTTGAAGATTCTTTCTCACAACAAACAGAGACCCTTGTCTCTAATAAAAACAGATGTATTACAAAAATATCACGTCCGACGAAACTTCTATTCCACGCTTTGCCAAACTGCAAAGCGAAATCAACACTATAACTCGACTCAATCAACACAAATAATTCTACCTCTGTAGAACAAAACTGCCAACCACTGGCACAAAATAAATTCAACAATTGTCCACCGACACAAAATCTAACGGTCCACCTCTTGTGGCCAAACAAAATCACCTTCGCTCGAGCCGCCACTCGAGTCGCTTCAAATTACCTCACAACGATAATAATCATCATAATAATAATTTCTCGCTACGCATCGGCTTTATATAGAAAACAAAATCACGTGACGTAAACTTTCTCGTAAATTCAAGATTCAGCCAGAAACCCCTGGAGAGTTCGTTACGCGAATCAAGTGGAATATACGCGAATTTTCCAGTACAATGACGTTAGTCAAAAACATATTACGTCAATACAAAGAAAAAAAAAAGAGAAAAAGATACATGTATCGAGCCATATAACAAATTGGACGTATATCGCAGACAGCGCTCAAAGAGCCGCATTTATTCTCTTATAATAAAACTACGAACTGCTTTTAACGGGGATACACTACATCGTTATGATTAAAATTATGAATGAAGTGTGACAATGGACTTAGGCACTTTTAACCACAAACTATGGACTTAGGCACTTTGCTTTTAAAGTCCATTAGTCATATTTAAGTAAAAATACTTAATATTGAATTATTTACAAAGAGAATTTCAGGACACGTCAAAATATCCAAGTAATCACTCTTTTTCATTGTCCTTGTAACTACCTTATTAGATTTATTGGGTAAAAATTAGCTATAACTTCTGCAGTTGTCCTGCCATATTCTGCCATTTCATCACTGCGTAAGGCTTGTAAAATCAAATGCTCCATAACAATAATACTTACAAACTGTTTCTCAATGTTTTAAAAACGCATATGACACTAAAATTGTTAGGTCCGTAGTCAAAGCACTAATAAGATTTATGAAAAAAAAATTCGAAGCAGTAAACATAGGGTGAAGTTTAATTTAAGCCTCTCCTTCTGTTCATTACAAACAATACTTTTATTTACAAAAAGTTTTATTGATGAAGGTGATGCTTAAATTTAAACCCTCTCAAACAGGAAATGTCTGTTAAAAATTTTTGAAAATGAATAAAATGTCCGACATATATTTAAAATACTTTGATTTTACCATTGCTCACAAAGTACGCTTATGAGTAAGCAAAGGTTTGCCAACCTAGCTTTTAATTCTAATTAAATTCTCTGTGTTTACTTCATTCTTGATTACTGTATTCAATTTAAGAACCAAACATTTTAATAAAACATTCGTGCATATTTTTTTGAAGCCTACACCTATATATGAGTAAACTAAAAATGAAACCCAATTTACCAGTTTTTATGTTATATAGTCAAAGCACCAAGCTACAATATTAACAAAACTGATTTCGTATCACGTGACTAAACCTTACAATGTGATTGGATAAAATGGACTTAGAAACTTTTAAAAGAAAAATTCAGCATTTCCAGCAAAACCTTGCATTCAAAAAAAAGACTTAGTAACATTTTTTAGAAATAATATTTTGCATGGTGATTAAGGACATTGAAAGCAACGCACTACAATGGCTAACTCAATTCGGGTAAAAATGTGACTTAGTTACTTTTCGTTCTAAACCCTTCAATTGAAACTGAAAACATGAAAACCTAAATATAGTAAAAGTTACTGCATTTCAACTTTTCATTAGAATTTTTTTAGACTCCAAGATTGCTAATGGTCAGTTATTGACTTTTCTGCTTTGTTAACCTTTCTAAAAATGAGACAACTGGTCCTTTATTGCAAAACAAAATCTCCTTGTCAGCACAATTGCCTCTTACGTGTAGTTTATATGGCCGTTATCTGAGCTTTTATAGCCAGTTATTGTGTCTGCATTATCTCAAAAACTAGAGCCAATTCAGCAAAAGTAAAGTTATTTTTGGAATCAGCGCACCTGATATACTATAAAATCGTTGAAAGATCTATCGCAAAAAGAAAAAAATATTTTTTTGTTGAGCTGTGTAATAGTTTTCTGTTGAAGTTTAATTTAATCTATTTGTTTATGTTGTGTTTTATTTAGATGCCCGTAATCTTTTAGTTAATTAAACGCAAACAAATGTGAAGTGCAAATATCATTACACGCACATTTTTGTGTTTCTTGATGCTGGTTCTAAGCCCGGATAAATGGGGAGGGTCGCGACAGGAAGAATATCCGGCGTAAAACTTTTTTGCCAAATTATACAAATGCGTATAGTTGATAAATCCATACCGGATCGGTCGAGGCCCGGGTTACCAACGACCGCCTCAGGTGTCGCACAGCAGGGCACCTTTGAAAATTATATGCTACTGCTGAACATAGTGAAAACAACAGGAGAAAGAGAGGAGGAAGGTGAGTGAAGAGGCAGCGGGAAGTGTGGAAAGGAAGACACTAACTCGTAAAGGTGGGTACCTTAAATATTGGAACAATGACTGGAAGGAAAAGAGAGCCGGCAGACATAATGGAGCGAAGGAATGTAGACATACTTGTATTGTGTCTACAGGAAACAAAGTGGAAAGGGAATAAAGCAAAAAACATTGGAGGTGGATGCAAACTATTTAACAACAGAGCTGATGGAAGAAAAAATGAGATAGGGATAGTGGTGAGGAAGAAGCTCGCTGAAAGTGTCCTGGAGGTGAAGAGGGTGTCAGACAGACTAATGGCTATGAAGCTGGAGGTAAAAGGGTCCAGCCTAAATATGATAAGCGCGTATACTCCACAGGTTAACAACAGCATGGAGGAGCAAAATGATTTTTGGCAATATCTGGATGGGTTGATAGAAAGTGTTTCAAATAAGGAGAGGATAGTTTTAGGTCCAGACCTTAATGGACATGTGGGCGAAGGAAACATAGGGGATGAGGAAATAATGGGGAGGCACGGTGCTGCAACAAGAAATAAGGAAGGTTAAAAATTATAATAAAATAAGGAAGGATTAATGGTTAAGGACTTTGCAAAAAGAATGGATTTGGCAATTGTTAACACTTATTTCAAGAAGAAAGATGAACACAAGGGATGTATAAAAGTGAAGGAAAAAGTACCCAAGTACTGTGATGTGCAAAATGAGGAACTTGGAGGAAATGTGCGATTGTAAGGTACAGTCTGGGACAAAAGTTTAAGACCACCTTTTGCAATATTACACATTTAAGTAAAAAAGCTTCTTATTCACGCAAAACTAAATATTGTTGCGTCAGAATGCATATTTAGGTTTTGGAATTAGGTCTTGTTATTTAACAATAATATATTATTATTTTCAATTTGAATTTCAGACGTTTAGCCATAAATTACCTGTAGAAATACAATATTTTGACAGCTAAAAAATGGGTAAAAAAGCAGTTCTCAGTAGTGAAAAATGTGCCCAGATAGTCAGTCTTAGCACAATGAAGCTCTCAGAACGCGAAATATCAAGGCAGATGAAGGTTAGCAAGACTGCGGTACACAATGCTATCAAAAAATTTCGAAAAGAAAACACTTTTAAGGACAGCAAAAGGTCAGGTCGTCCAAGGATTTCCAGTAGCAGGGATGACCGTTTTATCAGGAAGGTAGTGAGTCAATCTCCTATGAGCACTGCTAAAAAAATACAGGCAGGAATGGCGGAAAGAGGAATCAACATGAATGAAAAGACTATTAGGCGTAGATTGTCTGTGGATTTTGGCCTGAAGTCATACAGACCAGCTCAAAAACCACGTCTAACCGAAGCAATGAAAAAAAAAGAGGTTAAAGTTTGCAAAAAGGCATCTTGACTGGGACACAAAAATGTGGAAAAATGTTCTTTTCTCAGATGAATCTTCAATGAAACAATTCTCTGTTCGGAAGTATCGAGTTTGGAGACCACCTAGAGCTCGGTATCAGGAGAAATTCACCATTCCAACAGTGAAACACCCTCCAAGTCAAATGATTTGGAGGGCCATGTCAGCTAATGGGACAGCTGGTCTTTATTTTTTGCCGCCAGGAAGCACAATGAACGGCTCCAAATACGTCGAATTGCTTAAGGAGAAGTTGGTGATACACATGCAAATACATAATTGCACAATTTTTATGCATGATGGAGCTCCCTGCCACAAAAGCAAGGTTGTACAGCAATTTCTCAATAGCCAGCATATCAATGTGCTTGACTGGCCTGGGAACAGTCCTGACCTGAACCCCATAGAAAATTTGTGGGCTTTATTGAAGACGAAAGTATCTCAAAGACAGCCTTCATGTCTTGAGGAAATGCGGAAGGTGATCAAAGAAGTTTGGGTGCATTAACTTTCTCCGAATTATTGCCTTAACCTTGTAAGTAGTATGCAACGTCGCCTTCAAGAAGTTATAAAAAATAAAGGCGGTCACACCAAGTATTAAGAATTTTTAAATTTTTGTTCTTTGTTTTACCAAAATACAATGCATTTTGCTTGAGTAAGAAATGTTCGTTGAAATACAAAAAAGTTTTTGCAAAAAGTTTGTGGTTTGTGCACATTATGGCAGGTTTAACATGAAATGATTAAAAAACTTCAAGTGGTCTTAAACTTTTGTCCCAGGCTGTAATAGTGAATGAATGTGTCGCAAAGCAGCACCGTATGGTGGTATGCAAAATGGCTTTTATTGTGAAAAAGAAAAAAGCAGAGGAAGTAAAGCCAAAGATACGATGGTGGAAACTGAAGGAGACAAGATGTCAAGAAGCGTTTAGATAAGAGGTGACCAGGATTTTGGGAGGCAAGGATGGGTTACCTGATGAGTGGGACAAAACAGCAGAAATGCTAAGAAAAACAGCTGAAACTGTACTGGGAATGACATTTGGGAAACGAAAATAAGACAGGGGACATGGTGGTGGAATGAGGAAGTTCAGGAAAGCATAAAAGAAAAGAAAGAGGAAAAGAAAGCATGGGACAAAATAAGAAATGAAAATACTAAAAAAATCTACAAAGAAAAGAAAAGTAAGGCAAAGAAGGCAGTTGCAATGGCGAAGGGACGTCCGTATGACAATTTGTATGCTAGATTGGAAACAAAAGAAGGTGGAAAAGAGTTTTACAGATTGGCTAGGCAGAGAGACAGAGCAAGAAAAGATGTACAGCACGTGAAGGTTATAAACGATGAAAACGGTAATGTTATGATAAATTCGGAGGTAGTGTTATAGAGATGGAAGGAGTACTTTGAGAAACTGATGAACGAGAAAAATAACAGAGATTCTAGGACAGAGGAAGCAGAAGTGGTTAACGAAGAAGTAAATTGCGTCAGTAGAGAAGAAGTAAAGAACGCACTAAGAAGGATGAAAAAAGGTAAAGCGGCTGGGCCAGATGAGTTTCCAGTAAAAGTTTGGAAGTGAATGGGAAAGATGGGAATAAAGTTTTTGACCAGACTGTTCAACAGACTATTAGTGGGTGAACGGATCCTAGAAGAATGGAGAAGGAGTGTGTTTATCCCAATCTATAAAAACAAAGGGGACGCACAGTGCTGTGGAAATTACAGAGGAATAAAGCTAATGACCCACACAATGATGATATGGGAAAGAATTATTGAAGCCAGGTTAAGAGATAGAGTAAAGATCAGCAAACAGCAATATGGATTTATGCCAGGAAAGGGAACCACCGATGCCATGTTTGCCTTAAGAATGTTGATGGAAAAGTACAAGGAAGGTCAAAGAGAGCTACATTGTGTATTCGTAGACCTAGAGAAAGCTTACGGCAGGGTTCCGCGGGAAGACCTGTGGTACTGTATGAGAAAATCCGGAATAGTGGAAATGTATGTGTGACTTGTATAGGATATGTATGAGGGAAGCGAAACAGTGGTGAGATGTGCAGTAGGAACTACAGAAAGTTTCAATATTAGGGTTGGACTGCACCAGAGATCAGCGTTAAATTTATTCCTGTTTGCAGTGATAATGGACAGGCTAACGGATGAAGTAAGGAGAGAACCACCATGGACGACGCTGTTTGCTGATGATATTGTTTTTGTAAAGAGACCAGGGAAGAAGTGGAGCGGAGAGTAGAATCCTAGAGGTAGGCATTGGAAAGAAGAGAAATGAAAGTAAGTAGGTCAAAGAACAAATATCTGTGCATAAATGGCAGAAATGACGAAGAAACAGTGTAGATGGAGGATACAAAAGTGCCAAGAGTAAAGGAATTTAAGAATTTGGGATCAACGACACAAGAAAGTGGTAGTTGTGAGAGGGAGGTAAAGAAGAGAGTGCTGGCACGATGGAACGGATGGAGAAGAGTATCGGGAGTAATCTGCGACAAGAGATTACTAGCTAGAGTAAAAGGAAAAGTGTACAGTTTAGTGGTTAGACCATCAATGGTGTATGGACTTGATACGGTGGCGGTCATAAAGAAACAAGTGAAGAGATGGAAGTCGCAGAGATAAAAATGTTGAGGTTTGGTATGGGAGTGACGAGAAAAGACAAGATTAGAAACGAGTACATCAGGGGTACAGTTATGGTAGAACGGTTAGGAATTAAGATGAGGGAGGGCAGGCTGAGGTGGTGTGGACATGTCATGAGGAGAGACCAAGAGTATGTTGGAAAAAAGATGATAGAAATGGAGTTACCGGGAAAGAGAAAAAAAGGGAGACCAAAGAGAAGATTTTTAGATGTAGTGAAAGAAGATATGGGAGAATTTGGTGCGAAGGAGACGGACGTTGAAAGTAGGACGGTTTGGAGAAAGATGATACGCTGTGGTTACCCCTGATTGAAGGGAAAGGCCGAAAGAAGAAGAAGAATATTTTCGGAGAATAAAATTTGGAACGCTTAACTAATTTCAGAATAAAAACTAAAGCCATTATATTTGAAAACATAGTTTATTTAGAACCTTTCGAAATTATAACTCACTTCATAAAATTTTTTACAAAGTTTAACCTTCATAACGGTATAATATTTTGAAAAATTTTAAATAAGTTAACCCTTTGCAGTTATAAGAATTTGATTGTTAAATAAAATGACAATGATTCAATAATGATGCCACAATTATCTAAAAATTAGAATTATAATGCCTTAAATCATTTGATATTGATTAAACGTTTTTGATTTTCGGAGAATAAAATTTGGAATGCTTAACTAATTTCAGAATAAAAACTAAGCCAATATATTTGAAAACATAGTTTATTTAGAACGTTTCGAAATTATTACTCATTTCATCATCAAGCGCGTTAAACTGATTAAATAGCTGCAACTTTTGATTTTAATAAACTGTGGAAGTGGAAACAAAAAGAATGGTGTAGGAATCATATTGAAAAAAGAGCATGTGGACAGGGTAGTGGAAATATGAAGAGAAACAGACAGGATATTATGCTTGAAGATGGAGCTTGATGGTGTTATGTTGAATGGTATCAGTGCGTATGCGCCACAGGTGGGGTGCATACGTGAAGAAAAAGAAACATTCTGGCTGGACCTAGATGAGACATTGGAAAAAATACCAAGGAATGAAAGAATTATGGTGGGAGCAGACCTAAATGGGCACGTAGGAGAAGGGAATAGTGGTGATGAAGAATACATGGGCAGACATGGATCAGGGAAAAGAAATAACGAAGGACAAGCAGTGGTGGATTTTGCTAAGAGAAGGAAACTAGTGATCACTAACACATATTTTGTAAAGAAACCAACACATAGAGTCACCTACAGCAGTGGCGGACGCAGTTCGCAGGTGGATTATATCATGGTGAGAAGATAAAGGATCAAGGAGGTGGTGGATACAAAAGTTGTTGTGGTTGAAAGTGAAGCGAAACAACACAGAATAGTGGTCAGTGTGATGATCATTTGGACAAAGTGGAGGAAAGCACCAAAACCAGTAAAGAGAATAAAATGGTGGAAACTAAAGGACTCGAAAGTGAACAATAAATTCAAAATGGAAGTGATTGAAAGCGGAATACTTGGCGGACAGGAAGATTGGCAAAGAATAGCTGAAATGATACAGAGCATTGCCAGAAGGGAACTGGGTGAAACATTGAGAAAAGTTAGGGCGGCAGGTAGACGGGAAACGTGGTGGTGGAACCAGGAAGTCCAGGAGAAGCTGAAGGATAAGAAAAGCGCTAAAAAGTCATGGGATACTATCAGAGATGATGCAAGCAAGTTGGCCTATAAAACTGCAAGAAAGCAAGCTAAGAGAGAAGTAGCAAAGGCAAGAAACAAGGCATAAGAAGAACTGTACGAAAAACTGGAAACAAAGGATGGGAAAATGAGGTGTTCAAAATAGCAAAGCAGAGAAACATACAAAGCAAGGATGTTCAACAAGTAAGAGTAATCAAGAGTAAAACTGGGAGATTCTGATGAAAAAAGAGAAAGTGAAACAGAGATGGAAGGAGTATTTCGACAACTTACTCAACCATGAAAACCCTAGAGAAAGAAGAGAAACGAGAACAGAAGGGAGAGAAAGGGACGTGAAAGATATCTCTGAAGAAAAAATCAGGACTGGGTTGAGGAAGATGAAGAAGGGAAAGGCTCAAGGACCTGATGACATACCAGTGGAAGCATGAATTGCTCTAGGCAATAAAAGTGTGGATTTTTTAGTGAACTTTTTCAACAGACTCTTGCGAGGAGAGAAGATGCCAGATGAATGGATAAGGAGCGTGCTTGTACCTTTGTACAAAGTTAAAAGAGACATCAAGGAATGTGGAAACTACCGGGGGATCAAGTTGATGAGCTACATTATGAAATTGTGGAGAGGATAATAGAAGCAAGGATAAGGAAAGAGGTGACAATCGCTGAGCAACAATTTTCGTTCATGCCAGGAAGGAGTACCACAGACGCAATATTTTGTCTAAGATGCTGTTGGAAAAGTGGACTGAAGGAAGAAGGCAGTGCACTGCGCCTTTACTGACCTGGTAAAAGCATACGACAGGGTACCCGGGGAGGAACTGTGGGAATGCTTGCGGCTAGCTGAAACATCAGAGTGCTCATAAAGATTATCCAGGATATGTATGAAGGAGCGACAACAAGTGCGAACTGTGAGAAGTGCAGCATGGTTAACTAAAGAATTCAAGGTAAGTGTTGGACTCCACCAAGGTTCAGCACTTAGCCCATTTCTTTTTACCATTATCATAGACAGGCTAACGGAGAACATCAGGAAGGACGCACCATAGGATATGCTGTTTGCAGATAACATAGTTCTGTCTAGACAAAATCATAAGAAGCTAGAGAAGGATCTGGAGATTTGGAGAAATGCACTGGAGAGAAGAGGCCTGAAAGTGAGCTGGAGCAAGACCGAATATTTGAGGGTTGGGGGCGTGGATGATGGAGAAGAGTTGAAACTTCGAGGAGAAAAGTTAAAGAGAGCAAAAAACTTTAAATACCTGGGTTCAACAGTTAGTAGCGATGGAAGATGTGAATAATCCAAGCAGGATGGATGAGTTAGAGGACGGTGTCTGGAGTTCTGTGCTACAGGAAGTTATCAGCAAATGTTAAGGGTAAAATGTACAAGAGCGTTGTTAGACCAGCCATGCTTTATGAAATGGAAACCGTGGCAGTGACGGAAAGGCAGATGGGAAAAATGGAAGTTGCAGAGTTGAAAATGGTGAGATGGGCACTAGGAGTGACAAAAAAGGACAAGATAAGAAACGAATACGTGAGAGGGACCGCAAAAATTGCAAAGCTGGGAGACAAACTTCGGAATGCAAGGCTACGTTGGTATGGACACGTAAAAAGAAGAGAAGAAGACTACGTGGGGAAAAGGACGATGAAGATGGAGGTGCCAGGCATAAGGAAAAGAGGAAGGCCAAAGAGAAGGTGGATGGATTTGGTGAGAGAAGACATGGAAAGAGTTGGAGCTAGGGAAGGAGACGAAGTAGATTGAGTGAAATGGAGATTACTGTCGCGCTGTGGCGACCCCGAGTAGGGAGAAGCCGAAAGAAGAAGAAAGAAAAGAAGGTTTTGAAAAAAACATTTGATTTTGAAATTAAAAAAACATTCTGAAATCAAAAAACACAATTTTAGTTTTGAAAAAAAAACATTTTGGAGTTGAAAAGGTATAGTGCAAGGGTGGCCAAGTTGCGGCTCTTTGGATCCTTGCTTGCGGCTCTTTGAACCTTTTAAAAAATTATATTAATTTTTCTTTTGTAATTAGTAGCAGTCAAAGGCGAACATTTTATCGTTCATACTAGCAAAGTTTCCTTTTAAATATGGCGTTGTGTTATAATGATTACTGAATTGTCATTGCTTTTAAATTAAATTAATAATACCAGTGTGAACATAAACTTGAGAAAACTGTTGTATATTTCAGTTTAATTGTATCTCATTGTCGTTTATGATTTATTGTTAAATTGTTTCAATTTTTTTGCTTTGATGAGGACTTTCGAAAGTCAAAAACGTTTAGCTTTTTTTAAAATAAAAGTTTGCTAGTATAAATGATAAAATTTTGGTTTTTGACTGCTATCACAGGGTTTCATCTTGTTATGGCCCTCTGGTTATTGTAGGCAATTTTTGTTGAACAAAAACAGAAACCGATTTGCAAAGCATTTATCTCCGCTTATTATGGCGAAGCTTCCGCTTATTATGGGATCCTGCTCTTCAGGTTTTTTTGAGTTTTGTGTTTTATTAGTAAATAATTGCTATTTGTCCAAATAAAGTATTGTGCCACCTGTTCTTCAGTTTTTTTTAGTTTTGTGTTTTATTTGCGAGCAATCTCTATTTCTCCAAATAAAGTACTGTGTTGCTTAGGTATTTTTGACTGTTGCAATCCCTTTTAGTAGCAGTCAAGACTTCTCATTCACGGAAAAATCACACTTTAGTAGAAAAATTTGAAATTCTCAATGCAGTCAAAAACAGCAAGCTTGGTGAGATCTAAAAAGAAATTGCAAAGCGACTTGGCGTTGGGCAAACGACGCTGCAAAAATGGCTGAAAGAGGAAAGGGAATTGCGAACAGAGTGGGAAGCAGTTCAGCAAGACAGACATAAAAGGGCAGCGATTACGGAAAAGCGTCGAATCGGAAAGGACGATGAAATTGAACGACGCTTATTTGCTTTTTTTAGGAAAATTCAGGGGAAAAGTATTCCAGTGACAAACGAGTTGTTGATGGAAAAGTCAAAGATTGTTGAAAAGGAATTAGGCCGCGAGTTCAAGCCGATAGTAGGATGGTGCGATGAGTTTTTTAAATGATTGTTCGTCCGGTGTAAACAATTTTGAAATAAATTCGAACGAGTAATTTTGAATTTTGGCTCTCCGCTCGCTACAGTTCTGGCTCTATGCTTTTTTCTTAAGTAGACCTCCAACTGTCATACTCCTAAAATTTTAAATTTCTGTTATTGTGGCTCTCCACTTAATACAGGCCAAAACATTTAGGCTCGAAGTGGCCATAATAAGCATAGCCTTCTGTATTTATAAGTCGATTTTAAATATCTCATCCTAAATCATAGTTTTTTTACTGCAGTTAGTTGAGTGTTTTGTTAATTGAGAGTTTTGTTGCAAAAATATCATCAGAAAATAGCAAAAAGAGAAAGTAATAAAAAGATATAGAACTAAATCAGATGAAGAGAAAGAGTTTCAATTTACTGATATTGGAGGTAAAACTGTGTCTCTTATCTGTCATGCTTCATTCAATCATGAAAAACCAGCAACTTGAAACGTCATTACGGTATGAAGCAAAAGGCAAAAAATTTGTCATTAATTACCCACACAATTTAGAGTTACGGAGGAACAAGCTAAGGGAGTGATTGCAAGATCTCATGTTTCTTACTGATATAGTAAACTATTTACAAATTTTAAACCTGACATTTTAAGTCAAAGATCATCTTGTTCCAAATATTTTTTAAAAAAGTTTTAGTTTTCAAAACAAACTTAAAATTTTTAAAAGGGATTTAGTTTTCAAAACATTTCATATTAACCTGAAGAGAATAAATGTATTTCCTTATGTCAAAATAAATAACAAAAAATTTGAAGAATACAAAGGCAAACTGCAAGAACTGCTTTATAATTTCCAGGCTAGTTTATTGATTTGCAGAAGCTAAAATCTTGATTTTCTTTTATCAAAAACCCGTTTGAGACTGTCACCAGTGGGTGTCCGATTTTTGAACCATTGGTGTCTGAAGTACCTGCAGTGGAAATGGAACTATTGGAGCTGCAGGAAGATCTCGCTTTAAAAATAGCTCATACATCCCTGACTACAATTGAGTTCTGGAAACAAATATCAGAAACTAAACATTGGTACCTGAAGAGGACAAGCCTCCGGGTGATTTCTGTCCTCAGCACAACATTTTGCTGTAAATCATTTTATTTTGCGATGAAGTTTGTAAAGTCAAAACATCGAGTCACTCTGACAAATCAAGACAAGAAAGAACTACTCCGAACGGTCATAACATCTTACCAACCAAATTTTAAACAACTTGCAGCCCAAATACAGACTCGTAGTATCACCACGCATCAATAAATATTATTCGTTTGCTTGTTTATATGAGTAAATAAATTTATGTTTTTAGATTTTTGTGTTGGGGCTCTTTAAAAGCTTGGTTTTATGATATGCGGCTCAAACATGATATAGGTTTGGCTACCCATGGTATAGCGCTTTTGTGTATTCTTGTAAGTATCTTCAACCTTATTACAGTCAAGTTGCATGACGTATAATGAATTTCAGTTAATTTTGGTGTAAGAAGTAGAAGATAAAGGCTACAAAAAACTATACCTCATCAAAAGAAAACGAGCAAATATTTGTTTTAAGCTATATTTATGTTTTTCAAGTATGGGTAATTGAATGGAGAGAACGGTCAGAACATATTAACAAAAGCTCACAAAAATACAACATTATATGTCATACAACTTGATCGTAATAAAGTTTTAGATAACAAAAAGTTACGTAAGCACTAGAAAAACCAGAAGGAACCATATTGTTCGAAACAAGAATTGTAATTAATCTACTCATTTCTACAAAAAATTTTCAATTCGGGTCTGGTTCAATCTTTAAGAAAAGTCACTAAGTTTTGTTGAAAACTTTTCTCAGTGACTGAATAAAATTAATTTATAATCATAAATGGGTCAAAAATGACCCTTTGGGGTTTCTAGTGTTAAACAAATTTGTGGTCCCAACTTAAATTCAATACAGCGAAATAAACTATCCGATTCATGACTTGGCTGTTAAAACAAACAAAGATTTAGCAAGGGTTGCAATGTTCACTAAGTGGCTAGAAAAAGGCTTATTTGAGATCAAATGAATTTTGACCTAAAACAATGAAAATTATGAGTTATAATTTGAAAATACAAACAAAAACTTTACTGTAACTAGTAACTTGCTGCTCAACATTTAGTCACCAATTTTCCTTTTGCTGGTGTCTTGTTTTAGACAAAACGTTTAAAAAATAGTCAAACTTTGTTTTATAATATCCTAATTTCTTTAAATAATAACAACATTAAAAGAATTAGATGAAACAGTACATTCAGTAAACTTTTATATCATTAAAATACGGCATATTTCTACTTTTAAAGTTGCTCTTTTTTTAGAAAAGCTACTAAAGAATAAAATTTGTTACCGTAAACTTCAGCAAGATAACCGTCATCAACAACAGAGACATCAGAGTAAAATCTAACTGTTGTTCTTCCAGTTCGACGAACAGTAAAGGGAAAAGAATACCTAAAACCAGACAGTATTCGGGTGCTTCTGTTGTTGCTTATAATCTGAAAATACATTTTAATTTAGTGGTTCCCAACCTTTTTAAGCCTGCAGACCGGTAACATTTCAAAAAAAAATTTGGCGGCCCGGTAATCTTTTTAATATCTGAAAAAATAGTAATAAAAGCAAGAAATAGATAAAAAAATTTTTAATAAAACAAAAGTAAGCATTTAGCATTAGAATAACTCTATTTAATGTGAAACTTGCTGCTACTTCTTGATGTAATACCTAGTAAACGTGGCTCTGTTGAAGTTTTTGAATGGTGAAGTCAGGGGCGCCAGAAGCGGTGGGCACAGTGGGGAAGAAAATTTGCAAAAAGGTACAAGGTACTTCGATATAATTTCTTCAAAACCAAGCTTTCGAAATTTTCTTTCTTGATTAGTACTGATTTCTGATTGTTTCTTTTGTAACAATGCCCGTACTTTCCATTTTTACTACTCTTATTTAAGTTAAAAATTGTGGAATTTTAGTTTCAATTCTAAATTTCCAAAAAGATTACGTTGTGGAATTTTTATCTTTTCCTGCTTCGTTTTTTTGGATGACTGCCTTAACTCAGTTGAAGGATGGTCCGGCACCATTCCACTCAATAACTAGAGACCGATTTCTTAATTCATTTTTATACTTTTTCTTTACCACCTTTTTTGAAACCATTAGTTTTGTTGCACACTGAAAATATATTGATGCAATAACCTGAAAGAGAGCTATTAAAGTCATTCAAGCAGCTGAATATATCCGCTAAATATGCAAGTTTGCTTATCCACATTTTATTGGATAAAAATTCTTTTAACGGGCAATGTTCATTTACGTAAAAATTAATTTACTTCTTTCCTCAACTTAAAAAGACGAGCAAGAATACGTCCCCTCGAAAGTCATATCACTTCTGCATTAAAGATGAGATGGCGATTTTGCGCAGCCATACTCACACACAGTGCTTCAAAAAGCAATACTCAGTCACGAGTAATTGATAATCTTAATTGGTCGGATCATAATGTCATTTACTTCAGGTCACAGTTTTTGGGCAGCCAAATGTTAACAACAAATTATGCAGATTTTGGTTTGCAACTTTTTTATTTTTGAGGTTGCACCCGAATGACAACCAGCTATGCTGAGAGCTCGGTCAGAACACTACCATACACATTTTCCCTAATCTAAGCCTTGATCCAGCATTTGGTTATTAAGGAAAATCCATAATTACTGTCAATATTTTTCGGAAACTGTTCTACTTCTGAACTTTTCGGGCCTCCTTAAAGTATAAAATAGGAACAAATTTTTGCGGACCGGCAGAAAAGCTAATGTGGACCGGCGGTTGAGAACCACTGTTTTAATTAATTTTAAACAAATAAAAATAAAGTTTTACAGCACCAATTAGTACTTTTCAACAAAAAAGGCAATAGTCCAATTTTAATCATCACACTTCATTCGCAATGTAATCTTAACTTCACCAATACATAGTTGATATTCTGTCTTTTTCAATAGTTTTAAATTTTATTATGACGTAACACTTTCATGGCCGATTCAATAGTGATTGCATGGTCGGTAAACTCTCACTTAATTTAATTTATTTGCAAGCTGTTCTATGATTGTTTTAATTGTTGGTTTTATCAATCGTAATCTTAAGCTCGTGTCAAGCAGATTAAGAGTACGTAACAGTTAGCTTGCAGAATTTTTTCTCTTTCGAGTATTCTAGAATCATCAATTAAATTTTTCATTTAACACGAATACTTGTAATTACTTAATCCGTTCACCGTTCCGCGTCTCTGATTGGCTGTTGTAAACTGTAACCTTATTTTAATCGCTATTCGGAGAAATCCACGTTATTACAGAAAATTCGTTTATAATCTAGAATGATCTTATATAAGGGAGCAATTTATTTTCGTTTTATTCCAGTCCCGTCAATCGTTTCAGGCCGATTTAAGTTGTTACATTTCAGGAGTTTTTTTGCCAAAGAGGGCAAAATTGAAAAAGAGCATTTTTATGTTGAAACTCGCTACTAAACCAATTTTGGCAACCATGCTCAGCGGCGCTGGAAAACGATTTTTTCAGGTGAGGCAAAATTCCAAAAAAAGACAACTTTCGCAAAATTACTACTTTGTAACCATGCCTGCTTTACAATCAAAAATACAGCGTTCTCTAAAACAAAGTCATCACTTCCAATCGGTGTTCAAAATCTCTTTCTTTGTCCCAAAAGCGACCCAAAAGCATAGTGATTTTGTCACAACTTTACATAGGAATCCAAAAGGACCGATTGAACCAGGTAACCCGAATACCTTCGCTGAACTAAACCTGTGTTTTATTGTTATTTACTGTAATATCTATTGTCCTGCTTTATTATTTAATATTAAGAAATCGGTTGCCGCGAGACTGAAGTTCTTAATACAATTAGTTCTGGCTAAGTACAAAATGATTCTTTAAAAACCTTTTCTCCGCAGATAGACAGAAACCACTATTTTTAACTGTAAAAAATATATATTTACAAAGTTTACAAAACTTGATCAATTCACAAAACTTGGCGTCCAAGCATCATTAAACCTTAAAACAATTCCTGCCGCAACAACAACAACAAATAGTTTCTCCGAAAGAAATTGCTCAGAGCTTTGCACTGGCTAAGTATAAGAATAATTAACACCCCGAAGGCTAATGTTGAACTTAATAGTTCGTCCGCCACAAGCAAAAACAATTCTATATCTCTCAATTTGTCCCTTTGACTTGCATATGAACACGAAGGTGAAAATAACGACAAAGCAGTTGCAATTGTCAACAATTTTCCCAATGCTATCGCCTCTTGGCCGGAAGTTATAGATCACCAATTGAGAGTTGAGCTAGTCAAAGCAGGACCAGAAAAGTATCAAAACAAGGAAGGCTCATTTGCTTCCAGCCACGGAACAATTGAAGTTGGAGATAGCAATAAGCTTGAGCGAATTAAAGTATTTCCAAACAATGGTTCTATAAAATACTCAAGAACGGTGACAGAATTTTGAGAAGATGGTTATTATATTCGAAAAAGAAATCTGAATTGTATTGCTTTTGTTGTAAGTTGTTCCACTTTACTGGCAATGCTTTATTTGTCACAAAATGTTTCAATAATTTTTGGCATTTAAATCCACGCATATTTGAGCATGAGAATTCCAAAATCCACAAAGAATGCATAGAAAAATGGAAAGACCTTGCAATGAGACTACAATTACAACAAACAATTGACAAAAACATGCAGAAACATATTGATGAAGAGCGAAAAAAGTGGAAAGCTATTTTAGAAAGCGTTGTTGATGTCTTATTATTTCTAAGTAAGCAAAACCTTCTTTTTCGAGGACATCGTGAAGCTTTTGAATCCAACAATCAAGGGAATTTTCTAGAGAACGTGAAGCTGCTGGAAAAATATAGTCCCGTACTCAGCAAACACTTTTCTGATATTCGTATTTCTAAGAAGATGACCACTACTTATCTTTCTCCCACTATCCAAAACGAGCTTGTTTTGCTTCTCAGTAAAAAGGTCGGAAACATCATTCTTCAAAAGGTGCGCGAAGCTAAATATTCATCGCAAAATAGAGTATCGCAAAATACAGTAAATTATGGGCGACAGTATTCCGGACATATCACATACTGATCAAATGACTCTTATAGTCAGATATGTAACAATCAAAACAGTATCGCCCAAGTGAAGGAATCGTTTTTGAATTTCTTTTCGTTGAACGGAAAACGGCAGCTGAAATTTCTCAATCTATTCTAGATGAACTTGAACTAAATAACTTAGATGTGATGATGTGTAGGGGACAAGGCTGAGACAAGGCATTTATTAATACTATGCCGAGAATCCGTGCTGGAGTTCAGCAAACAATCAAAAACATAAATCCAAAAGCACTATTCATACTGTGTGGAAATCACACACTGAATCTTGCAGGTGTTCATGCCGTCGGATCGTCGCAATTAAGCGGAAAATTTTTCGCTGTTTTAAAAAGATTGTATGCTTTTTTTTTGCTGCCTCTCCTCATAGATGGGATGTACTTCTAAAGCATGCGCCAATCGCGCCGAAGCGAGTACTTGATACGCGATTGAGTGCTCATCACGCTGCTGTGAAGGCCCTTCACGCAGGTTTTAATGGGATAATGGATACTCTCGAGAAACTATGTAATCCAAACGAAAATCTTAATACACGAGCGATGCTTATAGCATCCTAGAAGCAATTCAAAATTTTTCTTTCTTTCCTTCTTATGTTTTTGGAAAGTAATTCTGCGAGAATCTCATTCGTTCGTCGTTTGAAGAGGTATCCACTCCAGGTCAGACACAAACAGGACCGGGGCCGAGGGTTTATCCTTTTACTACCCTATACTGCTGCACTGCCTGAATTAGATGCTGGCAGTGATGTTATTAACCCAGCATTGGGTTTCGTCATCCAAAACTGTCAGACTTTGTCCTCCATATGGTGCCCGATGTATAGGGCACGCTGTTAGAACATGGTCTGCGACTTACTCAGAAGCGCTACACTCGCAATTCGGTGAAGGAGCGAGACCCCATTTGTGCATGGACAAATGGAATCGCCCAACATCAGTCCGCAGACGGTTAAGTTTAACCCAAACTGCTCGGGGTAAGCCCATCCCAACAGGCCTGGCACTGGTCGCTAGCACAAAAGCACGGAGCCTGCAAAAATTTCACAGTACTTCGTTTTCCATTTGTGATTTGTCCATTCAGAAGCGCGGATGCTAAGTCTGGCAAGGTTGTCCAAAAGATTCCGCGCAGAATCTTATGATACTCAAACTTAGTTGCAGCAAAAAGGACTGCTGTTAGCGCAATGCTTCAGCAAGATGAAAGCGTTTGTCATATTGGAAGAACGAGATAATTAGGTTAAAGGTTCTGTGGATGCAGCGATCAAAAAATCCACAGAGCTAGAGATTCCAATTGAAGATCGGAGAGTTTGCAGAAAAAAGAGAAAAAGCCTGGCGAACACGCAGAAGATATTGGCCTTAGTTTTGTTGAAAAAGTAAGGCAATGCATGTTTTGAACTTGGGACAGATTTAAAGTTGAAGCTGAAACTAGGTTTATCAGCACACACCATTTAAATGATATGTTTGGATTTTTGAACCCTTACGCGCTGCTACAAAGCGAAAGTCACAAAGGTTTCACTAATGCTTTTAAAACTACTTATGACGACGAGGTGGACTTTTCGGAGTTAGCTGTGGAAATTGACAGATTTAAGAGGCTGGTGCGAAGTGAAACAACCTTTGGTCGTAATGCAACAGCGTTTGATGTTTTGCAGTGGTTAGCAAAATCATGCCTACTTGATTCAGCACCATATTTATGCTTGTGTCTAAAACTTTATCTTACCATTGGTGTTTCAAGTGCGAGCTGTGACAAGAGTTTCTCAAAACTCAAAATGATAAAGTCGTATTTACTTTCTACTATGAGTGATGATCGGCTATCGGCTCTATCGATTCTTTCTATAGAGATTACGTTCAAAAATTTGATTTTGAAGATATCATTGCTGATTTTGCTTCGGCGAAAGCTTCAAAAGTTCAATTTTGAGGCGGTTATTGATCTTTTATTCGCCTAAAACATTTGTTCGCCATTTTTGTCTTTTCTTTTTGGCCTTAACCCTGAGATAGTGAGGCTTTATCTCAAGCAATATAGAACTTCTGAGACGCGGCACATTATTTGTAATTACTTTTATTGAAAAAATTGTTTGAACGTGAAACTATTTCAAAATTTGCTGCAGTCTACTTAGGGCGGCATTTTCAACGAAAGCCAGGGGCGGCAACGTATGCTCCTATGCCACTGACAAGAGCACAAAAAAATTAGAAGATTGACAGAAGTCATTTTTATAAGTCTTTTTACGGTTAGAATTGCGCTCCGCTACACAGTCAAGAAAAAAAAGTTGAAACAAAATCTGGCTAATCTTAACATCAACAGTTTTGAAGCCATCAAAATAGCTCAGTGCAATCACACTCTGACGTGTTAGTAGAAGGACGAAAGTTCACCTCTACCTGAGTGAATTTCCATTGTACCCTTAAAAAATCACATCCCAAAAATTCCTTTATGGGGATAGTGCTTACTTACTGTATAATGGTGAATCCGTTTAATACAGAGAAATAACTTAGAATTATGGCCATACGACCGAGAAGAACAGTTTTTAATTTTATTGTTCACTCACTGAGACGTGATCCCAAAAGTTTTCTGTGTGGAATCGAAGAAAGCGAATGTAAATGACAGCTTGCGGATTGTTTGGCTCAAGTATCAAATTACAATTTTGATTGTTCGGATATTTTCCAGGAAAATCAGGAGACGCTATGCGTTTTCTTTCAATGGTGACGTTAATAATTCGCCCGCAGGGTCCTGCATAAACGTAACCTGGTCAAATTACTAATAAATATAAAAAATATTTTCCGATATTGACTGATTTATTTCAGAATACAGTAGACCTCGGTTAATCGTGATTCGATTTGACAGACAAAATCATCCGAATTAGCCGAAGATCGGGATAATTCGAAGCTTTTATTAAAAATTACAGTATAAAAGATATCATTTGTGCTTTCAGTTTTATCCGAGTTAAGCGAAATTTTGCATTTACTGTATCCGGATACTGTATCCTAGTTCTACTGTAGATAGAAAATTAAGCTTTATTGGTAAAAAAACAACTTTATTTAGTATTTCAAATAATAATTAATTAAGTCTACTGCCAATCAGTTAAAACATTTTAAAAAATTGATTTAAGTCGTAAGTTAATCCATTATTTAGTACTTTTTATAAAAACTGAAAATGTTTTTGAAATGAAATACTTAAATAAAGTTTTCGATATTTTCTGTCAACTTACCTGTAATTGGTTTCAAACTTTGTAATCCAGTTCTACTAGGTACTTCTGAAATTTATAAAGTAAATTTTCTCAAAAATTTAGAAATAAAATAACAAGGAAAATTTAGGAATAAAAGTAAAAAAAATCGTTTATTGTACAACACTTGAGATTTGCTAAATTTATGCTTTAATTTTTGCTCTACTATTTTCGTAACGAAAATAAATTCTATCATACAATAAGCTTTTTGCATTTTACAATAGTTTCTATTAAAAATAAAAAAAAATTCATTTTCCGGAATATTATAACCTGCACGCAGTGATGGTCTAACAAAAAGGGGGGCCTGATGCAAGAAACGTAAGGGGGACCACTATTTAGTGTACTAAAAAAGGTACCTAAAGCCATTTTTAGTATAGGAAAGCAAAGTAATCTCTAAATAAAGGTATTTAATTTAGAGGGGGCCACTATTACGTAATTTAAAGCATGGAGAGTCACTGTATATTGCCAAAAGACATTGTGATCTCTAAAAAGTTTATTAGCCAACGATGCCCCTCTTCTGTTTAAAAAAATTTTATTTTTCTTTTTGACATGCCATCAACGTCTTAATGTTACTATGAAAAAATAGAGCAATTTATTGTGCAGGGGGTTCACTTTTTGATATATTTTAAGGGGCTCAGTGCGGCCACGCCGTTCGCACCCTACTAATGTCACACTGCCTGTACGAGTATATTAGATTAACCAAAACAGTTATTACTAAAAAATGCAACTTGGCATAGCAGCTACTTTAAACAAATATTTAATAATCTGCACAAAGGCACCAGTGTCCAGTAATGCACTTATAACAAGGATGTAACAAACATAAAGTAGGGGGCTTTTACTTTACCCTATACAAAAATATAATCAAAAGGCACACCTGAACAGTAATTTTGAACATGATCCCCAATTATGTGGCCTTGACCATCTTCCCTTGGTACGCTTCTAATTTAAAAATCCTAGGGCTCGTTTTCACTACAAGCGTAAAATGGAGCATTTTTGGTCTGTTTTATGAATTTTTTTCTTTTTTCTGGCGTAAAACGACAAAAACACAAAGAGAAGCAAAAAAATCAATAAAGAGCACTCCACTCTACACTTGTAAAGGAAACCAGCCTTGAACATGAACGTTTCATTTGGTTTTTGCTTACATTACAAGTGATAATGCCAGAATGGCTTTTTAATGACATTTTTCTTTCAAGTTATCTTTTATTTGCAATTGAGCTTCCTCAAGATCTTTATAATTATCTGCTTTCTTTTCTAACTAAAAAACCAAGCACAACATTACTAAATAACGTCTGACCATCACCTTTTAAATCTTAATTTTTCTTCTAAATTCTTGGAACTAAGCAATTGTTGAATCTTTTACCTTGTGAATATGGCATCTTTCATCTTTGTTTTTGAAAGTTTTGAAAACATTGCTTGTACAAGTTTGAAAGCTTTCTATTTGATTTAAAAAATTTTGCAAGCCTAAGCATTAGGTTATGTGGAATGCTGGCAAAAAACTTTTCTTTGTAAACAAGAGGATGATACTTAAACTTAAAACGATTCTCAAACTTAACCTTGTTTGAGAACCGCTGCTTTCTTGCGTAATGTTAATCATCAACTCCAGCGAAAACATGAATACTTTGTACACCCTCATTTGATGACAAAGAAAAAATGCCAACATCGGAAAATCATTACACAACTCCCAATTCTGACTGCTGTATATGATCAAGTCTAGCAGCTATTTTTTAAATTACACCCTGTGACCAAAGTTTAAGATCACTCAGAAAAACTAGCAATGTTAAGATTCTAAAACTCAATAGTCACATTACAGTATTTTCTGTGTCGTCCTATTGCTTAAAGATATTTCTCAGTATCCTGTTTATTCACTGCAATGCATTTCATTTGCTAAGTTGCTTACAAGTATTATAATATCAACGGGTATTGTCGAATTTATGGACAAAAAGTAGGAAAATATTAGGAGCAAAATATCGGAAAAAAGCATCTCTCAATATTACACAAAGAGCTCATATCGTTGCACTCAGCAAAATAAAGTTGTATTAGCGTCAAATTGGTAAAAAGTTAAAAGTAAGCAAGACGGATGTCCATAACGCCATCGAAAAATTTAAAAATCAAGAATTTTTTGCAGATAAGAAAAGAACAGGACGGCACAAGATTTTTAGCAACCGAAATAAGCGCTTAATGAAGAAGACAATAACTTACGCACCTATAACTTCTGGAAAAAAATTCGGTCTTAGTTACAAGAAGGAGGATTCAAGGTAAGTACAAGGACTTTCCAACGCCGCTTGTTTACGGAATTTGGACTGTAATTTTTTTAACCGACTCAAAAGCCACGTCTTATTAAAGACATGAAAAGAAACGTCTAAGTTTTGCAAAGCATATGCCCACTGAACTATTGATATGTGAAAAAAAGTACTCTTTTCTGATGAATCTTCAATAAAACAGTTTTCTGTGCAAAAATACAGAGTGTGGAGGCCTGCAGGAAAGAGATATGAAAAAAAGTGCACCACCCCAACTGTCAAACATCCCCCGAGTCAAATGGTGTGTAGTGCTATGTCAGCTATGGGAACAGCAAGCCTGTACTTTTTCCTCCCTAAACAAGGATAAATGGCATCAAATATGTGGCATCATTTAAAAACAAGCTGCAACTTCACATGTCTGTGCATAATTGCACAATATTTATTCACAATGGGGCTCCATGTCATTGAAGCAAGGCTGTGAAGCAGTTCCTGAAGCAAGAAAATGTGCAAGTACTGGATTGGCTAGGCAACAGCCTGGGCTGTTGCTGTTATCTTAACCCAATCAAATATTTGTGAATTTTATAACTGTAAAAGTTGCTAAAAAGTATCTTTCCAACCTTAATGAACTTTAGCAAGTAAATAAAAAATTTGGGTTAAAGAATTGTATACAAAATACTGTTACAACCTTGTTCGTAGTATACCATGACGCATGCAACAGAGATAACAAAGAAGGGTGGTCACATTAAATACTAAAAACATAATAACAAACAAGGTTGGTCACATTAAATACTAAAAATATAATTTTCTTGTGATTCATAACTGAAATTTGTGTTTAGTTTAAGTATGTGATAAATAAACTCGATCGTAAAAGGAGAGCTGTGTGACTTCTTAATGAATAAAAGTAAAATTAGAATCCAATAGAATTAGTGAAAAATAGAATGTAGTCTTAAGCTTTTGTCAGAAGGTGTATTTATCTCTGCATTTATTATCTTGAATCGCAAAAAAGCGTCGGAGGTCTTATACATAGAACTACTGTCAGGCAATTTCCCTTTACTAAGACATCTTTGCAGAGGTAAATGACGAGAGTGTCTTTCACAAGGATACAAAAAAATGGTGCGGGAAGATTTTGAACTTTAACCGTGTAGACTACGTTTGTTATCAATCTTAGCTCTCTCAAGCACAAAAACGCGCTGCCCTTATATTTTTAAATTGTTTTTCAAGTGTTTATTTTCACATTCTTTTTCAATTTTATGCATGCAAAAGAGCCATTTTTTGCTTGTGGAAGCATCTCTGTCAAAGTCTTGATTTGTGTTTTTTCCAAATATATAAATCAATTCTTACATGGATGATTCAAGAAGGGATCAAATCTTGACAATGTGACACCGGATCAATTGAAGATGTCATACTCTGCTAAACAATATTTTGCTTTGGTTTTTTTTTATGGGACAGGTCAATTATGCAAAAATTGTTATCATTTAAATGGTTATTAGGTTCTCACAAAATTCTAAGAATTTCAAATGCAATATATTTTATTTTGCCTGGTCATCGTACTTTTATCGTCAACAGACAACTTCAAAGCAAACACGAGAAGATCACATTTTGTCTTGATTACCTATTGGCATCACAAAGTAAGCATGGTTTGTAGTCACAAGCTTTGTTCAGAAACAAATTTCGTATTTCTTAGGTGGAACCTATCTAGTATTTTTGTATCATGTATGGGCTCCAAGAAATAAAAAGAATTTCCAAATGATTTATAAAAAATGAATCTGGGACACGAAATTTCTATTTTGATGACATAGCTTACAATAAAATAGTTTATGACCATAAAACATTTATATTTCGACAAAATATTTAAAGTATTTTTATTGTGTAATGCTTACATGACGAAGAAATCTTGAGAAAATTTTAAACCTGACTAGACAAATGGTTCGAGCCAAGCTGAATGACTTATAGTTTTTAGGCTCAAAGCATCCGTTTTTAGCTCTGCATGCACTGAAAATCAGCTTGTTTGCGATCTTAAGAAATCGCACTTCCAATACTGAACCAAAAAAAAAGATTTTCAGATTCATGCCTAGAAAAAAGTGTATGACATGTAGACCTACTGCTACTATTACTACAATCCAATACAAAAAAGATTTAATACAAAACCAAAAAAATTTAACATCACAATTATTTTAAAAACCATTAACAGCAGGACAAAACAGACGCCAAATTTGGATTCAGTAGCTCACAATTAATAAAAGTGTCTTAACTTTGATATAATTTTTTTGCATAGTGCTGTTGGTCTGTTAAAGCAAAGCTAACGTACGCTGTTAAAAAAGCGTGCAGCAAAATCAAAGACATTTTGAAGAATTTGCAAACTTTAAAATGGTTGACTGCAATAAACAAAGAACTCAAAGCAGTTTTTTTAACAGTGTGGTATCGTTCTGTTACGCCATTCAATTGCAACCCTATAAAGTATACTGGCAGAGGTAAAGTAATTACCTAATTAAGTGACTTTAAAATTTCAAGTTTCAAGATTTTTTTCAAAGACAATAAAATTGAGAGAGCTTTTCCATTAATGTAACTGAAAATGCTCGAAAGTTTACAAAGCCACAAAATTTAATTACTAAAAATTTTACCCAGAAAATTGCCCAGAAAATTTTACCCAAAAAATGTCTTTTTAGTTGACCTTGACTCAAAAGTAAGTTTTTCTTTAAAATGAAACTTGTTTTACTTATGGTAATACCAAAATTGTCGGCAGTGTGGTCGAGTAGTTAAAGCCCCTGAACTGATGATCAACATGGTCTCGGTTCAAAATCCACTTGCTCCATTTTGTTGTGTTTTTGGGAAAGACACTTTACAGCACTTTCCCCTGCTTGGTGGTCTTGGCAAGCAGTTCTAAATTACAGTAATATCTCTACTAAATTACTAGCGGACAGCAATATCTGGCATCTTCGGAAACAGGTCGGGGTAATTGCTTGCCCTATGTATAGTGCCTCCGTCGCTTTCCTGCGAGTCAGGAGGATAAATAAAGAGACAAAAATAAAAAAATAAAAAATATATTAATACATAGTATACGTCTTACCTTTAACGTACGCTAAATATCCTTTTTCTGTAACAGATTTATCGGAATGGAATTTAACTTTGACTGTTCCAGTTCGAATAATAACATATGGGGTATGAGCGATGAAACCGGTAATTCTTTGAGACGACTCATTATTGCTTGCAATCTATGTACAATCTCTCGTTAATGGTCAAAATGGTCAAACCCGCGTTATACATACTTAGCAAAAGAAAATAGCAACCCATAATTTTAATTTTAACCAGTCTTAGCTTTTATCACAAACAATTCGAATTGATTTTGTACAAGCAACAGGAAAACAATTTAAGTAAATTTTATCAAAAAGACGTCATTACTTTTCACGATTCCAAAATAAAATTATTAAATTTTATGCTTAGCACAAGACAGTGATATACTGTAATTACATCCTGAATCAGAATTAGACTGGATTTCAAAAATCTTAGTTGTTTTTCGGCGGACGATGTAAACTCATCTCACTTTATATTGCGTTCTTTTTTTTTTCTCTAGCAAACAGTCAAAGGATTTTCTTTTTAGCTCCATATTGAGCTTTACAAAAGTCATTACCGATTTAAGTTTTATAGCAAATTTTTTTCTTTTCTTATGTTTTAAGGATGAAAAGTTTTGAAAAATTAATTTAGAATGAATGACCTTGCAACTATTTCTTTGTTTGTCTTGGGATATATTTTTTCCAAGTACGTTTATTATTACTCAGGTGATCAATTAAAAACTTTAAATTTACATTAACCCATTAATTCCCAAAATAAAAAAATTTAAATTTTTTAAGTTGTTGTGGTGAGTTTTTTTTAAATGTTTATATAAATATATTCTTAACAAAATTTTATTGATTAATTGTTTTTGAGGGGGCGATTTTAACCGTTTGATAAATCATATGCTGGTATTTGTGTTTACAGAATTTGATTGCATTTTTTTCTTTTTTTACTGATTTTTTTAATGTTAGCTACTGATATGCTAACGGCTAATGATATAATTAACTTGGATAATTTGCAAAATCAATGGCAATCTTATTAAGCTTTTATTTTAACATTGGTATATATTTTAAACTTGTCGAAAAGATTTATTACCTTAAATGCTCCCAGAGAAATGGCATACAGCTTTAGATTATTAAAATAGGGCACACTAACTTTCTTTATTTTTAATTTTTTAAAACGGTTACATGCATGAACCAATTGGATATATTCATATTTAGCTAAAATGTTCAAAAGTATGGGCCTAGTATTAGTCTTTATTGGATGCAAGATTTTAATGTCTTATAATTGTGATCTTTTTATGCCATCACTCTTACCAGTTCTCAATTGCAAAAAAAAAATTTTGTGGAGTATCCATTGTTGAAAAATATATGAAATAAATTTTACTGCATACATATAAACTACAGGAAAAACACAAAGGCATAAGTTTTGTGTGACAATTGTTTCCTCCAATTACTTAGTCTTATTATTTTTAGGAAGGTATCTTTCTGGGAGGCATACGAATGCGTCATTGCTTTAGTAAAGGCATAGTGTTAAAAAATTATTTTTTAGAACCTAGGCTAGGTCTTTAAGTTGTTGGTTGCAATCATTAGTTTATTACTTTGTTTTGAAGTGGAAAAAGCTGAGCTGGAGTCATATTTTGCTTTTGAAACTCAAGAGGTTAAAAACTAAAAATGGGTCTTCAATCTATTTGAAGTTCTTTTGTTTATGAAAATCAAAGAAAAAAGGATTTGTAGGTGAGCAGAAATAATTGTGGTAGAACGTACAAATCATTCTTCAAAACCATAATTTTATAGAAAATTTTGATTAGCAGGGTCTATTTATTAAGTAACTTCAAAAGTAATATTAATTTTTTGAAAAAAAAGGATCTCAAAAAACTTTTTAGTGCCTTTTCATACAAATACAATCTTACTTTATACTTCAAATAAACAAAACTAACTAAATAGAAATATTTGCAATATATTTAAAAGATTGTACAAAAGTGTTATGCAATTTTACTATGCCAGTTGGCAATTTTGTTTTCTTCATGATTGCTGTTTCCCAGTACGCGTTACTTTCCATTATATGATTTTTCTATGTTTGTTTGCTGCGATAAACAAACAACAATAACTTTACGTATAAACAAAACTAAAATATCAATTTCGTTGCAAAAATGATTTAACAACTCTAATATTAATGTATTAAACAAAAACATTATTTGCTCCTAGAAACCATTTAGATTTTTACAATATAAAATTTCCACCCCCTAAGACCAAAACAAAAAATATTGATGGTAAAAAATTATTTGTTTCATAGACTCAACGTTGAAACACAGCTTCTAAACTTTGTATCGTAAAAATCTGATTCAAAACAATCACAAATATGGAAAAACTATTATTTTAGAATAACCATGCTTATTTTTATCACAGTTATAAAACCCTTAGTATGGCGTTTGATAGATTATACGCTGGGCATCAATGAGTTAAGTACAAAACTTGGTACAAGCGCCAGCCATTGCCAATACAGTGTAGATGCGATAAAAAGTATACGTTTCCAAAACGCAGGTAAAATCTTCTAATTATCTTCAGCGCAGTGCGCGGCGCTTGCCTGTGGAAGTACAAAAGCGATTGCCACTTAATTATCTAAAAAAAATTACATTTGCTTTGTGTGGGTGTTGGTAAGCGTACTTAATTTGGTCGTTTTTCCGCAATAAGGTCCAGTTGTGCTGAAATGGAAACTTGTAAAAACAATCGATACTTATGACGTTCAGTGCCCAAGTGGACTATTGTCGTCATTTGTGAAATTTTATATAATGCCATTTGTGAAATTTTATATAATGACATATATAATGCCATAAATTTTATATAATGTCGTTTCGTAATTTCAATAAATTTTCGTGTCGCTTATAAATTATTCTTCATGTAGCTCCTATTATCGTCTTTCTGCGGTAAATTTGCGACAGACATTTTCTGCATTTATTTATAAATAAAAGCCAAAAGAGCACATGAAATTTTGCACTGGACAGCAATATCTTCGCATTTCCGACAACGCGTCGAGATAAATTCTTGGAAATTATCCTAAATTCAAAGCTTCTGACGATATCCTCCGAGTCAGCAGAATAAAAACGGATGATGATGATGATAAGCACAACGCCTACATCACGTATATTATAAACTTCTAATATGACACTGTTACGTCATGATGAATTTACGATCCAAAAGATCAGTCTTTCACAGCTCTTTGTCATCTAACAGCAACTCTTTGTCATCTAACATCACAGCTCTTTGTCATCTAATAGTAAATTATAAGCTTCTAATATGACACTGTTACGTCATGATGAATTTACGATCCAAAAGATCAGTCTTTCACAGCTTTTTGTCATCTAACAACAGCAAATGTTTATGTTAGTAATTACTTACTGTCACGTAATCAAAGCGACTTTCTGTGTTGAAATAAACAAAATTGATACGAACGATAGATTCATTAGTGCTTGGTCGAAGAATCAATTCACAATCTTGATTATTCGGATAATTATTTGGATAACCAGGTGACGATATATTTTGTTCTTCAGTGGAAATGTTTATAATCGATCCGCAATAACCTTGAACTACAAATATAGCTGTAAACGCTCGAAATAATTTATAATTTTCTTGTTAAATCAAAATCTATAATCAAATTTTTAAACTTTGCTCGAAGTACTTAAAAAAGACTATTTGTTTTTAATCAAAAAATAACTTTAAAAAGCGGGTTTATTTTCCGACGACTTTTCATCTGATACTTGTCGAGAGGAATCGCCAAAATGAATTAAGAGCCATCCGATCGTGCTTATATAGAAAATGAGAGCGCGTTTGATAAGTCAATAAAGCGAGAATTTGTTTTCGCTCCTCAATTACTCTTTTTCGCTTCTATTTCTAGTACTTCTTTTTTTTGGCTATTTATACTTCTTTCTATTAAAGCAGGGATGGCGAATTACTGATCCACGGGTCACAATGTAGTCACAATGTAACCTACTAGTTGAAATTCAATGACCCATCTTATGTTCTTAATTTCTAGTCTTTTTTGGAACATTTTCGAAAAAATCCAGGTAATTTAGGACGGATCGGACGTGAAGATAGATGTTCTTTTTTGTTTTTTTAGTCTTGACCTTGAACTTTGGCGGAAAGTGGAGGTTTCGAAGTCTGATCAAAAATGAAGACCTTATTAGTCTTCACCTTGAATTTTGGCCGAAATAGAGGCAATGGCCCAATTTAATGGTAATTTTGATAAAATTGTCAACTTTTGACCCGTTCTATGAAAAAGGTTTGCCATCCCTGTATTAAAGCATTACAAGCAAAAATTATTTTTGCTTCTCGATTGGTCGCTTTCTTGATTAATTAGACACGCTCTCGTTTTTTTATACAAGCACAATCGGATCGCTTTTAGTTCATTTTGACGATTCCTCCCGACGAGTGTCAAATGAAAAGTCTTCGATGAATGAATGAAAACAATTTTTAAAACTATCTTAAAGTTTCTTACCGTCAATCGTATGATGTATAAACCTACCTAATGGCACGGTTGTTGGCGCTACCGTTGTCGTTACCTCTGTTTCTGAAAATCATCATAAAAATTTTAGGTTTTCAGTGAAAAATTTTATTGATTTCTTTACACATAAAGTAATCTCTTTGCAATATATAAAGGCAACTATAAATTGTAAAATTTATAAGAAGTAAACTCAAGTTTTACAATTTTTCCATATGATTAATTAAAAACTTGAATTAAATATGATTGTTTTCGTTTTCTATTAAGTAAAACTTAGTCATTAAATTTTTAAACTTGAGTCAAGTAAAGCGCCTTTGTTCTTTGTCGAAGTTAATTGGAGATAGATCAAATTGTGGTTTCTAAAGTAATAATTTGAAAAAAAATTATTGAACTTTTTTTGTATTTCTTTTAAGGATAAACAAAAAATCAAAAACAGTTTAATATCAGCAATTTTCCTTACAGCTTTTATGAAAACTGCAGAATAGAAATAAACCTTTTTGTCTTCTATTTAAATTGATACATAACCTGAATAAATTCAGTGCTTCACCCCGGGCCAAGTTCAGGGGAGGCAAGGGATGCTGTGTTACCTGAAAAAGTATTCAGCTTGTTTCTCAATGATGAGATTGTCAACATTATTGTAAAGTGGACTAACCAAAAAATTGATGAACTTGTTTCCAGGTACAGACGACAGACAGCAATTTATGAATACGGTGAGTAAGAGCACTGCCGGGTATCCTAGTCATCAGTGGTCATAAAAATAACGGGTATATTCCCACCGGAAAAGTCTGGAGCTTGAATGTGGGATGTTTTTTATACCGAGTGGTTATATCCGAGGCGCGGTTCAGATTACTCATCAACTGTCTCAGATTTGACGACCTAGAAACACGGGAGGCTCGGAAGAAAGATGACAAGTTTGCACCCGTAAGGGAGATATGGAACATCTTCATTTGGAGCTATGGTCGACTTTATGTCCTCCATGAGAACCTCACAGTTGAAGAGCAGTTACTGGGCTTTAGATATCGGTGCCCATTTAGGATGAATATCCCCAATAAATCGGCCAAGTATGGCATCAAGCTTGTCCTAATCAATGACAGCAAAACCAAGTACTTACGTGATGGCATACTTAAGTAAGCAGGAGGTTGTGGACAGGGAAAACAATACGTGCCAACAAAAAAGAAATACCTAACGATATGAATGACAAACAGACAAGAAAGCCAGGATCAAGTGCCCTCTTGTACACCAAGAAAATGATGCTGGTGTCATATACGGCTAACACTTTAAGTAGCAAGAAGAAACTGGTGCTGCTGTTGTCATCTCAGCACACTCAGCCCACCATTGGCAGCACTGGCAGCCGGAAATCATTGAACTCTATAACTTCACTAAAGGAGGGAGCGATACCTTTGATCAGATGTGTTCAGTCACTTCCTGCACCGGGAAGACCAAATTTTGGTCACTCTGCATTATGTACGTATTACAGACTTTGTTTGGGAATCCTAAAGAACCAGTTGAAAACGGTACCTCGAATACCTGCGCTGAAACAAAGTTGTGTCTAAATTTTATTTTATTCCGGCTCAAGAAGTAGTTTGCTATGAGCCTGAAGCTTTTATACAGTTGACTTAAACCAAGCTCGGATTGATTCGATTAAAACTCATCTCCACAGACAAACAGAGACCGCTGTCTCTAATAAGAACGAATGTATAACAAAATTCCAACTCACGATCGACAAAAATTCTCTTGCATGCTCTTCCGCTGCAAAGAGAAATCGGCGCTACAACTTAATTTAATCAACACAAATAATTCTACTTCCGTAGAACAAAACTCCAAAATACTGGCGCAAAATAAATTCAACACTCATCAATCGATACAAAATCAATGGGCCCTCTGCCCACGCTCTGCGTCCAAATTCTATTTTCTCTTGAAACGACTTTATTTCGACCGACACTTTTTCGCTTTCTCTTAGTCTCTATGACAAGACACTACGAATGTAAAATTCACCTTCGCGGAGTGAGACGAGTACGTCAGAACGATTTATTTTACTGTATATATTGCTTTATATTCGTAACAATGCATGTTTTATAAGCGTCATACCGTGCCAAGTGCTATATCTTGGGTCCGTATGTTTCAATCGTGACCAGTTCTCTATCTGGTGCCAATTGTTTTGTCAGGCAATATTTCAACTGAATCTGTTTGTCCTTCGTAGCGTTGTAACTGCAATTAAAATCTTTATTCATGCTCTTCTGGTAAAATCTGAGTTAAATTTCTGTTAATTCTTTATTAAAAAGTAAAAACAATAACAAAAACTCAACGTTTCGGTGTACTATGTTTCAGTAAACCTTCATCAGGAGATTAAGCAAAACACAAATATCATCCAAAATAAAACCACAGTGGCGCGAAAAAAAGGAAAAAATATTTAAAATACATTATTGATTTAATTTAGCACGATTAGAAAATAATGATATAAACAACAAATCTGCTCTAGTAAAACATGTATATTCGGAAAAGCATCATATGAATTGGAATAATTCAAAAGTTTTGGCAAAAGAAGCAGATTATATAAAAAGAAGATTTTTGGAGTCCTTTTTTATTCATTTTAATAATGATGCTTTTAATGATAAAATCAATTGTTTCTATCCAAATGCTTATTATAATTTAAAATTTTGAATCCGTTAGATGTCGTTTTAAATCAATAATGTATTTTAAATATTTTTTCCTTTTTTTCGCGCCACTGTGGTTTTATTTTGGATGATATTTGTGTTTTGCTTAATCTCCTGATGAAGGTTTACTGAAACATAGTACACCGAAACGTTGAGTTTTTGTTATTGTTTTTACTTTTTAATAAAGAATTAACAGCAATTTAACTCAGATTTTACCAGAAGAGCATGAATAAAGATTTTAATAATATACCTGGTATCAAGAAAAGCCAAAGTTGTAACTGCAATTCGCTTTTTCTATTCATGTACCTGATGAGTCCTTTAAGGACGAAACAGGGCCTTGTCGTACATTTGAAATGCGAATACAACCAAGACACAATTAACTTTCAAACTTATTGTATGGTCGGACATGTAGTAGCTTCCCTGGCATTATCCAGTCATTTGCTTAATATACGTATATATATATATATATATATATACGTATATATATATATGTATATATAGACAAAAGTCACATGACGACGAACCTACTGGTATAAGCTAGGTTATTCTCCAACCCTCTAGGGAAAACGCTTTTGCTAGAACCAAATCGTATATGCGCGAACGTTCCACTACTAGCGAGATAGTGGCTTGGACAAAAACATATTACGTCATTACTGTTGGGCGAAAAGAGAAAAAGGAAAAAAAATACATGCAGCAATAGAAAGCGAATCGTAGACATTACATCACATAATATGAGAGTAGCGTTTCATCGGCGACGCGATTATTATTTCAAATAAAACTTTGAATTACTTTTAACAGGAATAAACTACATCGTCATGATTAAAATTATTATGAATGAAATGTGACAGTATGGGATCGTGAATGCTGCCAATGTCAATTCCTATATAATTTGCAGGGAGAATTTGCAGAAGAAAAAGGAACAGGTCATGGAAGGTACAAAGTTTTTGATACAACTGGAGAAAGCACTCATCACTCCCTAAGCACTAACACAACTGCGTTTATTACCTCTGCCCCGACCCTTGCGAATGCTGATCACCAGTGTGTGCGATATCGCCATCACTGGATAGTGCTGCACACTTTCCAGAAACATCATTTACAAACAGCAATGGTGCTTTGGTGCGCTGTGTTGAGTGCCACAGCAAGAGTGATAGGAAGACGCGGCACAGATGCAACAGGTACACCAAGGCAAAGTGCCCTCGCCACCTGTATCCTGTTTTTGGTGACTGCATGTAGCTGGTGAATGTTATATATAAACATAATTATAAATATACATTTACATGTAAAAATAAATATAAATATAAGTTTTATATATATTGTATGTTTTAAAATCTAAATTACTGTATATATACAGATATTCATTATTTGCCAACTAAAAAAACATCTTTTTTTGTGCCAACCATACAGTTTGTGGCGGAGATAGAAGGATAGGACTTGGCTAGGGCATGCTCCCATCACTCAAGACTATACACACAGAAGGATAAGAAGATACGATTATTTATTTTTCTGCTAATTTTTGGCAATTAAGTTTTATTTTATAAAAAATTACTCTTTATTACTTTTTTGGAAGGGTTTCCTAAGGTACTTCTTAAACAGCAATTTTTATTTAAAATAGCAATAGGAAAGGAGAAGAGTTGTATTTTTATTGTGTATCTTCAAAATAAATGTTTTGGTTCATAAGTATGGTTTTATTAATTTGGGGTAAAATTCTGCCAGGTTTATCTTCCATGTTAGCAAATTAGAAGATAACCATTCTACGGTTAAGTTATGTAGGTTTTTAACAACTTTTAACAAATTTTGACACCATTTTGTGAATCGTATTTTAATTTCCTTTAATTCAATAAAAATAATTTAAACAATAGTTTTAAATTTAGTATAGTATTTTGAAAACACACATGTGAAAACTTCGACTTGTAAATTAGTGAAGCGTCAGAGATGTTTATGTTTAACTTTGGTGTATCATTTCTGCAACGTCAACTTCAAAGGGTTAATGTATTATGCTTTATCGCAAAAATACGCCATTATTTTTTACAGTTCAGAAAAACCGAAAATGCTCTGAAATATTAGCCTCGCATATTTAGAAACTTATATCAAAGTTAAAAATAAATTTACTTGTTCATTAAAAAGTTTATGAGTACGTTATCTATGAGGAGTGTGTAGAGATTTTTCGCTAAAGTAGAAAATCACCAAAAAAGCAAAAAAGAGTTATTACAACGACTTTTTTCAAACTCACAAGATTATACTAAAATGAGGTCTAATTAAAAGTTTCTAAATTATGAGGAGTCGTTAGTCGCTGTAGGCCAGTAGTTCTTCATTTTTTTGCATATAAGAATACCTGATTTACTCCCATTTGTTTTATCAAGTTTGTCGCGGGCCACAATCAGTTCAGCAATCAAAGTGATAACTTTTTTGGTTTTCATTTAATTTTAATGTGTTATTTTTGAATTAACCTATAATCGGAATTAGAAACCACAAATTTAATTCAAAACCGAAAAACGTCATCGCTTTAATTGCTGCACTGTTGTGGCAAGCGACAACATGGATTTGGTCCACGATCACAAAAGATAGCGTACCCTTAATTTAAATAGGTCCTCGATTTTAAAGGCTACATTGGACCAACAAAGAATAATATATCCCTAAAAGTTGAAACATTTCAGTCAAGAATTGCTTCTGCAGACAATCATGATTATAGTAAATGTGAATTAAACGAGGTCATAGTGCCGCCAAAACCAAATATAGTCAGAAATGAAGTCGGCATGGACAAAAAAATTGGATAAAAAATAAAATAAGTTTTTAAATTCTTCAAGAAACATAGATTGAAACCAATGACAAAATAATGGTGTGCCAGCGGCAACAGTTTCAAAAATAAAGCAAAGCTTATCTGAAATAAAATTAATGAAATAGAAAAACTTTTCTTTATCTTCTTTTTGAAGAGTTGATTAGCGGTAGAAAACAGGGAAATCAGAGATGAAATCGAAGTGAAGACATCGGCACGCAAACGTATATTTTGACATTGAATTTCACAACTTGGCACACTGGAAAGAAAACGTTGCCGACCCCTGTACTATATTATCAAAAATAGTTCGGCACGCGCAGCTAACAAAATTCAAAAACTGGCACACTGCGTTGAAAAGGTTGCCGACCCCTGCTCTATAGTACAGTGGAATATATGCATTAGTTTAATGTCGCAGTGTACACACTCGTCTTAATGACAGTGTTCTTAATGATTGTAACTGGATGCCTGCATCCCATTCTAACGGTCAACCTTCCCATTCTTGCCGTATCCAACCAGCTAAACTTCATCGTTTGGGAGCCATTCTTCTCTTGGACGACCACAGCATTTTAGACCTCGAGCACCTGTTGCATAATCATTTGGTCAGGCCATTATATGAGCGGCAAGAGAGATTAAAATCCAGACGCCCATTTGTACCTGCCGCACGAAAACTATAAGATAATGCAACTAAACTAGATATCCTTGTTGGTCAGTAGACAGACTTTACATGGAACATATAGTACTTAAATATCCCTCCTAAACTTTATGATTTCATCCCAAGAGTTGCTTCCAGGCTTCTTGGTCTGGGCCTGCTTAGGTAAGACTCAACCGCTTGCAAACTGACATTGGGCGTTTTTGGTCATCGTCGTATAAATAAGTTTTGCTTCCTCTTGTAATTGCGAGTGTGGTGCACATAAACAAATTCCAGACCATATCATTTCTGCATGCTCTACACAACGAGCACCAAAAGACGTCGTGATCTGTCAATCCTAAAAACCAGACACTAGCTTAAGAACATCACTGCTATCATTGGATAAAAGAAGAACAAGCGGATGATCCCAAACTATGACGACGACGACGACAAATGCGTGATATGCTATGAAAACCACAGGAATCATGCATTGAGACCAAGCCGTTTCAGCGTCATCTTAGACAAAAAAACCTTGGCCATAGAGATAAGCCTCAAGCTTTTTTTCAAAACAAGAAAGACGGTCTGAAAAAATTTTGAAAGTGAGTGTTTTTGCTAATCTTTGTCTGCAGAAATAGTAGAAGCGTATTTCAAATTGCACACGTAATTGCTGTAAAGAAGAAATTTCACAACATTAATTAGTGAAACATTGATTAAACCGTGCACGTTAAAAGCAGCTGGTTTTGTGTCCTAAAAAACGTACAGCAAGAAGATAGCAAAGATTTCACTCTTTGATTTTACGATCAAAACACCCATTGATAAGCTCGCAAAGGAAATCGAGTGTCAAGTTTTCAAAAAGTTACCAGCTTTTTTTCAATTCAATGTGGTGAAACAACTGATATTTTCCAATTTCGAAGTTGTTAGTCTACGTTCGTTTTGAGTGAAAAGGATATGCTGTTTCGCACAAAGCAAGACAATTTGGCGGGAGACAATTCGACGGGACAAATTTGTCGGCAAGCCAATTCGTCGGCGAACCAATTTGGCGGGAAAGTAAATAAAATAATTTACCTTCATTAGCGTTGAAGTGACAACAAAAAAGTTTTGTTATGTCACAAAGGCAATTGAAAAGGCAATTGCAATTGTTCAGCTGATAAAATTGAAAATTCGCATTTAAAATTGTTAAATGCATTAAATTTAGGTATGTTCCTAGTCGAATATTCATCTAATTGAATTTACAATAGCTTAATTTTGAATATTTAAATTAAAAAGAGTTAAATTTTTGAACCAAGTTCGTTTAACATATATCGTTTACGAAATTGAAGTTTTGCAAGCGTACGAAAGTAGTGACGTCATAATAAGCATTATACTATATATGCACATTTTTTTGCAAATCTATTCTGGTCGGCGTGCATAAACATTTTTCTGCAAATCGGCGTATCAGAAAAGTACTAAATGACGGTTAGGTGACAGCGGTTATTATATTAAACTATCAAACCATGACAATTATTTTAACTATTTTTTATTAGCTCTAACAGTTTGTTTCGTCTATAGTGCTCGTCAGAAAGCAATCAAATATCTTACAAAGCGATAAAAAGTCGGCAAAAGAACTTAAAAACAAAAAGAAAAACCCGGTAGTAATTAAAAAGTTAAAGGAGTTACAATCTTTTGATTAAATTTCAATGTGTCAAGATTTTTTTCATTGCTTACGCTAATGTTTTCAGATATGAATTTATTATGGCCAGTATCATGATTAATGATTCTGGCACTGAAAAAAACCTTACACTTTGGGATTTAATCCAAAAACTTCGTAACTGGTTCAACTTTTTAATCCACTGTCGTATTTTTTTAAGTTCTTTCGCCGACTTTTTATCGCTTTGTTAAGCTTTCTTTTTTGTATTTATTTTTCAAATTTTTGATTGCTTCTGACGAGCCCTATAGATGAAACAAACTATAATAATAACGAACTATAAAACGAACGAGCTAATAAAAAATAGTTAAAATAATTTTCATGGTTTGATAGTTTAAAATAATAACCGCTGTGACTTAACCGTCATTCAGTATTTTTTTGATACGCCGATCTGCAGAAAAATGTTTATACTGTTTGTAGCAGGGGTAGCCAAGCAGTCAAAGACCAAGAGCCACATTTCTTATTTTGTTATCGTAAAGGGTCACGTGATTCACATGGACACACAAGGTATTCATGTTGTTCTCTAAAAAAAAAGGTCTTCGTGTGGAATCCGTCTCAAATTTTTCTGATTTTGTGAAACAAATCATGCTGTTCTCTAAAAAAAAAAGTCTTCAATTGGAATCAGTCTCGATTTTTCAATTACCATGTACTAAAAATTCCAGACGATATAAGAGCCGCATGAAACCAGGCAAAGCCAGGCATATATGGTACAATGCTTATTATAATGTCACAACTTTCGTACTCCTGCAAAACTTTAATTTCGTAAAAGATATGTGTTAAACGACCTTGGTTCAAAAATTTAACTCTTTAAGTACCTTTTTTTAATTCAAATATTCGAAATTAAGCTATTGTAACTTCAATTAGATGAAATTCGGCTAAGAACATATTTAAATTTAACGCATTTAACAATTTTAAATGCGAATTTCCAATTTTGTCAGCTGAACAATTGCAATTGTCTTTTCAACTTTTTTGTTGTCGCTTTAACGCCAGTGAAGTTAAATTATTTTTATTTATTTTTCCGCCAAATTGGTCTTACCGAATTGTCGCGTACCCGTTTTGCAGACCCCCTAGAGAACACATGTAGAGCATAAAATGTATTTAAAGTGGTCTTGACGTTTGTTGCAACAATAGTATATCTTGGAAAAAAATTGTGGGTGTCTGCCCAGATGGTCATTTGACAATGTTTGAATCTCGAAGTGAATTTATTGCAAAGATGCAGGAGGAACCCCAATGCGTTAAATCTCATTGCGTGATTCACCGAAATGCTCAGGGCTCAAGAACTTTACCTATTGCCATGAAAAGCAGGTTTGTAACAATCATACGAGCCGCCAACTACGTCAAAGCAAGTGCTGTAATTACAAAACTTTACCAAGTTCTTTTTATTTTTTTAATTAACAAGTTGCACGCATGTATAAAATAAAAAATGAACTTACTCTGTTTTGTTGGTATTATCAAGGGGGGCACGAGTTTTACTTACATGAAGAAAGGGAGGCGCGTCTCAAAAAGTTGAAGAACCCCTGGTTTACACTGACTTTCGGCAGTAGCGTGCGGTCAGGGCCTGCAAGTCATGCTTTGCATCAGCAACGAACTTTTGCGTGATGGCCTTTATTTTTTACTTAATAAAAAACACTTTGTTCCATCTTTCCTTCTATTGAGCTAGCATTAAGCAAGAACTATGGCAGTAAAATGTCCGGACTTCAGATCGATAGTAGTGTGTGCTATGTTATCACTGTTTGAACTTTCAATTTGTAACTTTTTATCATTTTAATATAAAATTTAAAAAGTTTTTGTGTGTCTGAGTGCTAAAAAAACGTTTGTTGCAAATAATGTTGTTTTATAATCAGTCTGTAGCTAATTAATTATATCTGAAGTGTATACTGTATTAAATAATTGTTATAAACAATTGGATCTTTTTAAGTGTACGTATAAATATCCTCATGCTTATCATTGATGTTTCAGATCTGAGGATTAACGATATGGAGAACTAAGCTAATCATTATTCATAATGCCTAAACAAAGTGAAAATCCTTTGTGGGATTGCTTCAAAATAAGTAATGAGGATGTTAGCATAGCTGTCTGCATACTTTGCAAAAATAATTTATCAAGAGAGAGCAAGGACCTTCTCAGAATGACGATAACAACAAATCTTTGCCGAAGGCAAAGCTTCGGCTTCGGCAAAATTCTGACTTCAGCACATCCCTAATTGATACTATGTTTCTTTTAATTCTCATAATTTTTCTTCGGCTCTAAGCGCTATGCAACTTTTGATAAAAAATTACAAAGTATTTAGTTTTTTATTGTGCGACGACTTTTTTTTATTTACACTGACTATTGCGATTTATAACCAACCAAGAATAATTGGTTACTTACCGGTTAAAAAAGTATTATTCACAACCGGTCACCGAAAATGATTAGCTCATTAATGGTAAACTTAATAGAAGTAAAAAGAATTCATACTTAACTTCCATTTCCAATTTTCAACTTATCGAAGCCCGATGCCTTATACTATATTTTTTATTTAAGACTGGGGTTTTTAAACGGAGAACGTAAAAGGTTTTTCATGGAGGCGCGAATAACTGGGTGCAAACTGAATTAATAGCTGCAATGACAAATCTTTTTTAGTTTACACTTCCAATTCAGATCAAAATTGGAGATTTTGGACGCTGACAAAAAGTAAAAACCTGTTTTGTTTTTTTTAGTCTTCACTTTTAATTTAGAATAAAATTATGATGAAAAGGCTTGGATAATGTTTTTGGTTGTGTCGAAAAAGAGGAAGCGAGTTCTACTTGCATGAAGAAGAGGGCGCGCAACTTTTGCTTGCATGAAAAGACGGGGAGTTTTGAATCCAAATTCCAGGGTTGTCTTTCGTTTCAATGTCTTTGTTTATTGTTGTCTTTGGTGTTTAATTTAAACAACAAAAAATTTATGTACTTTAATATTTCTAGTAAATTAGACATTTTAATAATTATTTTTTAGATCATCTAAACCTTGGTCTGACCTAATATAAAGTTAACTTGAAATAAACCAAAGTTGGTTCAGATAAAAACCAAAAACTAAATTTACTCAAAAAATTACCAAGTTTCGAAACACAAAATTTAACACATTTTAACTCAATTGTTCTCAACGACGGTGCTGCCAACAGTTAAAATTTTACGTTTGCTTTAAAGTTCAAACCTTTAGTTTTGTTTTAAGTTTCTATTTGTAAGTAAAAATAGGTGATAAATATTGTTGCAATATATATATATTTTTTTTGAGGCGTGCTGAAAGTGAAAGCTGCTTGACTTGAAGACCAATATAATTTTTGGTTACTTTGCAGTCTCGGCATACGTTTGCTATTTTTTATATATAACAATAAACATCAGTAAACTCTTTTTTTTTATTGTTATTGTTAATAGTATTGTTTTGTGAGTATTGTTGTATTTTGTATTGAATCGTATGAAATAAATTTCTCTGTTCTGTTCTTTTCCGAAAGAGATTGAGAACTACTATTTTAAGTACTTACCAATTGTGGGCCCAGCCGTTGTCATGGAATCAATGTCTGGTTCCACTTCTAAAATAAAACGTACACAAATATAAAATTACGTGAATCAGCAATTATGGATTGGAATTTGCAGCTGGAGTTTGAGCTTTAGCTAAAACTCTGGTATATCTGTAGAGGGTTTTCCAAGACGTTTGTACGTTTGTACAGAAGTAATGACGTGAACAGCAATAAATTTCATGAAAAAAGTTCAAACTACTGTATTTATATTTTTAGAATATACTGTACGTTGTTATCAAAGCATAAAAAAAGAAAATCGTTTTATCGATTTCAATTAAGTACAAAAATTTCGATTCAAAATTCATTATCAGGGTTAGTTTTGCAAAGTTAAATGACCAGTACTAATAACTTTTAATTAGAAAGCAGTGAAAAACTAACTGGATTTTGTGTGAAAGTTATGAACTAAAAAATTTGAAATGCAAGTATTTTACCATAAATAAGTGCACGGAATCCGGTGCGTGTTGTAAATCTATCAGATGTAAATCGAATAGTAACTGTTCCTGTTCTAATTACATTGAAAGGTCTTCTTCTTCCCGAATATGTTAGACTTCCTTGAGCGGCGTTTGTAATCTGTAATTGTATTGTCATTTAGAGTCAATAAAGAGTCTTTTCATCCATTAAAAGCTTTAACAATATTTTAAAGGGCTGGTGTTCACGTGACCAGACAGTTGATCGAAACAACATTTGACCGAAAGAACACTTGATTAAATACTGAAAGAGAAAAATTACAAATTTGAATCTGTCCCAATTTTGTCAATTTTTCGTCCCAAAGACATAGTTACCTTTAAAAAAAAGTTTTCGCTTTGCATCTGACCAGGTTTTGTCAATTTTTTGGCCCAAAAACATAGTAATCTCTAAAGAGATAGATTTTTCCTTTTGATCTTATCTGAATTTTGCAAGGGGTCTGGAAAAGTGGGGCCATGACATAATGCCCCTCCCTTAATTTAAAAACTGACTACAATTTAAAAAGAATGCAAAAAAGTCAGCAATAGGCATTTAACGAAATATAACATTGACAGAAAAGTTACTTGCTGCCCCCCTAAAATGTTTGCCCAGGGACCTTGTAAAAAACCCTATAATCTTGACATTGACAAAAAATTATAAAAAATAAAAACAAACTATCTTTATATTGATGGGTTCTGCTTTTTATGAATATAACATACAGTAAGAAACAAATTGTTTAATTGCAGAAACAAACAAAAGTAAAGTTTTTTTTATCAACTGTCGTTTCGATCAAGAGTCGTTTTGATCAAGTGTCATTTCGATCAAGTGCCGTTTCGATCAAGTTTCGTTTCGATCAAGTTTCGTTTCGATCAAGTATCGTTTCGATCAAGTGTCGTAGCAACTAGTGTTCATACTGTTTTTTTCTAAATTAAAAATTTAGCATATTTCTTTTACCATTGAACATAGAAATAATTTGTAACGATTTATGTCATTGGCACTTGGAAAAATAATATAAGCATTGATTACTAATGAGATATGATAAGGTTTGGACTATAAAACAACTGTTAAATATAGAAAGTCTGAAGAAATGAGGTTGTGATTAATATTAATTAATCACATCAGGTTTAACTTATATTCGCAATCACATTTTACTAACGTTTAACTTATCGAATTTCGCTTCTGTGTTGAAAGCAACAAAGTTAATGCGGATGTGAGTTTGTTGAGTTTGTGGTTCAAAAATCCATTCACAGTTTGCATCGTTTGGATAATTATTAGGATAATCCGGAGATGTTATTTCTTGTACAGAAGTGTTGACGTAAATAGTTGATCCACACATATCTACATTGTTGAAAATATTGTTGATAGTTTGGTACTTTTACCAAAAATACAAGCTATGCTTTAAATAATTTTAAAATAAAATGCGGTATTTTTTTACAGCGAAAATGACATCTCGAAATGAAACATTATCTTTATGCCAGATTTCCGTCGTTCCCGAAAGCCGTCATAAAACTATTATTATTACAATTATTGGTTTGTTTGAATGCAAAATGATGCTGTTTGTTGTTTGAAACAGTGGAAATACTTTTCAACGTTTTATTGACAAAGTCACACAGTTATAGATTTTGCTTTTCTTCTGTAAGTATTAAACTGGTCGCTTGGCATTCGCTCATAGAGCATGAACTCTAGCTTAACAGTGAAATGTCTCGTTTTTACAAATATATAGTCTTACTACTCTTGAGATAAATGTGCAATTGAAGTTTCCAAAGTTACATTTCAAGGCCAAGTAATCAATAAGCATGTTGTTGAAGCTCTCCCCAACAAAATCAACGAAATTGTTTTTTTTTTCCGAAACCCACAAACTTGCGTGGTATTCGTCGTTTTTTCGAAATCATAAACTGTTATGACCGTTTCATTCAACGTTGTGCAGAAAGTTTCCTCAACCAAATGCTCTATCCACAAACGGTAAAAAAGTTTTTCGTTATCGGTCTGAGAACGCTGATTTAGCTTTATTTAATATCATAAACAAAGTAGGTGGCATTAGTATGTTGTCAAATCCACTAAAACATATAGAAGCAAATATTTTTGTAGATGCTAATTACAATGGTTGAGGAACAAATCCCAAACAGAAAACTACTGATTCTTTGTTGATACTATGTTTCTTTTAATTCTCATAATTTTTCTTCGGCTCGAACGCGCTATACAACTTTTGATAAAATATAACAAAGTATTTACTTTTTTATTGAAGGACGATTTTTTTTATTTACACTAACCATTAGGATTTATAACCAACCAAGAATAATTGGTTATTTACCGGTTAAACAGCATTATTCTCAACCGGCCACCGAAAATGATTAGCCGATTAATAGTAAACTTAATAGAAGTAAAAAGAATTCATAGTTAAACTCCATTTCCAATTTTCAACTTATCGAAGCCCGATGCCGTATACTATGTTGTTTATTTAAGACTGGGGTTTTTAAATGCAGGACGTAAAAGGTTTTTCATAGAGGTGCGAATAATTGGGTGCAAACTGAATTAATAGCTGCAATTACAAATCTTTTAGTTTACAATTCCATTTCAGGACAAATGAACCATGCCCTTCTTATTTTTTAAATGGAAGCAAACTTTTACAAAGGAAGAATTTTTTACTTTGCTTCATGAAAACGTCAAAGATTGTATACATTGGGCAATTTTTTTGCATGAAATAGCCACAATCTTGCAATTTTAACTACAATTCCTCTAAAAAATTCTTTCTGGCTATGCCTTGGGTTTCATTATTTATTTTATTTTATTTACTCTCTATATTTATTCTCCTGACTCGCAGGAAAGCGTCGGAGGCGCTAATACATAGGTTAGGCAATTACACCGACCTGCTTTCGGAGATGCCAAGATATTGCTGTTCGCTTGTAATTTAATAAAAATATGACTGTAATTTAGATCTGCTTGCCAGGACCACCAAGCAGGAGAATCTGTCGTAAAGTGTCTTTCCCAAGGACACAACAGAATGGCGCGAGTAAGTTTTGAACCGAGACCGTGTTGGTCACGATCTCGGCCTAAATTACAGTTCTAAATTACAGTCATATCTCATTACCATGTAGATTCATTACATTTTACATCTATTAACATGGCTGTGTGTGCAAAATGGCATTTATTGAATACCGTATAACATTTTCATTGATAAATATAGGTGCTTAACCAGTTGGTATTGCATTTCAGTACGACTAAATGCTTCTGTATATAAATGCATTTTGCCTCATATAGGTTTTTTTTGGAATAACTTGATTTCTTGTGGATATAGGCAAAACTTTCTTCTACTACGTATATAAACATTAGTGTTCTGCAAATTTTATGCTTATCATCATGTCTGTAGCACCTGCCCTTGACAAGCTATAACAATTTTGACACTTTCGCCCACCCGGAAACACATTTGGAAGTATTGCTATCATCCTAAAGATGACAATGGTTTAAAATTGATTTTTTTTCTAAGTACTGGCTTGTTTGTCAGGATTTAAGAACTACAATTTTTCATGTTTTTTTACTCCACCCTACTCTTCAGCTCAAATGCACTAAGCATTTAGTTTTTTATTGTGCGACGACTTTTTTTATTTACGCTGACTATTAGGATTTACAACGAACTAGAATATACTGGTTATTTACCGGTTAAAAAAGCATTATCCTCAACCGGTCACCGAAAATGATTAGCCGATTAATCGTAAACGTAATAGAAGTAAAAAGAATTTATAGTTAAACTCCATTTCCAATTTTCAACTTATTGAAGCCCGATGCCTTATACTATGTTGTTTATTTAAGACTGGGGTTTTTAAACGGAGGACGTGAAAGGTTTTTCATGGAGGCGCGAATAACTAAAAACTAAATTAATAGCTTCAATGACAAATCTTTTTTAGTTTACACTTCCAATTCAAATCAAAATTGGAGATTTTGAACGTTGATGGAAAATGAAAACTTGTTTTGTTTTTAAGTCTTCACTTTTAATTTAGGACGAAATTATGATGAAAAGACTTGGATAATGTTTTTGGTTTGTGTCGAAAAAGAGTAAGCGAGTTCTACTTGCATGAAGAAAAGGGCGCGCAACTTTTGCTTGCATTAAAAGACGGGGGGAGTTTTGTATTCATGAAGAACAGGGGGCGTCTCAAAAATTTTAAGAACTATTGGTTTAAGAGCCTATTGCTAGCGATTAATCGATTAGACGAATTATCAGTAATAACGATTTTTTACATCTGCTGATTTCGACTGGTAAAAATTTTAAAACAACTTAATTAACCAACTATAATTTTTTTTGAAGATAACACACACTCTGGTCGTACTGTTACCATTCTTTTTCTATCAGTTAACGGCCGCACCGATCGGCAACGCACTTACCAAAGTAAAGTTGATTGTTTTATTATTTTATTTCTGTATTTATCTTCCTGACTCGCATTAAAGCCACGGAGGCGCTAATACATAGGATATGCAATTACCCCGACCTGCTTCCAGAAATGCCAAGATATTGCTGTCCGCTTGTAATTTTATAGAGATATGGCTTTAATTTAGAAATGCTTGCCGAAACCACTAAGCAGAGGAAACTGTGCCGTTAAGTGCCTTTCTCAAGAACACAACAAAATGGCGCAAGTAGGTTTTGAACCGGAAACATGTCGATCACAATCCCAGCGCTCTAACCACTCAACCATGCTTCTGACGAAAATAAATGTTACGGTCGTTTATCTCAACATTTCAGCACAACATGGGCCAGCTCTAATTTTGCAATCCTTAGATAAAAGTATGGCCCACTTCTCACAAAAAATCATTTGCAAAGTCATTTTAATATAAACCACTGCAATATACTGTATAAACACTTTTGTAAGCAAACATTAGGCCCCTTGTATTCTTTAGCACACTTTGAGATCTAAAAAGGTTTTTGGCTCACGGAAACTTAAATTCATGTTTGGCCAGTGATCGTTCACATATCTGTTACCGGTGTTAAAAAGATTAAGTCGATACAAAACATTTCATTGCATTTTACATTTGCCTAGCTTTTGTACCGTTCCAAAAATAAAAAAATGGCAATTACCTTCACCAGTCAAAAATACGATGTCCTACTTCTATTTGTCCGTGCTTTACAAACCAGTCGATTGACAACCTAACTGGAGTAACTCTTATTCCTTACAAATGCACAGGGATAAAGCGTCTCCTATTCAAACTCCTCGTAGGCCGCATAATTTAACTTCATCCCTATTTACCACTGTGAATTTTGTTAATTCTTATAATAGTGTTACAGCAAGTTTGAGCGCCTGTACATGCGACGCTTCGTAAATACTCTTGGACCGCAACTGTAGAGAACGCGCGCAAGAGTTTGGTTATTTCAGCGCCTTTTGTAGCATTTTAGTGATACGTCACAACGCGAGCCCAGCATGTGGCAATGAACAAAACGCCAGTTCAAAAAATGTTTGAAGTTAGAAAGGCTGACGATACTGTAAGCTACTGTAACTCAAAATTTTACTGTTTGGAAATAATATTTGTGTCGGCGTTTTTTGGTGATTCGGAAAACTGTTGGTGAGTGTTTCTTTTTGTTTTGTGTATTATTATTTGGTCGAACGTTCATTTTTTGTAAATAATTTTCTTTGTTAATAGAAAACCACTAAAACTGTTCCGAAGTGTGTTTCAACTTGAGATTCTGACGCTGCACAAATAAATAGAGAACCCAAATTTGTTACACAAAAGCTTACACGACCTTACTTCAAATCTAAACTTTTTCGAATGTGAAATCCAACATTTATTTGCAACCACTTTCTCTATTTTATGCCGACAATTTTCATGCTACTAAGTTCTCTTTTCACTTCACATTAAAAACTGCATGTAACATTCCACAAGAAATCGTTTGGCATTCAATCAATGCAACTCTGCTTCAGAGCAAGTTTTTCATAATTACATTTTCATTTATGTGGCGTATGCACAAATGTGGAAACAAAATTATTTAACCCTAATTAATGCTTTCTTTAAAATACTCGTAATATTTCAAATAATTGTTTTTTCATATATTTTTGTATATATCGGATTTTGTTAGATTTAAGCTGAAGCGCATTTATAATGTTTATCAAAGCGATTTTGAATAAGAATTTGCTTAATTAAATAATGACAAGGTATTTTTCTATAAAAAGCATTATCCAGTTGGAAATGTTCCTGAAAGTCTGATTTAAAATATTAATCCAAACCAGGGTTGTGTTGTCTTTCGTTTCAATGTCTTTGTTTATTATTGTCTTTGGTGTTTAATTTAAACAACAAAAAATTTATGTACTTTAATATTTCTAGTAAATTAGACATTTTAATAATTATTTTTTAGATCATCTAAACCTTGGTCTGACCTAATATAAAGTTAACTTGAAATAAACCAAAGTTGGTTCAGATAAAAACCAAAAACTAAATTTACTCAAAAAATTACCAAGTTTCGAAACACAAAATTTAACACATTTTAACTCAATTGTTCTCAACGACGGTGCTGCCAACAGTTAAAATTTTACGTTTGCTTTAAAGTTCAAACCTTTAGTTTTGTTTTAAGTTTCTATTTGTAAGTAAAAATAGGTGATAAATTATTTTAGATTGTTGCAATATATATATATATTTTTTTTGAGGCGTGCTGAAAGTGAAAGCTGCTTGACTTGAAGACCAATATAATATTTGGTTACTTTGCAGTCTCGGCATACGTTTGCTATTTTTTATATATAACAATAAACATCAGTAAACTCTTTTTTTTTTATTGTTATTGTTAATAGTATTGTTTTGTGAGTATTGTTGTATTTTGTATTGAATTGAGTATTGTTTTCCGAAAGAGATTGAGAACTACTATTTTAAGTACTTACCAATTGTGGGCCCAGCCGTTGTCATGGAATCAATGTCTGGTTCCACTTCTAAAATAAAACGTACACAAATATAAAATTACATGAATCAGGAATTATGGATTGGAATCTGCAGCTGGAGTTTGAGCTTTAGCTAAAACTCTAGTATATCTGTAGAGGGTTTTCCAAGACAAAGTCAGCTTTTTCGTTTGTACAGAAGTAATGACGTGAACAGCAATAAATTTCATGAAAAATTTCAAACTACTGTATTTATATTTTTTAGAATATACTGTACGTTGTTATCAAAGCATAAAAAAAGAAAATCGTTTTATCAATCTCAATTAAGTACGAAAATTTCGATTCAAAATTTATTTATCAGGGTTAGTTTTGCAAAGTTAAATGACCATTACTAATAACTTTTAATTAGAAAGCAGTGAAAAACTAACTGGATTTTGTGTGAAAGTTATGAACTAAAAAATTTGAAATGCAAGTATTTTACCATAAATAAATAAACGGAATCCGGTGCGTGTTACCGAACTATCGGATGTAAATCGAATAGTAACTGTTCCTGTTCTGGTTACATTGAAAGGTCGTCTTCTTCCCCAATATGTTAGACTTCCTTGAGCGGCGTTTGTAATCTGTAATTGTATTGTCTTTTAGAGTCAATAAAGAGTCTTTTCATCCATTAAAAGCTTTAACAATATTTTAAAGGGCTGGTGTTCACGTGACCAGACAGTTGATCGAAACAACATTTGACCGAAAGAACACTTGATTAAATACTGAAAGAGAAAAATTACAAATTTGAATCTGTCCCAATTTTGTCAATTTTTCGTCCCAAAGACATAGTTACCTTTAAAAAAAAGTTTTCGCTTTGCATCTGACCAGGTTTTGTCAATTTTTTGGCCCAAAAACATAGTAATCTCTAAAGAGATAGATTTTTCCTTTTGATCTTATCTGAATTTTGCAAGGGGTCTGGAAAAGTGGGGCCATGACATAATGCCCCTCCCTTAATTTAAAAACTGACTACAATTTAAAAAGAATGCAAAAAAGTCAGCAATAGGCATTTAACGAAATATAACATTGACAGAAAAGTTACTTGCTGCCCCCGTAAAATGTTTTGCCGAAGGACCTTGTCCAAAAACCCTATAATCTTGACATTGACAAAAAATTATAAAAAATAAAAACAAACTATCTTTATATTGATGGGTTCTGCTTTTTATGAATATAACATACAGTAAGAAACAAATTGTTTAATTGCAGAAACAAACAAAAGTAAAGTTTTTTTTATCAACTGTCGTTTCGATCAAGATTCATTTCTATCAAGTGTCATTTCGATCAAGTGCCGTTTCGATCAACTGTCTTAGCACCTATACAGTGTTCAATACTATTTTACTAAAATAAAAAACTGAGTATGTTTCTTTTATCACTGACCATAGAAATAATTTGTAACGGTTTATGTCATTCGCACTTGGAAAAATAATATAAGCATTGATTACTAATGAGATATGATAAGGTTTGGACTATAAAACAACTGTTAAATATAGAAAGTCTAAAGAAATGAGGTGGTACTTAATATCAATTAATCACATCAGGTTTAACTTATATTCGCAATCACATTTTACTAACTTTTAAGAAATCGAAATTCCTTTCTGTGTTGAAAGCAACAAAGCCAATGCGGATGTGAGTTTGTTGAGTTTGTGGTTCAAGAATCCATTCACAGTTTGAATTGTTTGGATAATTATTAGGATAATCCGGAGATGTTATTTCTTGTACAGAAGTGTTGACGTAAATAGTAGATCCACACATACCTACATTGTTGAAAATATTGTTGATAGTTTGGTACTTTTACCAAAAATACAAGCTATGCTTTAAATAATTTTAAAATAAAATGCGGTATTTTTTTACAGCGAAAATGACATCTCGAAATGAAACATTATCTTTATGCCAGATTTCCGTCGTTCCCGAAAGCCGTCATAAAACTATTATTATTACAATTATTGGTTTGTTTGAATGCAAAATGATGCTGTTTGTTGTTTGAAACAGTGGAAATACTTTTCAACGTTTTATTGACAAAGTCACACAGTTATAGATTTTGCTTTTCTTATGTGGGTATTAAACTGGTCGCATGGCATTCGCTCATAGAGCATGAACTCTAGCTTAACAGTGAAATGTCTCGTTTTTACAAATATATGGTCTTACTACTCTTGAGATAAATGTGCAATTGAAGTTTCCAAAGTTACATTTCAAGGCCATGTAATCAATAAGCATGTTGTTGAAGCTCTCCCCAACAAAATCAACGAAATTGTTTTTTTTTTCCGAAACCCACAAACTTTCGAGGTACTCGTCGTTTTTTCGAAATCATAAACTGTTATAACCGTTTCATTCAACGTTGTGCAGAAAGTTTCCTCAACTAAATGCTCTATCCACAAACGGTAAAAAAGTTTTTCGTTATCGGTCTGAGAACGCTGATTTAGCTTTATTTAATATCATAAACAAAGTAGGTGGCATTAGTATGTTGTCAAATCCACTAAAACATATAGAAGCAAATATTTTTGTAGATGCTAATTACAATGGTTGAGGAACAAATCCCAAACAGAAAACTACTGATTCTTTGTTGATACTATGTTTCTTTTAATTCTCATAATTTTTCTTCGGCTCGAACGCGCTATACAACTTTTGATAAAAAATTACAAAGTATTTACTTTTTTATTGAAGGACGATTTTTTTTATTTACACTAACCATTAGGATTTATAACCAACCAAGAATAATTGGTTATTTAACGGTTAAAAAATTATTATTCTCAATCGGTCACCGAAAATGATTAGCTGATTAATGGTAAACTTAATAGAAGTAAAAAGAATTCATAGTTAAACTCCATTTCCAATTTTCGACTTATCGAAGCCCGATGCCGTATACTATGTTGTTTATTTAAGACTGGGGTTTTTAAATGCAGGACGTGAAAGGTTTTTCATGGAGGTGCGAATAATTGGGTGCAAACTGAATTAATAGCTGCAATCAGTGTTTTTTTTAAGGCGTTTTGAGGAACCGAAACGGTCTCTCAAAATTGTCCAGCGGTCTCTCAAAATCTGCTTCTACAATAGTGTAAACAAAGATAAGTACGCTCAGAAACAATAGGAAAAAAATTAGCGGTCGTTCAAAATTGCTTAAAGGTTCCTCAAGCCAAACCTAAAAAAAAACACTGGCTGCAATTACAAATCTTTTAGTTTACAATTCCATTTCAGGATAAATGAACCATGCCCTTCTTATTTTTTAAATGGAAGCAAACTTTTACAAAGGAAGAATTTTTGTACTTTGCTTCATGAAAACGTCAAAGATTGTATACATTGGGCAATTTTTTTGCATAAAATAGCCACAATCTTGCAATTTTAACTACAATTCCTCTAAAAAATTCTTTCTGGCTATGCCTTGGGTTTCATTATTTATTTTATTTTATTTACTCTCTATATTTATTCTCCTGACTCGCAGGAAAGCGTCGGAGGCGCTAATACATAGGTTAGGCAATTACACCGACCTGCTTTCGGAGATGCCAAGATATTGCTGTTCGCTTGTAATTTAATAAAAATATGACTGTAATTTAGATCTGCTTGCCAGGACCACCAAGCAGGAGAATCTGTCGTAAAGTGTCTTTCCCAAGGACACAACAGAATGGCGCGAGTAAGTTTTGAACCGAGACCGTGTTGGTCACGATCTCGGCCTAAATTACAGTTCTAAATTACAGTCATATCTCATTACCATGTAGATTCATTACATTTTACATCTATTAACATGGCTGTGTGTGCAAAATGGCATTTATTGAATACCGTATAACATTTTCATTGATAAATATAGGTGCTTAACCAGTTGGTATTGCATTTCAGTACGACTAAATGCTTCTGTATATAAATGCATTTTGCCTCATATAGGTTTTTTTTGGAATAACTTGATTTCTTGTGGATATAGGCAAAACTTTCTTCTACTACGTATATAAACATTAGTGTTCTGCAAATTTTATGCTTATCATCATGTCTGTAGCACCTGCCCTTGACAAGCTATAACAATTTTGACACTTTCGCCCACCCGGAAACACATTTGGAAGTATTGCTATCATCCTAAAGATGACAATGGCTTAAAATTGATTTTTTTTCTAAGTACTGGCTTGTTTGTCAGGATTTAAGAACTACAATTTTTCATGTTTTTTTACTCCACCCTACTCTTCAGCTCAAATGCACTAAGCATTTAGTTTTTTATTGTGCGACGACTTTTTTTATTTACGCTGACTATTAGGATTTACAACGAACTAGAATATACTGGTTATTTACCGGTTAAAAAAGCATTATCCTCAACCGGTCACCGAAAATGATTAGCCGATTAATCGTAAACGTAATAGAAGTAAAAAGAATTTATAGTTAAACTCCATTTCCAATTTTCAACTTATTGAAGCCCGATGCCTTATACTATGTTGTTTATTTAAGACTGGGGTTTTTAAACGGAGGACGTGAAAGGTTTTTCATGGAGGCGCGAATAACTAAAAACTAAATTAATAGCTTCAATGACAAATCTTTTTTAGTTTACACTTCCAATTCAAATCAAAATTGGAGATTTTGAACGTTGATGGAAAATGAAAACTTGTTTTGTTTTTAAGTCTTCACTTTTAATTTAGGACGAAATTATGATGAAAAGACTTGGATAATGTTTTTGGTTTGTGTCGAAAAAGAGTAAGCGAGTTCTACTTGCATGAAGAAAAGGGCGCGCAACTTTTGCTTGCATTAAAAGACGGGGGGAGTTTTGTATTCATGAAGAACAGGGGGCGTCTCAAAAATTTTAAGAACTATTGGTTTAAGAGCCTATTGCTAGCGATTAATCGATTAGACGAATTATCAGTAATAACGATTTTTTACATCTGCTGATTTCGACTGGTAAAAATTTTAAAACAACTTAATTAACCAACTATAATTTTTTTTGAAGATAACACACACTCTGGTCGTACTGTTACCATTCTTTTTCTATCAGTTAACGGCCGCACCGATCGGCAACGCACTTACCAAAGTAAAGTTGATTGTTTTATTATTTTATTTCTGTATTTATCTTCCTGACTCGCATTAAAGCCACGGAGGCGCTAATACATAGGATATGCAATTACCCCGACCTGCTTCCAGAAATGCCAAGATATTGCTGTCCGCTTGTAATTTTATAGAGATATGGCTTTAATTTAGAAATGCTTGCCGAAACCACTAAGCAGAGGAAACTGTGCCGTTAAGTGCCTTTCTCAAGAACACAACAAAATGGCGCAAGTAGGTTTTGAACCGGAAACATGTCGATCACAATCCCAGCGCTCTAACCACTCAACCATGCTTCTGACGAAAATAAATGTTACGGTCGTTTATCTCAACATTTCAGCACAACATGGGCCAGCTCTAATTTTGCAATCCTTAGATACATATGGCCCACTTCTCACAAAGAATCATTTGCAAAGTCATTTTAATATAAACCACTGCAATATACTGTATAAACACTTTTGTAAGCAAACATTAGGCCCCTTGTATTCTTTAGCACACTTTTGAGATCTAAAAAGGTTTTTGGCTCACGGAAACTTAAATTCATGTTTGGCCAGTGATCGTTCACATATCTGTTACCGGTGTTAAAAAGATTAAGTCGATACAAAACATTTCATTGCATTTTACATTTGCCTAGCTTTTGTACCGTTCCAAAAATAAAAAAATGGCAATTACCTTCACCAGTCAAAAATACGATGTCCTACTTCTATTTGTCCGTGCTTTACAAACCAGTCGATTGACAACCTAACTGGAGTAAATGTTTTTCCTTACAAATGCACAGGGATAAAGCGTCTCCTATTCAAACTCCTCGTAGGCCGCATAATTTAACTTCATCCCTGTTTACCACTGTGAATTTTGTTAATTCTTATAATGGAGAACCCAGATTTATTACACAAAAGCTTACACGACCTTACTTCAAATCTAAACTTTTTCGAATGTGAAATCCAACATTTATTTGCAACCACTTTCTCTATTTTATGCCGACAATTTTTATGCTACTAAGTTCTCTTTTCACTTCACATTAAAAACTGCATGTAACATTCCACAAGAAATCGTTTGGCATTCAATCAATGCAACTCTGCTTCAGAGCAAGTTTTTCATAATTACATTTTCATTTATGTGGCATATGCACAAATGTGGAAACAAAATTATTTAACCCTAATTAATGCTTTCTTTAAAATACTCGTGATATTTCAAATAATTGTTTTTTCATATATTTTTGTATATATCGGATTTTGTTAGATTTAAGCTGAAGCGCATTTATAATGTTTATCAAAGCGATTTTGAATAAGAATTTGCTTAATTAAATAATGACAAGGTATTTTTCTATAAAAAGCATTATCCAGTTGGAAATGTTCCTGAAAGTCTGATTTAAAATATTAATCCAAACCAGGGTTGTGTTGTCTTTCGTTTCAATGTCTTTGTTTATTATTGTCTTTGGTGTTTAATTTAAACAACAAAAAATTTATGTACTTTAATATTTCTAGTAAATTAGACATTTTAATAATTATTTTTTAGATCATCTAAACCTTGGTCTGACCTAATATAAAGTTAACTTGAAATAAACCAAAGTTGGTTCAGATAAAAACCAAAAACTAAATTTACTCAAAAAATTACCAAGTTTCGAAACACAAAATTTAACACATTTTAACTCAATTGTTCTCAACGACGGTGCTGCCAACAGTTAAAATTTTACGTTTGCTTTAAAGTTCAAACCTTTAGTTTTGTTTTAAGTTTCTATTTGTAAGTAAAAATAGGTGATAAATTATTTTAGATTGTTGCAATATATATATATATTTTTTTTGAGGCGTGCTGAAAGTGAAAGCTGCTTGACTTGAAGACCAATATAATATTTGGTTACTTTGCAGTCTCGGCATACGTTTGCTATTTTTTATATATAACAATAAACATCAGTAAACTCTTTTTTTTTTATTGTTATTGTTAATAGTATTGTTTTGTGAGTATTGTTGTATTTTGTATTGAATTGAGTATTGTTTTCCGAAAGAGATTGAGAACTACTATTTTAAGTACTTACCAATTGTGGGCCCAGCCGTTGTCATGGAATCAATGTCTGGTTCCACTTCTAAAATAAAACGTACACAAATATAAAATTACGTGAATCAGGAATTATGGATTGGAATCTGCAGCTGGAGTTTGAGCTTTAGCTAAAACTCTAGTATATCTGTAGAGGGTTTTCCAAGACAAAGTCAGCTTTTTCGTTTGTACAAAAGTAATGACGTGAACAGCAATAAATTTCATGAAAAAAGTTCAAACTACTGTATTTATATTTTTAGAATATACTGTACGTTGTTATCAAAGCATAAAAAAAGAAAATCGTTTTATCGATTTTAATTAAATAAAAAAATTTCGATTCAAAAATCATTTATCAGGGTTAGCTTTGTAAAGTTAAATAACCAGTACTAATAACTTTTAATCAGTGGTGAGCAGTACCGCGGTACTTTAGTACACGGTACTGTACGGCGGTACTTTTTTAATACCTTGGTACCAAGTACCGGTACCGCGGTACTTTTTTTATAAAGTACTGCGATACTACGTCTAATTCTATGGTCATTGAAAGTTTTCTTGCAAGCATTGCGACGTGTTTTTATTTTTCATATCAATTGCAGCTTCAAAGAAGTTTTTTAATTTACAGTAGTATTATCACAAATTGACATTTCTCATAGTTAAATGTTTACCAGTACTTTCCCATCTTTCCGATACTGATTACTAGTTAGTTTTAATTAAGATCAGGTTTAGGAACGGTTTACACACTTTATAACCAGTAGCCCTTTTGCAAATTTTTGTTTAGGCTTAGCTTACTCAAACTAGTAGATTTTGATCTCAAATAAAAACTAAAATTTTAGTTATGTCTCAAATAAAAACTAAAAAAGTAAATTAAAAATTTCAACCCACTACAAAATCTTGAGATCTCTGAAAGCAATTATTTGCTAGATCTTCTGGTTGCTTGCGGGCCCGCATACAATATAACAGTGGTTCCCAAACTTTTAAGCGTTGCGACCCACTATTTATGACCAGAGCTTATGGCGACCCAAAAAGAGTTTTGATCTTGGTTTTCACTTTTTTCTCCAAAACTCATAGTGTTCTCTACAAAAAAGAAGGTCTTCACTTCAGGTTCAACTCCTGTGACCGTATTTTCCTCCGGTAAATCAAAATGTTCACTAAAAAAAAAAAAAAAGAAAAAGATTTTCACTTCAGGTTCAACCCGGTTACCGTATTTTCCTCCGGTAAATCAAGGTGTTCTCTAAACAAAAAAAAGGTCTTCACTTCAGTTTCAACTTCAATTAATGTGCAATCCTATAACTTTTCACGACCAACCAAGATTTCTTTTGCGACCCACCAGTGGGTCGCGACCCATAGTTTGAGAACCGCTGGTATATAGCATTAAATAAGGAGGTACCGGTATGGCTTAAAAGTTGCCCTTGGCATAACGCCTTCAACATTTTTGTACGAGTCTGGAGGATAAATAGAGTTGAAATACGACAAAAATCAATGAAAATTTTAAATCTTGAAAACGAATGATGGGTTTGTATATGAAGCTTATTTTGTCTTATTTTTTTCCATCAATCTTAATCATGTTTAAATGTGCATAGAAAAAGAAACAAAATTAAAATTGGTTGAAAAAATATTGTTTTAACTTATCGGTTTGAATATCAGGTTTTGTTTCGATTAAATTGAAGAAAGATCGTTAATTACTTATGCGCTTGAAGTTTTACAATTATATAATTAATTGTATCATTTTTTTACGGCAGCGCCAGTCTATGTCATTCGACCTTTACATACTGTACATATCCAATATCTGTGTTTTTCTTGAAACTTTATTTAATCTTCAATTTTTGACCAATTTTAACAGAATAAAAAGAGGTGTTTGAAGTGAAATCAACCAATAAAGTTGTAATTACCACAAAAAATAATACAATCATTCTTTAGTTTTTTTATATGGAGCTTAACGGAAAACGCACCAACAGAGGTTATTTGACTTGTTTTTATTTAAGCAGGTGACACATCAAATGTAGCAGAGTTAAAGGATCCTGCTCCAGCTTTTTTCTTATATTTTTGCTTGCAACAAAAACAAGCAGTGGAAATTATTTTACAACATTACGCACCGGTATTAAAATTTAACGTAAATGACTTGGCGTGAATAACTATTTCATTTTTATATTTTATTTTCTGTACATTACAATATCTGGATATGTGTGCGTTCGCTTTTCCTCCCTGTAAGTTTATGTTTGAAATAACTCTAAAGATAATAGCCTACTTTTCTTTGTTGCACTGAGCGTGTAATGAAAATGACCAAAAAATCGAATTATTACATATAGATTCATTTAAAAAATGAAATTTTAAGAAATACATGTCGCAGTTTGCTTGAGGTAATTGAGAAATATCAAAGATTTTCCGTCGTACTTTTGACTTATGCTAGGGACTGTATCGAACATTTACGCAAACAAGGTCACAAAACATTCAAATAGACTATATATTGTGCTATGCTTGAGTGCAATATCATTCATTGGTTGTACCGATGTTTTATCTTTTTATTCTAATGTCAAAATTCGTACTATAAATTAAATAATTCTGAAAGAAAAAATGTCGGTGTCGTAAGTTATGACCAAATCAATATTAAAGTCCAAAATTACTCTCGGTAGAAATTCATTTCGATGATAATGACTGTTTAGGAAAATGTTAGGTTAGTTTATACTCTGACGCAGGGATATTCAATTTTTTAAACATTATCAAACTTTTGTCGAAAAGTTTATTGCAGGTCGCAATCGGTGCAGAAATCAAAGTATCTTCTTTTTTGTCTTTATTTAATTTTAATGTGATATTCTTGAATGAACCTCCTTGACAACAGGAATTCGAACCACAAATTTAGTTCAAGACCAAACAAAAAAGGTCACCAGTTTGATATACCTACGTGTTTTATTCTTATATAAAGAGAAAAATCTCTACTGAGACGAAAATTATTGATTACGAGTTTTCTGCGCATTATTAAATTGATTCAAAGCATTACAATAATTTGATCGATTAAGTCTTCACAAATGCTTTGGTGGCCTTCAACAATAAACCTTGCGGGTATCGAGTTGGGCAGCCCTACTCTGACGAAATGTAAATGATTCAATGTACAGAGAATTTAAAATCAAAAAATATACGCCAGAGCATTAGTCAAGTTCGACTATAAAATATTATACAATCTAGGCTAGACTAACCAACTAAAAAAGAAAAAAGCTTGCAAAAATTCAAAAAAATTAATTTCATCAAAGTAATCAATCCTAAATTTTTTAAATTAGGCTTATTATAACATTTTGAAATAATTATAAAAAAGTACGATGTGACAATTAAAATTTCAATTTTTTCTTGGAATGAATTGCATTTCTTTTTATTATATGATAAGTTCATTTCTAAAATTGTTTAAAAGTCCAGTGAATTTTGAAAACATTCGCTGTGGCTAAGATTGAAGTATTTTAATAATGAAATCAGATTTTGCTGAAATAGAATTTCTTCTTCTGTGAACTGCAGTAAACTCCCTAAGGGGATTCTAACTGTGAAATAATTTTACTTTTAATCATAAGATTAATCAAACCGCTGAAGTCGTTAACTTTCTGAAACTAATCTCTGCTATTCGGCAAATTTACAAAAGTTGACTACCTTTCGAAAACTTGCTTTTCCAATCTGAAATAATATTTTATTACAACATTTACAGTACGTATCTCTATCGAAAGAGTATAAAATTATTTTTCTATGCAGCCTTGAATGACACTTTTAGGGCTACTAATTGTCGAAATATAAGCAAACAAAAAGCGCGGGCACTTTCCGCCTCTCCCTCCCCTTCCAGTGGTACAACTTTTCTTAAAAGCCCGGTCTGAATAGAGTTAACGCTCACTGCGGGAGCATTTTATGACAAGAGCATTTTTATTCGCTAACCCAGAGACGTCCAACTATTTTTGATCCTAGGGCCATTTTGGCTCATTAAAAATATTGGCGGGCCAAACAAACAAAAACCTTAATTTTTGTCCCAAAATCGTAGCAATCTTTAAAAAAAAATCTTCAATTCGAATCTTTCCGCAATTTTCTGAATTTCATCCCTTGTTTTCTAAAAAAAAATCTTCACCACAAATCATTCTCGGATTTCATGATTTTCTTTGAAAACTAGCAATTTCGGAAAAAACAAGATAAAAAGAGAATAAAAAGAGAAAAGCACATGGAATCTGTCTTCATAGTGTAGTAAATACATGTATTTTCTGAAGGTATTGCATTTGCAAGGAACATTCTAGTTGTCTAATTATAATAATGGATGTAGCCTATTTCGCATAAAATCAAAAATCCACAAAACACCAGATTTCATATTCTCACCAATTCGAAAGGGACTTGATGAAATTCTGATTTCGCTGCTTTGCAAGCAAAAATATAAAAAACTACGATAACATTTAACGGCCAGCAAAGGTTGAGTAATTTTACTAAATCACCAAAACCAGAGTTTCTCAAAATGAGGTCCATGATGAGCGCACAAGAGGTCCGCGACGATATGACAAAATTTGTCAATATATACCTGGTAAAGTAATCCATACAATGAAATCCGAGACAGACTCCAAGTGAAGGCCTTTTTTTTAGAGAACACTTTTTTTAGGGACAAATTTTTGTCTATAAACGAGCATCCCGGTTTGCCCCAACGGAAATTATGGTATGCCTGTTTATAAGCTTTTATTTTTTAACGGATTTTGTGTTATTTACTTTTGGGTTTGTTTTATCTTTCCTCGTTGGTTGGGCAGAAAATTGATGTGACATAAGATTGGGGTCCATGATAAAAAAGATTTGCAAATAGAAGTCAATGGCCCAAAAAGTTTGGGAATAGCTCTGACTAAACCTCTGAAATAGGTTATATGAAAATTAGTATGATTCCTGACAAACTTTTTTTAACATAAAAAAAGCAAAAGACAACGTATTTATTAGGCCAAGGTGGTCCAACTTCTGCATTCTTGTGGCCACTTTTTAAGATCATTCGAGTTTGCGGGCCTCAACCGGCTAAAAACATTTATTTTTATCCCAAAATCAGGGTGTCTCTAAAAAAAAAAAAGGTCCTCAATTGGAATCGATCTCCCAAATTCCTATTTTTATCGCAAAATCATAGCGTTCTCCAATAAAAAAAGGTTGCTGCTGCTTGTGATCGACAAGACTTGTGCAAAATTGTTCCGCGGGCCGCAGTTGAACCACGCTTTATTAGGCCTTTCATACATCCAAGGCATAATTTATCCAAAAAATCAAGTTGAAGATATATTCGCTGCATATTTTTTTACACTCAAAGCAGAATTATTTTTTGAAAGTGAACAGTTGGATACGTACAATATTCTTTTCGTTTTGTTAAATACAATTTTTAAATGTCAAATGAAATTCAATGTATGACAGAGTTTTAGTCATTACCATTAATTCGTATTATTCAAAAGTACCAAGTACCGGTACCGCGGTACCTTTTTGGTACCGTAACGGTGCGGTACTATTTTAGCAAGGTACCAAGTACCGGTACCCCGGTACTTTTAAGAAGTACCGTGCCCACCACTGCTTTTATTTTGAAAGCAGTGAAAAACTAACTCGATTTTGTGTGAAACTTATGAACTGAAAAATTTGAAATGCAAGTATTTTACCATAAATAAATAAACGGAATCCGGTGCGTGTTACCGATCTATCGGATGTAAATCGAATAGTAACTGTTCCTGTTCTGATTACATTGAAAGGTCGTCTTCTTCCCGAATATGTTAGATTTCCTTGAGCGGCGTTTGTAATCTGTAATTGTATTGTCTTTTAGAATCACTAAAGAGTCTTTTCTTCAATTAAAAACTTTAACAATATTTTAAAGGGCTGGTGTTCAAGTGATCATAGAGTTGATCGAACGACACTTGATCGAAACAACATTTGACCGAAAGAACACTTGATTAAATAATGAAAGACAAAATTTGCAAATTTGAATCTGTCCCAATTTTGTCAATTTTTCGTCCCAAAGACATAGTTACCTTTAAAAAAAAGGTTTTCACTTTAAATCTGTCCTAGTTTTGTTGATTTTTGGCCCAAAAACATAGTAATCTCTAAAACGATAAATTTTTCCTTTTGATCTTATCTGAATTTTGCAAGGGGTCTGGAAGGGTGGGGCCATGACATAATGCCCCTCCCTTAATTTAAAAAATTGACAGCAATTTAAAAAGAATGCAAAAAAAGTCAGCAACTGGCATCTAACGAAACATAACCATAACAGAAAATTTACTTGCTGCCCCCCCAAAAATGTCTTGCCCAGGGGCCTTGTCAAAAAGCCCTAATCTTGACAATGACAAAAAATTATAAAAAATAAAAACAAACTATCTTTATATTGATGGGTTCTGCTTTCATGAACTTAATTTACAGTAAGAAAGAAATTGTTTAATTGCAGAAACATACAAAAGGAAAGTTTTTTTGTCAACTGTCGTTTCGATCAAATGTCGTTTCTATCAAGTGTCGTTCGATCAACTGTCGTAGCACCTAATGTTCATACTGTTTTTTTCTAAATTTAAATATTAGCATATTTCTTTTACCATTGAACATAGAAATAATTTGTAATGGTTTACATCATTGCCACAATTAATATCAATTAATCACATCAGGTTTAACTTATATTCGCAATCACATTTTACTAACGTTTAACTTATCGAATTTCGCTTCTGTGTTGAAAGCAACAAAGTCAATGCGGATGTGAGTTTGTTGAGTTTGTGATTCAAGAATCCATTCACAGTTTGCATGGTTTGGATAATTATTAGGATAATCCGGAGATGTTATTTCTTGTACAGAAGTGTTGACGTAAATAGTAGATCCACACATACCTACATTGTTGAAAATGTTGTTGATAGTTTGGTACTTTTACAAAAAATACAAGCTATGCTTTAAATAATTTTAAAATAAAATGCGGTATTTTTTACAGCGAAAATGACATCTTGAAATGAAACATTATCTTTATGACAGATTTCCGTCGTTCCCGAAAGCCGTCATAAAACTATTATTATTACAATTATTGGTTTGTTTGAATGCAAAATGATGCTGTTTGTTGTTTGAAACAGTGGAAATACTTTTCAACGTTTTATTGACAAAGTCACACAGTTATAGATTTTGCTTTTCTTATGTGGGTATTAAACTGGTCGCATGGCATTCGCTCATAGAGCATGAACTCTAGCTTAACAATGAAATGTCTCGTTTTTACAAATATATGGTCTTACTCCTCTTGAGATAAATGTGCAATTGCAGTTTCCAAAGTTACATTTCAAGGCCATGTAATCAATAAGAATGTTGTTAAAGCTTTCCCCAACAAAATCAACGAAATTGTTTTTTTCCGAAACTCACAAACTTGCGAGGTTCGTCGTTTTTTCGAAATCATAAACTGTTATGACCGTTTCATTCAACGTTGTGCAGAAAGTTTCCTCAACCAAATGCTCTATCCACAAATGGTAAAAAAGTTTTTCGTTATCGGTCTGAGAACGCTGATTTAGCTTTATTTAATATCATAAACAAAGTAGGTGGCATTAGTATGTTGTCAAATCCACTAAAACATATAGAAGCAAATATTTTTGTAGATGCTAATTACAATGGTTGAGGAACAAATCCCAAACAGAAAACTACTGATTCTTTGTTGATACTATGTTTCTTTTAATTCTCATAATTTTTCTTCGGCTCGAACGCGCTATACAACTTTTGATAAAAAATTACAAAGTATTTACTTTTTTATTGAAGGACGATTTTTTTTATTTACACTAACCATTAGGATTTATAACCAACCAAGAATAATTGGTTATTTACCGGTTAAACAGCATTATCCTCAACCGGTGACCGAAAATGATTAGCTGATTAATGGTAAACTTAATAGAAGTAAAAAGAATTTATAGCTAACCTCCATTTCCAATTTTCAACTTATCGAAGCCCGATGCCGTATACTATGTTGTTTATTTAAGACTGGGGTTTTTAAACGGAGGACGTGAAAGGTTTTTCATGGAGGTGCGAATAACTGGGTGCAAACTGAATTAATAGCTGCAATTACAAATCTTTTAGTTTACAATTCCATTTCAGGACAAATGAACCATGCCCTTCTTATTTTTTAAATGGAAGCAAACTTTTACAAAGGAAGAATTTTTTACTTTGCTTTATGAAAATGTCAAAGATTTTATTCATTTGGCAATTTTTTTTGCATGAAATAGCCACAATCTCGAAATATTAACTACAATTCCTCCAAAAATTCTTTCTGGCTATGCCTCGGATTCATTACCATGTAGATCTATTATTTATATTATTTTATCTCTATATTTATCTTTTTCACTCGCAGGAAAGCGTCGGAGGCGTTTATAGGACGACGTAGCGCTTATAATAGGACATAGGTTAGGCAATTGCACCGACCTGCTTTCGGAGATGCCAAGATATTGCTGTTCGCTTGTAATTTAATAAAAATATGACTGTAATTTAGATCTGCTTGCCAGGACCACCAAGCAGGGGAATCTGCCGTAAAGTGTCTTTCCCAAGGACACAATAGAATGGCCCCAGTAAGTTTTAAAGCGAGACCGTGTTGGTCACGATCTCGGCCTAAATTACAGTTCTAAATTACAGTCATATCTCATTACCATGTAGATTCATTACATTTTACATCTATTAACATGGCTGTGTGTGCAAAATGGCATTTATTGAATACAGTATAACATTTTCATTGATAAATGTAGATGCTTAACCAGTTGGTATTGCATTTCAGTACGATTAAATGCTTCTGTATATAAATGCATTTTGCCTCATATAGGTTTTTTTTGGAATAACTTGATTTCTTGTGGATATAGGCAAAACTTTCTCCTACTACGTATATAAACATTAGTGTTCTGCAAATTTTATACTCATTATCATGTCTGTAGCACCTGCCCTTGACGAGTTATAACCATTTTGACTCTTTTGCCCGCACGGAAACACATTTGGGGGTGTTGCTATCGCTCTAAAGATGGCAATGGCTTAAAATCGATTTTTTTTAGTTCTGGCTTGTTTGTCAGGATTTAAGAACTACAATTTTTCATGTTTTTTTACTCCACCCTACTCTTCAGCTCAAATGCACTATGCAAGTTTTGATAAAAAATTACAAAGTATTTATTTTTTATTGTTCGACGACTTTTTTTATTTACGCTGACCATTAGGATTTACAACGAATTAGAATAATTGGTTATTTACCGGTTAAAAAAGCATTATTCACAACCGGTCATCAAAAATGATTAGCCGATTAATGATAAACTTAATAGAAATTTTTATTCATGCTCTTCTGGTAAATGAATAAGAATAAAGATTTTAATAATATACCTGGTATCAAGAAAAGCGAAACTTAATAAAAGTAAACCTCCATTTCCAATTTTCAACTTATCGAAGCCTGATGCCGTATACTATGTTGTTTATTTAAGACTGGGGTTTTTAAACGGAGGACATGAAAGGTTTTTCATGGAGGCGCGAATAACTGGGTGCAAACTAAATTAATAGCTTCAATGACAAATCTTTTTTAGTTTACACTTCCAATTCAAATCAAAATTGGAGATTTTGAACGTTGATAGAAATTAAAAACCTGTGGTTTTTTGGTCTTCACTTTTAATTTAGGACGAAATTATGATGAAAAGACTTGGATAATGTTTTTGGTTTGTGTCGAAAAAGAGTAAGCGAGTTCTACTTGCATGAAGAAAAGGGCGCGCAACTTTTGCTTGCATTAAAAGACGGGGAGTTTTGTATTCATGAAGAACAGGGGGCGTCTCAAAAATTTTAAGAACTATTAGTTTAAGAGCCTATTGCTAGGGATTAATCGATTAGACGAATTATCAGTAATAACGATTTTTTACATCTGCTGATTTCGACTGGTAAAAATTTTAAAACAACTTCATTGACCAACTATAATTTTTTTGGGAGGTAAGACATACTCTGGTCACACTATTGCCATTTTTCGTCCATCAGTTAACGGCCGCACCGATCGGCAACGCACTTACCAAAATAAAGTTTTTTTTTTTTTTTTATTTCTATATTTATCTTCCTGATTCGCATTGAAGTCACGGAGGCGCTAATACATAGGATATGCAATTACCCCGACCTGCTTCCAGAAATGCCAAGATATTGCTGTCCGCTTGTAATTTTATAGAGATATGGCTTTAATTTAGAAATGCTTGCCGAAACCACCAAGCAGAGGAAACTGTGCCGTTAAGTGCCTTTCTCAAGAACACAACAAAATGGCGCAAGTAGGTTTTGAACCGGAAACATGTCGATCATAATCCCAGCGCTCTAACCACTCAACCATGCTTCTGACGAAAATAAATGTTACGGTCGTTTATCTCAACATTTCAGCACAACATGGGCCAGCTCTAATTTTGCAATCCTTAGATAAAAGTATGGCCCACTTCTCACAAAGAATCATTTGCAAAGTCATTTTAATATAAACCACTGCAATATACTGTATAAACACTTTTGTAAGCAAACATTAGGCCCCTTGTATTCTTTCGCACACTTTGAGATCTAAAAAGGTTTCTGGCTCACGGAAACTTAAATTCATGTTTGGCCAGTGATCGTTCACATATCTGTTACCGGTGTTAAAAAGATTAAGTCGATACAAAACATTTCATTGCATTTTACATTTGCCTAGCTTTTGTACCGTTCCAAAAATAAAAAGATGGCAATTACCTTCCAGTCAAAAATACGATGTCCTACTTCTATTTGTCCGTGCTTTACAAACCAGTCGATTGACAACCTAACTGGAGTAAATGTTTTTCCTTACAAATGCACACTGTGAAAAAAAAATTTGAAAAAAGTGTAGTTCTTAAATCCTGCCAAATAGGCTAAAACTTCAAAAAAATTGGTTTTGGCGAGTTGCTACCTTTGGGGGGCTAGCAACCCCCCAAAATGTGTTTTTGGGTGGTAAAATTGACAAAAAATGTCGTAACTCGGTAACCGCTTATTGTAGAGGCATGATTTATGGCTCAAAATTTGCAGAATTATCATGTTTTTATATGTGCTAAGAGAAAGTTTTTGTCTATTTCCACAAGAAAAAAAGTTATAATCGATAAACCGTTTTTTATGCTCAATACTCGAAAATTGCCCTGTATGGAAATAACTTTGATTTCTAACATTTGAAATGATATATGCTAACTGATAAGGACTAATTATGACAATCACAATATAAGGACTAATTATGACAATCACAATATTAACAAGATGATTTGGGATAACTTTGGTCACCAGACAAAGTACCTAAATAGGCCTACTCATAAGGTACAGAACGTGCTAGCTTTACTGCCCATAAAATGTTTAGTATTTCAGTAATTTAAAGAAAATCTGTTACATCTCATTACTTTCGAACTGTTGATGCTGATATTGGGTTGTTTTGCCTAAGGAGTGAGAGAAAAATAAGAAAGCAAGTTAGAGTACACCAAATACCCTACGCAAAATGAAGCGCATCAGAATTGCACTTTAGTGTCAAATTTTTTCAAAAGTTTTCGAGATTTAATCTTCTGGCGAATCAACCCATCTCTTCGCTCAAATCCTTCAACTTGTGCTGCGGCCTCTGTTACCATTTTGACATGGCGCTCTACACATTGGTTGTGACATGGGTGGTCGAGCTGCAGTGGTCTTATCCGGCATTATTCAATATCTAAATCAGTTAAATGTTCAATTATCGGAGGCTGCTGATGGCAAGATGTTAAATTCACCATCTTGTAATACGAGTTCACTTTTAGATCCAGTGTGGGCGGTTCAAACAGCCGTACAGTTGAGGCGGTATCGTAATATTTTGCTCCTTCCAAAGAATATTCTTCACTGCGTCTGTCAACCAAGTCATGATTATCAAATGAAACCGTTCATGGCAAGTTTCCACGAATCGAAAGCACTTTGTTCACTTCTCGCATTCGTATCTCCTCATCGTTGTCACCCAACATGGCGATCAAGACATTTTCCTGGTGTGTGAAAAATACATTTCGTTGCACAACTTTCAGAGCATTTTTCCGAACAGCTTCGTCAGGCACCTGAAGAATTCGTTGGACCAAGTTGAAAAAATTTCTAGATCCGCAAGTTAGTTGACTATTTAACTTAATTTCAAACCAACTTGGAAAGTAAACTTGAAGACAAAACTTCGTCAGAGTTTCCAAGTTTGAGGAGGGTTTATCCACCGAAACATAATATCTGAGAATTCGACAGCCCAGAGTTAGCCAGCGTGAATGCACAATGGGACCTACTTTTAAATATTGCAAGTCGCTGTCGACAACTCCCATGATTATTGCTGAACATATCTTGTAAGCATAGTGTTGATCAGTACTCAGATCATTAACAACTGATTCTGGCAATTGTACAAACTGAAGGTTTGAAATTGACTTAAAATTAGCAGCAACCGGCCAACTTGAAACATCTCCAGTTAAACACTTCCCAATTGGTCCTGCAAATGTGTCAGGACTATTGGTGGTTCCATCAAGCATAGTAAAGACATGGCGCAAGGGTAGTTCATTGGTATGTAGTAGGCAAATTACCCATTGTAGTGGCTTGTTCAATAGTTCTTCCAACTTACGAATGCAACCATTGAACTTGCCTGTCATTGCTGCAGTTCCATAAGTGCCAACTACTGTAAGCTTGTCATGTAATTCGATGTTGGCAATGGTGTTGAAGATCTTTTGTGCTATGGTTCTTCCTTTGCCATCCTTTGTGGAAAAATGGAAAAAGATAGCATTCACCAGGCTGCCCAACCATTGTATAGTGATCTTCAAGTTGCACAGACCTGTAAAACTTGTCATTTGGCCCTTGCATGGTGACCTGTGTTGCATCTTTGCGCCCATCAAAGTATATGGCATTCACTAACTTGAAATTTTCTTGCTCCTTTTTCCTAATTTCAGCACGGCATCGTTCTCGCTCTCTTCGAAGCTTGCCACGATCAATAATGTATGTCTTGTCATCATCATTAATTAGACCCAAATCTTGCATCACACTATTAGCGATCGCAGCAGCAGTTCTGTCGGATATCTGAAAACGCTCACTAATTCTTGCAAGGTTTGACCAAATCATTCGATTCTGATTTTCATATGGCATTGATTGAGAAACAAATTCAGAAGCAGCAGAAGATTGCGTTTGGTCTGTGTTGGTTGAACTAGAATCTGACAGATAATCCAAAGCTGACTCAGGCACTGATGTAACCGATGTAACGGAAGAACATGTTGGTGGTTCTGGATGAGGTTGTAAGGGTCGAGAGCGCCTCAAAAACTGTATGTCAGCTGACGTTGAAGGAACCACAGCATCCACACATTTTCCAACTCGCTTACTAGTTTGATCTTTATAAAAAGCATAATCATCATCTGTCATTTTCAAACCATGTTGTTTCTCTAAAATTCTGCGCTGCTTATCGTCAGCACAAAAAACATCAAATATTTTATCAATAGTTGACATACATGTAAACTCTTTTTCCTTTTGTAAAAATGCTTCTCCTCGTTTTTTCTTTGACCAGCGATCAAGTGCACTGAAACAATTCACAAAACTTTGAACTTTTTTCGAAATGGTGTACAGATGAATGGGATATACGTTGCACCATATCCATCTGTCATAAATTTCTCTGGCAATGTCATTTGCAGCATTGAAGGTTCGAAAGTTTTTCAAATGAAGAATGCGTTCTATTACATGTTGCTTGGTAGGCAATACTCCTGGTGGAAAACTATCACGGGTAGAGAAAGTGTGTCCACTATGTAAAATCTTCTTTACAGAAGTTGAACTCCGTCTTTTCATGTTTTACTACTTCGCAGTTTGGCCAAAGCTTTGATTTACACAATTATTTAACAATACACCTGCAAAAAAATAATAATAACTTTTCAGATAACTATTAGTTAAGTACAAACAAACAAACTTATTAAACAGTTTTTCTATCATAACTTTTTTTCTAGTGGAAATAGACAAAAACTTTCTCTTAGCACATATGAAAACATGATGATTCTGCAAATTTTGAGCCATAAATCATGCCTCTACGATAAGCGGTTACTGAGTTACGACATTTTTAGAAAATTTTACCCCTCAAAACACATTTTGGAGAGTTGCTAGCCCCCCAAAGGTAGCAACTCGCCAAAACCAATTTTTTTTGTAGATTTTACCTGTTTGGCAGGTTTTTAGAACTACACTTTTTTCAATTTCAAAAAAAAAATTATTTTCACTCCACCCTAATGCACAGGGATAAAGCGTCTCCTATTCAAACTCCTCGTAGGCCGCATAATTTAACTTCATCCCTATTTACCACTGTGAATTTTGTTAATTCTTATAATAGAGAACCCAGATTTATTACACGAAAGCTTACACGACCTTACTTCAAACCTGGACTTTTTTGAATGTGAAATCCAACATTTATTTGCAACCACTTTCTCTATTTTATGCCGACAATTTTCATGCTACTAAGTTCTCTTTTCACTTCATTTTAAAAATTATTGCATTCATAACTGCATGTAACATTCTACAAGAAATTGTTTGGCATTCAATGAATACAACTCTGCTTCAGAGCAAGTTTTTCATAATTACATTTTCATTTATGTGGCGTATGCACAAATCTGGAAACAAAATTATTTAACCTAATTAATGCTTTCTTTAAAATAATATTTGAAATAATTGCTTTTTCATATATTTTTGCATATCCGATTTTGTTAGATTTAAAGGGGAAGTCCAGTCAAAATACAAGTTGAGCTTAAAATATTCTTTAAGTAGTTAATAATCAACCCCGAAAAAATTTTTACTCAAAGGTCTCTTTTATGCCAGTTATCTCAAAAAGAAAAAATCGCCATTGATGGCGCACGTGAGTGAGACGTCAATGACTGGCAACTAATGCTATTAGTGATAACTACAGCTGCAGCTGCTATCAACTACTGAAAGTACAGTTCTAAAGCTGGTAAAAAGGAAAAAATGGAAAACATTGTGAGTAAAGGATTTTTATATGAACCTACAAAAGAATTTAATAAAATAGATCAAGCACAATAGTTTGATACGACGTCGAATAATTTCCTATAAGCAATGAAGAATATTTTTATTGTTCCTGCGAGCATTGTTATATTATGCCATCAATAATTGAAAACAAATGCTGCAGAAAAGTTGAAATAATCCAAGAAAAATTAATAAATGGAAACTGCATTACCAGCACATCAAGCTTCAACAAGCTATGTCTGGACACTGAGGTGCTGATGTTCAGTCTTATACCTGCTTGTGCAGTAATCGCCATAAGAAAACTGTTTCTGGAAGAAGATGAAAGGTACAAAGGTTTTCATGAAGCCAATATGCTGACGGTCTTAGATAAGAGTAAATAAATAAAACATTGTATCTTGAATAAAATGTCAATTCATCAACATAATTGTTTGCTATTCTTTTGTATCAGATCAAGTGCTAGTATCAAATATTAGTCTAATCAGAAACATGGCCTGAGTCGGAGTGTTGGTTTTATTTCCGCTTGTAATTTAATAGAGATATGACTGTAATTTAGAACTGCTTGCCAAGACCACCAAGCAGGGGAATGTGCCGAAAAGTGTCTTTTCCCAAAGACACAACAGAATGGCGCGAGTGGGTTTGAGAGTGTCTCCAATCTTCAGGGTCTTGTTTCATTTGTTTCAACTCATAAGCTTGTCAAGATGTTGTGTTCTTAAGCAAGACACTATACAGCACTTTTATTTGTTTGGGTGTCTAAACAAGCAATTTTAAATTTAGTGCTATTAATAGATAAAAATTAAGTTTAAACAGACAGCAATATTTTCGCATCTTTGATAGCAGATTGAGCTGCTCAACAATTGCTCTTTTTTTCATATCTTTGACATTGTCCTGAGCAGAACATATAATCAAAGTCACTAGAAAATACAAGTTATGCAACACTGATTTCATGGCCGCCATGTTTGATCCCAATTCGTTTTATATTTCATGTATATATGATTTCATATTACATATTATCCTATAATATATATATCGTCTCGTATAATACAAAATTTATTTAATCACTGTTTAAAAACCACAACGGTCCGTTTCATCCTAAGATTCGTCAGGTGGTTATTAGAAAAATAAAAAAAATAAAAAATATAGTTATTAGTGGTAAAAAAATGCGTATGGAATAAATGATATGTAGTTAAATTAAGCAAACAATACGGTTCCTATGACGTCATACAAGAAAAAACAACTCAAAATATAGTAAATGCAAATATAGAGGTTTGCATTCATTTGAAGGTGAGGGAAGGCGAGTTGAGTATGCAGTGAAAGATATAAAAGGAAAGAAAATAATCTACAAAGGAATAAAAATAACGAGAAAAATCGTATAAGATGAAAAAGTAAAGTGAGTAAAAAATGGCGTGAACGACAGTGGAAAATACAAGCGGATTTAATGACGGACAAGAAAGCACACATGCACAAAAATAATGGCAATTTAAGCATACGAAATCAAGTGGGTAATTTATTTAATTTAAATTTGTTTTTGTGACGACATTTTCCTGTAAGTTCCAATCGTTTGTTGAAGATTGTTGGTTGGTTTGCTTGTAGTATTTCTAGTTTTTCGGTTAAGCGTAGGTTGCAGCATTTTTGTCCTGGTTTATTGGATAACTTGATTGATTATTTTCCAGTTAATTGTGGGATTGAGACCTGATTCTTTGGCATTCCAGAATGTTTTGGAAAGTTCTGTGGCGTTTCTTTTCTTTATATTTTTAAATGATTGTACTGTATATGATTATAGTATCGTGATTTGAATTCTGTTTCGCTGCAACCTATGTAGCTTTCTGTTACATTTCCATGCGATATGTCTGCTTGATAAATGACAGATTTCTGTCGGCAAGATCCTTTTAGTGGGCAGATATCTTTATTTTTACAGTTGCATGGTTTTGATTGTTGAGAGCTTTTCTTTTCCAATAGTTTCTTGTTGTGACCGGTTACAATTGTTTGCATGTTAGGCATGCAGCTATAGCTAATTTTTATGCTATTTCTGTTTAGAATTTTATGAAGCCTATGTTGTGGTGGGAAGTGCTTGCTTATTAGTTTTAGAAACTTTTTTCCGATATTGTTGGCAGCATAGTTGTTAAAAGGCGGGTTGAACCATATGATTTTTCGTTTTCTTGATTTGTTTTTCGGTTGGGTTTCACTAAATATTAAATTGTCTTTGTAGCCACTTTGTTTAATTGCGTTTTTGTACGGTGGAATAGCTTTTTTAAAATTGTCCAAATCACAAGAAAGTTCCGATAGTCTGTTGGATATCATGTTTGGTAGGGCTTTTTTTATGGATGGTGGGTGGTTTGAATTAATATTTATATATAATTGTTCATCATTGGGTTTTCTGAATGGCCAGTGCTTTTCTGTTTTGAGGTTAAGGGTGACATCTAAAAAATCTGTTTGTATAATGTTTGCTTCAATTGTTATTTTTAAATTATGTTTTTGGAAAAGTTTTATAATTCTTTTTTTGATTCGGTCAATATTGGGGCCACTAGAATTTCGGAGAATCGCTAAGCCGTCGTCTCTGTATAAGCCAGTAAGGTCTTTAGGGATGATTGTAGAAAGTTCGTGCAAAAGAAACAGTCCCACCAGTTCACATATTTCTGCTCCGTCGTAAGAGCCCATTGTTACGTTGAATTCGCTATTGTTTTTTTTGATCCACGTACTATCATCACTGAATAGTATAGATTTACGGCAATGTAAAATTACCTTAATTTCATAATCTTCTATATTAATGAATCTTTTTGCAAAATTAATTGAGCTACGGAATAGTTTTTCTGTTATAGAAGGGTAGAACTGAATGATGTCGAATTTTAAAAATTTGCAGGATTTTTTGTTCGTTGTTTTTGAACCAGGAAACTACTGATTTGGTGTTACGCCATTGTTGTAGGCCGGTGCTAGACCGTATTCTTGTGTTGATTTTGTCTAAAATATTTTTGCTGATGATTCCAATTTCCGATTTTGTGGGGTTAATTAGTCTGCACTGAGGGTTGTTGTAAAAGTTGTCTTTGTGGTCTTTTAAAGTTATGTAAGAATTCTTTTCGGCTAAGCATTCTATCCTGTTATCAAGTTTTAATTTTTCGGCAATGTGCTTAGCTTCTTGATTGATCTTTTTGGTTAGACTTTTATCTGCCTTTTTATAAGTTGAAGTGATATTGTCTCGTAGTAGTTTTCTGTAATTATCAACATCATTTTGTAAATATTTGTTGTTTTGTCGGCTGCCACAAACATTTTATTTGATGATTTGATAGATTGAATATCTTTTTGTAAGTTTTTTTGAAAACTGTTTGTCATAGGTTTAAACGTAATAGAGCGAGCCAAATTCATAAAGATCCATTTCAAACGGTCGCAAAGCTTCATTTTGGGGTGGAAAACGGTCAGATGCAAAGCCAAATATATCAGATTTATTGACGTCATAGGAATCTTCATCGTCATTTTCATAAAAAAATACTTTCCAACGAACTCTTCTAATAAAACTGTTTAGTTTATCAATAAAGCATTTAAGGTATTGCTTACTCGAAGGTATAGGTATGTTTTTTAAGGAATATCCAAATTTAATTTTTTCCATTTCCATTTTGTCAGAGACTTTTTTGCTGGCGAATCGATTAGAGTGCTCAACAAGTTAGTTCAACAAGGAGTCAATTATATTGCAGGAGTGAATCGATCTTCCCCGCAGAGTGCTCAATGAAAAAAAATCAGAGCAATTTAATACAAAATTTATTTAATCACTGTTTAAAAACCACAACGGTCCGTTTCATCCTAAGATTCGTCAGGTGGTTATTAGAAAAATAAAAAAAATAAAAAATATAGTTATTAGTGGTAAAAAAATGCGTATGGAATAAATGATATGTAGTTAAATTAAGCAAACAATACGGTTCTTATGACGTCATACAAGAAAAAACAACTCAAATATAGTAAATGCAAATATAGAGGTTTGCATTCATTTGAAGGTGAGGGAAGGCGAGTTGAGTATGCAGTGAAAGATATAAAAGGAAAGAAAATAATCTACAAAGGAATAAAAATAACCAGAAAAATCGTATAAGATGAAAAAGTAAAGTGAGTAAAAAATGGCGTGAACGACAGTGGAAAATACAAGCGGATTTAATGACGGACAAGAAAGCACACATGCACAAAATAATGGCAATTTAAGCATACGAAATCAAGTGGGTAATTTATTTAATTTAAATTTGTTTTTGTGACGACATTTTTGTGACGACGACATTTGAAATGTTGTCACAAAAACAAATTTAAATTAAATAAATTACCCACTTGATTTCGTATGCTTAAATTGCCATTATTTTGTGCATGTGTGCTTTCTTGTCCGTCATTAAATCCGCTTGTATTTTCCACTGTCGTTCACGCCATTTTTTACTCACTTTACTTTTTCATCTTATACGATTTTTCTCGTTATTTTTATTCCTTTGTAGATTATTTTCTTTCCTTTTATATCTTTCACTGCATACCCAACTCGCCTTCCCTCACCTTCAAATGAATGCAAACCTCTATATTTGCATTTACTATATTTTGAGTTGTTTTTTCTTGTATGACGTCATAGGAACCGTATTGTTTGCTTAATTTAACAACATATCATTTATTCCATACGCATTTTTTTACCACTAATAACTATATTTTTTATTTTTTTTATTTTTCTAATAACCACCTGACGAATCTTAGGATGAAACGGACCGTTGTGGTTTTTAAACAGTGATTAAATAAATTTTTTATTAAATTGCTCTGATTTTTTTTCATTGAGCACTCTGCGGGGAAGATCGATTCACTCCTGCAATATCGTACAAATATATATATAATATATATCGTACATATAATATAATCATATATACAATATATATTGTATATTGAAATTAACAATAGCGAAATCACGGAAATAAAAACAAACCTAAAACCCAATAGACTGTTTCAACCATAAAAGGGATCATCAGGGGTATTTAAAAAGTAAAATAAAATAAAATAAAGTTAAGATAAAACTGCCAGAAAGAATTGAAAACAATAGAAAAAAAACTGAAAAAACTTAAAAAACTTAAAAACTGTAAACACTTATTTGATCGGAACATCCCATCACGGGCTCTACTAAAATAAACTGATTAAGATCGGCGAGAAAACACGAGAAAAAAGAAAAGCGCGCGAAAAAATTACAAATACAAATATTCTTTCAAAATTTAAAGATTTAAAAAGGGTTCAAGTATCGGCTAAGGTAGAACGTTGTACACGGCGAAAAAAAAAAAAGAAAAAAAGAAAAAATGAAAGAAAATCACAGTTTAAGTTTGGCGTTAATCAATTTATATTTATTTTTATGCCATTTCTGATATTTCTTGCGACGTCGACGCTTTTAACAGTTCGCTACCTGTGTATGAAGAGGCGCTCAAGCAAAGCGGACACAAGATCCAGCCGCTCCCTTTTGAACGTGCAGCAGGAAGGAATAAACTGCGACAGAGAAGAAGAAAAGTCATATGGTTCAATCCCCCATATAATAACCGGGTTTCCACCAACATCGGGAAAGCTTTCTTCCACCTCCTGCGGAAACACCTCCCTCCATCAAACAGGCTACATAAAATCTGCAACAAGAATGTCGTCAAAGTCAGCTACAGCTGTATCCCCAATATGGCAGACATCCTCTCAACTCACAACAAGAAGCTCCTTAAGTCCCACAATGGCAAATCAGAATTTAAACCCTGTAACTGCAGGTATAAGCCGTCATGCCCATTGAATGGCAACTGCCGAGACAAAGCAATCGTCTATCAAGCAACTGTACAAGCCAAAGATCAATCCAAGAACTATATCGGACTGTGCGAAACTGAATTTAAAGCAAGATTCTATAACCACAACCATTCCTTCAATTCGGATTCCAAAAGAAATGCAACAGAACTTTCGAAATTCATTTGGTCCTGCAAAGATTCTGGTATAAATCCTTCTATTTCTTGGAAAATAGTTTGTTACGCAACACCTTACCAACACGGGGGCAAAGTATGCAACCTCTGTCTGGCAGAAAAATATGCAATCTTAACTGCAAATGATGACGCTCTGCTGAACAAACAAACCGAATCGATCAATAAGTGTCGGCATAAAAATAAATATAAATTGATTAACGCCAAACTTAAACTGTGATTTTCTTTCATTTTTTCTTTTTTTCTTTTTTTTTTTTTCGCCGTGTACAACGTTCTACCTTAGCCGATACTTGAACCCTTTTTAAATCTTTAAATTTTGAAAGAATATTTGTATTTGTAATTTTTTCGCGCGCTTTTCTTTTTTCTCGTGTTTTCTCGCCGATCTTAATCAGTTTATTTTAGTAGAGCCTGTGATGGGATGTTCCGATCAAATAAGTGTTTACAGTTTTTAAGTTTTTTAAGTTTTTTCAGTTTTTTTTCTATTGTTTTCAATTCTTTCTGGCAGTTTTATCTTAACTTTATTTTATTTTATTTTACTTTTTAAATACCCCTGATGATCCCTTTTATGGTTGAAACAGTCTGTTGGGTTTTAGGTTTGTTTTTATTTCCGTGATTTCGCTATTGTTAATTTTAATTCAAGCTCTAACTTTGTTATCGAGCACTTTAGAAAAACTGATTTTCATACAGTGTTATATTGTATATTGTATATATAATTTCATGGTCACCATATTTGGTCCCAATTAGATAACAATGCGTTGCATAACTTGTATTTTCTAGTGACTTTGCATAAAATTGATATGATATATTTTACTTTTGACTAGTAATGTACATTACAAAATTTAGGGTATAAAAAATATTTATTTTTAGTTAAAAAGAATATACTGTATATACAAAAACATTAAGTATGGAAACATATTTGTGAAGCTTCACAGCTTCAACCTTGGATGGTTTCTGTTTACGAGCTATTGTTTGCCTCGCCAAAGCAGGCACGTATATGTCTTGAATTTCTAAACATTAAAAAAATAATAATTCCAAAACAAAAAAACTAAATTTCTAAAAATCAAAAATTTAAATAGCAATAACGGGCTAGCATTTAATTTATTTGATCACAAATATATTTCAAAAAATAGGTTCAGATACGGTTTGTAAGTTGATTAAATACCTTCTAATCTAAGCAAACAATTTGCTGTAGCTACCGTACTTGTAGCACCTTCCTTCTGCATGTGTTACAGGGCTTTTTACATGGTGTGAAACCGCTCCACGGAGCCCCAAAAATCATGCAATCTGCAGGATTCACAAGATGATAGCGAAACGCAAAAAACGACATATTTTTAAAGGTAGAATCAAATGAATAGAGATGTGAAACTGTTTGCATCGTGTTGCCACAAGTGCAGCACTAATAAGTCTATCTTCGACCAATCTTAGAGAAGGTCATAGTTTATCACAAGACATCATGCAGAGGTAGCACCAGATGTTATCAGCATGAAATAATTTCTAGTTTGTGAAATTTTTTGTTGCAAAAGCATGCAGTAAATTTACTGTAAAAATGGGTGAGTGGGATGGAGTGTTTTATCCTGTTACTTTACCTATAGCCCAGCTGATTTACACCAGGGTTGTAAAATTGTTAGCACTTTACCTTTTGAGCCAGAATTGAAGTGAATTCATATACATGACATTAGATTTTTGCAAGAAGTCTGTAAGCGCGCTCCCTTATATATAATCAATATAAATTACTTGAATCGTTGTGAACTTTTCGCATTTGTAAAAGAACAAAGAGATCGAAAAAAATAGAAACAAAAAAGAATAACGTGTAATTAATAAAACAATAATTAATGTAAATTTCAATCTGGTCTTTTACCTGGAGGACTCACAAAATTGTGAGTATATTTTTTAATGGAAGTTTTGTATTGTTCTAATTTTTGTGTTTTGTTTTTTGTTTTAGTAAACTGATTCATATTGGAACTCTGGTTTCAATCTGTAGTCTGGATTTATACAACTCCCAGGTAGAGGAGAGGATTAAACAGTAAGTCCTAAAATACACACCACAAAGTAAGACCCCAAATTGCTCTTACAAAGTCTTTTGATACACATTGTTTCTTTACAATAAAAGTTTGGCGGATCTCTTTTACTATCGGTCGTCACCTTCATTTTTAAAACTTTTTCTTCTCTCGTTTCTAAAACGCTCTCTCGTTTTCGCTACTCTCACTCACTTTTCTCTTTTCCTTCTTTTTTAACTAAATAATAATCGGTCATAAAACCAAGCCAAACTTTGTAATAAAAACACTTTAAACATTTTGTTTATATTTTTTATCACATTATTTTAAATTAGTAAACATTGACAATGTGATTTTAAACCAAAATATTCAATTTAAATGCTGTTTTCGTTTTGATTTGTGCGACGGCTTACAGTAATACAGATGATAATCGGTGATCTGGGCAAGCAAAACTTTGCTAAATAAAATACTTCAAACATCTTTTTTATATTTTTTATCACATTATATTAAATTAGTAAACATCGACAACGTGATTTTAGAACAAAATATTCAATTTAAATGCAGTTTTCGTTTTGATTTGTGCGACGGCTAACAGTAAAAGAGATATTTAAACAGTGATACTTGAGCGACGGCTTGGAGTAAAAGAGATATTAATGGGTCATACAACCAAGCCAAACTTTGTAATAAAACATTTTAAACATTTTGCTTATATTTTTATCACATTATATTAAATTAGTAAACATCGACAACGTGATTTTAAACCAAAATATTCAATTTAAATGCAGTTTTCGTTTGATTCTATTTGAATAAGGTACATGGATTAAGTTGAATAAATTTTAAAAGCCTTTAAACATCCAAATTTATTGGGTTAAAATAATTGTAAATTTTTTGTTAAAAAAAAAAAAAATTGTAATTAAATTTCATTAATATACAAAAGAAGATGGAAGATTTAAAGAAAATACAAGCAGAAATGGAACAAATGAGAAAGAGGTTATCAACTTATGAAGCAAACTATGAAAATAAAGTAAAAAATAAGAATTCAGATGCTGCTTCTTCTGCTGTTTCTATTACAGGTAATACAATGGAAAAGCAAGGAGAAGATTTGAAACACATGCAGAACAACTTCAACAAAATTGAGCAAATGGTTGATTCTGCAATAAAGCGAATATCAGCAGTAGAAAAAAGGGTGGATGATCTTGAGCAATATGGTCGATCCAACTGCTTAATTATTCATGGCTGTGAAAATGTCCCTGACTCAAAACCAGGGAAAACTCCTGAAACAGAGAAGTATGTCTGTAATATCATTAATTCCAATTTAAAACTTGAATCACCTTTACAGGTTCAAGATCTAGACATCGCTCACCCCCTACCCTCCAAAAAAGGAACCCCCATTATCATTAAATTTCTCAGAAAAACTCAACGAAATGAAGTCTACCGCAAAAAACGGCTACTGAAAGGGACAAAGATGATCATCACTGAATCCCTAACAAAACGACGTCTTCAACTATTAGAAAAAGCTCGTACAGCATTCAACAACTGTCCAGTGTGGAGTTGGAAAGGTGAAGTGTATGTGTTCCATAACAATAAAAAAAAATTAATTGATGACTTTTCAGATATACCCTTAATAAAGAGCAATCTAAGTTATGCTCAAAAAGTAAAACAGTGATTACATACTAAAACTTAGTGTCAAAAGTTAATAATTGCTATTATTATTCAAACTAATCTTTTCTATTTTTATTTTTACTTAGTTATCAATTTTTAATGCTATTACATTTAATATAACTATCAACTAACTTAAAAAGTTTTATATTTAATTACCCAATATATAATAATTAAACAATATATTATTAATGGGCTGATCACATGTACCTTTTTATTTCTTTTAGTGATACCCTTTGGTATTTTGGCATCTTATTTAATTAGTTGTTAGATTTGTTTTTTTTTTGTTTTGTTTTCTTTTTTATTTTATTTTACTTGAGTTTTTTATTTTTATTTTGTTTTATAATAGCACAATCTTGAATGAATTCAAATAAAAAATTATTTTGTTTTCATTGCAAAAAATGTATACAAAACCAACAATATTCAAACTGTAATTCTTGTAATCAAAATTATCATTTACAATGTTTCAATAATCACAGTAATAACAATTCTTTTAAAAAATGGGCATGTTCGAATTGTGCTGAAGCAGAAAATATATTTCCTTTTCAATCTCTGAACAATTCTGATTTTTCAGGTTTATTTGCAATTAATACTAACCACAATAGTAATATACACAACACAAAAAAACTAAACAAACTTTTTACCAACATACACTCAAAAGTTTTCAATGCAGTACCCACTTTTATTCTTGATAATGAATCTTACATAAACACAAAAGATGCTGCACTACTTTTTAAAAATCTCAATGAAAATTCTTTCTCAACAATGTGTATTAATATTAGATCCCTTCTGAACCCCAATAATTTTAATAAATTGGAATGCTTATTATCAGTTCTTGAAATTAATCCTCATGTTGTTGCAGTCAATGAAACATGGGAAAAACCTAACACAATAGGACAACATCAAAAACTAAATGATTACATATATTTATCCAACCCCCGTCAACAACATAAAGGAGGTGGTGTGGCCATGTACATAAAAAAAAAATCTCATATTTGACACTTGCTCTGATCTCTGTATTATGGATGAAAAAATTTTTGAATCTATTTTCATAGATATTCACTTTGAAAACAAAGTTGTAACCTGCGGTACAATTTACAGATCCCCAAATAAAGATACAAAATCTCTAAACAAATTTTTCCAACATCTCAATCAAGTCTTAAAAAAGTTAAAAAAAAACAAAAATGTGTATATAATGGGTGATTTAAACCTCAATCTTATTGACCAAAAAGATTGCAACACTGAGACTCTAACTGACACTATGTTCAATCAAAAGTTCTTCCCTTTGATTAATTGTCCCACAAGAATAACTGATACTTGTGCTTCTGCCATTGACCACATTTGGACAAATGTGACATGCACAAACATAAAAAGTAGTATATTGATACATGATATTTCTGATCATCTTCCTATACTGCAAATATCAGAAATTGGTAAATTACAAAAAAATCTACCTGTCAAAAGTTTATCTTTCTCTACTTCTAATCTTATTAACTTTCAAACTACTCTTGAAAACACTGATTTTAATGATGTCATAACTAATTTTGATACAGATTTAGCTTTTAAAAACTTTCAAAATATTCTAATAAGTAATTTCAACAAGCACTTTTCTAAAAAACAATTAAAAACTAACAAAATAAATAACCCTTGGTTTGACAAAGAGTTATGGTGCTTACTACACAAAAAAGACAGGCTACACAAAATATTCTTGCAAAAAAATAACACTAATGCTAAAGAAAAGTATATTAAAGTAAAAAACCAATACTTTCACCTCATCAAAAGAAAGAAAAAAGAATATTATAAAAATAAATTCACAAATTACCAAAATAATATTAAAAAAACTTGGCAAACTATTAATGAAATTCTAGGAAGATCCAAGTATAATACTAATAAAATTAACTGTCTTTCAAAAGCTGGAAAAGATATATATGAACCTACTGAAATTGCAAACACTCTCAATGAGCACTTTTCTACTGTTTCAAGCAAATTGATATCTCAACTCCCACCATCTACAACCAAATATCAAGACTATTTATTTACCTCTAATCCATCTTCAATGTTTTTTTACCCAACATGTCCACAAGAAATAAAAAGGATCATCTCTACTTTAGTGCCAAAATTAAGTGCTGGGTGGGATGGAATACCTTCTATTGTGCTAAAATATCTTCCTAATAATGTGATTTCTATTCTTAGTTATATATTTAACCTATCTTTATCACAAGGAAAATTTATCTCCAATTTCAAACATGCAAAAATAATTCCTCTTTTTAAAAAAGGAAGTGCCAAAGATGTATCTAATTACAGACCAATCAGCTTGCTCTCTTGTTTCTCTAAAATTCTTGAAAAATTGGTCTATAATCGTCTTTATTCTTTTCTGGAAAAATCTAATGCAATTAATGAACATCAATTTGGTTTCAGAAAAAAACATTCAACAAGTCACCTTACTTCTCTTTTAACTGCTAATATTACAACATCTTTTGAGAACAAAATGAATACTCTTGGAATTTTTCTTGACCTCTCCAAAGCCTTTGATACTATTAACCACGAAATATTGCTTAATAAACTTTATCATTATGGAATCAGAGGAACGGTATATAATTGGTTCAAAAGCTACTTAATTGAAAGATCTCAACAGGTTGACTATAATTCACATATCTCCAATATAAGAACTATCTCTTCTTCTGTACCTCAAGGCTCAATTCTTGGTCCTCTACTATTTATCATATATGTTAATGATTTCCCAAATTGCTTAAAATTCAGCAGCAACCTGTCTTTTGCTGATGATACAACTGTAATTCTTTCTGCAAAAAACAGTAATCTCTTAGTACAAAAAGGAAACAAAGAATTGAAAAATATTGACAACTGGTTAATAGCTAACAAACTATCTCTTAATATTAAAAAAACAAAGTACATGATATTCAGCACATCTAGCTCAAATAGAACACAAAAAAAATCTCTTTTGACAATTAGAGGAAAACCAATTGATAGAGTTTCATCAATCAAGCTTTTAGGAGTAATATTCAATGAACATTTAACATGGAAAGATCACATGGAAATGCTACTTAGCAAACTTAAATCATCCTTATATTGTGTGATGAGAGTAAAACCATATCTAAACAAAGAATCACTATTAACACTTTTTCACTCCTTAATTCTAAGTCATATAAGATACTGTATTACAACTTGGTGTTTTGGTCATAACGTTTTACTAAATAAGCTTCAGAAAATCTGCAATAAGTTTATGAAAATGATATTTATTTCAAAATCTATTAAGAATTCAAAGAAAACAAAAATAACCAACATTATGTACAACATACAACAACTTTATAAGTTAAACATTGCTATTTTCATGTATAAATTTTTTAATAAACAATTGCCTACAGCGTTTAACAATGTATTTCAAACAAAAACATCCAATGTGATCACAAGGAGCAACTCTCAAATTATATCCATATCATGTAAAAATACGGTCTCCAAACAATCTATTAGATACATTGGACCTAAAATTTGGAACCAATTGCCTGCCAGCATAAAACAGAGTAATTCATTGAGTGCATTCAATAAAAAAGCAAAAATTTTCTTTCTTGAAGAACTATCTAACACCTAAACTACTTGCTTCCTCATGCAACTTGTTGCTGGTTTTCTTTCTTTTATGTTTCAGGAAATCATGTTCGAACAAAACAGTGCTCCGACGATTCAACTGCCTTACCGTCACTAATTGGAATAATATTACAAGAAATTTGTCTTGACTTTGTATCAACACGTTTATAATTTCATTAATCTTTCGTTCAGTAATGACAATATTATTTAATTCTCTTTTTTTTTTTTTTTTTTTTTCTGCTTGTGTGTGTTTGTTGTACTGAGGCATTTGTTCTTTGAAATGATCATATGATCCAGAACAGGATTTCTTTCGGTGGGTTTGTTTGCCTGTTCGGCTGGTGGAGTATGTTCAAGCTTTCACTGATTTTGAGGCTTGATCATATTTTATGAGCCACACTCTGCTATGGTCCCACCAATGCACCGCCCCCAAGGCAGAGTTTCGTTTTTATCAAATGACCTCAATGTAACTTAATTTTTAATGTGTTTCTTATTTTTATCTTTCTTTCTTTCTTTCTTTTTTTTCTATAAATAAATTTATATTGAGGTGAAGCAACCTTGCTTCTTGTAATACAACATCTATAAAATAATTCATTGCTATCTTAGCAAGCTACAACGTACATTCGTTTTGTTGCTTCTTCCTTTTTCTAATCCGCAGTCTTACGTTTATTATTAAATTATTGTTGTATTTTTATTATGTGGCGGAGCAGAAATAAAAGAAAACTGTACTGAACTGAACTGATTTGTGCGACGGCTTACAGTAAAACAGATGATAATGGGTGATCTGGGCAAGCTAAGCTTTGCTAAATAAAATACTTCAAACGTCTTTTTTCTAACTTTTATCAGATTAATTTAAATTACTAAACATTAATAATGTGATTTTGAACCAAAATGGTCACTTTAAATGCTGTTTTAGTTTTGATTTGTTGCAAACATCATATACAGCTCTCTTATTTTTAGTTATTCAACAACTGAGCGTTGGAGTCGCATTTGCTGTCGTAGTACTTGGTTTATATATATGGTCTTGAATGAGGCTTTGCGCTTAGTCACTGATGCCTCTATCTCTCTCAAACAGACCACTTACGACCTTTTTCAAACATCCAGCCATCTGACCTTTGACAACTACATGTAGTAGCAACAATTGTTTTGCCTAAAAGTGGTACTCCAGAGCTGTCCTCCGCTACTTTTTCGATCCTGCGGTACACTGTAAAAAGTTCCAAAAATCAGTAGAACATCTTAAACAGGTAAGAGCTAAATTTTCAACGCTTTCTGTTACCTAAAGTTTCATTTAACTGACAAAAAAACCTAAAAATTTCAATGTCAACTCTAATAATAAAGTGATGACTTTTTTTCATCTAAAGTTATCAATTTGCGCATATTGTGCACAATCGATTAATGATTCAACGCGGGCGTAGATAACCTCTCGAGGATCTTGTAGGGGACACAGAGCAGAGATATCGGTCGATAACTTTTTGGGTCGCCTAGAGGCTTTTCCGGTTTTGGAATCGCGACCACAAGCGCTCTTCTCCAGATCTTGGGAATTTTGAGTCGACGCAAACAGGAAGAAAGGAAGTCACATAACCAGGACTTCAAAGCAGCTCCAGAATGCAGTATAAGCTCTGAGCAGATGGAATCAGTTCCCAAAGCTTTACCTGGTGCCAGTGTTCCAGCGGCCGGAATAAAAACTGGCAGCCCTTAATATTATATAAGAGGACAAGACAATTAATACTTGCTCATCCAGCCAAGCACTCACCGTCCGGACTGTTGTCATCGTAACCCCAGTCACCATGACGACAGTTAAAATCGCCAGTGTAAAGACAGGGGTGAGAATACACTGGGAGATTCAGGGTTCGCAATCGCGTTGGCGGTGGTTTGTAGACATTGACTATTTTATAGCCATCAACGTGCACACACAACCACTCGATCTCCGATGTCGGTGGAGATTGGTCCAAAACCGTGTATCTCAGTCGCTCGTGGACAAACGTGGCAAGGCCATGCGTCCTGCTTAAAGAAGACCCAGCTAGTTGGTAGTTTGGAAGTACCAACTTCTTTGCATCAGTGCAGTGATTCTCCTGCAGTAGGATGACGAGTGCCTCAGACTGCATAGCGCGGTGATGAAGAACGTTTATCTTGCTTGCAGTAAGGCCTTCTATGTTCAGCTGAAGAATAGTGGGTCTTCGGAGCTTGTTGGCAATGTGCCCTGAAAAGTACAGTTTTATCCTGGCATTGCCCCGTCCTGAAAAGGACGTTTGCCGATTAGCAGACCCACACTGAACATCGGAATGGGTGGATACTCTTTCGTTTTGGTAAATTCGGTTTCGGTCTGTCATCTTTAATACCAATGAACAAACTTACTCACGGCCCAGACTGCGAGAAAGCACCTATCATCTGGGCACAAGCTGCTGAGACTACTTCCGGATAAGCACATGGTTAGAATGATTATGGAGCTTGTCCGAAATCGAAGTTTCACCCTTACCCTTAATATGAAAAGAAACGAACGTATACGGTCTTGATCTGTTTCCATCAAAACAATCCAACCTCTTGCCAGCTCTAATTCAACTACACATTGAAAGAAGGCCTTTGACTGTCTTACAGTTTGATGTTCAACGAAAAATTAAATTGATCTTGGGCGAAAGTCATTTCCGTGCGAGTGACTGTAGTGTTGTAACATTTACACTAGAAATTGCGCTTCAAAGTCTAATTTTAGGAAACGTTGTTATATCTGCTATGATAATGAAATTGGACCAGGCCAGAAAATGCAAAAAAAAACAAATGACGATATCAGTGTCAAATATGTGGCTCTTCCACGTGTTTGGGGCACTGCTTATAAATTTGTGCTTCAGGCTTTGATCGATGCCGAGATATGTTCCACGACTAACAGTAACAATTATATAGAGTAGTATTGTTTTTCTCAAGTGCTTTTTTAATTAAATTATTTTAATTATTTAAGCTTAACTTGCCCAGATCACCGATTAATTATCATCTGTTTTACTGTAAGCCGTCGCACAAATCAAAACGAAAACAGCATTTAAATTGAATATTTTGGTTTAAAATCACGTTGTCGATGTTTACTAATTTAATATAATGTGATAAAAAATATAAACAAAATGTTTAAAGTGTTTTTATTACAAAGTTTGGCTTGGTTGTATGACCCATTAATATCTCTTTTACTCCAAGCCGTCGCTCAAGTATCACTGTTTAAATATCTCTTTTACTGTATGCCGTCGCACAAATCAAAACGAAAACTGCATTTAAATTGAATATTTTGTTCTAAAATCATCTTGTCGATGTTTACTAATTTAAAATAATATGATACATATCCAGATTGTGCCAAATTGGGTGGAAGATGTTGTTGTGGTGTCGTGTGATACATGGTTGGTGGTGGTATAGCAGAATGCATGGCATGCTGTAAGTCTCGCAAAAACTGAGAGGTAGGTTCACATTGTCGGTTGTTTTGAGTGTCGATGAATTCACCAGGTATTCTCAAACTTGATCCATATACCAACTCTGCCGGTGAACAATTTGGGTTTTCTCGCCATGCTACCCGCAAGCCAAGAAGTACAAATGGAAGATGATCCATCCAGTAAGGGTCAGTTGTTCGTGCTTTGAGTGCAGTCTTTAGTTGTCTATGTAGTCTCTCTACCATGCCATTGGCCTGGGGATGATAAGCAGTTGTATTGTGTAGCTTGAGTCCTAAGAGTTTTCCAAGTTCTGACCATAGAGAAGAAGTGAATTGAGGCCCGCGGTCGGTCGTAATGTCTTCTGGAACACCAAAGCGAGAAATCCAGTGTCGGATGAGAGCTTTGACACAATTGAAAGTTTAGAGTCTGGTATTGGGATTGCTTCTGGCCAACGAGTGAAACGGTCAATAACAGTCAGTAAATAATTCATCCCTTCACTGGGGGAAAGCAGGCCCACTAAGTCAATATGAAGGCTGCGAAAGCGACCATTGGGAGTATTGCGTTGGACCAAGGGAGCTTTTGTATGTTGGTGTATTTTGGCTGACTGGCAGTTGTGGCAAGCTTTACACCAGCGTTTTATGTCTTTTTTAAGTCCATGCCAAACAAATCTCTCAGCGATGGCTCTCTGGGTTGGTTTGGGTCCACTATGTGATAATCCATGAATTGCATTGAATTTCGAAAAGTCCATTCTTGGGGAAGAATAGGTCGGGGTTTGCCAAGGGAGACATCACACAAAAGCGTTACATCATGATACTTCACGTGTTGGAGTTTAAGGCTTGAAATAGCAGTTCTATATGCTTCTATTTCAGCTGATGACAGCTGATCAGCAGCCAGTTGCCTAAAGTCGATTAATGGTAGCGTAGCAGCATTAATGCGAGATAGAGTATCTGCCACTTTGTTGTGTTTGCCTTTGATATACTGAATATCAGTTGAAAATTCAGCAATAAAAGACAAGTGGCGAGCTTGCAGTGGGGAACGTTCTGCGGTGTTTGTAAGTGCGAATACCAATGGCTTGTGATCGGTATAGATGGTAAATGGTTTAGCCTCAACGAAATGTCGAAACTGCCGAATTGCACTATATGCAGCAAGCAACTCACGATCAAAGGCGCTATAGTTTTTTTCAGCAGCAGAAAGTTTTCTCGAGTAAAATGCAAGTGGAACCCACTTGCCTTGCCGCAATTGTTCTAACTGCGCACTTATAGCCACATCTGAAGCATCCACTGTGATGCTTGTAGCTGCATCGGGTTTGGGATGATGAAGTAAAGTGGCTTGTGCTAGTGTCGATTTAGCTTTTTCGAATGCTGTTTGGCACTCTGGTGTCCAGGTGATGGCTTTGCCACGTCCTGATGAGGCTGCGTGTAACGGTGCAAGTTTGGGTGCAATGTCAGGCAAAAAACGGTGATAATAGTTAATCATGCCCAAAAAGCGCTGAAGAGTAGGGCGATTTTCTGGAGTTGGAAAGTCTCGTATGGTGTCAATTCGGCTGTTTAAAGGAAGAATGCCCTTGGTAGTTACTAAATGACCAAGATATTCAAGTTCCGTTACTCCAAAAAGGCATTTTGTCTTGTTGATCACTAAACCATTATTGGCAAGTAGTTGGAATACTTGTTCTAAGTGTGTGAGATGTTGAGTTTTGGATTTGCTGGTCACAAGAATATCATCTAGTACAAAGACAAATGGGAGTTGTTGAAAAATTCCGTCCATTAGCCGTTGAAAGGTCTGAGCTGCATTTTTCAGACCAAATGGCATTCGAAGAAACTCCCACAGTCCGAAAGGGGTTGCAATTGCGGTTTTAGGGATGGAGTCAGTTGCCATAGGGATTTGGTAGTATCCTCGGACAAGGTCTATTTTAGAAAAAATTTTGGAGCCCGCTAACTGACTGTTGACATCCTGAACGTGGGGTAAGGGGTACCTGTCATCTACTGTAGCGGCATTGAGTTGTCGGTAGTCGCCACATGGCCTCCAACCTCCAGATGCTTTGGGCACGGTATGTAGGGGAGAGGACCAAGGCGAGTTGGAACGACGAACAATTCCAGCTTGCTCCAGTTTCTGGAATTCATCCTTAACTACTGACGGTTTATCGGCCGGAAGACGACGAGGTCGTGAATGAGTGGGTGGAGATTCAGTAATGATATAATGTTCAACTCCATGTTTGTTCATCTGTGGTTCAAAATGGGGTGTCTGTATGTCTGGAAACTTTTGCAAGAGTTTTTCAAAACTGCTTGAGGGGGCTAATGATAAACCTGAAAGAATGTTGGCATTCGGCTCTGACATTGTGGAGAAGGTGTCTCCATGATTAAAATCGATAAGGCGGCGGCCACGAAGATCGATTGCGACATTATGAGCGATGAAAAAGTTCGCACCAAGAATAGGGCGTGTAACATCTGCTACATAAAAGTCTTGTTGGTAAGTGCGTCCCTTGCCAAGATTAAAGGTGAGGGTTTGTTTTCCCCATGTTTTGATCTTGGATCCATTGGCTGCTGTGAGAGTGCCAGAAGGAGCCCGGGTATGCTTGTCAGCTGCAGATGCTGGAAAGATGCTGACATCAGCTCCAGTGTCAACTAAAAAGGAAGTACCAGTGTGTCTGTCCCACACTGACAGGGTGTTTGATCCAAAGTCGCCGGCCGCCGTAGTTATCGACGACCGGCCTTTACGTTTCCCTGGGTTGCAAGATTGCTGTTGTGGGAAGACGATGGGTCCAGTAGTTGCGCAAATTTGCATCCGGGACGACAGTTACGAGCCTCTGTACCAAATCGTTGATGGTAAAAGCAAATAAACTGGGTGCTTGAAACTGGCCTTTGCAGCTTGGAAGTCACAGCTTGGCTTTTAAGTTTTGGTGCATGAACAGCAGCCGCCGTCGAATTTGTAGGGGTAAATTGACTAGCCTCCATAATCCTATCAGCCGCATTAGCTAGCTCACTAATATCGTCAATTTCTTTTAATGCTAAAATGGCACGTACTTGAGTTGGGAGCTGAGCTAAGAAAAACGCTCGTCGTAAAGTGGCAGCATCATTATTGAGAGATTCTAGGTGTCGCAGCAGCGCTGTAGGTTTCCTATCACCTAATCCCGAAATATTCAGTAGCTCAGCATCTTTTTGTGTTTGTGTTTTTCCAAATGCTGACAGCAGTGCCTTTTTAATTGTGTTGTATTTGTCTTGTTGTGGGGGATTAGTCAACACAGCCTTAATCTCAACAATTGTCCGGTTATCTAGCGCCGCCGCTACATAATCAAACCTTGTCTGATCTTGTGTAATAGCCCTTGATCTCAGCTGTGCCTCGACGCGGATAAACCATACTTCTGGGCCATCTGGCCAAAACTTTGGTAGCTTCACTGAAACTGCCTGTACTTCGGGTGCCTGAGGCACGGTAGCTGTTGTCGCAGTAGCGTTGAGATTTGAAATCGCTTCAGCTAATTTTTGCAGCGTTTCGTTTTCCAGAGACATGACTAAGCTTAGTTACCGGTACTTATTGTCTAGGCTAAGGTTGATAACGCGCTGGTGAAAATCAACGTATTCAATATAACGGGGTCACCAATATAGTGTTCTAGTCTCGTTTAACTTTTATTTAACCTTAACTAATCTCAACTTATAGTTTATAACAACCAACACGCGTCTGCTTCTCAACTCGTTATATTTCGAATAAAGCACATGTTCGCATAGCGTAGTCACGTTGCGTGGCAATGTTATGTTGCCAATATAAAACATCACAAATAGAATAGCTTGCCACAACTGTAAGCCGTCGCACAAATTACAGTAGTACGAAAACTGTATTTAAATTGAATATTTTGGTCTAAAATCACGTTGTCGATGTTTACTAATTTAATATAATGTGATGAAAAATATAAAAAAGACGTTTGAAGTATTTTATTTAGCAAAGTTTTGCTTGCCCAGATCACCGATTATCATCTGTTTTACTGTAAGCCGTCGCACAAATCAAAACGAAAACAGCATTTAAATTGAATATTTTGGTTTAAAATCACGTTGCCAATGTTTACTAATTTAAAATAATGTGATAAAAAATATAAACAAAATGTTTAAAGTGTTTTTATTACAAAGTTTGGCTTGGTTTATGACCGATTATCATTTAGTTAAAAGAGAAAGAAAAGAGAAAAGTGAGTGAGAGTAGCAAAAACGAGAGAAGAAAAAAGTTTTAAAAATGAAGGTGACGGCCGATAGTAAAAGAGATCCTATATTTCAAGTTTTTATTATGTATTAAATGTTTCAAAAATATGAATGTTTTTTGCAAGTGGCTGTAAGTTTGAAAACAGATGAGAGAAATTTTCAGATTGTTTATAAGTTCAGCAATTTCAACTTTATATAAATCTATAACCAATTAGTTAGACATCATTTATATATGTCATGACAAGTTCATTGAAGTTGTAAGCAAGAAACACAAAAAAGTCCTCTAAATATGTCACTCACAGTAAAACTACTAGAAGTTACTATCTTTTACAATTTCAAGTTTATACAGCATAAACTTTATAACCAATTAGCTGGAGAGTATATATATACGTCATGACAAGTGCATTGAAATTGTGAGCAAGAAACACAAAAAAGTTCTCTAAATATGCCACTCAAAGTAAAACTACTAGAAGTTATTACCTTTTGCAATTTCAACAGTATAAATTTTATAACCAATTAGCTGGACAGCTCTATATAAGTCATGACAGGTGCATTGAAATTGTGAGCAAGAAACACAAAAAAGTTCTCTAAATATGCCACTCAAAGTAAAACTACTAGAAGTTATTACCTTTTGCAATTTCAAGTTTATACAGTATAAATTTTATAACCAATTAGCTAGACAGCATTTATACAAGTCATGACAAGTGCATTGAATTTGTGAGAAAAACACAAAAGAGTTCTCTAAATATGCTGAGTAAAGTAAAAACACAAAAAGTAACTCACCTTCTGAAAAAATTTCTTTTGTTCTCTTTGTTTTATCCTTTTTTGTCTTGCCTTTGATTTTTCTGATATTTTTGGTTCGTTTTGGTTTTTTTTAATTTTTACCAGTTAACATGTTATAGGAGGAAAAATCAAACAAAGTTGCAACTGCATTATTCTTTAATTTAACTTGTTTTTTTAATTCCTAGCAATTGCAATCTCAGGTCTCGTTCATTACAATCTTTAGTAAAATGCTTGCTACAGAACTTGCAGTATTTCAAATTACAGTATGTAGATCAGCATAGCCGTACCTGCCGGGGGGGGCAGGGCGGGCAATTGCCCCCCCAAGTTTCGAAGATTTGGGCAAAATTAAGATTTTTCGGGCAGTGAGAAGAAAATATTTGGGCAAAACCATAGTTTTTCGGGCAGCGATATGAAAAATTTGGGCAAAGTCAGGAAATTTAGAGAGGTGATGATGAGGAACTGCAAGAAATAATAACCCAAATTTAGGTGAAGACCTTTTTTTTTTTTTTGGAGAACACCTTGATTTTGGGATGAAAATTGAAAATTAGGAGACTGAATTTAAGTGAAGACCTTTTTTTTTTTTTTTGGAGAACACCTTGATTTTGGGACGAAAATTGAAAATTAGGAGACTGAATTTAAGTGAAGACCTTTTTTTTTTTAGAGATCACCATGATTTTAGGCTTTTCGTCTGAGAATCTCAGGCAATTTTTTTGTCATATCCGAAATGTGCTATAAAATCATGATTGGGCAAACGTCACAAAATTTGGGCAAAACTTCATTGCCCCCCCAAAATTTTTTGGGCTGGTACGGCTATGTAGATCAGTGGTTCTTAAACTGGGTTCGATGAGTCAGTATCAGGGGTTCGGCCGAGATCATGATAAGTATACACACGTTATGTGTATGTTGTGGCGACCACCATGTCCTTTTACTTGAGCCGCGGTTCTTGCTCATTGTGACGTAGCACAATCTCTCCTTCTTTCTCTTGGAGATCATGCTGTATTTTGCCGACCACACCAGATTAAGTCTATCAAGTCTAGAGCGCAAGCTTAATTTATCGATTTATATATTGAGCAACTAGTTTTTGACATTATTTTGTCATAATTTTTTAGTTGTTGTGTTTTAATGCAGAGTTTTAATCTTCTGCAATTTTGTTTGAAGTTAAACAAGCACAATTAGGCACTAAATATGCAATTTTTTTCCTTTAATATTTAAATTTAATCTGTTCTAGACATTTACCTTTTTATAGTGTTTTGATCTTTTCATACTAACTATGTTGATAAAAAAAGGAGTGGTCAGAAAAGCAGCAGCAGTTTCGCAAGCAGAGCTGTAGCAGCTAAACTTGAGTCGTCTCCCTGAGAAGACTGCAGAAAGGTTTTATTGAAGGATTCACACTCCGCATCCCAACACGGAATATAGTTATTTCGATACACGCGTGGGATAGTCTTTTTGGCTGCTTTTTTAATGGTGTTACAAAAGTCCTGGTAAGCCGCATCCACATCAAGTGAGTCAGGCGGCAACAAAGTCTTTGCGAATTTATTCGTCAAAGCAATGTAGTGACTCCATTTGGCGTTGCGGAAGTTCAATCGCTTAACAGGCATGCTTGGCACTGCCATAGCAAACCTTGGTGGTGTTATAAGCGAAGGTCGAGTCGTGTCAAGGACACGTCTATCCTGTAAGCGACTGTTTGGACCTACGCTAGCGAAAGCTAGATCTGGATTGGTGCCAGTAACTACCCAAGCACTCACCCTCCGGACTGTTGTCGTCGTAACCCTCGTCAGCATGACGACAGTTAAAATCGCCAGCGTAAATACAGGGGTGAGGATACACTGGGAGATCCAGGGTTCGCAATCGCGTTGGCGGTGGTTTGTAGACGTTGACTATTTTATAGCCATCAACGTCCACACACAGCCACTCGATCTCCGTTGTCGATGGAGATTGGTCCAAAAGCGTGTATCTCAGTCGTGGCAAGGCCATGCTTCCTGCTTAAAGAAGACCCAGCTAGTTGGTAGTTTGGAAGTACCAACTCTCTGCATCAGTGCAGTGAGTCTCCTGCAGTAGGATGACGAGTGCCTCAGACTGCAGAGCGAGGTGATGAAGAACGTTCGTCTTGCTTGCTGAAGAATAGTGGGTCTTCGGAACTTGTTGGCAATGTGCCCTGAAAAGGGCAGTTTTATCCTGACATTGCCCCGTCCTGAAAAGGACGTTTGCCGATTAGCAGACCCACACTGAACATCGGAATGGGTGGATACCTTCCGTTTTGGTAGGTTTGATTTCGGTCTGTCATTTTTAGAATCAATGAACAGACTTACTCACGGTCCAGGCTGCGAAAAAGCACCTACCATCTGGGATACTTATTGATTTGTCGTAAATATTTAATGAGTTGTGTTTTTGAGTGTAGTTCATGTTTTTTTGGTTTTATTTCTTTGAATAATATGATTTTATGTGCAACAGATGCATAGCTTACTTTGGGCTCAAGTTCGTTCATAAATATTTTTTGAATTTTAAGGAAGGGTTCGGTGTGTTCCTGCATGAAACTTGATGGGTTCGGTACCTCCAACAAGTTTAAGAACCACTGATGTAGATTCTTTAATTTCATATTGTTTAACCGTTTCTGTAGCCCTGTAAAATCCTTTACGGGTAATCGGTAAAAACTAATACCATTTTGTTTTACTCTATTAAAACAACCGGAAACCATACAAGAAACATACACTACTTGTATTAAAGTACACTGATCAACCAGACTAAAATTGCAACATGTACTATACTTACCGGTATGCAGTTTTCGCCCAGTTTGCCAGTCATTGACATCATAAAACTTAGGACCAATCAAAATCGCTCATTTTAAATTTAGTTTTTTTGATATATTGGGGCAATGGGGACTCGGATTTACATCAAACCAAAACCAATAGATTTTAATAATTCTACCTTCATTCACGGGAAAATTTTAGATTTTGGGTGGACCCTACCTTTAAGCTAAAGTGCAATTATAAAGTTTATCAAAGCAATTTTGAATGGGGGTTTGCTTAAGTTATTTTTCCATAAAAAACGTTATCCAGTTGGAAATGTTCCTGAAAGTCTAATTTAAAATATTAGTTCAAACCAGTGTTGTGTTGTCTTTGGTGTTTAATTTGAACAACATAAAATTCTACTTTTATCTTTCTAGTAAAATAGACATTTTAATAATTATTTTTTAGATTATTTAAACCTTGGTCTGACTTAATAAAAAGTTAACTTGAAATAAACCAAAATTGGTTCAGATAAAAACCAAAAACTATATTTACTCAAAAAGTTACCAAGTTTCAAAATAAAAATTTACAACATTTTCAGTCAATTGTTCTCATTCTTTTTTTCTTTATTGTTATTATTAATATTATTGTTTTGTGAGCATTGTTGTATTTTATATTGAATCGTATGAAATAAATTTCTCTGTTCTGTTCTCTTCTGAACGAGATTGAGAACTACTATTTTAAGTACTTACCAATTGTGGGCCCAGCCGTTGTCATGGAATCAATGTCTGGTTCCACTTCTAAAATAAAACGTACACAAATATAAAATTACATGAATCAGCAATTATGGATTGGAATTTGCAGCTGGAGTTTGAGCTTTAGCTAAAACTCTGGTATATCTGTAGAGGGTTTTTCAAGACAAAGTCAGCTTTGTCGTTTGTACAAAAGTAATGACGTGAACAGCAATAATTTTCATGAAAAAGTTCAATCTACTGTATTGATATTTTTTAGAATATACTGTACGTTGTTATCAAAGCATAAAAAAAGAAAATCGTTTTATCGATTTCAATTAAGTAAAAAAATTTGGATTCAAAAATCATTTATCAGGGTTAGTTTTGCAAAGTTAAATGACCAGTACTAATAACTTTTAATTTGAAAGCATTGAAAAACTAACTCGATTTCGTGTGAAAGTTATAAACTGAAAAATTTAAAATGTAAGTATTTTACCATAAATAAGTGCACGGAATCCGGTGCGCGTTAGTGATATATCAGATGTAAATCGAATAGTAACTGTTCCTGTTCTGGTTTCATTGAAAGGTTGTCTTCTTCCCGAATATGTTAGACTTCCTTGAGCGGCGTTTGTAATCTGTAATTGTATCGTCTTTTAGAGTCAATAAATAGTCTTCCATTAAAAACTTTAACTATATTTTAAAGGGCTAGTGTTCACGTGACCCCATAGCCGTACCAGCCCAAAAAATTTTGGGGGGGCAATGAAGTTTTGCCCAAATTTTGTGACGTTTGCCCAAATCATGATTTTATAGTACATTTCGGATATGACAAAAAATTTTCTGAGATTCTCCGACGAAAAACCAATTTTGTCCTAAAATCATAGTGATCTCTAAAAAAAAAAAAAAGGTCTTCACCTAAATTTGGGTTATTATTTTTTGCAGTTCCTCATCGTCACCTCTCTAAATTTCCTGACTTTGCCCAAATTTTTTATATCGCTGCCCGAAAAATTATGGTTTTGCCCAAATATTTTCTCACTGCCCGAAAAATCTTAATTTTGCCCAAATCTTCGAAACTTGGGGGGGCAATTGCCCTCCCTGCCCCCCCGGCAGGTACGGCTATGCGTGACCCGACAGTTGATCGAACAACACTTGATCGAAACGATATTTGACCAAAAGAACATTTGATCAAATAATGAAAGACAAAATTTACAACTTTGAATCTGTCCCAATTTTGTCAATTTTTCGTCCCAAAAACATAGTAATCTCTAAAGAGATAGATTTTTCCTTTTGATCTATATTTGAATTTTGCAAAGGGTCTGGAAGGGCGGGGCCATGACACAATGCCCTTCCCTTAATTTAGAAAACTGACTGCAATTTAAAAAGAATGTAAAAAAAAGTCAGCAATAGGCATCTAACGAAACATAACCTTAAAAAGAAATTTACTTGCTGCCCCCCTAAAACTGTCTTGCCCAGGGACCTTGTCAAAAACCCTAATCTTGACATTGACAAAAAATTATAAAAAGTAAAAACAAACTATCTTCATATTAATGGGTTCTGCTTTTCATGAATTTAATTTACAGTAAGAAACAAATTGTTCAATTGCAGAAACATACAAAAGTAAAGTTTTTTTTATCAACTGTCGTTTCGATCAAGTGTCGTTTCAATCAAGTGTCGTTCCATCAAGTGTCGTTCGATCAAGTGTTGTTTTGATCAAGTGTCGTTTCGATTACGTGTCGTAGTACCTATGCAGTGTTCATACTGTTTTTTTTTTAAATAAAAAAATTAGCATAATTCTTTTATCACTGACCATAGAAATAATTTGTAACAATTTATGTCTTTGGCACTTGGAAAAATACTAAAACCAGTGATTACTAATGAGATATGATAAGGTTTGGACTTTAAAACACTGTTAAATATAGAAAGTCTGGAGAAATGAGGTTGTGATTAATATTAATTAATCACATCAGGTTTAACTTATATTCGCAATCACGTTTTACTAACTTTTAAGAAATCTAAATATCTTTCTGTGAAGAAAGCAACAAAGCCAATGCGGATGTGAGTTTGTTGAGTTTGTGGTTCAAGAATCCATTCACAGTTTGAATTGTTTGGATAATTATTAGGATAATCCGGAGATGTTATTTCTTGTACAGAAGTGTTGACGTAAATAGTAGATCCACACATACCTACATTGTTGAAAATGTTGTTGATAGTTTGGTACTTTTACCAAAAATACAAGCTATGCTTTAAATAATTTTAAAATAGAATGAGGTATTTTTTACAGCGAAAATGACATCTTGAAATGAAACATTATCTTTATGACAGATTTCCGTCGTTCCCGAAAGCCGTCATAAAACTATTATTATTACAATTATTGGTTTGTTTGAATGCAAAATAATGCTTTTTGTTGTTTAAAACAGTGGAAATACTTTTCAACGTTTTATTGACAAAGTCACACAGTTATAGATTTTGCTTTTCTTATGTGAGTGATAAACCGGTCGCTTGGCAATCGCTCAAAAAGCATGAACTCTAGCTTAACAATGAAATGTCTCGTTTTTCAAATTTATGGTCTTACTACTCTTGAGATAAATGTACAATTGCAGTTTCAAAAGTTACATTTCAAGGCCATGTAATCAATAAGCATGTTGTTAAAACTTTCCCAACAAAATCAACGAAATTGTTTTTTTTCCCAAACCCACAACTTGCGTGGTATTCGTCGTTTTTTCGAAATCATAAACTGTTATGACCGTTTCATTCAACGTTGTGCAGAAAGTTTCCTCAACCAAATGCTCTATCCACAAACGGTAAAAAAGTTTTTCGTTATCGGTCTGAGAACGCTGATTTAGCTTTATTTAATATCATAAACAAAGTAGGTGGCATTAGTATGTTGTCAAATCCACTAAAACATATAGAAGCAAATATTTTTGTAATTACAATGGTTGAGGAACAGATCGCAAACAGAAAGTTAGTGATTCTTTGTTGATACTAGGTTTCTTTTAATTCTCATAATTTTTCTTCGGCTCGAACGCGCTATACAACTTTTGATAAAAAATTACAAAGTATTTATTTTTTTATTGAAGGACGATTTTTTTTATTTACACTAACCATTAGGATTTATAATTAACCAAGAATAATTGGTTATTTACCGGTTAAACAGCATTATACTCAACCGGTCACCGAAAATAATTAGCCGATTAATCGTAAACTTAATAGAAGTAAAAAGAATTCATAGTTAAACTCTATTTCCAATTTTCAACTTATCGAAGCCCGATGCCGTATACTATGTTGTTTATTTAAGACTGGGGTTTTTAAACGGAGGACGTGAAAGGTTTTTCATGGAGGTGCGAATAACTGGGTGCAAACTGAATTAATAGCTGCAAGTACAAATCTTTCAGTTTACACTTCCATTTCAGGACAAATGAACCATGCCCTTCTTATTTTTTAAATGGAAGCAAACTTTTACAAAGGAAGAATTTTTGTACTTTGCTTCATGAAAACGTCAAGATTGTATACATTTTGCAATTTTTTTTGCATGAAATAGCCACAATCTTGCAATTTAAACTAAAATTTCTCCAAAAAATTCTTTCTGGCTATGCTTAGGATTCATTACCTTGTAGATCTATTAATGTGGCTGTGTGTGCAAAAGCCATTTAATTAATTTGAATACAGTATAACATTTTCATTGATAAATGTAGATGCTTAACCAGTTGGTATTGCATTTCAGTACAACAAAATGCTTCTGTATATAAATGTAATTTGCCTCATATAGGTTTTTTTTGGAATAACTTGATTTCTTGTGGATATAGGCAAAACTTTCTCCTACTACGTATATAAACATTAGTGTTCTGCAAATTTTATATTCATTATCATGTCTTTAGCACCTGCCTTTGACGAGTTATAACCATTTTGACACTTTCGCCCTCCCCTTCAGAAATACATTTGGGGGTGTTGCTATCACTCTAAAATGACAATGGCTTAAAATCGATTTTTTTTAAGTTCTGGCTTGTGTGTCAGGATTTAAGAACTACAATTTTTCATGTTTTTTACTCCACCCTACTCTTCAGCTCAAATGCACTATGCAAGTTTTGATAAAAAATTACAAAGTATTTATTTTTTATTGTTCGACGACTTTTTTTATTTACGCTGACCATTAGGATTTACAACGAATTAGAATAATTGGTTATTTACCGGTTAAAAAAGCATTTTTCTCAACCGGTCATCAAAAATGATTAGCCGATAAATCGTAAACTTAATAGAAGTAAAAAGAATTCATAGTTAAACTCCATTTCCAATTTTCAACTTATCGAAGCCCGATGCCGTATACTATATTGTTTATTTAAGACTGGGGTTTTCAAACGGAGGACATGAAAGGTTTTTCATGGAGGCGCGAATAACTAAAAACTAAATTAATAACTTTAATGACAAATCTATTTTAGTTTACACTTCCAATTCAGATCAAAATTGGAGATTTTGAACGTTGATAGAAATTAAAAACCTGTGGTTTTTTGGTCTTCACTTTTACTTTAGGACGAAATTATGATGAAAAGACTTGGATAATGTTTTTGGTTTGTGTCAAAAAAGAGGGAGCGAGTTCTACTTGCATGAAGAAAAGGGCGCGCAACTTTTGCTTGCATTAAAAGACGGGGAGTTTTGTATTCATGAAGAACAGGGGGCGTCTCAAAAATTTTAAGAACTATTGGTTTAAGAGCCTATTGCTAGCGATTAATCGATTAGACGAATTATCAGTAATAACGATTTTTTACATCTGCTGATTTCGACTGGTAAAAATTTTAAAACAACTTAATTAACCAACTATAATTTTTTTTTAGAGTAAGACATACTCTGGTCGCACTATTGTCATTCTTCTTCCATCAATTAACGCCCGCACCGATCGGCAACGCACTTACCAAAAGAAAGTATTTTTTTTTATTATTTTATTTCTATATTTATCTTCCTGACTCGCAGGAAAGCGACGGAGGCGCTAATACATAGGATATGCAATTACCCCGACCTGCTTCTGGAGATGCCAAGATATTGCTGTCCGCTTGTAATTTTATAGAGATATGGCTTTAATTTAGAAATGCTTGCCAAGACTACCAAGCAGGGGAAACTGCCGTTAAGTGTTTTTCCCAAGAACACAACAAAATGGCGCGAGTAGGTTTTGAACCGCAACCATGTCGATCGCAATCCCAGCGCTCCAACCACTCGACCATGCTGCCGACAAAAATAAATGTTACGGTCGTTTATCTCAACATTTCAGCACAACATGGGCCAGCTCTAATTTTGCAATCCTTAGATACATATGGCCCACTTCTCACAAAGAATCAACTGCAAAGTCATTTTAATATAAACCACTGCAATATACTGTATAAACACTTTTGTATGGTAGGTGCTTTCACGCAGCCTGGGCCGTGAGTAAGTCTGTTCATTAATTTAAAATGACAGACCGAAATCGAACCTACCAAAACGGAAGGGTATCCACCCATTCCGATGTTCAGTGTGGGTCTGCTAATCGGCAAACGTCCTTTTCAGGACGGGGCAATGCTAGGATAAAACTGCCCTTTTCAGGGCACATTGCCAACAAGCTCCGAAGACCCACTATTCTTCAGCTGAACGTCGAAGACCTCACTGCAAGCAAGATGAACGTTCTTCATCACCTCGTTATGCAGTCTGATGCACTTGTCATCCTACTGCAGGAGAATCACTGCACTGATGCAGAGAAGTTGATGCTACCAAACTACCAACTAGCTGGGTCTTCTTTAAGCAGGACGCATGGCCTTGCCACGTTTTTCCACGAGCAACTGAGATACACGCTTTTGGACCAATCTTCACTAATATCGGAGATCGAGTGATTGTGTGTGGACGTTGATGGCTATAAAATAGTCAACGTCTACAAACCACCGCCAACGCGATTGCTAACCCTGAATCTCCCAGTGTATCCTCACCCCTGTCTTTACGCTGGCGATTTTAACTGTCGCCATGCTGACTGGGGTTACGACGACAACAGCCCGGACGGTGAGTGCTTGGCTGGATGGGAAAGTATTAATTGTCTTGTCCTTCTATACAATGCCAAGAACGCTGCCAGTTTTTATTCCGGCCGCTGGAACACTGGCACCAATCCAGATTTAGCTTTCGCTAGCGTAGGTCCAAACAGTCGCTTACCGGATAGACGTGTCCTTGATAAGTTCCCCAGGTCACAACACCAACCTTCGCTTATAACACCACCAAGGTTTGCTATGGCAGTGCCAAGCATGCCTGTTAAGCGATGGAACTTCCGCAAGGCCAAATGGAGTCACTACATTGCTTTGACGAATAAATTCACAAAGACTTTGTTGCCGCCTGATACACTTGATGTGGATGCGGCTTACCAGGACTTCTGTAACACCATTAAAAAAGCAGCCAAAAAGACTATCCCACGCGTGTATCGAAATAACTATATTCCGTGTTGGGATGCGGAGTGTGAATCCTTCAATAAAACCTTTCTGCAGTCTTCTCAGGGAGACGACTCAAGTTTGGCTGCTACAGCTCTGCTTGCCAAGCTTGACAGAAAGCGGAGGGATCGATAGTCTGAGGCAGTTTGGAACATTGACTTCTCACACTCTAGTCGAAAAGCGTGGAGCATTTTGAACAACCTTACTGGTAGGTCACGACACTCTTCTCGTCACTGTCCCGTTTCAGCCGATGCTATTGCATCTCAGCTGGTTAGAAATGGGAAATACGAGGCTGTTGACCGCAAGTCATCTCGACTTGTCTGTAAAGAAGTGTCTGACCTTTGGAGGGCCACAACACCAGACGCAGTAAATATCTCTGACAGTTTTTTACAGAGAGAATTTGCTGCTGCACTTCAACATTTAAAACCAGGAAAAGCTCCGGGACCTGATTCCATCTGTCCCGAGCTTATACTCCATGCCAGAACTGCTTTGAAGTCCTGGTTACGTGACTTCATTTCTTCCTGTTTGCGCCGACTCAAAATTCCCAAGATCTGGAGAAGAGCGCTTAATTGTGGTCGCGATCCCAAAACCAGGAAAGCCCGTGGGGGACCCAAAGAGCTATCGACCGATATCTCTGCTCTGTGTCCCCTACAAGATCCTCGAGAGGCTTATCTACGCCCGCGTTGAACCATTAATCGATCCCTGCTCCCTAAAGAGCAGGCTGGGTTCCGACGCGGGAAGTCAACCGTAGATCAAGTTGTTCTGCTAACCCAGAACATCGAGGATTCTTTCGAGGCTAAAAAGAAGTCCGGTGCCGTATTTATCGATCTGACAGCTGCTTATGACACTGTCTGGCATCGTGGCCTTACCTGCAAGCTGCTGAGACTACTTCCGGATAAACACATGGTCAAAATGATCATGGAGCTTGTCCAAAATCGAAGTTTCACCCTTACTACCGGTTACAGCAAGCAAAGTAGGCTACGCCGCCTTAAAAACGGCGTTCCTCAGGGATCGGTCTTGGCTCCCCTCCTATTTAACATCTATACGTACGATCTTCCTTCCATGATTTCCAGAAAGTTTGCTTATGCTAATGATTTAGCATTGTTGCACTCTTCTGGAAACTGGAAGGACTTGGAGGGGACTCTAAGTCTAAACATGTCCACACTTTCAGCGTATCTCCAGACTTGGAGGTTGAAGCTCAGTCACACTAAGACGGTGACGACAGCCTTTCACTTAAATAACCGAGAGGCCAAACGTGAGCTAAAGGTCTACAACAACTGTAGATTTTTACCGTTCTGTCCAACCCCTACTTACCTTGGGGTAAAACTGGACAGATCGCTCACGTTTCGTCACCATTTAGTGGCATTGCGCAAAAAACTATCTTCGCGCCTCACACTGCTGAGGCGACTCGTGGGCTCGGGATGGGGTGCTGGTGCTAAAACACTACGCATAGCCACCTTATCTCTAGTCTACTCAACAGCTGAGTACTGTGCGCCAGTCTGGTGTCGCAGTGCTCACACTCGCCTCATTGACAGTGTCTTGAATGACGCCTTGCGCATAGTTCCTGGATGCCTGCGTCCCACTCCAACGGACCAACTACCTGTACTCTAGGCATCCAGCCAGCTGAGCTTCGCCGAATGGGAGCGACACTCTCCTTGGCTTACCGTGGATCTCTGGACCCCGATCGTATCTTGCATGGTCTATTAAGTGGGTCCTCAGATTCTCGCCAAGTGAGACTAAGATCCAGACGCGCGTTTGTGCCAGGTGCGCGGAATCTCTTGGACAACCTTGCCAGATTTGGCATCCGCGCCTCTGAATGGACAAATCACAAATGGAACGCGGAGTACTGTGAAAATGCTTCCAGGCTCCGTGCTTTTGTGCCCGAGACCGGTGCCAGGCCTGTTGGGATGGGCTTACCCCGAGCAGCTTGGGTTAAGCTCAACCGCCTGCGGACTGGTGTTGGGCGATTCCATTTGTCCATGCACAAATGGGGTCTCGCTCCTTCACCGAATTGCGAGTGCGGCGCCTCTTAGCAAACCGCAGACCATGTACTAACAGCGTGCCCTATACATCGGGCACCACATGGAGCACGAGGTCTGTCGGTTTTGGATGACGAAACTCGATGCTGGCTTAATGACATCACTGCCAGCATCTGATCCAGGCAGTGCCGCAGTCTGGGGTAGTAAAAGGATAAACCCTCGGCCCCAGTCCTGTTTGTGTCTGACCTGGAGTGGATACCCTTCAAACGACGACGACGACGACAACGACAACACTTTTGTAAGCAAATAATAGGCCCCTTGTATTCTTTAGCACACTTTGAAATCTAAAAAGTTTTTTGGCTCACGGAAACTTAAATTCATGTTTGGCCAGTGATCGTTCACATATCTGTTACCGGTGTTAAAAAGATTAAGTCAATACAAAACATACCATTGCATTTTACATCTGCCTAGCTTTTGTACCGTTCCAAAACTAAAAAAATGGCAATTACCTTCCAGTCAAAAATACGATGTCCTACTTCTATTTGTCCGTGCTTTACAAACCAATCGATTGACAACCTAACTGGAGTAATTCTTATTCCTTACAAATGCACAGGGATAAAGCGTCTCCTATTCAAACTCCTCGTAGTCCGCATAATTTAACTTCATCCCTGTTTACCACTGTGAATTTTGTTAGTTCTTATAATAGAGAACCCAGATTTATTACACAAAAGCTTACACGACCTTACTTCAAACCTAAACTTTTTCGAATGTGAAATCCAACATTTATTTGCAACCACTTTCTCTATTTTATGCCGACAATTTTCATGCTACTAAGTTCTCTTTTTACTTTATTTTAAAAACTATTGTATTCATAACTGCATGTAGCATTTTATAATAAATCATTTGCCATTCAATGAATACAACTCTGCTTCAGAGCAAGTTTTTCATAATTACATTTTCATTTATGTGGCGTATGCACAAATCTGGAAACAAAATTATTTAACCTAATTAATGCTTTTTTTAAAATAATATTTGAAATAATTACTTTTTCATATATTTTTGTATATCCGATTTTGTTAGATTTAAGCTGAAGCGCATTTATAATGTTTATCAAAGCGATTTTGAATAAGAATTTGCTCAATTAAATAATGACAAGGTATTTTTCTATAAAAAGCATTATCCAGTTGGAAATGTTCCTGAAAGTCTGATTTAAAATATTAATCCAAACCAGGGTCGTCGTTAGTTTTAATTTTAACTACAATTTTTTTTTTATTGACATTTAAACCTTGGTCTGACCTAATAAAAAGTTAAATTGAAATAAATTGGTTTAGATAAAAACCAGAAACTAAATTCACTCAAAAAATTACCAAGTTTCAAACCCAAAATTTACCAAACTTTGAGTCAGTTGTTCTTAATAGAGGTATAGCCAACAGTTAAAATTTTATTTTTGCTTTAAAGTTCAAAACTTTAGTTTCGTTTTAAGTTTTTGTTTGAGACAAAAAATAGCTAACAAATTATTTTAGATTGTTGTAAAATATTTATTTCTTTGAGGCAAACCGAAAGTGAAAGTTGTTGAGAACTACTGTTTTAAGTACTTACCAATTGTGGGCGCAGCCGTAGTCATGGAATCAATGCCTGATTCCACTTCTAAAATAAAATGTATACAAATATAAAATTACATGAATCAGCAATCATAGACTGGAATTTGCAGCTGGTGTTTGAGCTGTAGATAAAACTCTGAAGTAACTTTACTGAGTTTTTTAAGACAAAGTCAGCTTTGCCTTTTGTATAGAAGTAATGACGTTAACAGCAATAAATTTCATGAAAAAAGTTCCATTTACTGCATTGAATTATTAATATAGAATTTACCTTCTTATCTTTTAGAATATACGTTCTTATCAAAGAATAAAAAAAAAGCTTTACCGATCTCAATTAAGTACAAAAATTTTGATTCAAAAATCACTTATCAGGGTTAGTTTCGCCAAGTCAAGTGACCAGTACTTATAACAATTAATTAGGAAGCATTGAAAAAATAAGTCGATTTCGTGTGAAAATTATAAACTGAAAAATTTGAAATGCAAGTATTTTACCATAAATAAATGCACGGAATCCGGTGTGTGCTACCGATCTATCGGATGTAAAGCGAATAGTAACTGTTCCTGTTCTGGTTACATTGAAAGGTTGTCTTCTTCCGGAATATGTTTTTCTTCCTTGAAAGGCGTTTTTAATCTATAATCGTTTCGTCTTTTAGAGTCAAGTAGAAACTTTATGATGAAGCTTTTTTCCTTTGGGAAGTTTTATAAATCTTTTAGTGAGCTTTTTGTTAGAAATTTTTGGAGGACTGATGAACTAATTTAATAAATAAAAGTTTACCATGTTTTTTTCACCTTGATGTAGTAGGCAGAAAGAATTTTTAAAAATTTATCGCATTAGGAAAAGAAATAATATTAAAATCAATGACGTGCTAATGCTGCACGGTAATCGTTGAATTTGCTACAACAAGCGTTAATTAGATTGTAAAAAATATGAATCAATAACATCGATAAGAATTTAGATACGTACAAAACCACATTTCCTAGCGTTTTCAAAGTCGTATCCCACTTTTGTGTTAAATTCAACAAAGTTTTAAGTTTTAGCAATCTTTTAAAGGGCTGGTGTTCATATTAATCTTTTTTTAAATATAAAATTTAGCATATTTCTTTTTTTTAAATTGAACATAGAAAAAATTTTAACGATTTATGTAATTGTCGGTTGGAAAAATACTAAAACTAGTGATTACTAATGAGATATGATAAGGTTTGGACTATAAAACAACTGTTAAATATAGAAAGTCTGGAGAAATGAGGTTGTGATTAATATTAATTAATTCATCAGGTTTAACTTATATTCGCAATCACATTTTACTAACGTATAAAGAATCGAAATTCCTTTCTGTGTTGAAAGCAACAAAGTCAATGCGAATGTGAGTTTGTTGAGTTTGTGGTTCAAGAATCCATTCACACTTTGCATCGTTTGGATATTTATTAGGATAATCCGGAGATGTTATTTTTTGTTTAGAAGTGTTGACGTAAATAGTAGATCCACACATACCTACAAATTGGATAATTTTGTTTATATTTTTAGCCTACATTTTAAAAAAGGCAATTTCACCAAACGCTAGTTAGGCCTTAATTAGTTCTAAAACCAATTTCAATTGTTTTTAAAGATTTTTGGCTTCTACCAAGTGCATAATTGCACTGATAGAAGCGGCAATGTGCATCACGCACGCCAAACCCGAGTTTAATGCTCGACAATGGTTTCAAGTTTTAAAACGCTCATTAGGGACAGTCGGCTTACGCAGGTTTTGTCGCAGAGCATGTGATATAAGAAGAGAAACTCGAAACTATGATGAGAGTTTGAAACTTTAAATCATGATCAAGCAGTGAGCTCGGGTTTGGCGTGCGTGATTCACAATGCCACAGATGGTATTTTTTAGTACCATCTGTCCTATAACTCAATGTTTTTCTAGCATCTGGTCATCACCGTGCGTGATGCACAATGCCCCTTTCATGAATGCACCCGGTAGAAGCCATAAATTTTAGATTTTTCTTTTTTATATTGTCTTTAACCAGCTAAAATCATTTTCGTTGATTTTGGAAATTACTATTGGATGTCAAAACAGATAGAGTCCCAAACATAACAGGGAACATATAAAAGACAAACTAATTTAATTTCATAATAAAATGCTTTGAAAATACAGAAAAAGATTTGCTAAATTGTGTTTAAACATACTTCAAAACGGTTAAAAAAGTTTCCTCCAACTTTAACTTCAACAAAGTTTCTAAATATATACCTCTGGTAATTTTAGGTGCTTTCTCACTTTTAAAATTTCGTTTGACTCCTTTAATATTTTCAAAAGTTAAAATGAAAGCTGGGTTGCAAAATAGGGCTCCTTTTCAGATAATGCTTGTTTGGCCCGTAAAAAAATCAACAAACAATTAGACCTATTATAGGTTGTTGCTGCTAGAATTTTAACTTAAAGCTCAAGAAGAAATTAAACCTTGCTTTTTGTTGATTTTATTTACTTCAAGTTGTTGGACCTGCATAAATTTATTTTGGTTATACTTTAGCAAGCATTGAGATTAATGTAATGGTTTTTTCAAATTTGCTTTATTTAATTAAGTTGGATTGTGTAAATTATGATTTTTTTTTTAATTTGAGACAATATTTGCTTCAGCTTAATGTTGAACTGTTTTTTGGTTATAGTTTTTTATCTTGAAATGAGCGTGAGGCAATTTTAAAGCTTGACACTTTGCGTAAGACTATAAAGCTGACTTTAAAATGCATTTAATACGTATTTGCAATGTACTAATAGACTTCAAATATTAAGAGAAATTTTATTTTACTTTGATTGTTCAGCGGCTTTTACGTGTTTTAAATAAGAAAAAAAGACAAGTTGCGCCATCGTTGTAAAATATTATTAATATGGAGAAAAAGCTCATAAATTTGATTTAAAAAAAAAGTTTTGTCGATTTGCAAACTACAGTATTTTTAAAAGAACAAGAACGGAAAATAACGTAAAAAACTCCACAATAAATTTACCATGGAGAAATTTAAGCTACTTAACAACATTTCTTCTGAGAATTAACAATGATGAAAACCCTAACCTAAACCCTAATCTTGATTCTAACCAGCGGCGCCGGAGTTTTTTTGCCAGGGGGGCAAAATAAAAAAAGGGCACTTTTTTGTTGAAAAGGCAATGCCAACAAAAGCAAATTTTGGTAGTCATGCTGCAATTGGAAATTTTGGTTGACGTGATAGAATTTCAGTTTGCACAGGACAGACCGGTATCTCGGGTAAGTTTTATTTTGCTAATTTGTTATTTTGGTTCGATTTTTCGGCCAATGTCAACTCTTTTTAATTAACCTAGAGTTCAAAATCTTAATCTTAAGGTGTGCTGCATCTTGCAAAAACCTTTATGTTGACTCTGCCATCACCATTCACTGCGATAGTCGCAGGAATAGCCAATTTTACAAAGGTTTTTCTCAATTAGGCTAGACATTAAAAAATACAACTCTATTAACTGGTTACTAAACCAAAATCTATCCAACATAGGCTACCCACAACTAAACTTTTGTCAAAAGCACACAAGTTAGTTTCGAAAACAGCATTGAACAATTGCGTCGTCCATGCACGGCAGCCAAAAGCAGATAGATACAGATCGAATGCATTTTGCTTGGGAATATCACTAATGTTCTTCAGATGCTAATCAATGAATAGTCTTTAGTTATCCACAACACAACGCTGGCTAAAACATTTACGCTATCAAGAATACCAAAGGTTAAAATAGATAGAACAATAAAAAACTTAAAGAGCTATTAACGATTGGGTAAAAGAAAAAACGTAATTACATGAGCATAAATGTCCCTTTAAATTGAGGTTTGATGTCAATTATTAAACGCTGCACAATTAATGTAACTGTAACCCAAAATAATTTATTAGTGTTTCGCTTGCTGGCAAAGTCATCTGCAACGGCTTGTAGATTGATATTGTCCAACATGCTCTTATGAATATTTGTGAACATTCGATCTATGGGACTATCTCTCATATTGCTTCTAAGCCATGTTTTGATTCTTCTCATCACACTAAAACACCTTTCTGCAAAAGCCGAAACGAGAGCTACGTCTAGATTCTTGCTTGTCGGCTTTTTGCTTAAAACTTCGCAAACTGTTGATATCTTTGTAACTTTTTTCAGAGACGTGGTACTTTCTTTGTTAAATAACTTAACATGTGCATGTAGGTGTGCGAGTTCTTCTGTAAAAACATCAAAACGAACAAGACTCTTAAAGTATTATGTTATAATCACAATCATGGCACACATATGTACCACAGTCCTTCAAAAGGGCTTAGAATGTCACGAGTTTAGTCTTGGTGTTTTTATTTTTAGACTTTAATATCGGCCATAAGTGAGTATTGAATAGCCAAGTCAGACAGCTTGCACTGCTCGTTAAAATTAGAAGAACGCCACAACTTCCTTGCTTCTAAATCAACATTTTTTTTTTATTATTACTGAAACTTTTGCGCTTTGTGAGCACTTAAAAAATTTTTTATGCTTTATTCTTTTTTTTAGAACGTTTGGTAGTAAACTACCGGGATGGTAGTTTAGGTATCCCTGATTGTTGTATATGGCTATTTGCCATCAGTTAGTGAATCAAAAATTGATTTTCGGCTAAGATATATTTCAGTTTACTGATTTAAGTAGAATAAGATGTTTACCAGAAGTTTAGATCGCTTACGATATCAATAACTCTATATTGCATACGTTAAACTTTTATCTTGCTTTTATTGCTGTAATATGAGCTACGCTTGTCTGTATAATTTTACAAACATCGTTAGATTTAATGGTGATCAAAATTATATAAATTAATTGTAGAGCATAACTAAAAAGAATTTACTGAAATATTAATTTTAAAGAGCACAATCTGCCCCCTCTGCCCCGGCGTTTTAAGAATATTAAAAGGTAAGGGGGGCAATTACCCCTCCAGCCCCCCCCCGCTTTCGGCACCTCTGATTCTAACCCTGTAATTTTTCTTAAAAGAACCTAATCCATGAACTAATCTTATACTAAAATTTACCGTGATGAAATCTAACTTTTTTTCCTAAACCTAATCGTAAACGTGCGGTGAATTTACCTGTCACCGTGGTGCCATATGCCGTAATAATACATTTTCAATTAATTGCTTTTTGATCAATTGTTGTTTCAATAAACTGTTGTTTTGATTAAATGTCGTTTCGATTGAATGTTGTCACATAAACTGTTGAATCACATTAAATGCAATCATATGCCACAATAAAACTAAATAAACAAATAAAAATTTCCACCTGACAGCAATACTTTTGCATCTAAGAAATCAGGTCCTCGTAATCGCTTGGAGGTTGCATTATGCACAAAAGCTGCGACGCTTTTCTTACGGTGAAGAAGTTAAATAAGGATATTATTATAATAATAAAGTTGACTTAAAATTAATTAATTCTTTGACTTCTAATTAATTCCTTATTACCGGTATCTTGTTAATTAGGTTTAAACATATTCCCACTTTTTGACACAAAGAAATATGGTCACCTTAATAAGAATTTTTTTAGAATAAAAAAAACTTATATCTGCTAGTGGCTGTTTATAAAATATATTAAAATCAGATTGCGTCTCTCTTTGGCTAATTCTGCCAACTCTTGTTATAGACATCATATAAACCATTGAGCAAACAGAAATTTGTACATATGTTACAACTATTACCATTTAGTAACTAGAAAGCTTTGTGAAAGAAACTTACTCCCTGATGTTATTCCGTCTAGGGTGTTGGTAGTTTGATCTAATGTTATCCCGTCTAAAGGGTTGGTAGTTTGATCTGATGTTATCCCGTCAAGGGTGTTGGTAGTTTGAACTGCAAAAAAAATACGATAGTATATATGAATACATTTTTTCGAATTTTATCATCTATTTTTTTGTAGAGCAAAAAGCAAGTATGTCTTCAGATTTTCAATAATGTGTTATTGTTGTTGTTGGAAAATATTTTACCATACCCCAACTTATTTTTTCTCGATAATTTGATTTGTAAGGTACCGGTAATCAAATTATAATCCGAGTTTGTTTAAAATCTTTTGTCAACAATCACCAAACTTTTTATGCTACAAAACAAACAAATAATTGCAACAAAAAGTGTAACTCTTTTGGTCTAAATAATTAACAAGAAAACAACTTGAAATAGATCTAATTTAAAGAACTGATGGTGGTTATGGTATGATATCTTGTTACTTTATCAAGCTGTCATCTTCTATTTTAATTACCATTCTGTTTTCGTTGATAAATGCTTCTTTTAGTTTGGGTATATTCCCTAATGATTTAAAAATAGCAAAAGTTATACCACTTTTTAAAAAACGTGATACATTTGACATAAACAACTACCATCCAATTTCTTTGCTAACTTGTTTTTCAAAAATTTTTTAAAAAGCAATCTTTACTTGCCTTTCTAATTTCCTAGATAAGCACTCAGTTTTAATTCCAAGCCAATATGGGTTCCGTCCCAACAGATCTTCTACTCATGCAATACTTGATATAGTATCGACTACTTATGATAATATTAATAATAAAAAATATACTGGTATGGTTATGCTTGACCTAACCAAATCGTTTGATACTGTATGTCATAAACGACTACTATTAAAATTTGGCCACTACGACATAAGAGGGACTGGATATAATCTCCTACAATCCTACCTATCAAATAGATCTCAGTATGTATCCATAGTTAATATAAACTCGAATCTTAGAAATGTTAAAATGGGTGTCCCTCAAGGTTCGGTTTTAGGCCTTCCTTTATTTTTAATCTATATTAATGACCTTCAAAATTGTGTGATAACTACCCCTTGACTTTTTGCGGATGACACTGCAGTTCTGATCCACGCAAACACTTTAACCGAACTTGAGATTAAAATTAATCGTGAACTAGAGAATGTGGTAGTATGGACAAGGAAAAATAACTTAACTATTAATCCTATGAAATCTCAAGCTATGATAGTATCGCCTTCGCTATCTAAATCAAATTTTGCCATTACCATTAAATTAAATTCAAGTATCTTACAAGTTTCAAACAATATTAATTATTATATAGGAGTAATAATTGATTCCAAACTTCTTTTTAAAGAACACATTTTACAGTTAAAATCTAAATTATCTCGAGCAGTAGGAATTATGTGTAAATTAAAGCATATTGTACCTCTTCGCATTTTAATTCGTCTCTATTATGCATTTTTTCACTATCATTTACTTTATGGCTTATTGGTTTGGAGTGCTATTTATAGACGTTATTTGCAACCGATAAACATACTACAAAATAAAGCTCTGCGTATAATTAGTAATAAACAACGATGGACAAATTCTACTATTTTGCACAGTGGCTTAAAGATTTTAAAGTTTCAGGATTTAATTAAACTCGAAATAGCCAAATTTATGTTTAGTTATGATAATTGCCAATTGCCCCCTACTTTTGTAAATTACTTTCTCAAAATTTCTCAAATTCATTCACGATCAACTCGTTTTTCAGACAAAAACTTTCTTTATCTGCCTAGGTACTCCACTAATCGTCTGCAAAAGTCAATTAAATTTCGAGGAGTTAAAATATGGAATGAAATTCCTTTTCACATTAAAACGATTTGCTGCTCACTCAAAAACTTTGCTCTAAAATACAAACAATACATTTTACAATGGTATGAATGATGGTCTTTATTTAATCTTTTTTTTATTTTCTTATTTTCATTGCATCTTTGTTTGCGCTGAGTCATTGTTATAGTTACGATACCTGATTACTCATTCTACTTTTATCATCTGGTGGCTGCTTGACTTGAAGACCAATTGTTTTTCGTCACTTTGCAGTCTCCATGCTGGTTTTTTATTTTATTTTATTTTTTTTTGTACATGCTATGTAATCGTTTACCATTTATTTGATCTTGTATCGTGTGTTTCTTTTGATTTGATGTTACAAACTGGGGAAATAAAGACAGTTTCAGTTTCAAGTTTCAAGATATTCAAGGGAAACTTGAAATTAGTTTAATGATAGCCAATAGGACTTAAACTAAATATAACGTCGTCGTCGTCGTCATCGTTTGAAGGGCATCCACTCCAGGCCAGACACAAACAGAATTGGGGCCGAGGGTTTATCCTTTTACTACCCCAGACTGCTGCACTGCCTGGCCCAGATGGTAGGTGCTTTCACGCAGCCTGGGCCGTGAGTAAGTCTGCTCATTGATTTTAAAATGACAGACCGAAACCGAACCTACCAAAACGGAAGGGTATCCACCCATTCCGATGTTCAGTGTGGGTCTGTTAATCGGCAAACGTCCTTTTCAGGACGGGGCAATGTCAGGATAAATATAACGTATTACTGTATGAAAAAATTTCGTTTACAAACATTTGCTGCTTGATTTGGAATTGGTTTGGCGTTTAAAGAACTGTAAAATATTTGTAGAGTTCTGTCACAGTTTTTTGTGCACAACTTAAAATAACTCCGCAAAAAAAATAATTAGGTATATTTAAATAAAAAAATAATCTGATTTACAAAAACAATCATAATTAAAAGCACAAAACTAATAAGTTCTGCATAACGAAAAAGTGGTTGCATGAAATAGCATTAGAAAAAAAGTTGAAGTTAAAAAAGCGATTCCGACTCTGCCATATCTAAAACACGATTGCAACACCTCCCTAAAACATGCGAATTGGGCGCCTTCAACTCCATAATTATAATTATAATAAGCTGGTAAAGAAAAGTTTTCTGAAATTAACAAAAAATGAATATGTTCACTTTGTGTACCAAATGTAAACAACTTGGGTCCTTTGTTAATTCAAGTGCTGTTTTTAATAATCCTTGTTGTTTTTTTAATCAGTCACTTCAATATTGCAGGCAACGTGGTCGAGTGGTTAAAGTGCCGTGTTTATGATCAACATAATCTCGGTTCAAAACCCACTCGCGCCATTCTGTTCTGTCCTTGGGAAAGACACTTTACGGCATTTTCTTCTGTTTGGTGATCTTGAAATCAATTCTAAATTACGGTCGTATCTTTATTAATTTACAAGCGGATAGCAATATCTTGGCATCTTCCGAAGCAAGTTGGGGTAATTGTTTACCCTATGTATTAGCGCTTCCGTCGCTTTCCTGCAAGTCAGGAGGATAAAAATAAAGATAAAATAAATATTTATAATATTAAAAACTTTGTTTTATTTTTAGTTGACTAACTGGGTATGAAAGTGAAGTGAGAAAATATTATCAGTTTAACTTTTGATACGAAATTTAAATCTTTTTTGTCTTTAGTTAACTTTCAATTTTTTAATTCTCTTTGAACTCTAAATTATTATTTTATTAATTAAGTTTAATAATCTTCGGCTTCTTGCAACAACAAAATAATGTCATTCTAATTTAAAAAACTTATAAATTTGTATGTATCTGCATGTGGTTGTTTACAAAATATTTTATGGTGAAACCGTATTGCGTCTCCTTTGACATAATGCAGCTCACCCTTGTTAAATCATATGTCATATTAGCCATTAGACAAACAGTATTTTTAATTTACAAGCCTTACAATATCACTAGAAAATATTTTAGAAGAAATTTACAATCTGACGTCAATCCATCTTGGGCGTTTGTAGTGTGAACTGCAAAAAAGTAAGACAATTTATAAAAAATAGTTTTTCACATCTATTTTTGCAGAGCAAATACGTAACCTACACCACATGCAGATACATACAAATTTATAAGTTTTTTAAATTAGAATGACATTATTTTGTTGTTGCAAGAAGCCGAAGATTATTAAACTTAATTAATAAAATAATAATTTAGAGTTCAAAGAGAATTAAAAAATTGAAAGTTAACTAAAGACAAAAAAGATTTAAATTTCGTATCAAAAGTTAAACTGATAATATTTTCTCACTTAAACAACATATTGCAGGTCAACTTTTGAAACCAATTTATCGCTTAGTGTAAAAGGCACCGGAAATGAATAATTAAGTGAGTGTGTTTATAAACTTTTCTTCGACAGTCAACAAACTTTTTCTTTGTTAAAAGCAACAACAATAGTAACAAATAATACACTGTTTCGGTATTAATAATTAACAAACAAAAAACTTTATTCTTAAAAACTCGCACCCGCAAAACTGTCATTTTTTTATAAAATTATTTTATCCTTTAAAATGTCTCAAAAAACTTTCAAGACTATTATAACAAGGTGTTAACAGACGTATGTGATTTTAGCCCATTTCTTTCAATCCGAAGAACTCAAGAACAATAATACAAAAGATTTTTTTTTTATTTTAATTGATTGAAAACCAATTTGTGTTATTTTTATTTTTCTTTGCTTATGATGCTGCCCAATCCAACAAATGTAATCAAATAGATCTGCTAAAAATTGAGCCGAGTGCCGTGCTAAAATTAATATACAATGAAGTTGTAATTTTCATGTTTAATCTTTATCTGCAAACAATCGAAATTGCAATAATATTCGCAAATTGATGTTAAAAATCATGGCGTTGTTTGAATCAAGTTATGCTGGTGAACAATTACTTCTAATAAAATTGACAAAACTAGTCAGAAAACCCGCTTGACTATATAATACTCATTTATCTTTACTGGTCAAAGTTAAGACTGCAAATACTTATTAACCGTGCATTGAGCAAGCAAAAAACAATGTCAAGCTTGGAGATAGAGCATTTGTGTATAATGAAGTGTTTGACAAAAAATCAGCAATATTTTATGATTATTTATGACTAATAAAATTTTGATTTGTAAACATTTTAATTTAAAAATATTTAAAATAATTTATTTTCGTTTTAAAAACTTATGACTACAAAAAACCGTAATTTCTCAGTAATCATTGACACTTTATGGCACAAAACGTCAAAAAACAGTTGGATGTCTCTGGATTTGCAGTCCACAATTATATTATTATCATGAATGCGGCTCGCAAAAGCTCACGAGTTTGACATGCTGACAAATGCACTCTCCGCCAAAATTGTAAAATTCACGTTTGAGTTTGGTTGATTAATTATGTGACCAACTTTGATTAACTTTGATATTATCTTCGGTAGAAACAATTAATTGGATTTGCACTTACATTAACTTTTCAATTATTTTTTAAAAATAATCTTTGATAACTTTTGCATGTTTTACTAGAAGAGCAATACAATTTTTCTATAAACTTAAATAGTAATTTTACTTTAAACAAATACTATACAGGCTATCGAATTGAAAGCCATTGAAAAAGTGCAAACAATTTGAAATGTTTTTAAAAATCATATTTAAATATTGTATAATTTACTTTTCTTACCAAAATGTTGTATAGGTGGAAATTAGTTTATAATTTAGGTTATTTCTATAGCAACGGCAAAAAAAGAATGACTTAATACAATTAAAGCGAAGCGTAGTATTTACTTTTAAGATCTTTATTTTTAAAAGCTTGCTAAAAAGCAACTTAACGATTTTAAAAGCGTGACAAAAAATTTTCATGATATTTATAAATTAGTTTTTTAACCAATATAAAAATTTAAGCAAGTAGTTTGTGGTAGAAAATTCAAAAACTCATCTTTTTACTGGCTATAAACATTTCTTAAAAATAGATGATTGATTTGCAAAAATATTCACGTTCGAAGATGTTTATGATCATTCTACGGTGAGTTCCTTATGTTGTCTCTGATCAACTAATTTCAAGTAAAAACATATGTTGCTTAATTTCGAAATACCGTCTTGGCGTTGGCGTTTGTGAAAGCTAAAAAATTTTTCAAATAAAGTTCCTGTCAATCCTCTTGCACACATTTTAAAATCGTTCCCTAAAAAGATACTGGAATATATCTAAACAAACAAACAACCTGCTTTACAAATGAATAAACACAATAAAAAGCAAAAAAAAACTAAGTAAGTCCTTTGGCAAAGAAAAAGAAGTCACATGAAAAATATCGACAGAGAATAAGTTGAAATTGAGGATTTCGCAATCGTCTGAAATATGCTTTTAAAAGTCAAATATTTTGAATCGAGTCCAGATATTAACACGTACTTTTACTTAATTTGGAACTTTTACCGGCATTTCGTGCTCAAATAAGATGAAAAAAGACAGCGTGCAAACGCTATGGTAAATTACTTTGATTGCTCAAATTGCGTTCAGAATACCTTGAAAACATTTAAAGCTGATTATTCTGTTACAATACTTAACTATAGTGATTTATTATTAAATAAACCGAAATTTTAAAATTGCAACATTTTTGAGATACTGCTATTATGGCCCAGTTTATTTTCTTTAAAAAAATTTAATTTCAGTTAAGTGAATGCAACATTTACCAGACTAGGATATTTGTGGCACATAGGCTTTTAATATTTAAAAAGTAACTTTTCATTAAAAACCATTTTCACATTTAGTTTGACTTTTCATTAAAAACCATTTTCACATTTAGTTTAACTTTTCACTAAAAACATTATTATTACAAAATTTGAAGATCATTGTTGCAATGGCTTGGTAATCGCGTGCCGACATTGAATCGTTATACGAGGTGGTTGTTAACTCCAAATACTGGACTTAGGTTACAGTGTTTTTTTTATTAACTAAAAATGATAGTTTCTGCCTTTATATTGCTTGTGTTTTACAATGACATACCGAATAAACCTGCTATGTACTTAAGCATAGATATTTTGTAGCTCATCTGTACCAAATAAAACTTGAACTACTATCCGAATAATAACTGGTCTAATCTAAATTATTAATAATTGCTAACAAATGGTTAACAAGTGATTTGCAAACTTTGTGCAACTATAAAATTCGCTATCAACCCCTTGTCAATCTTTTTCGAAACGGCAGACTTTCTTGACTAAACCGAAAAAACTGTGCACCCTATAGTATCAAAGCATGCTTTAAACCCTACAGAATGGATAATTAAAGTAAAGATCTTATATTTTGATTTTACTTTGATTGCAATTATATTCCTTTTGATTATATGATTCGAACATTTTTGTAATCGAAGATGAACAAGTGGCAGTCCTAACTTTAATTATTTGTAATTTTTAGGCTTTAAAGTAGGGGTGGCCAACCTGTGGCGGATCGCACCCTGATTTCCAGTGATGACCTTTTCTTTTTAGAAATCAGCTAGGTTTGCGTAGGAAAAGAAAAATTTAGAAAAGTTTTTACAGCGATGACCTTTTTTTTTTAGAGAACAGCTTGGTTTCACTATGAAATTTTGAAGTCTTTCGTTTGTGTGGCGCATATGAACTGGACTTGACTAAAATTGGCGGCTGAGGAAAAAAGGTTGGCCACCCCTGCTTTAAAGTATGATTTAAAGTTTGGATGCCTAACAATTTGCTCAACATTGGGACAAAAATTTTACTGTAAATTGATTGTTAGCCGCAATTGTTACAATAATCAAATTGAAAATTATGTTTTGTGGTTTTCACTTTGATCACAACAAAAAATATATTGAATTTACATTCCTGACAACTAAAATTCGGAGTACTAATTTACTTAAAGACAAAGTTTTTACTTTAATCGAGCGGGCATTCTCTGGATTAACTGCTCAGAAGTTTCAAGAAATGATTCATTTTTCTGGTCATCTAAATGTATGGGTCTTAATTTGAGTTGCCAGAAAAATAACTTTAAAAATTTACGTTTTAATCTTTGTGGACATCGCAATATAGAAGCTTATGGAGCTATGTGTATAGAAGCTTTGTGGAGAGAAAATGGTTGTCATTGATTGCATGCAGCAAGATGTCAAACTAGTATATCACCTTGTTCAGAAGGCTACTTGGAGACTATTAGCAGTATTACATTAGGCCTATCCAGCGAGTATTTTGAATTTCCTAGCTGAGCATTATACAGCGACCTTTACTGTATCTTACTGACATCCGGTATCTATTATCTCAAATACAGGTTTGCGTTTCAGATTTTAGTGCTTTACTGTAGTAAGTAGTGTGCAGTTATCTCGTATGTCTAGGTTTTTACCAGATAGAACGTACAATACATAAAAAGTGCTTCGAATTCTTCGAGTTGATAAAGGCTCGGATGAAGAAAACTTTGGTGGGCCAGAAACAAGCACGCGTAAAGCTAAAGAAGAGCTTAACATAGAACAAGATGAAGAAGAGGAAAGTTCAGAGAATAATGTCCCTTATTTTGTCACTCAGAGGGCAGACAATCAGTGCAGATGGTACCATTTGGGTGCATAAGTTTACAGCTCAAAATGGACGTGCAAGTAAAGGAAATAAAATCAAAACAAGGCCAGGTGCTTAACAGTTTATTCTTGCACGTGTAGACAATGCTAAAGACATGCTTCCAATGTTTTGGCCATAAAAACGTTGATTACATTTTGGAGTTCACGATTGCCGAAGCTCGGCGACAGGGTGGCACCAAGTTCTTTCTCAGAAGAGAAGAGTTAGAAGCGTTTTTTGGTCTGTGTCTTCTTCGTGGCGTTTGGAAAGAAAGAGATGAACTGTTAACAAATTTCTGGGATACAGAATATGGACGAGCAATCTTTCCAGAAACTATGGGTAGGAACAAGTTTCAATCTATTATTCGTTACATAAGTTTCAATAAAAAAACTTCAAGGAAGCTTTTCCGGTAATCTGATAAGTTTAAAGGAATTCAGGAGTTGTAGGATCAGTGATAGAAAATTGCCAAAAGTCCTATTTTCTTCATTTTCATGTTACAGTTAATAAGCAACTTTTTCCTTGCAGATTAAGGTAAGGCTACATATTGCAGTTGCATGTTATTATCATATCTGTACTATAATTATTTTTTTAGATGCCCAATTGTAAAGCACATGCCCCAAAAGCCAGCAAGATTTGCTATAAAGTTTTTGTTGCTATGTTACGTTGAGACCTTCTACGTTTTGCAATTTTACCTTTCTCTATGTTGAAAAAGAAGATCAGTAGGTGGGCTTGAGAACACGTGGTGTTGTCTTTGATAGAAGCTTACCAAAACTCTGAGTCCAATGTAACTACTGACAACTTTTTACGTCTTTGGCTCTTGCCAGAAAGTTACTTGAAAGGAATCAAAATACACTATAAGGTCTCATTGCGGTGAAATTTCGCTGATGTTTGGTTTGGAAAAAATACGCCACTGTACACTTCAAAATTTGTTTTTACACGACCACCAAAATATATCATGTTTCTCAGTTTGTCACACTTCATAGTAATTTTAATCATAATGATGTAGTTTATTCATGTCAAAAGTAATTCGTAGTGTTATTATAAAAGAATAATTGCGTCTCTTTGAACGTTGCTTTCGTATACGTCAGATTCGCTCTCTATTGCTCGATACATGTATCTTTTTTCTCTTCTCGCCAACAGAATGATGTAATATGTTTTGTCCAAGCTTTGCTATCTCGAACGTAGTAGAATATTCGCGTATAAGCGTATTCTCGAGAAAGTTGTAGAATTATCTTGAATTTACGAGCAAATTTGCGTCACGTGATCTTTTTTGTATATAAAGCCAATGCGTAGCGAATTATTATTATTGTTGTGAGGTATTTGAAGCAACTCGAGGGACGGCTCGATTGAAAGTGATTTTGTTTGGCCACAAGAGGTGGACGGTTAAATTTTGTATCGGTTGACGATTGTTGAATTTATTTTGCGCCAGTGGTCGGGAGTTGTGTTCTACAGAGGTAGAATTATTTTGTTGATTGAATCAAGTTATAGCGTTGAGTTCGGTTTGCAGTTTGGCAAAGCGTGGAATAGAAGCTTCGTCGGCCTTAATTTTCGTAATACATTCGTTCTTATTAGAGACAGTGGTCTCTGTTTGTTGTGAAAAAAAGTTTTCAACAAAACCAATCCGAGCTTTCGTTAAATCAACTGTATAAAAGCTTCTGGCTCGTAGCAAGACTACTTCTTGAGCCGGAATAAAATAAAATTTAGACACAGCTTTGTTTCAGCGCAGGTATTTGGGTTACCTAGCTCAACTGGTCCTTTGGGTTTCCCGAACAAAGTCTGTGACACAGTTATAAAGCGAGGAATAACAAGGTGGTGCAACTATTTTCTTTACTTCACAATGTGTCGGAGGTAGCTTATAAGCCCAGAAGAAACCAAAAGCTATTTCGGACTACAACGCTAGTAAGGGTGGGATAGATACAGCCGATAAAATGCTCCGTGCTTTCTCTACCGTGGCAGCATCAGAAGATGGTCACTTGTTGCATTTTTCAACCTGTTAGATTGGATGCATACGTCATATGCAAAGATGTGTAAATAACAACTAAGAAAAAAGAAGAGATTTTATTATAGAACTGGCTGAAAAGCTGTGCTCAGCAGAGAGAAATAGGAGACGTCAAGTGCCACAAATTTTGCTTCTACATTTTGTTCTTTTATAGACTTACCACTCAATAAAAGAACAAAATGTAGAATATGTTAGTCAAACAAAACAAGAATAAAATGTTGCAACTGTTCAATCTTTGTGTGTGTGGAACCTATTCTGTACCTATGTGCAAAAGTTGTTTCGAGATGTAATTAAACAGCCCAATATTCTTAGCTTAGGAGTCAATTGACCCGTGTGGTAATTCACTGTTTTCCATTCCGAAACACTTGTTCTGAAAATGAATTTTTTTTGTCGACTTGATGTTGTGTTGAGTAGCCAGAGACAATAAAAGTTAAAAATGTTTCAGGTTGCTTGCAAGAAGCACTTTTTGTAAAATTTTTTTTAAAAATCGCAAAAGGGTCATTTGATCCGTTTAATAGTTTTAGGATTTATTTGTAAATTTTTCTATAAAAACTTCCATGTAACTATTGTAATTTACCAGTATTTAAAAAACTCTTTAAATATGATTAAACAAATTTATCTGCACTGGAAAGACGTCGGTTCCACGCTACTTTTTGACTATTTGACGCAATGTTGGTGCAGCAACGTCGGGTCGACGTCAAAACACAATTGGCTTATAAAATCATTAAATTTTGAAGTTCTATCTAAAAATTTTTAAGTAATCACCATAATTTTATAGTATTTTGACAAAAGTTTTGATTAATACCAATTTAAACAATTTTATTTGTGTCAGATGAACGTCGATTAACGATTGTATATCGACTGCGACCAATTCGTCGTTGAACGGTCCGCGTCCGACTTCAACTGAACTGAGTATTGATTTAATTTACTTTTATTTCATTTTTTTGTGATTTCTTTCAGAATTACAATTTTTAATGGCAATTGACTAAGCCTTGAATTGAATGCACACATTTAATATAGTTTGATAAAAGTTATTTGTAACGGTTTGATGTATAGTTGTGCAAATTAGCTTAACATGCCAACAACTATCGCTTTGCCCGCAAATGCATATTAGCGGTTTTGAAAAGATTTCATAGTTTAAAAAACTAAGTGATTCATCCCAACAATTTTTAATGGTTGGTTTTTCTGATTGTGAAGCAAAAGACTTTTTCAAAAAAACTTGATAGTGAGGAAGATTTGTGTTTGTCAAAAAAAATTTATTATTTTTGTCTCTATTTATTCCTTTAACTTGCTGGAAAACATTCGCAGGCATTATATTAAGAGCAACTATGTTGTAAATATCTTAATCTGCTTTGAAGATCTTAAGATATTGCTTACAGGTTGAAATTTTTTATTTTTTATTTTTTTAATTTTTTTTAGAAATACAGTGTTACTCAAATTTAAAACTGATGGCTGGGATGCCAAGCAAAGTAAAGTGGTTAAAGTGTCTTTCCCAAGTTATAAAAAATGATGCGAGTAGATTTTGAATTGCTAAATCTAAAATGTATAGAAGGCTTACTTTGATGACTACAGCAATGAGTATTGTTGAACATCAAACAAATTTTTAAAGAGAGGAAAACAGGTCTGAAACTTTTCTTTATATTTTATTTTATTTTTATATTTATCCTCCTCACTCGCGGGAAAGCGACGGAGGTGCAAATACATACGGTAAGCAATTACCCCGACCTGCTTTCGGAGATGCCAAGATATTGCTGTCCGCTTGTAAATTAATAGATATAAGACTTTAATTTAGAATTGCTTGCCAAGACCACCAAGCAGAAAAAAATGCCGTAAAGTGTCTTTCCCAAGGACAAAAAGAATGGCCCAAGTGGGTTTTGAGGCGAGTCCATGTTGATTATAAGCACGGGGCCTTAACCACTCGACCACGCTGCCGACATAAATCTATAATGTTGCGATCCAGCGCAGTGCAGTATTACAAATAAAAAATACCTGCGGGTGCGAACGCAAAATTTTCTATCCGCGACATCACTACTTGTTGTTAACCAGTTATTTCAATTAAAAGCTTTCTAGTTTTAATGTTGCCAGTTAAAAAATAACTTAAGCAATATTTTTATTTTTGCAAGAAACAAACTTATATTGAAATAAAATAGCTTTTACAAGTTTTTGCAGCAAATGTTTAAGCAATCACAGCAAAATTTCTCTAAAACTTGAAGCACTCTCAGAAAAACTAAAATTTTGCTAAGAAATGATAAAGGTATAATAGAAACAAAAAATTTTCCATCATTTGTAAAAAAAATTCAAGTTGACCAAAAACTATTTTTCTCAGTATATGCATATTGATTGAAACATTCAATAAAGGACTGCGATTGCAAATTTTTGTTTAGAATTTTTAATTTTTGAGTTGTTTGCTGCTGTACAAACCAATTGCAAAAAAAACTAAATCTTCCCGTCATTAGACTACATATTTTTTTGACAAAATAAGCTTTAAACATTTTAATTATACAAAAAACCTTAGTACATACCAAGTCTTGTTTCAACTGTAGTTTGAGCATTTTCAGAAAAAATATCATCGAAATCATCCCCGCCTGTTGTAAATGGAACTAGATTGCCTGGCGTCATTTCGTCATTGGATGGTGCGTTGCAAAGATCACTGTCGCAGCACTTTTTATTACAAGACAAAAGTGTCATATTGATGCTCGATATGTTCGCGATTTGGTTTTCTACTTCGTTACAAGAAAAGCTTTGACAAAATAAAGATGGCGCGCATTGACCAACTGCAATTTGACCTATAAAATATATTTGTTTGATCGAAGTTAATTATTTTTTCTCAAACCGTTTTTGATGTTTTTTATCCAGTAGCAAAAATATTTAATATTAAAATGATGAACGTAATCACCAACTCGTCAGATTTAGAAGAATAATATATAAAATATTGAGCACTCGGGAATTTTAGACCTAACTTCGAGGTATCATATATTTCTTGTTTCTCTATTCTTGTATTTCTTGTATCATGTATCTTATCTTAAGTTTTTGGATTGGTAGTTATAGTCGAAACAGGTCAGAAAAAACTATGTTAAATTGCCAACAAACTGGCGTAATCCAAGTAAAAAGTACAATGTCAATAGTTTATGCATCTTCATTAATTTTTTTGTCAATGCAACTTTAAATTATTGCGGTTGGCGCTTTTTTTTTAATGAATTAATACAACCTTGAGCAGTGGATCCAAAAATTTGTATTTCGGTGGTGGCCGTGATTCCCATGCATTTCGATCCACTTGAACATTGCTTTATAGTTTGAAAGTTTTGATTTAGGAATGATGACGATATTTTTATTCCGCTGAAGCATCTATTAGCTGTTTAAACAATAAAAAAAATTTAAAAAACAAAAATTTTTAAATTGTCAATATTTCGGTCAGTTGCAGAAACCGATTAAAAATCATTTTTTGTTGTTTTTTATGATGTAAATGATGTTTTCTCGGGAGCTGCTACTTATCTACGTTAAATATATTAAATATCTATAAAAATTTTGATGTTGAACCAATATGAGATTTGAAAGACCTGTTTTTATAACAATTCTTTATCGATTTTGCGCTATTAGGTCCTATCCAAGTGTCCAAACTATAGTTTGCGACACCATAATGCCCGCTGACTAGATGGGAAATGGGGTCAAATTTTCGCGTTGCTTAAAAACCGTTTGTTTATGTTTAAATCTGACTAAGTAAAATGTTATCAGTTTCGACTTAACAAGGATATATTTTTTTGTTCAATTTTTTTGTTTCCCTAAGTTGTAATTTAACATTTTGGATATGTGAACAAATTTTTTTTACCTCGAAATATGATTTTGGAAAATAACCTTCTATTTAGCTTTTATTCTATTTAGCTTGTGTTTTATACATAAATGTTACATAATTCAAATACATAATTTAGATTTAAAAATATTTTTCATAAATTTGTTTAAGTTTCGTTACTTTTTTACTTTTTTCACCAGAACTTTGGCAGCGCACAATGTTTATAGGCCTAGGCTTTGTAGAAAAAGTCGATATTTTGTATTTGTTTTTATTTAATAAGAAAGTTTAATGTATTTTAAAGATTCCCTAGCTTAAGGGCTGCTTGTTAAAACCGCACAGCAAAAAAATGACGTAAAATGCTTTTCCAAAGGCAAAACAACAAGAAAAAAATAAAAGAGGTTAACTGATATTGAGAGAATAATAATTGTCAACAAAATAACTCTCTATACCACTTAACTACACTGACAACATATTGTTAGTCTCCAAAAAAGCATTGGTAGCTTTTCAAATCAAATATTTAATTTTATTTTTGCTTTGATTTAACCAACACTTAGTTTAAACTGACTGTGCGAGACATTGCAATTGAAAAAAGTGCGTTTTAAAATCAGACGAATTGCAACTATAAAAAAAACTATCGTTTAACAAAGTTATTTTCTGTTAAAAGATGAAGATATTGACTATAGTTATTTTCTGTTGAAAAAAAAATATATATAGCCGTACCAGCCCGGGAGCAATTGCCTCTTAAAGTCTTAAAATTTTTGAAAAAATCAAAATTTTTCGTGCAGCGTCAAGAAAGTATTTCGAAAAAATAAAATTTTTTGTTCACAGAAAACGAACTACTTCTGCAAAACAAAGTTCTCAAATTCAAACAAATTATTAAGGTTTGAGGTGAAGACCGTTTTTTCTTTAGAGATCATTACTTTTCTAGGTCGAAAACCTTGAGAAATCAAAGACTGTTTCAGAGTAAAGACCACTTTTTTGGTGTTCACCCTAAGTTAGAAAAAAAATTTTTATATCATATTCTTATGCGCTAGAGCAGTGGTTCCCAAACTATGCGCCGCGGCACACCACAGATGTTATTAGGTGCGCCGCATGAAATATTGAAATTAAATTTAATCAAGTAGAACAGTAGTTACCAACCGCTACCCTACTTGATTGAATTGAAGCGATGCTCTTTAGACACCCAAAATCTTATCTGCCTTTCTTTGGCTTAATTTTTTGTCTCCTAAGTGCAAAGTAGCCATGATTTTGGAAAAAATTGAGAAATTATTGACAAATTACAAGTAAAGACCTTTTTTTTTAGAGATCATCGTAATTTTGGAATGAAAATTGAGAAATTATTGACAGATTACCAGTAAAGACCTTTTTATTATTAACCAATATCATGGGTGCGCCGCGAAAATTTAAAAAGCTTAATAATGTGCCGCCATATAAAAAAAAGGTTGGGACCACTGTGCTAGAGGATCATGATTTGGAAAAATGTCAATAAAATTTTGGAAAAACTGTATTGCCATCCCAACGTTCTTTAGGCTATGCTTATTAAGATCAATACTTTGAATGTTCCATTGAAGCAGAAAAATCTTTTTAAAAGAAATTTATCAAAGATTAGAATCATACTTTAGTTCTATTTTTATTATTCATAATTAAGTTTTTTTTGACGTTTTTTCAAATAATCACAGCTTATTGATGTCCTTTTTAGAGCATAAAAAGGCATAAACACAAAGTAAAAAAGCATTCAAAACCTTTTCAAGAAATGCAGTATCAAGAATGTCATCAAAAATGTTTTCAACTTTTTAAAAACTAATTACTTTTGCTAATATATTTTTGTAAAATACTGATGAATTCAGATTTCTGCTCAGGATATACTTGTAAAAATAAAAACAGAAGACAAACATATTTTCAGCTTTTTAAAACTAATTACTCCTGTTATTACATTTTTGTAACTTAGTGAATGAATCAGTTTGCTTTTATGGACATATTTGCGAAAACCAAACAGGACTGAAGTCGTCTGACTTTTAAAAAAATAAAGAAAAATCGGACAATTTGCTTTTTTCAACCAATCAATTAAAAGGAAAAATTTTTTATGGCTATGCCTAGCTGCATCTGCATTTTAAGTTCATATCATTTTTATGTGGGCGTATTTCTTCTTGCATCCTTAGCATAGATCGATAACTTGAATCCCTGTACACACCAAAGAATAAGCACTGCTACTTTAATGCCAATAGAATACAATATTTACTCGCATTAGTTTACAAAAAGCAGAACGAAGCTAACCGGTAAAAATTTAAAAACTTATAAACTTTTATAAAAGTCTTTTATTAATTTAAATAGTCTTGGTTGTGAATTATTATTTTGATAAACCTTCGTTAATAAAACTAATACAAAATTTACTTAGCCAACTTTTTTAATTTATATCAGAAGCAACGTCGGCATTCAAATAAGATAAAAAACAAATAATAAAATTGGAATCAAGAGCAAATTATGAACAAAACAAAATGTATTTAAATACTTAAGTAAAAGCATCGTCAAACCAAGCAGCGTGAAGATGTGTCCACGAGACGTTTACACATCGAACTAGCGAACACTCAAATTTTACCTTGTTTTATTATAGCAATAAACCATATGTCAAAGCAAGCAGTAAACTCGTGACCTTCTGGACCAGAGTTGCTTGTTTAACGTAGTGAGCTAGACTCAATTTCATGTTTCAGCCAAACTTTTTGTTAACAATTTAAAGCAAAATTTGTGACATGTGTAGGTTTTTCCAACATTTTTTTTTGTATTGCAAAATCTTTCGAGTTCAACAATTATTTTTGAAAAATAAATAATTTGTTGGCGGTACAGAATTTTAAAATAGCTTTCATTAAAATATCTTCTGGCATGGCTTTATTTTTGCAAAAAGTATGACCTCCATCTGTGTCATCGGGCATAAATATTTGGTGCCCCGCCCGATTATGCAGCTTAAAATAGAATTTTTAAAGGAATCTTGAAAAACGTTTGTGTTGCTTGTAGGCTATAAAGTTATTTCGTTTAAGGAATTGATGGCATGTTGTATTTTAAAACTTCAACCATAACTACTCTTACAATCAATATATCTAACATAAAAAAAGAATGTTGCGCTAAATATTTTGACTGAGATATAAAAAGTAGGAGTTTAAAGGAAGCAATTTTTTTGGCAGTTGATTACAAAATTCTATCAAAGACGTGGCCTTTTACCTGTAACAACAATTCTGTATCAAGCCCAAAAGCCATAGCAATTGTCAAGATATTATAATTATGACTTAAAATCTTGTATTATTTTCTTGAATAATGTCTTATTTTAAAAACTTGGAAAAAAACTGGAAGTTTAATAATATTGTGTTATCAAATCGAATTTCTTACAATATGACTGAATGGGGTTTCCTTGAATTTCTTTCCATGCAAAACAGAAGAACAAAAAACCAATTATAAAAAACCTCTTCCCCATTTTTTACCCTGAAAACAAAACCGATATTTAATTAAACAATTTATTTATTTGTTCTTTATGTATAATTGATTGAAAGTTTTATGAGTTTATTAATTTTTCTTCATAACTGTACTGCTTCCCGCGACATTGAGCTGAAAAAATCAAACAATTTTAAATACAAATTCAATGAGTTGAATTGTAGTTATTGAAAGCTTACTTATAACCTAAACGAATTAAATTATACTGTGTTTTCAATAAAATAAGACACTGAAAAACGCGATGTCAACTGCGATCTACCTCAGCACCGTTATTCTTATAAAGCCAATATTTTTTGCCAAACGTTTTTTGAATGAAACATTTTTTGTGATTATGAAATTAGGAAGTGTTCGTTCCCAATCAAAATTAATTAAAAGTAAGATGCAATCAAGTCAATCCTTTGTTTTTTCTGTTGCAATACTAAGCATTTTATGACAAGCTAAAAAACTTTAAGTCTTTCATTTTCAAGTTATGATAATATGTGTGAAACAAGGAGTTGCTTGTTAAAATTACGAAGCAAAAGAAAGTAAATAGATTTTTGCTGAAACAAAATGACGAAAAAGGGATGAAAGTTGAACGCAGAAGATATTGATCATTGAAACGGTGCTTGTACCTTGACCTTCAGACATCCGAGTAATTGTCCAGCGATGCTATCGGCTAGTTTTGAATGAACAGTTTGTTTATCCTACTTTATTTAAGACATAGTTATTTTAGTTATTAAACTAATTGTTGTTTAAATTTCCGGCAGCTTAATTTGTTTATCTACAGGAGCGCAAAAGTATTGGTTTAATCAAAGTTATCACTTTTAATTTTTGGGTTTGCTATCACTCTCTCCCATGATTTTACAACATTCTCTGAATATAGTTTGTGTGTAAAAATTTTTTGAAACTACTACGTCATTTTCTACAGTATTTCTTATCACAGATCACACTGCTTTGTTTGGACTTTGGAGGTACAGCGACCTTGAGCAACTGACGCGGTGAGCGTAATAATTAGAGCCAGCAAAAGTCAATAAAATTGAATATTTTAGGTTTATTTTCATGACAAAACTTGCACTAACCTTTAGTTTTGGTTGCTTAAAATTCTTTAAATAAGTTAATATATCAAATTAAAGTCAAGATTTTGAATAAAGTTAAATTTGTCCAAATGTCCTTTTTTGTTTCTTTATGCAATTTTTTGAGAATTTATAAATACTTTAAATACTTTCTTTTTACAATTTATTCAACATACGGTATTTTGAAACTTTTCAAGGTGAGACCTCTTGGCGTCACTCTTGGAGTTTTTTATTTTTGTTCTCTTTATTAGTTTTGAATCATTGATATAAGTTTAACGTATTTTACAATATTTCACCAACTTTGTGCGTCTTTTGAAGACTTTTCACAGCTACTATCCTGGCGTGCGTAGTTTTTAGTGTAAAAATCACTGATCTTTACTTACGACTTTTAGAAATCGTTAGTTTTATGGCAAGCAAGAAATTTACTATAGAAAGATGAGTAGGGAATCATTTTTAACTCTGTCACTGCTTTAATGAATATGACCAAAATCACTTTTAGCCTGCAATATATTCAACTGATCGAGAAAATACTCACACTGGCGTAATTTGACTTCTTACCATAGAGGCAATGACATATCACTGTGCAACAGTACAAAGACTGATTTGATTTCGACCAATATCACATCGGTACTTCGCTGTTTACAGCTGCATTGCACTAATTTTCAACACCAGGAGAATTACTGGTGAAAATTGACTTAGTAAAGTACAAGCAATTATCAAGCTAGCTAATTTAAGCCTCAAACTAAGTCTTCAATTTTTCTGAATTTTTATGTCTAGATAAACTTTTTTATCCAAATTAGCTAGCTTGATTATTGCTTGCACTTTACCAAGTCAATTTTCACCAGTAATTCTCCTGGTGATGAAAATTAGTGCAATGCAGCTGTAAACAGCGAAGTACCGATGTGATATTGGTCGAAATCAAATGAGTCTTTGTACTGTTGCACAGTAATGTCTCGTTTGCGTTGATGAAAAGAGGTCAAATTACCCTATGAGTGAATTTTCTTGATCAGTTAAATTTATTGCAGGTCAAAAGTGATTTTGGTCATATTCATTAAAGCAGTGGCAGATTTAAGAATGATTTCCTACTCATCTTTTCATACTTTCAGAAATGTATACGATTTTACAATTCGGTAAAAATAAAGTATTATCCTTATGTAATTAAAACGAAATGTGTCTCTTCATGAATGTTTGTTTTAAAAACATTTACATTGAAATCATAATTGCTGATACATAAACTTCTTTTTTTCTGAATGTATGTTGAAGTTTTATCTGCACTAATTGTTGAACAAAAGAAAGTTTTTTAGTAGGGTCCGTAATAGTGGATAACTAATGTACAGAAAAATTGACATTTTACTTGACTGTTAACAAAACAGGCAATTAGACTTTTCTGATCTTATGTGAATTGCTGTTTCTGTAAAATTTTAACCAAAATTTGTTTATAAAAAGTTTTATAACCGATTAAAATTGTTAAGTTAAAAAAAAGTCAATTTCTTAGCAAAAACATAATCAAAAAAATTTTTTTTTGGTAAAAATAGGAGCTCTATAGTGATAACGTATTGCATATATTCGCTGCCTCCTTATTCGCTATCTTTACTTTAATTTGCATTATGAAGTAATTTTAAGCTGCTAGTGAGTAAAAAAAAAAGAAAAACACCGAAGCTTGCGTGTTGTTTAACAGTAGGTTTTACTGTTTATTTTAAGCAAAACTAAGCTTATATATCTTTTTTTTGTCTTCCACAAAACAGTTTTTAGACATAAAAAGCTGGATATAAAAAAAGTGATCTTCAAATTTTCTACAATTAAATTTGTTTTATATCCAATCTGCTGTAAATAAACTGTTTTGACGGGTTTCAGAAAATTTTATATATACATGACAATAACAGCGCAAACGTTTTCAACAACCCAATTGAACGTTTTGAAACCATAAAAATTTTCTTTAAACTAATAGGGTGTAAAGCGATAAAGCGACCTACAAAAAAACTTTGTCGTAATTTTATGTAACCTACAGTCAAAAACTATTTGTTTTTTTAAAAGTATGATTTTACAGTGGTTGGGAATGATCACAAATTTTTTAATCTTGGGATTGATCACAAGTTTTCTAATAATAAGTCTGCGCTAGCCTTGTTCCAAACCTTTAGCTTTTTTAGCCTATTTTACATAGACTTCACTTGCGTCTTCAAATATTGTCCTGGCCTCACCAAATCTCAAATTATTGCGTTAAAAAAAGACTTTATGACAAATAAAGGCCTTTTTTTAGTCTTTGTTTTGAAAAAAAATGCCTATTACCAGTGAATACTTTTATTTCTTTTCAGTTATTAACTTTAAGTAAAAAAAATCAAAAGATTATTTTTTTAAGTAAAGACCACAAAGGTTTCATCTATAACATACATTTTTTTCAATGCAAAGTTAAGACAAATAAAAATCTCTTTATTTCCTCTAAATTTTGCAATACACCTTTATTGTGGTCCCTTTTTTATTTTTTGCACAATTTTTTATTTTTTGCACAAAACCATTTCTGTATTTTTTCATATTCATTCATTTGGTAGTAAGATTCTATAAAAATATTTAAGCAGGCCAAAAATTGGTCCACTATGTCTTTAAACTTCACACTTGTTGCGTACAGAGAATTTTCAAAAAAAGGGGGAGCATTAGTGGAAAAAAAATGTTTTCAAGTGGAAGTTTGGATAAAAACATAATAGTCTGCTTGAAAATTTCAAGTTCTTTAGTTGCAATCCGTCTTTGATTTTTCGTAATAGTGATTCCTGGGGGTCCATGGCACGATGCCCCTTAAATGCGCCACTGTTAAAACCCCATTAAAAGTTTGCTACACCCCAAGTAGGATACACTGCCTCATATCATTTAATTTAAATTATGCACTAATAGATTCAAATATCTTTAGTTCGATTCGTAATCTAAAAAAATTAATTAAGTTTTGTTTTTATAAAAAAACACTGAAAACTTGTAAATTGCTGCTGCCTTCTTTTTTTGCTTGGCAATACTTAACCTGACTTTCATTGTTTATTCATCAATCAATAAGCGCAAAAATTTCTAAAATTGATTTTGATAAACTATGATAACCTCACCAAATTTAAGTTCAACTGTAAAACCTTTCTCTGTCAAAAAGAAGATTAACTGTGTGATTTGTTGCTTTAACCAAGGTTAAACGAGTACAAGTTTGTAATTTCTTGCAGAAACGCATTCGTCAACGCAAGATTAATTAGTGCTTGATGAACGAGTATTATTTAAAAAAAAATCTTTTTAGACTTCATTACGCGTTAAATCAAAACCTTTTTATTTATTATTTTCTTATTACTGTGACTCAATGATTTGAAATCAAGATTAATCGAAAAAACATTTGTTTATAGAAACCCAAATAAAATTGCAGTAAATGCGATTTGGTAACACTGAAATGCCCCTGAAACAATGTAATTTTTAAAATCATGATCCATACAGTGGCTCACGACGTCATTCTTTGCAGGTGGTTGAATTTACACTTTCAAAATCTTATTTGTTTGAATTTTTTAGTAATCACTGACTTTATCCGTTGATCTAACCAGCAGCTCAGGAAATAGAGCTTTCTTCATTCATTGTTCGGTAGCACGATGAGTTATTTAGTGGTTTCCAAACTCGCTTCGAGCACGACCCAAATCTAAGTTTGGTATGAATCTGGTGACTCAAGCCGTGTTGAATGAGTAATAATTTAACCCAAAAAAAATTAATAATAAATTGTTATAAATTTTTCAAATCAATTATTGATAAACGACCCTCTCCAAAAAAAATAGGTCTTCTATTTACGGCATAAGATTAAAATAAAATTCTTTCTCACATGAATTTTTTCAGTATACGTATGAATCCGTCTTACAACAGCTGTACAACAAAACCCCAGATTCGATCAAACTCGATTTGCTTGATTAGATTTGAACTTATTGTTTTTAACGGAAGAATCTGATTGACGAAAGCTATCAATTCAAATATTTGATTTGTGGTTCTTTTGAAGTAATTGTAATTTTTAATCAAGAAAGCATAGTTGAAAAAATACAATTTTTTACCACAATTAAACTAAAAATAATTAATTTAGCTATTAAAACCAAGGACTTTATTTGAAACTCTTTTGTTTAAATGAGCAAGCCCCAACCAAATCTCTTTGAGTCCAAGTTTTTGGGAATCGTGGCTTAAGTCGAGTCCAAGACCCTTGTTAGCACTAGAACGACCAAGTGCGTCAATTGACGCATGCGGTTAAAAATTTGACGTAATTTTTACAGAAAGAATGATAATGATATTTTGAACTTCTAAAAAGTTAAAGAATTTGTCAACGTGGCAGTCGGTTATTTTTAAAAGTTAACTAATTATTGTGACGTCATAAAATAATGGAATTTTTGTCGAAAAAATTTGGCTGCACCTCAGAAGTTGAAATACTGCATAATTGAAGAAAATAGTGCGACAATTTTAATAGGCGTTATTGTAGAAAATTTATGTTGCCAAAGAACTCCACTAAAAGTATCAAAACCCTTCAAAATAGCATAGGACATGCCAAGTCCTAACATCACGTAACATTGCAACAAATTCGTGCAACATCTGCCAAAGCTCAGCATGGAGAAAAAGCACGATAAAAATTTGTCAAACTGTCTTAATCGATGTAATTAATTATTGTAAACAATTGCTATTACTGTTCGGCAAACAAGATATTATTTGGCTTTCAACTACTGTTAATTTAAAAAATTCGTAGTTTTTGATAAAAAAGCTGCGTTTTTGCATAGTTTATTTTTATTACCTAAGCAAATAATATCACATTCTAATTGGGTTATTCTGAAATGAAACAAATGAAGTTTTGTGACAAGTTACTTTAAAAATATTTTTTTAATAATTACGTTGAAAAATTGCTGTTTAAAGTGTTTTATGTCTCAATTGACGCACTTGGTTGGTTTCAGTAGTTTTAAGCGCAATAGTTCTAATATTAAGATGTTCGAGTCGAATCCGAATTCACTATAGCTTGATTTCTTTAGAATCCAAGTCTAGAAAAGATGGAATCCTTTGGAGTCAATGTTTATGACAATTTTATATACACCAATTATAATATTCACGTAACTTTAAAAGTAAAGACCTTTTTTTTGTCTTCAATATTTCGAACAGCTTTTTTCTCCAAAGTGAAGAAAAACCAAAGAAAATTTAAGATCTGAACTGTAGCGAGGTTTTTTTCGTGGCCAGAAATCTTTCAAATTTCCTATGTCCTTATATTTTACTTTTTAAGGTTTTCTATAAAGTGGCAAATAAAGGACTTATCTAAAAAACCTCTGGTGATTTCAGATATTTTTTTAAAGTTTAGTTTCTGAATCGTCATCATCAAACCAGTTTTCATCAAATTTTATGACGTCAATTCGTGGTCAAAATTTATGCAGTCTTGCATTTCTTGGGACTTCATTTTGGAAGTTTTGTCAGCACCTAGACATTGAATTTTTTCTGGTCTTAGCACTGTAAAATCGTTTGTCATTATGAAACAAACTGTTTCTCTTTCTCTTAAACTTTCTTCAACAAAGTTTTTAACTGTTTAAACAGCGATCGTTTTTCGTAATTCAGCGAACTTTCTCGCTCTTCTTTATATTTTGAATTAATACAACCTGCTTAAGTCTACCTCACTTTCTATCGACCGTCAACAACTTTTGAAGCAACCTAACTCATTCCTTTATTTAAGTGAGGCTTAAGACCTCATCACCAGATGTTAAATCTTTTTAAATGATTGCTTTAGAGTTTAGATAGATAACCAGCTAGTTTTGATACATTACTATTGTATAGTAGATAAAATATATGTGTTAGGAGTTCAGTCATTTTGCATATGAGCAGAAATTCGACAAGCCCACATTATGCGACCGAGCTAAATGTTAATTCTAGATAAATTTCATCAATCACTTAAACAATTTCCACTTAAAATTAACAGTGGTCAAAAACCCTAACCCCGATTCTAATTCTAACATGTGTTTTAATTCTAACCTTTACTTGAATTGCAGGAGCGTCGAAATCGAGGACAAGGTGGCAACTGCTCTCTCTTTTTGCTATATTTTCAAAACGCGGGGTCGCAAAAGACTTTAAACCTCAGGAGGTGCCATTAAACCTAATACATATTTAGTACTATGGGTTCGAAAAGACCTCATGTTAAAGTTTTGTTTATTAAATGTGTTTTTATTTATCTAATAATTTAATAATAACTAAATATCTTCAAAATATTATATATTTTTTCTCTTTGTAAGTAACAAGTGATACTTTGGTTAAAACAAAGTATTAACAAATTTTAATTGATAAAAATATTACTTATAATATGTTGCACTCATTTACTTTATTGAAGATAGATCTAACAATTTTATTCCAAACAATTTAATCTTTGTTTTAAAAATAAAAACAACCTTCTTTGTTCTGTTATCAACCAAAAATGATAAATTACAGACATAGCAGACTTATTTTTAAAAAATAACTATTTCCTTCTGTTCTTATGTTTTTAGTACAATATGTAAGAGAATGGTGATCACAAATGTGAATTTGACATTTCTGCAAATTGTTTTTGTCTTTTGATCAGCTGATCTGGAATATATGCTACATATTTTTTTTTGTTGTACTTACTCTTGGCTCTTCAACTGTTTCATTAGAGCATTTTATTGTTACAAACGTTTCTATAACAAACTTAATTTTTTTAGCTATTTGTTTTGATTTAAATCTGCGTTGTGTATATGGAGTGATAAGCGATTTTGTAACTTCTTTCATAAAGTTTGAGTATCATACTTGTGCACTCTTGTATCATTTCTCTTTCCACCAAAATTGGGATTTTTCATTACCAAAATACTTCGAAGCATGAGAATTTACTATGGACTATCTAAAATTCTGTAAAAAAAATCTGCATTGGCGAGGTTAAAATTTTTTTTCAATAAGGGAGACAAGAATCAGTCCAAATTTATTAAAAACTTATTTATTTTAAATTTATAATCGATTTCGATCAAAAGATCATCATCAGTTAACGATTCTATTAAGTCTGTGAAATTTTAAGAATAAAGATTAATAGAAAATTATTGAAAATTATTGATTAATGATTAAATTTAGTAAATGTCATAGAATAAAATAAAATGTACTCACTTAACAAAACAATTCTTTTCAAATAGTAAAGTAAAAACTTACTGTCAAAATTGTAAACTGCTAGTGCCAATTAAATTAAATGAATTATACAATAGTAAACATTAAGAAAAACAGCTGATTGCATATTAATAAAGGCGATTGTGACGTGTGAAGAGTCAAAAGTTGAAATACAAAATTTCGTAGTAATGTAAATCAAGACAGAAATAATATAGTAGTGAAATGAAGAGTGTAAATGCAAGGTAGTGTAAGTGTAAGTAGAAAGTGTAAGTGTAAGTAGAAAGTGTAAGTACAGTGTATTATTTAAAAAAAATTTTTTTTTTTTTTAATAGCAATATAAAGAAAAAATGCCTGGAGAAAATATATAAAGGAAGAAAGAGAAAAATATAAAAATATAAAAGAAACGTACAATAAAAAGAGAAGAGAAGCATTCAACGTTGAATAGGAAGAAGAGTAGCTTGAATATTTATAGAGGCATCTAAGAGATGAATCCAGCGGGATTCACAAATGTCTAAAGAAGAGTTTGAAGGTTGTTGTAAGAAAGTAACTGTATTGCATTGGCCAGGATTTGTTTTTGTAGCTGTAGTAAACAGGAAACATTTCTGATCATGACTGTCAACACCACCTTTGGTCTCAATGTAATAAACATTTGATATCCTCTTTTCTTATTGTTTTGTGCATACTGTTTGCATAATGCATACTGGATAGAAATACTACCTTTTTGCTTTTCTTAGGTGCAGTGAATAACAAGGTAAAGTTATTTTTATGATCAAATTCGTAGTATGTAGTGCCGACTTCTGTTTTTTGCATAAACAACAGAGGTATGCATCTTTTGTTTTTTTTTCATTTTGCCTCCTAGTGTCAATCCTTGCTTCTGCAATTTTTTGCCAGTGGAACAGATGTGCAATAATTATCTGTGGTTGTACTTTGATTTGTCCTTGAAATACAATCCACTAAATTTAGAACACTTTGGTCGGTACTGGGAGATTTATGTTGTTTTAAGTGTGTCTTTTTCAGTGTATACTTTTGATTTGACGGAATATGATGATTGACTATCAGCTAAGACAAATATTTTGATGCTATATTTACTTGGTTTATTTGATATGTACTGCTTGAAACTGCATCTACCTATAATTCCCAAGAGAGATTCATAAATGGTGCAGTTAGGACCAGGACTATAGTTTTCGACACAGGCATTAACAAATGTGTCAAAAAGTTCTTTTATGGGAGCCAATTTATTGCATGATTTTCTCTCATTTCTCGTAGAATAATCATCAAATCTTAGACAGTATAAAAGAAATACAAACCCTTCTTAGTAGCTATGCGCAACGTTTGCCAATTCCATCATGTGCCCAAACACTTGTTGTTGATTCATGTGAACTTTTGTTTAACCTAAAAAACTGATATTCCTATAAGAGCGTTTATCTCAATGTTTTCAGCATCGCTTGCAAATCTGCCTGCTCTTTAAGCAATCCCTCGCCTGTCTTATTTTTTATTCTGAAATTTGTAATTATTGTTATTAATCTGTCATTGATGAAAAGGTCAAATGCTCTCTGAGGAGAATATGCAAGAGCTCCATCATATTTTAGTCCTGTTTTCTCTAAAACAATGTTACGCAAGGAGGTTATTTATTTCAGATCTTCTAGGGTTAACTGCCGCACTTAGCCATCTCTTCCTTTATATATATGGAAGGGATACTTTCCTTTTCTTCAACTGCATCTTGTTTACTATTATCATCAGTGTGAGTTTACAATAATTATCATCTCTTTCGCTTTCGCTAGCTAAATTTTCAACTTTGTTGAAAGTGAGACTATCAAAATCCACTCGTATTTCTAACAAAGCTTTATTCTTTTAGACATGATAAATAAAGGGTTTGAAATGAATATAAATTTTTTCTTATTATTACTAAATGCTAAAAATATGTTATATTAGTGATTGTTATCTTATTCGAACCATGGGTCTATAAGACTCTAATTGCTATAATTCTCAAATAGAAAAAAATTAGAAAGTTTATAAAGGATGCCTAATTTCCGTTATCATTAATAAATAAATACATCAAAGATAATTTAAAAGTTGAAAAAATTTTTTAAAAAATAGTAATTTTAAATTATGCAGGGATCCAAAAGACCCCATGGTACCAATAAGAGAATTAAAATACGGAAAATAGAACCATTGGGCTATACCTGCCTCTAAAATTATATAATCTCGACCAAAATCAAATCGAAATAAGTTTGTATTATATTAGTTGAGACATTAAGGTCACCAAACTTTTTTGAAAGAGCTACACAGAAAATAATTGTAAAATTTTGAACTAAAAAACTTGTGACTAAAAAACTTGTGATTAAAATAAAACTTGATTAAAAATTTTTACCTTTAAAATTTTTAAAGTGGAGAACAAAAAAAAAGACTTGCATCAGGAGCATTCAACCTTTTTGAGCCAAAGACCATTTAAGCTTATCAAAGCGTTTTTCGACCAAACAAGTATATTACTGCGGCCGAATTTTACCGGTAAAAACTTTTTCTTCTTTAAAAAATATAAAATAAATTAGAATTCATTTCCAAAGATTTTTGTAAAATAGCCTTTAGGAGAAATTGTCAGAATAAAGAAAAAGCGAGCCCAACTCTAAAATAAAGTAAAGAAGAGAGCTCTCATTGGTCAAGAGTGATTTACCAATGAGAAGAGTGAAAGCTAAAAGAATTTCCGACTATAAACAAAATCGGTTTAATTACTACGAATAAAATTAAGAGATTAATATTTTACAGAGCTGTGTAAGGCGGGGGTGCTAAAGGCTGGAAAAATTTTGAGAAGTGATAAAATTTTGTGAAAAGGTTTGCAGGCCCCTAACGTTTTATGCCAGAAGTGTTCAACCTTTTTCAGCGAAGGATTATTTTGTTTTATTGAAAATATTTGCGGGCCAAACATATAGAAAAACCGCGCCCGAATTTTTCATGTGAAAACTTTTTTCTAGTTTTATGCAATTTTTGGTAAAGATTTTATGTAAAAATTTAATTTATGTAATAAATTATTTGTGGTACAATTTTTTTTGCACTTCGCACGAAATCTTTTTTGCACTTATTCTTTTGAAAACACAACAATTTTTGGCTTTCAAAAAATTTATTTTGGGAACATAATCATCCTATCTAGCTACGTCATTGCGGAAGATACCGTGCAGGTCACTGATAACCGTTATGCAGGCCACTGGTTGGACAGCCCTCCTCTACACTTTATGTTTATGACTTTTATGACATTTGTTACGGCGTGTCTGTTTACCTGTTTGACTAATTGTTTATGGCATGCTATCAAAAAATCTTGGTTTTCGTTTTAGGTTTTCAAGTGGACATTTCCTTTCAATAACACATTGTTTATCCAAACACAAAATTATTTTACTCAAAAAAACTAGTGCGCGTAGCAAAGAGTGAAATTTTTTTCATTTATCGTCATCTCTTACTGAAACGTAGTCAAAAATTGATCCTATAGCATTTTTAGGTGACCGCAAACAAAGCGCCAAAAGCTTGGATCAGGGGCATCCTTTTGGATCCATTCCCTTGTTCTTTTAAATAAGGGAGGGTCAGGGGAGAAGATATAGAAGCATTGAGTTAGATTTGCCTCTAAAATTTTAGAAACTTGATGAAAATATCAGATGGATTGAAGGTGAAGGCTTTCACTCTGGTTCTTGTCTCCACCTTAAATTCAGCATTAAAATCAAATTTTCGTCACTGATTAAAAGTAATGATTTTTTTCCATTCATCTCTAGATTTTTTTCTGAAAATAGCCACGATACGGAGTAGACTTTCTTGAAACTTTTTTTACAATGAAGCTGCCTTTTTAGAAGATAAGATTTCTTTTTTTAATTTTGCCCTGACAAAATGGCTTTCCGGCGCCGCTGACCTCAAATTACTGCTGAACTTGCTTTTAAAGCACCGCTTTCCACTTTGTTTTTATCTCAAATACCCTCGCTTTAGTCTCGTTGGTCTCGATCTCAAAAAAGCGGTCTCAAAGTGGGTGGATTGACTACATTACTGTCTGGCTGCGGTATTGGATTCGTATGTACTTTAAAAATTAATCTCTAAATTGAAAAAAATGAGTAAAATGTCTAAAAAAAATGCCATGGTCTAAACAAGCAAAATAACTAAACAAGTTTTGGACTGATTCTTGTCTCTCTTATTGAAGAATTTTAATAGTTAAAAGACTTTTAACAAAATATAAACAGTATAAGAAATTGAAAACAAGTCTCCATTTTTCTTTCCAGTTTCTGGCAATTTTTTAATTTTTGTTGGAAGTTTCTTTTATATTTTTTATAATAGGTTAAATAGGAACATTCATTATAGCCTACTCATCTAATTAGTGGTAAATGCAGTAAAATGCCTATTATTTTTGTGTAAAATGGAAATAATTTAAAAAATTGAATTGAGGCTGTAGTTTTATTTCCACTCTCATGACTGACATTATTTATGAAGGTTGTATTTATCAATTGGTAGCACATGTTATTCATAGAAAATGTTAGTATAGTATACATATATTTTTCTATTATTACAAAAGTAATATGTTCAGTAACATTATAACCATTATTATAATTGATATAAAATGCTTTAATATACCTTAAAAAATAATAAATTTTAAAAAAACAAAATATATTTAAGGTCGGTTTTTTTTTGATGTTTTTTTTTGGTTTTATTGGGTGGGTTTTTAATGCCAACCCTGGCGTTGCCCAAATATCTCCGTATTCCTTGAGCTGCGCTTATGATAAGCATAAACATGATTGAGCAGGAAATGCTTCTCTCAAAGATTTTATTCAATTTCGGAAATCATTTTGTCTCTCAAAGTTAAGTAAAAATGAAAAAATGAGTCTTCATTTCAATGCAGTCCTTTTCACAATCTTCTTGCTCTATTTGTAGAAAATATTCTGTCTTGGGTTGGTTATATGACAATTCACAGCCCTAAATTTCCAGCCGTCAATTTACAGGGGCAAATTCAAGGCCGACAAATTCAATCTAAGCCCAATAATCAAGACAGTGAACTCGAATTCAAAGAACTAGGATTTGTTTATCCATTTCAAACTTGCGAAACTCAACATATGAAAATTCTAGAACAGAAACTTAACTAAAACTGAAAAAAATTAGTTAGTTTAAGTGCATTAATTCAGTAATTTTTGAAAAAAGAAGTAATATTTTAAATTGCTTGCAGCAAATTTATCAAAAAAAGCAATGCAGATAAAGTAGGAATTAATTTGCAAAAAACGTTTAGTATAGCTTCAGGAGAGAGGTTACTTCTATATAAAATTTCTATTTTACGTATCATATTTTTAAAAATATTTTGCGTGTACGCTTTTTTTGGCTTTTACGTTTCACCAATTGGTTGTTTCCACATAGAAGGGTTTTTTTCACAAGAGTGTATATTTGACTTATTTGGCATACCTTTGTGACGTCGTTAAAAAAATTTCATTTCATCTATGTATTTTTCTAACAAGCAGATCAACGTCTGGGACGTAAAATATAAATTACCAATTAAGAAATTCTCCTGATTGCATTTGGAAATGCCACAATATTGCTTTCCAGTTTTTTTGTTTTTACAGTTGAGAACTGCTCTCTTATTTGCTAACAAATTCAAACTTACAATCTTAAGTCAATTTTTTATTTTATCACTCTCATCCTATTTTTTGACTAAGAGCCAATATAGTATGATTTACAGCTAATAAATTTATTGCTTTAAAAATAAATTAAAGATTGAACAAAAGCTTTTAATTGGCTTGTTTAACAAAATCAGATTTAAATAATAATTCAGCAAACGTGTACCTATTTTCATGATAGTAACAAAATGCTTAATTAACTTTAAATTTCGGTAGTGAAATTTTGGGATACTCTTGTTTTTTAAAATTAAAAAAAGAAAATTAATTCTTAATGAGTCATGGCATTAATATGTGCAAAAAATACTAAAATCAGTAGAATGAAACAACGAGTTAATGGTTGAATTTAATGTAATTTGAGTCAATTTGGTGTTCGAGAGAAATTAAGTTGTAATAAATTTCAATAGAAATTTTTTCCAATGCTTTAGAAACACCACAGAACAATGTCGCGTTTGACCAACGTTTACGTAATCACATCCTGCTTCTGTGTTGAAATCAAGAAAGTCGATTTGTGAGTTTGCTCACTTTGTGGTTCAAGATTTCATTTAAGGTTTTAATGCTCGGATAATTATTGAGATAGCCAGGTGACGTTATTTCGTGTTTAGAAGTTATTACGTGAACTGGCAATTTGATTGGCTTTTAGAATTTGCCACGACGACTTACGATTCGACCTATAAATTTGACTACGTCACTGTCACGGGATCGCGCGATGGTCACAAGACCGCACGAGACACACATGACCAAAAATCATGGGACCTTCTTACTTTGGTCGTGGCTAGGAGCGACGAAGTAATGCATGATAAGCAATCCAGAATATGTAAAATAGGTAAAAATAACTATTAATTAGTTAATTGACGTGCGCGGCATAATGTGGTAGTAATTTTGATTATGTTTATGTAGACAATGAAATAATCAAATTTAACCCTCCTTAAATCTTTAATTGGCTTTCTGACGTAATAAAATTAAATACACTATTTGATTGAAGTACTCTGATTGCTTGAAGATTTGGTGTTAAAATTCTCCCGAAGTCTTTTTGAGTAGAATCACTCGAAACTTCAGAAGCGTTTGAAGGGACGAGCTTACAGAAGTGGTGACGTAAATAGTAAATCGACAAATACCCACAACGTAAAAATGATATTTTTGTAACTAATAAAATAAATAAATAATCATAAAACCAGAATCATTGGTTTTTTTATACAGAAAATCACAATTTAAAATAACGTATTTTCTTTAGAAAAAACGATTCAGTTTTCTTCGTTTTCGAAGTAAGAGTACGTCAATATTCAGTTGCTTTTTTACGTCACTATTAACCATGCACAAAATATGGTGACAAATATTGGTGAAAGTGCTACGATTAAAGAAAAAATTGTGCAAATTAAAAGGTAGAAACTAATTTATGTTGAGAGAATTATTCTAAAATTCTTTAAACTAAGATACAGTTTTAATTTGTAAAAGAAGACATTGCTTACTGGATGTGGATGGAAAAAAAGTTGAAGAAATCGTAGAGCCCAATTCTACATTTTTGTTCAAAAAAGTTACTCAAACTCAAACGCAAATAATAAAACCAAAAACACAAAAAATTAAGCTAATCTAATTGCACTGTAAACTGCTTTGAAATACTTCAGCAACGTAGCTAAATTATTAAAACGAAACAATAATATTTTAAAACCTTAAATATTGACATGTAAACTGTACCACGTACAATTTAGATATCAATTTAGTTGTCCTTAAAATGTTGAATCTAAAATCCAGGATATAGAAATGTACAATTAATTTATTTACTCAATTGAAACACTATCCATCCAGTTTTAATAATTGTTACAGCAAGTTCTTTGCGGTCTTAAACTCCGTGTGGCTGTCTCCGGAAATGTACGCTAACAAGATATAAAAACGATGCGAAATAAGACGAATTAAATTGGACGGGGGAAATAAGACGAAATATGATGGTCGGACGAAAATAAGCTGGACGGGCGAAATAATATGGTCGGACGGACGTAAAATGGATGATCGGACGGTTTTTCTATAAATAAACGTAAACACTAATAAATAATGCAAAAGAAAGACTTATAAACACTCACCAACTGTACACTGACACGGAGCAGACCGACAAAAACTAACAATATCGAACAGTATTTCTAACAGTATTATAAACAACTCAAAACCCTCAACAGCACTCCCAACGGCGTCTAGCAGTATTTCGAACAGTGACTCTACAACCGCTACACAAAGGCTGAAGCAGCTAACTAAGCGTCTCCTCACAATTTACACCCAACTTATGGAAAAAGAAGTCAGCTCGACGTAACAACAAATAAGCAAGCGAGCGCGGTGAGATATTGGAAAATGTCGGCTCAAGGCAACAATTAATTAGCAATCGAGCGCCGTGAAACAATGAAGTGTATCAAATTAAATGTCAAACAAAAATTAAGTAAATCAAAAGCAGAAATAAACTTGGGTTCGAAACTCAAAGAGTACTTGCCGTAACAATAATTGACAAAAAATCTTATTTTAATTGAATATGATCATCTGATTATTTAAAACTCTATGAAACAAACCGTTGGTGTATGCAGTTGTAGAGCCTTGATTTTCTAAATATATTTCATACACATTATGCTGTATTCCAGAACAGGGTTTCTACCCAAAAAGGTTTACAAAGCTCTGAGGGCCAATTTTTTGGACTGCTCGATAGATCGTTATTAATACTGATTCCACAAAAATAATAATTTTCTTGCATATTTTTATAAACATTGTCTTAGAGAAATCCAATGAGCTTATTTTTTGAAAAGTGCTTATTTTTGAGTTACAAGTGGTTAGTTTTCATCAATAATGCCACCGAAGAGTTTATGTGAATAATTTATATGATTTTTATCAATAATAATTTATGTTAAGACCAAAAAAAGTCGTTACTTTAATTCTAAAAAAAAACGTTTTTAATGTTAAACATCAAGTAAAGAACGTTATTTTTGGTCTTCACCAGGAGCGCCGAAAAAAATTTTTGTCGGAGAGGCAAAATTCAGAAAAAGGGCATTATTTTGTTGAAAAAGCACGCACAATACACAAAATTTTTTGCCTATTAACAAATATTTTTAGTAAAAAACAAAAAAATGAAGATACGGTTTGTTGTATACATAGCTGTACCTTGCATAGGGGTAGGAGGAAAATCGCCCTCCCAAGCTCAAGAATTTGGGCAAAATCAGAATTTTTTGGGTAGCGACAAGCAACTATTGGGACAAAACTAGAATTTTTTGTGAAGTGATAGGATAAATTTTGGGAAAATCAGACATTTTAAGGTAGTGATAAGGAATCGTGTGGGCAAGCTTTAAAATGAAGACCTTTTTTTTGAGATCACTATGTTTTTGGGAAAATATTGAGAAATTGTAAACAGATTCTAAATAAATACCTATTCATATTTTGGTCTTCACCCTAAATTTTAGATAAATTTTCTTCTCGTATTTATAAAGTTCTGGAAAATCATGATTCGGGCAAACGTCACAAAATTTGGGCAAAACTGTATTGGCCCGTTTCAAATTTTTTTCGGCTGGGACGCCTATGGTTGTACAGAATTTAAAAACAGTGCGTAAAATTAGAGTCATTCCCGAAATATTCGTAAGAAAAAAACTCTTCACAAGAAATTATAATAATGAAGAAGAAGCAAGCCGAACTGACTTATAAAGTAGAGAAGAGAGCTATCATTGTTCGAGAGCATTTGAAAGCTAAAAGAATTCCAACTTGTGCACTGTCCAGTAAAAGTAAATTTTCTGTATAAAGAGGTCAAAAATTCAAATTCTTGCCTTTCTACCAAACGTCTACTAAAAAGTCAAAAAAGTTGGCTGCGTGGTCGAGTCGTTAAAGTGCGGTAGTGTGATCAACGTGGTCTCGGTTTAAAACTTACTCTCGCCATTTTGTTGTGTTCTTGGGAAAGACACTTTACGGCACTTTCTTCTGTTTGGTGTTCTTGGCAAGCAGCTCTAAATTTCAGTCATATCTTTATTAAAATTTCAAGCGGACAGCAATATTTTGGCATTTTCGGAAGCAGGTTGGGGTAATTGCTTACCATATGCATTAGCGCCTTTGTTGCTTTCCTGCGAGTCAGGAGGATAAACATTGAGATAAAATAAATAAAAAGGAAGAGAGTATTTGGTAACTGTTTCATGAGTAAACTGAGGAAAAGAATGGAGAGAATTGAAGATTGAAATGGGTGGGGAAAGCATATTGGATAGAGCCATCTAAAGACGCAAAATTAATCTTATTAGTACCGGTACTTCGGTTCACAGGACATTTATGATCTGCTCGAAAGGCAAATTCAATATAGAATTAAATAAAAATCGATCAATTTTAATCACCAATGGCTTCCTGGAACATATAATTAATTTTATTTTTAACAAAAAATTAAACAACCAATTGCCAAGACGGTCTACAAAGCGGAAAAATATTCACTCTACATTCGCGGATAGGAATTGTTATATGCATTTGCTAGAAAACGTCTCTCCAAAGATAAAGAAAAATTATGGTTTTTGATTATTTTATTTTTATTTTATTTCTATATTTATTCTCCTGACTCGCAGAAAGCGACGGAGGAGCTAATACATCGGGTAAGCAATTACCCCGACCTGCTTCCGGAGATACCAAGATATTGCTATCCGCTTGTAATTTAATAGAGATATGACTGTAATTTAGTGCTGTTTGCCAGGACCACCAAGCAAGGAAATGTGCCGTAAAGTGTCTTTCCCAAGGACGCAACAGAATGGCGTGAGTGGGTTTTGAACCGAGACCGTGTTGGTCACGAACGCAGCGCTTTAACCACTCAACCACGCTGCCGACTAAATATGGAGAATCTATTTACAAAAATTACTATGTTTAGAGACAAAAAATTGACAAATTGGAACAGATTCAAAGTTGTAAATTTTCTGTTTCATTATTCGATCAAGTGTTATTTCGATCAACTGTCGTTTCGAACAGGTGTCGTTTCGATCAAGTGTCGTTTCAATCAAGTGTCGTTTCGATCAAGTTTCGCTTCGATCAAGTGTCGTTCGATCAAGTGCTCTTCAATCAAGTGTCGTTCAATCAAGCGTCCTTCGATCAATTATCGGGTTATGGTCGAATGCTGGCTAGTAACTCAATGATAATCAGCATAGATGAAACGCTTGGTTTCTGGACCCAGTGGTTGGTCGTTTGTGCATATGTATTAAAAGAGAGAGGCCAGTATACTGTCTTGAGGAAGGCCGTTTTTTCGGAGTCGGACTTTACTTCGTTTATTGTTTAGCATTACAAAAAACGTTTATCTCCGCATCTTTAATCATCAGTAAATCAGGGTGGAGTTGGATTCCGTGTTTACATGTGCTGACGTTGGAGTCGTATTATCAGATTTTGTGGAGTCGGAAACTTTAAGTTGGTGGAGTTGAAAAATAATTTCTCCGACTCCATAATTGTGGTTAAACTAATAAGTACAAAAAATATATGACCACCAAGGACTTTTTCTCATCAAAAACCTTCAACCTAAATCACAAAAAAGTTTTCCAAGTTGAAATATTAACCCTCGCCTATTAGCCTTACATATTACCCAGTTTTGCTGTGCCAGTGCTAGGAATGCCAGTTAACGGTTAAATTTTTGCAGTGTCATGTGGAATAATTACATTGCTTTAACAAAATAATTTGAAAGTACTTTGTTGCTGCTGAATTTACCTGATGTGGAAGCAACTTACCAGGACTTTTTTCACGCCAACATTTTTGTTCGGTTTCTACATATCTTGGAGTAAAACTGGAAAAATCGCTCACGTTTTGTCACCACTTTGTGGCATTACAAAAAAATATCTTTCCGCGTCACAGTGTTACCCTATATTTAGTCTAATCGACAGCTAAATACTTTGCAGCACACATTCTCGCCTCATGAATAGTGTGTTGAGGGACGCTTTAAACATTTGAATGCCTGCGTTCCACTCCAACAGACCACTTACTAATTTCTTCAGGCATCAAGCCAGCTAAACTTTGCCAACTGAAAGTGAAATTTTCTTTATCTAACAGTGAAATTCTGGATCCCATCTACTGCAAGCAATTTGCCCAAATTGCTTCTAAAAATGCGGTCTAATTAAAATTTTTGATTATTTTTTTAAGACTTGTGGGATTCTACCAGATGCATTACTGCACTGATAGAACGGCATTGTGTTCACGCACGCCAAACCCGAGCTTGCAGTTTGCTTACACAGGTTTAGTCGTAGAACTATTTATTTATAAAGAAAAAAACCTAAGGTTTGTGGGCTTCTACCAAATGAATTGCCGTACTGATAAAAGCGGCAAAACCTGGGTAAGGAGACTGTCCCTATAAGAGTTTAAAACTCGAAACCATTGTCGGGCAGTGGGCTCGGGTTTGGCGTGCGTGATGCAGAATGTCACAGATGATACTCTTTAATGTCATCTGTCCTATAACTCGATATATTTCTAGCATGTGGTCATCGGCGTGTGTGATGCACAATGCCGCTTCTATCAGTGCAGCAATGCATCCACTGGAACCCCACAAGTTTAACATTTTTCTCAATATAAATGATCAGCTCTGCGACAAAACCTGGGTATTTAGATTGTCCCTGATGAGAGTTCAAAATTTGAAAGACCTTGGTGGGACAGTGAGCTCGGGTTCAGCATAGGTGATGCACAATGCCTTAGATGATTATAATATCATAGAATAGTATTGACTACAATTAAAAGCATCGTGATATAGCCGCTTTTCCAGACACCAAATTTTGTTATTAAAAATATAAAATCCAAGTCGTTTAAATGTTGATAAAAACAAGTCTATAATTTCTCGAGCACCTTATACGGTGTCGAGGTTTCCTAATTGCCATGGTTCAATTCTACTGTGACTAATGGCAAATTTAAAGAGGGCTATGGCACTCGCAAGGCTAAAAAACGTACAAATATTTTGTCAAAAATTGTCACATACTTACAACACCTGTGAGCTTTGCCCACATCGCTGCTATGGCTCGACCTGGAGTCGCGACACAATGGTCCGAGACCGAGACCGAGACCGAGACCGAGATGAGACCGAGACTTCGAAAAACATGTCTCTAGATATCCACCTCTAACAGCTAAGATAAATAAGTATTAGCCAGCCTGGTTCTTTGACTAGTTTTGGGAACTTCTAACAGAAATCAATGTTCACAAATATAAGTTTACCAAACAATACCATGATTTTTAATGCGAATTTGCAAATGTTGTTGCTATCTGAATAGTTTTCAAATAAAAATAAAACATCGTTATTCCAACTATACTGCACTTTACTTGACACAAAACTCGACTAAATTTTTAGCAGATCCACTTCATTACATTTGTAAGATTGGGCAGCATCCTAAGCAAAAGGAAATATAAATGGAACAAATTAGTCAACAAATGATAAAAATCAAAAAATCGTCTAATTTCTTTCAGAAGATATTAAATATGATTGGTTTATCTTTTAATGTCCTGTGAAGATTCTGAATTGATTGATGTACGGTTTTTAAATAGTTTGAATTGAGAAAATTTTGCAAAAATTGCATAATTCTGTTAAAATCTAATTAAATTGTTTTGCAAATTTCTCAAAATATTTCAAAATATTTTAAAAAATCATAAAAAATAACAGTTGCGCGTGCCTCAAAAAGCACGTAGGGCCGCGAGTTCGACATACCTACTGTAGGGTGCATAAAATTTACATAAAATATAAATTTATAACGTTGCTCTGTCAGTTGAGAGTAAACGCTGGCACAACACAGTCCATATACAACTTTTTACCTAGCGTAGTTTGGTCCAACACTGACCGTTTATGGTGTAACAAACCAAAAATAAAACCGTTTTGTATGCTTTTTAAGTATTTTACTTTCTATTAATGCAGATGAAGTATCGAAATAAGCCCTAATAAAATGGCTTTGCTCTTCAATCGTCATAGCTGAAATGTCTTCTCTAATCCAATTGTTTTTTTAAATCGTATTAGTTCTTGAAATTCTTTTCTCATCACACCTTAATATCTCCCCTTCTCTTAATTGAAACAGCCTATAAAATCAATGTTTTTTTCCTTTTTCTCTATATTTATTCTTCTGACTCTCAGGAAAGCGTCGAAGGGCCGTACGTAAGAGCAAGCAATTACTCCTACCTGCTTGTCGAAATGCCAAGATATTGCTGTCCGATTAAAAATACGTATTTTGTTTTTTTAGTTTTATAGAAATATGACTAAAATTTAGAACTGCTTGATAAGACCATCGAGCTGGGGAAAGTTTCTTGTTTAAAAGAACAAGAGAATGGCGCGCGTAGGTTTAGAACCAAGACTGCGTCGATCGCAATCATGGCGCTGTAACCACTTGACCACGCTGCCGACTATTTTATGAAGACGTTTTTAATGAAATGCTTAATACAAAATGTTACAAAATCAACCCAGCCATCGGAGACACATTCCTGTGTTTCTTGATGCCGGTTTCAAGCCCGGATAAATGGGGAGGGTTGCGGCAGGAAAAGCATCCGGCGTAAAAGTTTTTTTTCCAGATTATACAAATGCATTATCTTGATAAATACATAACGGATCGGTCGCGGCCCGGGTTACCAACAACCGCCTCAGGTGTTGCACAGCAGGGCACCTGTGGAAATTATGCTACTGCTAAATATAGTGAACACAAGAGCAGAAAGAGAGGAGGAAGGCGAGTGAAGAGGCAGCAGGAAGTGTGGAAAGGAAGACGCTCACTCGTAAGGGTGGATACCTTAAATATTGGAACAATGACTGGAAGGGGAAGAGAGCTGGCAGATATGATGGAGCGAAGGAATATAGACATATTGTGCCTACAGGAAACAAAGTGGAAAGGGAGTAAAGCAAGGAACATTGGAGGTAAATGCAAACTATTTTACAAAGGAGCTGATGCAAGAAAAAATGGGATAGGGATAGTGGTGAGGGAGGAGCTGATTGAAAGTGTCCGGGAGGTGAAGAGGGTGTCAGACAGACTAATGGCTATGAAACTGGAGGTAAAAGGGTTCATCCTAAATATAGTAAGCGGGTATGCTCCACAGGTCAACAACAGCATGGAGGAGAAAAATAAATTTTGGGAAGACCTGGATGGATTAATAAAAAGTGTAGCAAAATAGGAAAGGATAATTTTTGGTGCAGACCTTAATGGACATGTGGGCGAAGGAAACATAGGAGATGAGGAAATAATGGGGAAGTACGATGCTGGAACAAGAAATAAGGAAGGATCAATGGTGGTAAATTTTGCAAAAAAGATGGATTTGGAGATTGTCAATACTTATTTCCAGAAGAAAGATAAACGCAGGGTAACATATAAAATAGGCGGAAAAAGTACCCAAGTAGATTATGTGATGTGCAGAAGGAGGAACTTGAAGGAAATGTGCGATTGTAAGGTAATAGTGAATGAATGTGCCGCAAAGCAGTACAGTATGGTGGTATGCAAAATAGCTCTTATTGTGAAAAAGAAAAAAGCAGAGAGAGTAAAGCCAAAGTAACTGAAGGAGACAAGCTGTCAAGAAGCATTTAGACAAGAGGTGACCAGGATTTTGGGAGACAAGGATGGGTTACCTGATGAGTGGGACAAAACAGCGGAAATGCTAAGAAAAACAGCTGAAACTATACTGGGAGTGACATTTGGGAAAAGAAAAGGAGACAGGGATGAAAAAGTTCAGGAGAGCATAAAAGAAAAGAAAGAGGCAAAGAAAGCATGGGACAAAATAAGAGATGAAAATACTAAAAAGATCTACAAAGAAAAAAAGAGTAAGGCAAAAAAGGCAGTTGCAATGGCTATAAAGAACGTGCATATGACAACTTGTATGCTAGATTAGAAAAAAAGGTGAAAAGGAGTTGTACAGATTGGCTAGGCAGAGAGACAAAGCAGGGAAAGATGTACAGCACGTGAGGGTTATAAAGGATGAAAACGGTAATGTTACGGTAAATTCGGAGGCAGTGTTAAAGAGATGGAAGGAGTACTTTGAGAAACTGATGAACAAAAAAAATGACAGAGACCCTAGGACAGAGGAAGCAGAAGAGATAAATTTCGTTAGTAGAAAAAAGTGAAGAACGCACTAAGGATAAAACAAGGTAAAGCGGTTGGGCCAGATGAGTTGCCAGTAGAAGTTTGGAAGTGAATGGGAAAGATGGGAATAAAGTTTTTGATCAAACTGTTCAACAAATTATTAATGGGTGAACGGATGCCAGATGAATGGAGAAGGAGTGTGCTTATCCCAATCTATAAAAACAAAGGGAACGCACAGTGCTGTGGAAACTACAGAGGAATGAAACTGATGAGCCATACCATGAAAATATGGGAAAGAATTATTGAAGCCAGGCTAAGCGATAGCGTACAGATTAGCAAACAGCAATATGGATTTATGCCATGAAAGGGAACCACCGATGCCGTGTTTGCCTTAAGAATATTGATGGAAAAGTACAGGGAAGGTTATGTTTGCCTTAAGAATATTGATGGAAAAGTACAGGGAAGGTCATAGAGAGCTACGTTGTGTATTCGTAGACCTAGAGAAAGATTTTAATGATACCTAGAGAAAGCTTACGACAGGGTTCCACGGGAAGAGCTGTGGTACTGTATGAGAAAATCAGGAATAGTGGAAAAGTATGTGCGACTTGTACAGGATATGTATGAGGGAAGCGAAACAGTAATGAGATGTGCAGTAGGAACTACAGAAAGTTTCAATGTTAAGATTGGACTGCACCAGGGATCAGCGTTAAGTCCGTTCCTGTTTGCAATGATAATGGACAGGCTAACGGATGAAGTAAGGAGAGAACCACCATGGACGATGCTGTTTTCTGATGACATTGTGATTTGCGAAGAGACCAGGAAAGAAATGGAGCAGAGACTAGAATGCTGGAGGGATGCATTGGAAAGAAGAGGGATGAAAGTAATTAGGTCAAAAACCGAGTATCTGTGCATAAATGGAGGAAATAACGAAGAAACAGTGAAGATGGATGATATAAAAGTGCAAAGAGTAAAGGAATTTAAGTATTTGGGATCAACAATGCAAGAAAGTGGTAGTTGTGAGAGGGAGTAAAGAAGAGAGTGCAGGCAGGATGGAACGGATGGAGAAAAGTATCAGGAGTAATTTGCGACAGGAGGTTACCAGCTAGAGTAAAAGGAAAAGTGTACAGTACAGTGGTAAGACCAGCAATGGTGTATGGACTTGAGACGGTGGCGGTCACAAATAAACAAGTGGAAGAGGTGGAAATCGCAGAGATGAAAACGTTTAGGTTTGCTATGGGAGTGACGAGAAAAGACAAGATTAAAAACGAGTACATCAGGAGTACAGTCAAGGTAGAACGGTTAGGAATGAAGATAAGGAAGGGCAGGCTGAGTTGGTATGGACATGTCATGAGGAGAGACCAAGAATATGTAGGAAGAAAGATGATGAAAATGGAGTTACCGGGAAAGAGGAAAAGAGGGAGACCAAAGAGTAGATTTTTAGATGTAGTGAAAGAAGATATGGGGAAAGTTGGTGCAAAGGAGACGGATGTTGAAGACAGGACGGTTTAGTGAAAGATGATATGCTATGGCTATTCCTGATTGAAGGAAAAGCCCAAAAGAAGAAGCTCAATACCAAATCGAAACATCAACCAATTCAAAACTAGGTTTGATCTACGAAAACGACATAAACATTTTTGAAAAAACAGTCTGCTTTCTCGGAATTTGTGGCAGAGCTGGTCATATGAGAAAATAAATTCGAAACTATGTAAATATTTACCATTTAAAAACTAAAATTATTAACGTAATTTAGGGTGTTACTATACTCGTGTCTGTTTACTTACTATATATTAATTATCTTGTTCTAGTTGTAATTACATTATTAAATTATTCTTTGAATAAACATTTGGTGGTACATAATTTGAAGATTGCTTGAAGTAAAAGATTTTTCTTCCCAAAGCTTTTCATCTGACACTCTTCAGGGGAAATCGTCAGAATGAAGTAGAATTGAAACCGAACTAATTTATAAAGGAAGAAAGTAGAGTTCTCATTGGCTGAAAGAGTCAACCAATGAGAGAAAAGATTAAGAAATTTTCAAAGAGTATACGAATTCTTTTTGCTTACACAGAAAGGGATTGAGAGATTTAATGAAAGTCGCTTCAAGAGCAGAAAGGTGAAAGGAAGAGCGACCTCGAGCGAGAATAGAAAATTTTTCGTTGCTGTAATGGAGGGCACATTGGGCGTTGTCAAGAAGATGTTGACCAATGGCGGATTCGTGAAATTGTTGTGGGCGTATGTTGTTTTTGCAAGAGCGGGAAAGACTTTGGCGGTTGGCCAAGGTACGAGGATTGGTGATGGATTTAGGAACGTGTTGTTTAATTCGCTCTTCTAGCCGTTGAGACGTGCGACCAACGTACCGAATATCGCAGTGGCACAAAAACTGGTAAATAACATTGCTGTGATGATGGGAAGGTAGCACGTCTTTCTTAATCGCTGGAAGGAGCTGTCGGGTGTTGAAAATAACACGTGGTTCGACGGAGAAAAAGCAGCGTTTCACAGCAGACGTAATCTGCTTTTCGAACTTCATCGAAACGCTTCCAATCCATGGGATGTGTAGGTAGACAGGGCACTTTTTTACTGTGTGGACCGGGTTAGAATTTATTTGTTGAAGTTTTCGCTTGAAAGCCGAATTGATTACACGTTCCGGGTAGCCATTTTCCAAAAGAATTGAACGAATTTTGCCAAGCTCTTGGTCCAGTTTGCTTTTAGTTGTTCTAAAAGAATTGAACGAATTTTGCCAAGCTCTTGGTCCAGTTTGCTTTTAGTTGTTCTAAAAGAATTGAACGAATTTTGCCAAGCTCTTGGTCCAGTTTGCTTTTAGTTGTTCTAAAAGCAAACTGGACCAAGAGCTTGGCAAAATTCGTTCAATTCTTTTGGAAAATGGCTACCCGGAACGTGTAATCAATTCGGCTTTCAAGCGAAAACTTCAACAAATAAATTCTAACCCGGTCCACACAGTAAAAAAGTGCCCTGTCTACCTACACATCCCATGGATTGGAAGCGTTTCGATGAAGTTCGAAAAGCAGATTACGTCTGCTGTGAAACGCTGCTTTTTCTCCGTCGAACCACGTGTTATTTTCAACACCCGACAGCTCCTTCCAGCGATTAAGAAAGACGTGCTACCTTCCCATCATCACAGCAATGTTATTTACCAGTTTTTGTGCCACTGCGATATTCGGTACGTTGGTCGCACGTCTCAACGGCTAGAAGAGCGAATTAAACAACACGTTCCTAAATCCATCACCAATCCTCGTACCTTGGCCAACCGCCAAAGTCTTTCCCGCTCTTGCAAAAACAACATACGCCCACAACAATTTCACGAATCCGCTATTGGTCAACATCTTCTTGACAACGCCCAATGTGCCCTCCATTACAGCAACGAAAAATTTTCTATTCTCGCTCGAGGTCGCTCTTCCTTTCACCTTTCTGCTCTTGAAGCGACTTTCATTAAATCTCTCAATCCCTTTCTGTGTAAGCAAAAAGAATTCGTATACTCTTTGAAAATTTCTTAATCTTTTCTCTCATTGGTTGACTCTTTCAGCCAATGAGAACTCTACTTTCTTCCTTTATAAATTAGTTCGGTTTCAATTCTACTTCATTCTGACGATTTCCCCTGAAGAGTGTCAGATGAAAAGCTTTGGGAAGAAAAATCTTTTACTTCAAGCAATCTTAAATTATTCTTGGTGTGTTTTACAAATTATTGTGTATAGACTCTGTGTATTATTTGTACTAATTATGTACTATTTTATTTTTTGCTTTATATCGTTAATATTTTTCACGCAAGTGTGTTGTTTAGGTGCTGCATTTCTTCCTTTTTTTTTGAGTTTTTCAAAATTATATATAAAGTTAATTGACCCTTTTTTTTTAAATTATTGGATAAGGGAGAATATAAAATAAAAAAATAATGTATCTGGTTATAAAACAAATGGCACTATAGAGCACCATCTATGGCATTGTGCCTCGCGCACGCCGAACCTGAGCTCACTGCCTGACCATGGTTTCGAATTTTAAACTCTCATCAGGGACAGTCTGCTTACTCAGGTTTTGGTCGCAGAGCTCTGCAACTGAAACCTCTAAGACTAAAATCAGTAACACAATGCCATAGATGGTGCTCTTTAGTGCCACCTGTTATATAACCTGATATATTCCTAGCATCTGATCATCGGCGTGCGCAAGGCACATTGCCGTTTCTACCAGTGCAATCTTGCATTTGGTAGAAGCCACAAGTCTTAAAAAATAATAATAATAAAAAGAAAAATTTATTTAACAAATTTATTCAAGGTATATCCTTTATTAAAATGTATGTAATTATACAGTATATACATACGCTCTAAATTACAGTATATTCATATGTTTACATATTCTTAATTATATTTAAATATATGCTTGAAGAAATTATGTATCATTCAAAGAAAAAAAAAAGATTGTAGACTGAAGTTGCATAATTTTTTTTGTAAAACAATGAGCCTATTGCTTGATTACACATATTGTAACTTTGTTATTTTTTTAAAGGAGAGTCTTATGTAGCAGACGTCCTTGAATGATTAAAGTGTTGCCAAAATATACTACTTTATAAAAAAAATGGGGAAAAACATATTTACTTAAAAAGGATTGCATTATGTACTCCATGTATAATGTGCAATCAGTATTTTTTGAAATTAAATTACCATGTGCACATACATACATACATACATACATACATACATACATACATACATACATACATGAACACAATCAAATAAACTTGTACACGCGCAACTAAATAATGTACAAATTGCAAAGTTTTTTGCACTAATAGACGCACACACGAACATAGGAAATTACACAATCATTTTTTTATTTTACTTTTTTATTTATTTTCATTTTTACTCACAATCAATTTGAAATTGCTCATAATGCAAGTGTAAATAAAGATTGCGAATAAGAAAGCGGAGACTAAACGAAATACGTTATTACATGCAACATCAGTTGTGCATGGTCACTGTACCTTTAAACAAAGCAGTGTGGTGTTGATAAGAAATGGAAAGCGAAAAGAAGATAATTAATACACACACATTCGAGCCATAGTCAGAGAATGTTGTAGAATCATGGGTGGGAGAAACAACGAACTCAAAGACCAAAAGGATCTGGACCAAAAAACGGTCAGGCAGGCAAAGTAACTTACAAAAAAAATCCTGCTACGGGTCAAAAGGACCATTTCAAAAACATATGGCTGGACAAAATTTACTTACATAAAGATAAAAGCATACAAATAGTAAACAAGAAAAAGTGCAAAAAGAACTAATTATGTGAATTTCATCCAACTCAACGGGCCTTAATGAACAGGATGTTGCCTTTCAAGTCGCATCGGGCTTTTATCAATCAATCAATCAATCAACATGTGCACATCAATTTCTTCGTCCAATTAGATGGAGTTACCTGTAACAATGAAAACCAGCAACAAGTGTTTTAAATTTTGTAAAGTTTGTACCATTAAAAATTACGTTGCTATGAGATGCTTTTGAAATTCTGTATAAAATTTTTTATATGCTTTTATCTGTTTAATACTTGATGGGACTTCATTCCAAGCAAAAGAACCTCTGCAGTTTAAAAATTGTTTAGTTATATTTAATCTATAAATGAGGGATAGAGTTTGGACTAACTTCTTGTACCATTATTAAAGTTTTCGCTTACGCACTCATGCACTTAATATAGCACTTTTAGCACTCTCTAGCAGTGCTAAAAGTGCTAAACCCTAACTTTTTAGCATTTTTTATATACACAAACATACTTTTTATTCAATTTTAGTTTCTAAATTAGCAAAAAAATCTGTAGTAAAATAATATTGTGTAAACTATTTTTTCTATGGTAATTTTCCCAAGTAACTGAATCGTAATGTAACTGTCTATTAATTGCATTGTAACTGCAAACTGTTTTATGATAATTGTAGCTTGATTTTTAATATTGTAGATGATGTATGAAGTGTTATTGTAAAGTTTTAACTTACTTGTGTACTTAATTACGTATTATATAATAGTGTGTTATTAAATGATTAGACTACGTAGTTTATATTATGAAGTTTTTTGTATTGTAATTTCTTTAAACATTAATACTTAAACATTTCTTGTTTATAAATTAATTATTACATTGTTATTGTATATTGTAGTTTAATTGATGTACTTATTTACTTAATTGTGTTATAAACCTTATCGATTACTTTATATAAATCAACTATTCTACTTTTTTGTGTATTTATAATTATGAACATATTATTAATTGTGTAATGTACAGTATTTGTAGCCATGTGAAAAATTGTTCTGTTTTATTTTAAAATTTGTTAATAAAAAAAGAAAAGTTTAAAACTCGAAATCATAATTGGACAGTGAGCTCGGGATGCACAATGCTACAGAGCAGAAACCTGTTTGGGTGAGAACCATAAAAGTTACATATTTTAAATGTATTTCCGTGAGAGCCATACAATGTACCCTCTAATTTTTAGTTGTTTGAGTGTTCAGATATTTGTTTGTGAACAAACTTTGGTGTTAATTGCAAAGTAAAACTTATATTATTGACTCTAATTTCTCGGTTTTCGCCTTATAAACGTAATGATGTCTAAAAAAATTGCCTTCACTTTTGAAATCTTTTGTGAGCAGATCTTTTTTTTTGTGTGGGCTGGTTTATGCTCGTCATCAAAAGAGCCAGATGCCGTCATCAAAAGTGTTACATCTGGCTTGAGAGCCATAGGTTTTCGACCTTTGCTATAGATGGTACTCTTTAGTGCCATCTGTTCTATAAGTCGAAAAAACCATTATCGTTCACTAGTTTGTATTCAATTTAAACTATCCTTTTTTATCTTAATATCCCTGTTCTAGTGAATATGGTTTAAAGTATTATAAGTGAAAGTATGCCACGATAATACAAATTAAATCGTGCATATTTAATAAAGAAAAACTAGTTTATATCAAGAAAACTATTTAAAAATTTCTTTAAATTAAATGCAATATTTGCCTTTGATCAGCTAAAATAATTTTAGCTGGTTTGGGAAATTATTTTTGGATATCGAAACAGATGGAATTTCAGATAAAATTGCAGAGCTCGAATCTAGATTTTGTTCATAAACGTCACCCAAACTTAAACATTACCAAAAGCACATAAAATTGTATAATATACTGTTTAGAAAATACTGAAAAACTTTTGCTAAATTGAGTCAAAGCATGCTTCAAAACGGTTGAGAAACTTTTTCTCGACATTAAGTTTAGGTGTTTTCTCACTTTGGAAAATTAGCCGTGGTTTAGTTTAACGAAGATTCCTTGACGATTTTAAAAGCTCCTCAACCTATTTCATTAGCACGAGCAAGAGAGTTCAATAAATTGCAATTCCATTATTTTTTATTTTTTCGGAAGAATTAATTCAAAAACTCAATAACATCAGAAAGAATTTATACTAAAGATTAGGATGTAATATCTGTGGTTCAAATTGTTTCTAAAATTATTGCGCGAAGTGAAAAGCACCAAGTCGGAGCAATCACAAGCCTGGAGAGTGGTCATACAATCACTATTATTTGTTGTATGAGTGCAATTTCGTTTTACATACTTCAATATTTTCAAGGGTCAGGATGAAATTTAGGTTGCAAATAAAGGCTCTTTTTTAGACAATGTTAGCTTTTCACGTAAAAAAAGCCACAAACAATTAAACCTACTATAGGTTGTTGCTGCTAGCATTTTAACCGTATGAAGTGGTAGAAATTAAGCCTTGCTTTTTGTTGATTTTATTTACTTCAAGTTGTTGGATCTGCATAAATTTATTTTGGCTATATTTTAGCAAGCATTGAGATTAATGTAATATTTTTTTGAAATTTGCTTTATTGGATAAGTTGCATTGTGTAAATTGTACACTAGTTTTTTTGAATAAACTTTGTGACAAAATTAGCTATATTTTAGCTTAATGTTGAACTGTTTTTTTTTATAATGTTTCGATTTGAAATGAATATAATGAGATTTTAAAGGCTGACACTTTGCATAAGACTATAAAGCTGACTTTAAAATGCATTACATCTGTTTTTGCAATCATTTGCAATGTGCTGATAGACCTGAAATATTTTGATACGAGGCCAGATATTAAAAGAAATTTCATTTTACTCCGACTGTTTACCGGCATTTACGAGTTTTAGATAAAAAAAAGAGAAGTTGCGCCATTTTTAGAAAACATTATTAATATGGCCGAAAAATTCTTAAATTTGATTTAAAAAAATAGTTTTATCGAATTGCCAAACTATTTTTAAAAGAATAAAAACGGAAAATACCTGAAAAACTCCACAATAATTTTGCCGTAAAGAAATTAAGCTACTTAACAAAATTGTTACTGAAAAGTAACAATGCAGAAAACACTAATCTTAATTCTAATCCTTTAATTTTGTATAAAAGAACCTGATGCTTAACCCAATCCTAACCTAAACCTTATTGTAAAATTTACCGTGACAAAATCTAACTTTTATTCTAATTCTAATCCTAAACGTGCAGTGAATTTACCCGTCACGGTAGTGCCATAAGCCGTAATTATACATTTTCAATTAAATGTTTTTTGATGAATGTTGTTTCAATGAACTGTTGTTTTGATTAAATCTCGCTACTTAAACTGTCAAGTCACAATAAATATAATCACTTTCCAAAAATAAAACTAAAAAAAACAAATAAAAATTTCCATCTGACAGCAATACTTTTGGATCTACAAAATCAGGTTCTCGTAATCGCTTGGAGGTTGCCTTAAGTACAAAATTTGCAACTGTTTTTCCCGAGAAGAGGTTAAATAAAGACAATAACACGCAAATTATTGAACATGCACAAGATGTTACATCTTAATGCAGATTTCGAAAGCCTGTACATTCCAAGAAAAGATGAAAGTTGGGGCTTGATTAATGTAAAAACAGCAACAATAAGGCTTGATCACTAACTAAAACACAAAGAAGAGCAATCCCCGAAGCCAATGCTTGAATATGAAATATCTGAAGCCAAAAATTCAATATCCAAGAATGCAACTCAATTCAAAGTAACCATGCCAGAGATTGAGAACAGAGAAGATACTCGTATATCGATCTTTGAAAATGCTAAAGTCTATAAACGGGTGTTTAAGCCCAAGATGAAATCAATGATAGAATAAAAGTGGAAAAGTTGAAAAACAAAGCACTGCATGGCCAGTATCCAAATATACTTGACAAGTCTCATGTAGACACAGTCACTACCAACGAATGATTGTCAAGTAATTGGAAAGGTGAAACAGATTGACTACTTGTAGCAGCTCAAGATCAGGCAATAAACACCACACAAACCAGGCAAACTATCAGAAAGTAATATGTGGCGAATAAGTGGAGAGCATATGCAGAATGTGTTTGAGACATGAAGAGACAGCATGGATCATATTGTATGTGGATGTGAGGTATTACCCAAAATAGAGTACATCTCCAGACACAATAATTCTGCAGCATATCTTCATTGGAGTATCAGTAAAGATCACGATAAAGAAACAACAGGCAAATGGTACGAACACAAGCCAGAGACCGTGATGCACAATGAAGAAAACAACATCATCATCATGTGGGACACGCCAGTAAATACTGATGGAACTATAAAAGCAAACAGACCAGATGTCATCAATAAGGATTCACCGAATTTTAACTCCAAACTGATTAATATGACTGTTCCATTGCACTGAATTAAACGTTGCACTGAAGGAAATTGAAAGAAAAAGCAAGTACAAAGACCTAGAACTAGAAATACAGAGAAAATGGCATATGAAAACCGAAGTAATCCCTTTATTTGTTGATACACTTGGTACAGTGAAGAAAGACATGGTAGAAAACATCAAAAAATTATCAGAAAGAGAGCTACTATGACAGCATTCAACAGATATTGGGATCTGGGCGAATCCTCAAAAAGGTGCTTAGTGTATAAACAGAATGATTGACTTGAGTAACTGATACCTTAGGAGCATGGTTTGCACTCGGCTAATGCACAAAAAAAACCCAGCAAAGACTGTGATAAATAAAAAATATAGAATAAAAATAAAGTTGACTTAACATTAATTAATACTTTTTTATTTCTAATTAATTCTTTATTACCGGTATCTTGTTTATTAGGTTTAAACGCATTCCCGCTATTGCCACAACAAAATATGGTCACTTAATAAAAAATATTTTTTAGAATAAAAAACTTATAAATTCCTCCATATCTGCGAGTGGCTGTTTATAAAATATATGAAAACCAGATTGCGTCCTTCTTTGGCTGATCCTACCAACTCTTGATATAAGCCTATAAGTCATTGAGCCAAGAGAATTTTGTATATAAGTTACAAGCATCGCAAGTTTAGTAACTAGAAAGCTTTGTAAAAGAAACTTACTTTCTGATGTTTTCTCGTCTAGTGTGTTGGTAGTTTGATCTGATGTTAACTGGTCTGGAGTGTTGGTAGTTTGATCTGATATTATCCCGTCTAGGATGTTGGTAGTTTGATCTGATGTTATCCAGTCTGGGGTGTTGGTAGTTTGAACTGCAAAAAAATACGACAAGATACTGTATATTAATAGAGTTTTTGGAATTTTATCATGTAGTTTTTTTTAAAGCAATTATCGTACAACGACAAAGCAAGCACGTCTTCAGATTTTCAGTAATGTTTTATTGTTGTTGTTGGAAAATACTTTACCATACCTCAACTTGTTTTTCCTCAATAATTTGATTTCTAAGGTGATACCGGTAATTAAATTATAATCCCAGTTTGTTTAAAAATTTTCTATAACAATCAACAAACTTTTTTGTGCTCCAAAACAAACAAATAACAATAGCAAAGAGTATAACTGTTTTGGTCCAAATAATTAATAAGAAAACAGCTTGGAATTATTTTATTAATTTGCTGTTTGATTTGGACTTTGTTTGGCGTTAAAAAAACTATAAAATATTTGCAGAGTTCTGTTAAAGTTCCTTTAGCATAACTTGAAATAACCAGCAAAAAATATAATTTAGTATAGTTAAATAAACAATAATTTATTTTACAAAAACAATTACAATTAAAAGCTAGAAACTAATAAGTTATTGCATCAGAAAAAAGTAGCTTCATGAAATATAGCGGCAGAAAAAAATTTAAAGTTAAAAGATTTGGAAATCGTTTGCAACATGCTTTCATAATTTAAACATTTTGAATCGAATCCAAATATTTACATGAATTTTACTCAAAATGTAAAGCGGCATTTTCTGCTCAGATAAGAGGAAACAAGACAGATCATGCAAACAATTGATAATTAATTTTCACTTGCTTAATTATGTTTAAAGCTAATTATTCTGTAACAATACTTACAATTTAGTAACTAATAAATGAACATACATTTTTTAAAGTAAGACGAATGTTGCAGTTTTTGTTGGAAAAAGATTTAAAATTATTCCAAAGAATGCAAGAGTTTCAATTTTTTACCAAATTAATTGTAGAAAAGAAGCTTTTAATATTCAAAAAGTAATTTTTTTCAAAAAAAATCATTTTCTCATATTTAGTTTGGTGTATTGTTATTGTTACGAAACTTTGCAAATCAATGCTGCGATTGTTTGGAGCTCGTCCCGTCATTTGATGATTGTACGAGATGATTGTTAATTCAAAATTCTATATAGACTTAAGTTACATTTCTAAATAAAGGTGTCAATTTCTGTTTTCGTTATACGTTTATTTTTACAATCACTAACCGAATAGACTTGTTATGTTGTCATGTACTATGCATAAATATTTAATATTATGCAGCATATTTTTGACAAATCGAACTGAATGTACTATATTACTGTAGAATAAATTGAAATCTAGATCTGAACTTCTTTAGAATTTTTTTTAATAAAAACATTTCTTTGGTAACACAAAAATTTTAAATATCTTTATAAATCTGTTTTTGAACGTTTTAAAATCCAACTTTTTGTTGCGTCTTTAAAAAAAAAGAACGAAATTTTACACCCACTTTTTAAACTCTTAAAACGCTTTGCAACCTAACAAAAATAAAATTTGCACTTTAACAAATTGCCTCCCGTCATAAGAATCTCATTTACGCAAACAGTTTATATACTTTACAGCAGAGGTGTCAAACTCTGGCTCGCCGTATAATTTTATTTGGCCCGCAAAGCAATACCAATTAACTTCTAGAGTTGACCCGCCGATATCATACTGCTAATATTACAAATCCAAGAATGCTCTGCTGGTGTTTTGGTGCATCTGTGAGGTTTCAATAAACGTCATAATGCTTCTTATCAGATTTAATTCCGTAAAAGACAGACCAATTTGTCCTGTCTCCTGAGCCAATGTGGCTGCAATCAAAAACTACAACATTAGAGCAGGGACGTGCTGTTAGGGTAAGCAAGTGAGGCAGTGCCTCACCTGTGGAAATCAAATAAAGCAGAAATGAAATATTGAAGTCATAGTCTCAACAACATTGATGCAACTTGCTATTGCTTGAAACAAAATTAGTAAAAATCATACCGTAGTTGTAGTAATTTAATTAGTTTTGCTCTTTAAACCTAATTTTTGACCGTTTAATCGTTGTATTTTGAGCGTTTCAATCACTTTTTTCAAGCATTCTTGTCAACAAAATTGCTACTACACGATAATGGGGCACTTCAAGATAAAAAAAGAAATTAAAATAAAACAATATAGCGCTTTTTTCTGTATTGGGGAAAATATCTGTCGAAATAAGAGATTTGAGCCATGCTGCAAGTGTGACCTCGTAGAGAAAAGAGTTTTTTTTACTGCCGACATTTGCTAAAACAAGATAAATCAACTTGTTTTCAGTAAGTCGGAATACACGCATTGTGCAACTGCAAAGTAACAAATTTATTTTAAGTTCTACTTACGGAAAAGAATTTTCTATTTAAGCCGAGAAAACTTTTATTATTAAGCTTTCGATTTAATTTTGGTTTATTTACAATTCAGTGTTTGAACCTCAATTTTTGGCAGCATTGTTATATTTATAAAAACATTTTTAATTAACTTAACTAACAAGTATTTGTAAAAACTGATTGCAAATTTTTTTACTTCCATTGTGAAGACAATTGAAACTAATGAAGCAATTGCCATTGTGAACGACAGTAACCCTTCCAACTTTTAGTTTGAAAATGTAGAACATCCGGCAGTATGTTTAGACGACCGTCGGGAACTAAGTAATTCTTAACAAAAAGCACGCCTCTCTTGAAGGAAGTTTAAAAATTTGAAAAGAAAAACAGCTGACAAATTATTTTAGATTGCTGCTTAGTATTTATTTGTTTTTATTCGTGCCGGAAGTAAAAACTGCTCGACTTGAAGACCAATATATATTTGGTCACTTCCCAGTCTCCGCATACGTTTGCTATTTCCTATGTACTGTATAACAATAAACATCAGTAAATTCATTCTTTTTTTCCTTATTATTATTTTTAATATTATTGTTTTGTGATCATTGTTGTATTTCATATTGAATCGTATAAAATAAATTTTTTTCGATTCTGTTCTCTTCTGAAAGAGATGGAGAACAACTATTTTAAGTACTTACCAATTGTGGGCGCAGCCGTTGTCATGGAACCAATGTTTGATCTTACTTCTGAAATAAAACGTACACAAATATAAAATTACATGATCAACAATCATGGACTGGAATTTGTAGCTAGAGTTTGAGCTTTAGGTAAAACTCCAAAGTATCTGTACAGGGTTTTACAAGACAAAGTCAGCTTTGCCCTTTGTATAAAAGTAATGACTTGAGCATCAATAAATTTCATGAAAAAAGTTCAATCTACTGTATTGATATTTTTAAGAATATACGTTTTTATCAAACAAACAAAAAAAGAAAACGTTTTACCGATCTCAAATAAGTACAAAAATTTTGATTCAAAACTCATTCATCAGGGTTATTTGGCCAAGTTAAATGACCAGTACTAATAACAACTAATTTGAAAGCATTTAAAAATTTGGTCAATTTCGTGTTAAAGTGATAGACTGAAAAGTTCGAAATGCAAGTATTTTACCATAAATAAGTGCACGGAATCCGGTGCGTCTTACGACTATATCGGATGTAAATCGAATAATAACTGTTCCTGTTCTGGTTTCATTGAAAGGTTGTCTTCTTCCCGAATATGTTCGATTTTCTTGAGCGGCGTTTGTAATCTATAATTGTTTCGTCTTTTAGAGTCATTAAAGCGTCTTTTTTTCCATTACAAAAACTTTAACAATCTTTTAAAAAGCTGATGTTTATATAGTTTTTTTCTAAACTAAAAAATTTAGCATATTTTTTTATCACTGAATATAAAAATAATTTGTAACGATTTATGACATTGGCACTTGGAAATATACTAAAACCAGTGAGTACTAATGAGATATGAAATGATAAGGGTTAAACTTTAAAACAACCATACAATATAGAAAGTGTGGAGAAATAAGGTTGTAATTAATATCAATTAATCACATCAGGTTTAATATCTATTCACAATCACGTTTTACTAACGTGTAAGAAATCAAAATTCGATTCTGTGTTGAAAGCAACAAAGTGAATGCGAATGCGAGTTTGTTCAGTGTGTGGTTCAAGAATCCATTCACAGTTTTTACGGTTTGGATAACTATTTGGATAACCCGGAGATGTTATTTCTTGTATAGAAGTGTTGACGTAAATAGTTGATCCACACATATCTACAATGTTAAATATATTGTTCATATTTTGGTAATTTCACCCAAAATACAAGTTATGCTTTAAAATTTTAATAAATAAATTCTATTTTAAAATAAAATTTTTAAATAGAATTTAAAATACAAACAAATAATTTTTTTATAGCAAAAATGACCTCTCGAAATAAGGCATTTTCTTTATGCCAGATTTCCATCGCTCCCGACCCGTCATAAAACTATTCTTATTAGACTTATTGATTTGTTTCAATGCAAAATGATGTTTTTAGGTGTTTGAAACAGCGGAAATACTTTTCAACATTTTACTGACAAGGTTACAAAAGTTATAGATTTTGCTTTTCTTATGTGGGTGATAAACTGGTCGCTTGGCATTCGCTCAAACAGCATGAACTCCAGCTTAACAGTAAATTGTCTCGTTTTTACTTTTTTTTGGAATGATAATGATAAATGTTGTTTTTTTGTAATGATAAACTGTTATAACCGTTTCATTCAACGTTGTGCAGATATTTTCCTCAACCAAGTGCTCTCTCCAAAACATGTAAGAAAGCTTTTCAATATAATATCGCTTTTTTCTTTTTTGGGAAATTATCTGTCGAATCGAAAGATTAAAAGCATGCAGCAACTGTGACATCGTAGAGAAAAGAGTTTTTCTTACTGCCGATATATGCTAAAACAAAATAAATCAATTTGTTTTCAGTAAGTCGGAATACACGCATTGTGCAACTGCAAAGCATTAATTTTATTTTAAGTTCTACTAATGGAAAATGATTTTCTACTTAAGCTGAGAAAATTTTCAACATTAAGCTTTCAATATAATTTTGGTTTATTTCTAATTCAGTGTTTGAACCCCAATTTTTGGCAGCATTTTTATATTTTAAACATACATTTCTAACTAATTATACCTTATCTTAAATTTGTAAAAACTAATTGCGAAATTTTTTACTTCCATTGTAAAAACAATTGAAACTAATGAAACATTTGCCATTGTGAATAACAATAACTCATCCAGTTGTAGTTTGAAAATATAGTTGTCCGCTTGTATTTTTAGACGACCGTTAGGAACTAAATTTCAAGTAAATTTAAGCCAGTAGTTTTTAACAAAAGTAACGCCTCTCTTGAAGGGAGTTTAAAAAGTCCTTTCCAAGCTGTTCAAATTTCAGTCATAACTCTATAAAACTAAAAAGCAAAATAAAAATTTTAAGCGGACAGCAATATCTTGGTATCTCCAGAAGTGGGTCGGGATAATTGCTTGTCGTAAGTATAGCGCCTTGGATGCTTTTCTGCAAGGCAGGAGGATAAATATAGAAATGACAATAAACAAACTATAGGTTTGGACAACGTTGTGACTCAGAGGGCCACCATCTCTTCACTTTTATAAACAATCGAAGGCCATAATGAAAAAATGTATATATAGGGTGTTCAAATTATTGCATACATAAATTTCATTACAACAAGAACTTGTTTGCTTTATTTTGGATAAATTTATAAAATCGAATAATAAGTTTTTTATAAGGAAGGAGTTTGATACAAGTTAACATGTTCCATAATCTGAAACAATCATTAAAATTAAATAGCAAAACAAGTTTTATTACTATAATTCCGTGCCGATTGCGACCCAGAAAATACTTGCTAAAAAATTGACTTTCCAGCCTTTAAGATCGGGGCACCCGTGATGAAATTCTAACTGTTTGTGGTTTAATAATGAAGTTATGTTATATAACTGCACTTCTGCGACATCGAACTAAAAAATTCGAAATAAAAATTTTATTAATCGTGTCGCGGGCCATATTCTGGGTACTCACAGGTTATATTTTGCACAGGTCTGTACTATATTATTGTGTACTATTGTACTCGCTTTAAGTCTACGAGCAAATTTATTTTTAACATAACGTTATCACTATTGAAGTCTAGTTCCAAATCTACTTTAAGACGTTTTTAAACTGAACATTTAGAAACTTTAGCTTCCAGTTAAAGTTAAAGTCATTTTTTATCATATTCAATCTGCTTTAAAACACTTTTAAAGCAACTTTTGGAAGGACTACTAAATTTTAAGGTTTCTAACCATCAGTAGATTAACTGTAGCAAACCACATTTAAAAATCCATGTCCGCTTCTGTGGCTACTGCTGAATTTAGGTCAAATTAATATTACATAATCTATTTTGTTGTTGTATATCTAGTTTTTCGGTATTCTTTTTTTGTACTTTTGTTAAAGCTTCTCTTCTTTCTTTTGTTCTTCTGTCTTCTAACTATCGGATTAATTTGGTGTAAATGTTTCAACGGCAAGGGTGTGTGGATAGAAACATTCAAAGCATTACCAGACTTGTTTGTTGCGGAGAGAAAAAAAAATTAATTGAAACTTTTTTAATCGGATTAGATTGTAACAGATGAGCCTGATCACAATAAAGTCTTCGTTGGAATAAACGAAAAAAGTCACAAAACTGAAGATTGAAGAAGTTTGACTGTAAGCTTTTTACTGCTTCAAATTGCGGCAAAGCTGTTCAATTGAACGTTATATTTAAGAAAATTGCAAAACTCATTATTATAATCTCAACGAAAAAAATATCGAAAAATGTTTGGCCTCAAGACCAATTTAACTCTGTAGGATCTTTATGAGCTTTTTTATTTCAATAATTTTTTTCTAAATGTTTTTTTAAACTCCATGTACAGTAAAATATGTCATAAGTTTGTACATCCTTTCCTAATTACTGAAATATGGGTTGATACAAAATGTACCACTATGCCGTAGATGAGCCTTTGCATAAACATACGTATAATAAGACTGTATCACAAAGACATTTGAAGCTATCAAGCAGTAGCTGCAGCTTTTTGTGAATAAACAAATCTTTTTTCAATCATAAAGTATCCAAAGTAATCAAAGTTTTTCATTAGATGTTATAGCGTACAAGGACGTAAGTTTAAAATGGTTTAGCTAAGGCATAATGGTATAAAAATATACCATCAAAATTTTGGGATTAAAATAAATTCATAAATTCACATGACTAATTCATTTACACAGTATAATTCAAAAGCGTTATCAGTGTGTCATAATGATAACTGAAAGATATTATTCCTTTACAATACATATTTGATACTAAAAATCAAATTTTAAATGTACTATTAAAATTTACCGTTTTTTCTACAAAAATTATAGCTCAAAAATAATACAAACAAACCCAAATATAAGCAATATGATGTTATGCTGTTGCAAAGAATATATTGATATAAAGCTTTCTAAAATTAAACTCTTTCACTTAAAAAAGATGCCACGTGACACTTTTTAAATTTAGTTGTACATTTTTATACCACCAAGTCTCAAAGACTTAAAAAACACAACATCGAGACCACATGACCTCGAGACCGAGACCGTGACCATCAGCAAAAGATCGAGACCGCAAAAAATTGGTCTCGAGACTGTCTTGAGATCTTTGATGATTGTTATGTACTATGCATAAATATTTTATTATGTAGCATTCTTTTAAGAAATCAAACTGAATGTTCTGCATTAGAATAACTTGAAACCTAGATCTGAACTTCTTTAGAATTTTTTGTTTCATAAAACTATTTCTTTGGTGACACAAAAATTTTAATTATCTTTTTAAATCTGTTTTTAAAGGTTTTGAAATCTGTTTTTAAATCTTTTTGAAAGTCTCGTCTTTCATTTCAAGAAAATACTTTCTTGTCCTCTCTCCACAGTTTTGATATTTTTGTATTACAATGTTGTTTTTTACTTCACCAAAAGAAATTTATTGGGAAACACCGAAACGCTTTTGAATCTTTTGTAGGTCATGTGTCAACGCACAATTAAAAGTTTTTGGACGACTTTCTATAGAGAGATCATGGTTTTACCAAAACTAGATTATCTGCCTGAAAATTTAAAGATTTATTCCCACTTCGCCCCTTGGATCCGATCATGAAAGCTTTGGCAAGCATGTGAAATTGAAGGCTATCCCCAATAAAATCAACGCTCTTATCGAGTTTTCCCAAACTCACAAACGTTTTGGAATGATGAACTATTTTGATCGTTTCATTCAACGTTGCGCAAAAATTTTCCTCAACCAAATGCTCTTTCCAAAAAAAGTGACAAAGTTTTTCGTTATTGGTCTGAGAAAGCTGATTTAGCTTTATTTAATATCATAAACAAAGTAGGTGGCATCACTTCTTCTTCTTCTTCTTCTTCTTCTTCTTCTTCTTCTTCTTCTTCTTCTTCTTCTTTCGGCTTCTCCCTACTCGGGGTCGCCACAGCGCGACAGTAATCTCCATTTCACTCAGTCTACTTCGTCTCCTTCCCTAGCTCCAACTTTTTCCATGTCTTCTCTCACCAAATCCATTCACCTTCTCCTTGGCCTTCCTCTTTTCCTTCTTCCTGGAACCGCCATCCTTTTCCCCACGTAGTCTTCTTCTCTCCTTTTTATATGTCCATACCAACGTAGCCTCGCATTCCGAAGTTCGTCTCCCAGCTTTGCAATTTTCGCAGTCCCTCTCACGTATTCGTTTTTTATCTTGTCCTTTCTTGTCACTCCCACTGCCCATCTCACCATTTTAAACTCTGCAACTTCCATTTTTCCCATTTGTCTTTCAGGCACTGCCACCGTTTCCATTCCATAAAGCATGGTTGGTCTAACAACACTCTTGTACATTTTACCCTTAACCTTTGCTGATAACTTCCTGTCGCACAGAACTCCAGATACCTTCCTCCAACTCATCCATCCTGCTTGGATCCTTCTCCTTACTTCTTCTTCACATCTTCCATCATTACTAACTGTTGACCCCAGGTATTTGAAGTTTTTGGCTTTCTTTACCTTTTCTCCTTGCAACTTCAACTCTTCTCCATCATCCACACCACCAGCCCTCAAATATTTTGTCTTGCTCCGGCTCACTTTCAGGCCTCTTCTCTCCAGTGCATTTCTCCAAATCTCCAGATCCGTCTTTAGTTCCCTGTGATTTTGTCTATACAGAACTATGTCATCTGCAAACAGCATATCTCATTGTGCGTCCTTCCTGATGTCCTTCGTCAGCCTGTCTATAATGATGGCAAAAAGAAATGGGCTGAGTGCTGAACCTTGGTGGAGTCCAACACCTACCTTGAATTCTTTAGTCAACCCTGCTGCACTTCTCACAGTTGTTGTTGCTCCGTCGTACATATCCTGGATAATCCTTATGTAGCACTCTGATGTTTCAGCTAACCGCAAGCATTCCCACAGTTCCTCTCTGGGTACCCTGTCATATGTTTTCTCCAGGTCAATAAAGGCACAGTGCACTGCCTTCTGCCCTTCAGTCCACTTTTCCAACAGCATCCTTAGACAAAAGATTGCGTCGGTGGTATTCCTTCCTGGCATGAACCCAAATTGTTGGTCAGGAATTGTCACTTCCTTCCTTATCCTTGCTTCTATTATCCTCTCCCACAATTTCATAGTGTGGCTCATCAACTTGATACCCCGGTAGTTTCCACATTTTTGATGTCTCCTTTACCTTTGTACAAAGGTACAAGCACGCTCCTCCTCCATTCATCTGGCATCTTCTCTCCTCGCAACAGTCTGTTGAAAAACTTCACTAAAACTCCACACCTTTATTGCCTAGAGCAATCCATGCTTTCACTGGTATTTCATCAGATCCTTGAGCCTTTCCCTTCTTCATCTTCCTCAACTCAGTCCTGACTTCTTCTCCAGAGATATCTTCCACGTCCCTTTCTCTCCCTTCTGTTCTCGTTTCTCTTCTTTCTCTAGGATTTTCATGTTTGAGTAAGTTGTCAAAATACTCCTTCCATCTCTGTTTCACTTTCTCTTCTTCCATTAGAATCTCCCCAATTTTACTCTTTATTACTCTTATTTGTTGAACATCCTTGCTTTGTCTGTTTTTCTGCTTTGCTATTTTGAACACCTCATTTTCACCCTCCTTTGTTTCCAGTTTTTCGTACAGTTCCTCATATGCCTTGTTTCTTGCCTTTGCCACTTCTCTCTTAGCTTGCTTTCTTGCAGTTTTATAGGCCAACTTGCTTGCATCATCTCTGATGGTATCCCATGCCTTTTTAGCTTTTTTCTTATCCTTCAGCTTCTTTTGTACTTCCTGGTTCCACCACCACGTTTCCCGTCTACCTGCTGTGCTAACTTTTCCTGATGGTTCACCCAGTTCCTTTCTGGCAATGCTTCGTATCATTTCAACTATTCTTTGCCAGTCTTCCTGTCCACTAAGTATTCCGCTTTCAATCACATCAATTTTGAATTTATTGTTCACTTTCGAGTCCTTTAATTTCCACCATTTTATTCTCTTCACTGATTTTGGTGCTTTCCTCCACTTTGTCCAGATGATTATCGCACTGATCACTATTCTGTGCTGTTTTGCTACACTTTCACCGACAACAACTTTTGTATCCACCACCTCCTTGATTCTTCGTCTTCTCACCATGATATAATCCACCTGCGAACTGCGTCCGCCACTGCTGTAGGTGATTCTATGTGCCGGTTTCTTTACAAAATATGTGTTGGTGATCGCTAGTTCCCTTCTCTTAGTAAAATCCACCACTGCTTGCCCTTCATTATTTCTTTTCCCTAATCCGTGTCTTCCCATGCATTCTTCATCACCATTATTCCCTTCTCCTACGTGCCCATTCAGGTCTGCTCCCACCACAATTCTTTCATTCCTTGGTATCTTTTCCACTGTCTCATCTAGGTCCAGCCAGAATATTTCTTTTTCTTCACGTACGCACCCCACCTGTGGCGCATATGCACTGATGACATTCAACATAACACCATCAAGCTCCATCTTCAAGCATATTATCCTGTCTGTTACCCTCCATAATTCCACTACCCTGTCCACATGCTCCTTTTTCAATATGATTCCTACACCATTCTTTTTGTTTCCACTTCCACAGTACCACATTTTATATCTACCACCTATACATCTTGCTCTCTCTTCCTTCCAGCGAGTTTCCTGCACACACAGTATGTCCACCCCTCTACGTTCAAGAAGATCCGCCACTTCTCTTCCTTTACCAGTCATGGTTCCAACATTTAATGTAGCAACCCTCAGCTTGATCTTCTTGGCTTTCTTCCTCTCTTCATTTCTCTCCTTCCTTCTTCTCCACTGCTTTCCACCTCTTCTTTGCATCCAAGTAGCATGTCCACCAGTAACCCTTGGTGCCCTGTCACTGGTAACGGTTGTTGTTTTCCCGGGCCTCGACCGATCCGGTATGAAGTTAGATTTTACAACGCGCATTGAAAAATATTTGGCTGTGTTTTACGCCGAATGCCCTTCCTGTCGCAACCCTCCCCATTTATCCGGGCTTGGGACCGGCACCAAGGCTGCTCTGATTTGAACAACCTTAGAGGCTGGGTTGTAGTAAAGTAGGTAGGTGGTAGGTAAAGTAGGTTGCATCACTATGTTGTCAAATCCTGTAAAAGATGTAGAAGCAGACGTTTTTGTAGATGCTAGCCCCCTATGCAGGTTACCCTATAGAGGTTGTACAGAACCTGCAACTTTTTTCACGTGTAGAGGTTAAATAAAGACAATAACACGCAAACTATTGAACATGCACAAGATGTTACATCTTAATGCAGATTTCGAAAGCCTGTACATTCCAAGAAAAGATAGAGGTTGGGGCCTGATTAATGTAAAAACAGCAACAATAAGGCTTGATCACTAACTAAAACACAAAAAAAGGTAATCTCCAAAGCCAGTGCTTGAACATGAAACATCAGAAGCCAAAAATTCAATATCCAAGAATGCAACTCAATTCTAGATTAAAGTAACCATGCCAGAGATTGAGAACAGAGAAGATACTCGTATATCGGCCTTTGAAATTGCTAAAATCCTTAAACAGGTGTTTAAGTCCAAGATGAAATCAATGATAAAAGAAAAGTGGAAAAGTTGAAAAACAAAGCACTGCATGGCCAGTATCCAAATATACTTGACAAGTTTCATGTAGACACAGTCACTACTAACGAATGATTGTCAAGTAATTGGAAAGGTGAAACAGATTGACTACTTGTAGCAGCTCAAGATCAGTCAACAAACACCACACAAACCAGACAAATTATCAGAAAGTAATATGTGGCCAACAAGTGGAGAGCAAATGCAGAATGTGTTTGAGACATGAAGAGACAGCATGGATCATATTGTATGTGGATGTGAGGTATTATCTAAAATAGAGTACATCTCCAGACACAATTATTCTGCAGCATATCTTCATTGGAGTATCAGTAAAGATCACGATATAGAAACTACAGACAAATGGTACGAACACAAGCCAGAGACCGTGATGCACAATGAACAGAACATCATGTGGGACACGCCAGTAAATACTGATGGAACTATAAAAGCAAACAGACCAGATGTCATCAATAAGGATTCACCGAATTTTAACTCCAAACTGATTAATATGACTGTTCCATTGCACTGAATTAAACGTTGCACTGAAGGAAATTGAAAGAAAAAGCAAGTACAAAGACCTAGAACTAGAAATACAGAGAAAATGGCATATAAAAACCGAAGTAATCCCTTTATTTGTTGATGCACTTGGTACAGTGAAGAAAGACATGATAGAAAACATCAAAAAATTATCAGAAAGAGAGCTACTATGACAGCATTCAACAGATATTGGGATCTGGGCGAATCTTCAAAAAGGTGCTTAGTGTACTAAACAGAATGATTGACTTAAGTAACTGATACCTTAGGAGCATGGTTTGCACTCGGCTAATGCACAAAAAAAAACCAGCAAAGACTGTGATAAATAAAAAATATATAATTAAAATAAAGTTGACTTTAATTAACATTAATTAATACTTTATTACCGGTATCTTGTTCATTAGGTTTAAACGCAATTTCGCTTTTTGCCACAAAAAATATGGTCACTTAATAAAAAATATTTTTTAGAATAAAAAAACTTATAAATTCCTCCATATCTGTGAGTGGCTGTTTATAAAATGTATGAAAACCAGATTGCGTCCTTCTTTGGCTGATCCTACCAACTCTTGATATAAGCATATAAGTCATTGAGGCAAGAGAATTTTGTACAGTATATAAGTTACAATCATTACAAGTTTAGTAACTAGAAAGCTTTGTAAAAGAAACTTACTTTCTGATGTTTTCTCGTCTAGGGTGTTGGTAGTTTGAACTGCAAAAAAATACGACAGTATACAATATATCAATAGAGTTTTTGGAATTTTATCATCTAGTTTTTTTCTAAAGCAATTATCGTACAAAGATAAAGCAAGCATGTCTTCAAATTTTCAGTTATGTGTTATTGTTGTTGTTGGAAAATACTTTACCATACCTCAACTTAATTTTCCTCAATAATTTGATTTCTAAGGTACCGGCAATTAAAGTATAATCCGAGTTTGTTTAAAATTTTTCGTTAACGATCAACAAATTTTTTTGTGCTCCAAAACAAACAAATAACAACAGCAAAGAGTGTAATTGTTTTGGTCTAAATGATTAACAAGAAAACAACTTGAAATTATTTTACTGATAGCCAATGGGACTTAAACTAAATATAATTTAATTGCTGTGTTTGCTGTTTGATTTGGACTTGGTTTGGCGTTTAAAAAACTATAAAATATTTGCAGAGTTCTGTTAAAGTTCCTTTAGCATAACTTGAAATAACCAGCAAAAAATATAATTTAGTATAGTTAAATAAACAATACTTTTTTTACAAAAACAATTACAATTAAAAGCTAGAAACTAATAAGTTATTGCATCAGAAAAAAGTGGCTACATAAAATAGCGATAGAAAAATATTAAAGTTAAAAGATTTGGAAATCGTTTGCAACATGCTTTCATAATTTAAACATTTTGAATCGAATCCAAATATTTACATGAATTTTACTCAAAATGTAAAGCGGCATTTTCTGCTCAGATAAGAGGAAACAAGACAGATCGTGCAAACAATTGATAATTAATTTAACTTGCTTAATTATGTTTAAAGCTAATTATTCTGTAACACCTTACAATTTAGTAACTAATAAATGAACATTGAACACACATTTTTTAAAGTAAGACGACTTTTTATAAAATACTACTAATGTTCCAGTTTTTTGTTGGAAAAAGATTTAAAATTATTCCAAAGAATGCAAGAGTTTCAATTTTTTACCAAATTAATTGTAGAAAAGAAGCTTTTAATATTCAAAAAGTAATTTTTTTCAAAAAAAATCATTTTCTCATATTTAGTTTGGTGTATTGTTATTGTTACGAAATTTTACAAATCAATGCTGCGATTGTTTGGAGCTCGTCCCGTCATTTGATGATTGTACGAGATGATTGTTAATTCAAAATTCTATATAGACTTAAGTTACATTTCTAAATAAAGGTGTCAATTTCTGTTTTCGTTATACGTTTATTTTTACAATCACTAACCGAATAGACTTGTTATGTTGTCATGTACTATGCATAAATATTTAATATTATGCAGCATATTTTTGACAAATCGAACTGAATGTACTATATTACTGTAGAATAAATTGAAATCTAAATCTGAACTTCTTTAGAATTTTTTTTAATAAAAACATTTCTTTGGTAACACAAAAATTTTAAATATCTTTATAAATCTGTTTTTGAACGTTTTAAAATCCAACTTTTTGTTGCGTCTTTAAAAAAAAAGAACGAAATTTTACACCCACTTTTTAAACTCTTAAAACGCTTTGCAACCTAACAAAAATAAAATTTGCACTTTAACAAATTGCCTCCCGTCATAAGAATCTCATTTACGCAAACAGTTTATATACTTTACAGCAGAGGTGTCAAACTCTGGCTCGCCGTATAATTTTATTTGGCCCGCAAAGCAATACCAATTAACTTCTAGAGTTGACCCGCCGATATCATACTGCTAATATTACAAATCCAAGAATGCTCTGCTGGTGTTTTGGTGCATCTGTGAGGTTTCAATAAACGTCATAATGCTTCTTATCAGATTTAATTCCGTAAAAGACAGACCAATTTGTCCTGTCTCCTGAGCCAATGTGGCTGCAATCAAAAACTACAACATTAGAGCAGGGACGTGCTGTTAGGGTAAGCAAGTGAGGCAGTGCCTCACCTGTGGAAATCAAATAAAGCAGAAATGAAATATTGAAGTCATAGTCTCAACAACATTGATGCAACTTGCTATTGCTTGAAACAAAATTAGTAAAAATCATACCGTAGTTGTAGTAATTTAATTAGTTTTGCTCTTTAAACCTAATTTTTGACCGTTTAATCGTTGTATTTTGAGCGTTTCAATCACTTTTTTCAAGCATTCTTGTCAACAAAATTGCTACTACACGATAATGGGGCACTTCAAGATAAAAAAAGAAATTAAAATAAAACAATATAGCGCTTTTTTCTGTATTGGGGAAAATATCTGTCGAAATAAGAGATTTGAGCCATGCTGCAAGTGTGACCTCGTAGAGAAAAGAGTTTTTTTTACTGCCGACATTTGCTAAAACAAGATAAATCAACTTGTTTTCAGTAAGTCGGAATACACGCATTGTGCAACTGCAAAGTAACAAATTTATTTTAAGTTCTACTTACGGAAAAGAATTTTCTATTTAAGCCGAGAAAACTTTTATTATTAAGCTTTCGATTTAATTTTGGTTTATTTACAATTCAGTGTTTGAACCTCAATTTTTGGCAGCATTGTTATATTTATAAAAACATTTTTAATTAACTTAACTAACAAGTATTTGTAAAAACTGATTGCAAATTTTTTTACTTCCATTGTGAAGACAATTGAAACTAATGAAGCAATTGCCATTGTGAACGACAGTAACCCTTCCAACTTTTAGTTTGAAAATGTAGAACATCCGGCAGTATGTTTAGACGACCGTCGGGAACTAAGTAATTCTTAACAAAAAGCACGCCTCTCTTGAAGGAAGTTTAAAAATTTGAAAAGAAAAACAGCTGACAAATTATTTTAGATTGCTGCTTAGTATTTATTTGTTTTTATTCGTGCCGGAAGTAAAAACTGCTCGACTTGAAGACCAATATATATTTGGTCACTTCCCAGTCTCCGCATACGTTTGCTATTTCCTATGTACTGTATAACAATAAACATCAGTAAATTCATTCTTTTTTTCCTTATTATTATTTTTAATATTATTGTTTTGTGATCATTGTTGTATTTCATATTGAATCGTATAAAATAAATTTTTTTCGATTCTGTTCTCTTCTGAAAGAGATGGAGAACAACTATTTTAAGTACTTACCAATTGTGGGCGCAGCTGTTGTCATGGAACCAATGTCTGGTCCCACTTCTGAAATAAAACGTACACAAATATAAAATTACATGAATCAGCAATCATGGACTGGAATTTGTAGCTAGAGTTTGAGCTTTAGGTAAAACTCTAAAGTATTACAAGACAGTGTCAGCTTTGCCCTTTGTATAAAAGTAATGATGTGAGCACCAACAAATTTCATGAAGGAAGTTCAATCTACTGTATTGATATTTTTTACAATATAAATTCGTATCGAACAAAAAAAAAGAAAACGTTTTATCGATCTCAAATAAGTACAAAAGTTTTGATTTAAAAATCATTTCTCAGGGTTATTTGGCCAAGTTAAATGACCAGTACTAATAACAACTAATTTGAAAGCATTCAAAACTTAGGTCAATTTCGTGTTAAAGTGATAGACTGAAAAATTTGAAATGCAAGTATTTTACCATAAATAAGTGCACGGAATCCAGTGCATGTTACGATTACATTGGATGTAAATCGAATAATAACTGTTCCTGTTCTGGTTACATTGAAAGGTTGTCTTCTTCCCGAATATGTTAGATTTTCTTGAGTAGCGCTTATAATCTATAATTTTTTCTTTTTTTATTCTATTTTTCCATTACAAAAACTTTAACAATCTTTTAAAAGGCTGATGTTTATATAGTTTTTTTCTAAACTAGAAAATTTAGCACATTTTTTCATCACTGAACATATAAATACTGTAATTTGTAACGATTTATGCATTGGCACTTAGAAAAATACTAAATTACATACTACTAATGAGATATGATAAGGGCTAAACTTTAAAACAACTGTTAAATATAGAAAGTGTGGAGAAATAAGGTTGTGATTAATATCAATTAATCACATCAGGTTTAATTAATATTCGCAATCACGTTTTACTAACGTTTAACTTATCGAAAATCGCTTCTGTGTTGAAATTAACAAAGTCAATGCGGATGCGAGTTTGTTGAGTTTTTGGTTCAAGAATCCATTCACAGCTTCTATAGTTTGCATAATTATTTGGATAACCCGGAGATGTTATTTCTTGTACAGAAGTGTTGACGTAAATTGTAGATCCACACATATCTACAATGTTAAAAATATTGTTCATATTTTGGTAATTTCACCCAAAATACAAGTTAAGCTACAAAAAATTTTAAAATAAAATTTTAAAATACAAACAAATAATTTGTTTACAGCGAAAACGACATGTCGAAATAAGGCATTTTCTTTATGTCAGAATTTAAAATACAAACAAATAATTTTTTTACAGCAAAAATGACATCTCGAAATAAGGCATTTTCTTTTTGTCAGATTTTCGTCGCCCCCGAAACCCGTCATAAAACTATTATTATTTTTATTGATCTGTTTCAATGCAAAATGATGCTTTTTGGTGTCTGAAACAGCGGAAATACATTTCAACGCTTTATTGGCAAGGTCACACAAGTTATAGATTTTATTTTTCTTATGTGGATGATAAACTGGTCTAAAGCATGAACTCCAGCTTAACAGTGAAATGTCTCGTTTTTACAAATATATGCTCTTACAATATATCACAAATAATTGTTTACAATATATTTACAAATATATTACAAATAAGTGCACGGAATCCAGTGCGTGTTACGACTCTATCAGATGTAAATCGAATAATAACTGTTCCTGTTCTGGTTACATTGAAAGGTTGTCTTCTTCCCGAATATCTATGATTTCCATTAGCGGCGTTTGTAATCTATAATTGTTTCGTCTTTTAGAGTCATTAAAGCGTCTTTTTTTCCATTACAAAAACTTTAACAATCTTTTAAAAGGCTGATGTTTATATAGTTTTTTCTAAACTAAAAAATTTAGCATATTTTTTTATCATTGAACATAAAAATAATTTGTAACGATTTATGACATTGGCACTTGGAAATATACTAAAACCAGTGAGTGCCAATGAGATATGAAATGATAAGGGTTAAACTTTAAAACAACCATACAATATAGAAAGTGTGGAGAAATAAGGTTGTAATTAATATCAATTAATCACATCAAGTTTAACTTCTATTCACAATCACGTTTTACTAACGTGTAAGAAATCAAAATTCGATTCTGTGTTGAAAGCAACAAAGTCAATGTTGAATGGAGTTTGTTGAGTGTGTGGTTCAAGAATCCATTCACAGTTTTTACGGTTTGGATAACTATTTGGATAACCCGGAGATGTTATTTCTTGTATAGAAGTATTGACGTAAATAGTTGATCCACACATATCTACAATGTTAAATATATTGTTCATATTTTGGTAATTTCACCCAAAATACAAGTTATGCTTCAAATAATTTTAAAATAAAAGTTTAAATTAAAATTTAAAATACAAACAAAAATTTTTTTATAGCAAAAATGACCTCTCGAAATAAGGCATTTTCTTTATGTCAGATTTCCGTCGCTCTCGAAACCCGTCATAAAACTATTCTTATTAGACTTATTGATTTGTTTCAATGCAAAATGATGTTTTTAGGTGTTTGAAACAGCGGAAATACTTTTCAACGTTTTACTGACAAGGTCACACAAGTTATAGATTTTGCTTTTCTTATGTGGGTGATAAACTGGTCGCTTGGCATTCGCTCAAACAGCATGAAGTGCAGCTTAACAGTAAAATGTCTCGTTTTTCCTTTTTTTTGAAATGATAATGATAAATGTCATTTTTTTGGTATGATAAAGATATTGTTATAACCGTTTCATTCAACGTTGTGCAGATATTTTCCTCAACCAAGTGCTCTCTCCAAGAAAGGTAAGAAAGCTTTCCAATGTAATATCGCATTTTTCTTTTTTTGGGAAATTATCTGTCGAAATGAGAAAGATTTGAGCCACGCCGCAAGTGTGACCTCGTAGAGGAAAGAGTTTTTTTTACTGCCGACATTTGCTAAAACAAGATAAATCAATTTGTTTTCAGTAAGTCGGAATACACGCATTGTGCAATTGCAAAGTAATAAATTTATTTTAAGTTGTACTAATAGAAAATGATTTTCTACTTAAGCTGAGAAAACTTTTAACATTAAGCTTTCAATATAATTTTGATTTATTTTCAATTCAGTGTTTGAACCCCAATTTTTGGCAGCATTTTTATATTTTAAACATACATTTCTAACTAATTATACCTTATCTTAAATTTGTAAAAACTAATTGCGAAATTTTTTACTTCCATTGTACAGTAAAAACAATTGAAACTAATGAAACATTTGCCATTGTGAACAACAATAACTCATCCAGTTGTAGTTTGAAAATATAGTTGTCCGCTTGTATTTTTAGACGACCGTTAGGAACTAAATTTCAAGTAAATTTAAGCCAGTAGTTTTTAACAAAAGTCACGCCTCTCTTGAAGGGAGTTTAAAAAGTTCTTTGCAGTGGTGGATATTCAAAATTTGGGGACTGAGGCAAAATCCAAATTAGCGGCCCCCAAAAATGACGTTACAAGAATTCGATTACCATTTTACCAATGCCATCTAGAAAGATAAGCTACGAAATGTTGGAAAAAAATTGATTCTGATACAAAACTTGAAATAACTCAAATCAGTAGTAGACACAAAAAGTTATCATGAAAGATTTACACGTGATTCAACAATTAGTTGAACGACACCTGATCGAAATGACACTTAGTCGAAATGACATTTGATCAAATAATGAAAGAAAAAATTTACAACTTTGAATCTATCTTAATTTTGTCAATTTTTTGTCCCAAAAACATAGTACTTTAAATCTGCCCCGGTTTTGTTGATTTTTGGTCCCAAAATCATAAATCTCTAAAAATAAGATCTTTTCTGTGAATCTGTCTCTGATTTCTAAAGAGGTCTATAAGGGTGGAGCCATGGCACAATGCTTCCCCTTCTAAATAACTGACTACGTAAAAAAAATGCAAAAAAATAACACCAATAAGCATCTAATGAATAACCATAACAAAAGATCTACTTGTTGAACCCTTAAAACTTGTTGCCGCTCGTTGCCCAAAGACCTTGTTAAAAAACCTTGACCTTGACATTGGCAAAAAAATTACTGCTTTTTATGAATCTAATTTACAGTAACAAAGAGATTGTTTAATTACAGAAACATACAAAAACAAATCTTTTTTTTATCAACTGTTTTTTCAATCAAGTGCCGCTTCGATCAAATGTCGTTTCGATAAAGTGTCGTTCAATCAATTGTCGTAGCACCGGGTTTACAAACTAAAAACACAATTAGGATAAAAGTTAAAATAATGTGAAAACCTTTTTTTCTCTACACTTTTTTACTGTTCTATTGTCTTTTAATTGGTCTGCATATCCTTCATTTTTTAAAGTGGGAGGAAGGAGTTTAAAAGTTTAAAGGAAATTTTAAACTCCTTCCTCCCATGCATATGCTTATGGCCAAAATCCTTTTTCTTGGACAGACTTGAATTCAGTGATGGGATTTAGGAAGTTTGCACCGGTTTGCGCGAACACATTCTTCTGAATTTCATAACGTTCAGCGAGCGCGTTCTTAATTTAACGTAATCTCTGTATTTTTATATCTCTAATGATGAAAGAACCTATTATTCATAACTTCTATACTATAGGGGAAAGAACCTGTTTATTTTTTTTAATTTTTTAATTTCATCATTGCTGAAACTCGATTTGACCTTTTTTTACAAAAACAAGGACTAAACCCAAGTCCTCAAATTAATAATTGTTGATTTGGAATTGGTTTTATGTGCTTAGTAAGCTAGGTTATATGCAATGCATAGAAAAGAATTGGGAAAATGGTTTTGAAAATTCGAATTTTGTACACTCAGATTCATGCTTTCATGGACTTATATTAAATATCAACAATTATGCCGATTCCACAACGTACAACAAGTTTTATCATAAGAATCAAAAAATCTATGGCCTAAAACATTGTTAGAAACAGAAGCTTTAGTTATGGTTTTTTAACACAAAAAAGATTAAGAAATGCTGGTAATACGAATTTTTGTGAAATATGAATTCCTTAATTTTTATAAAAAAAATTTAAATTACTTTCGAAAGCTAACAAAGTTTGTAAAAAAATATAATTATGCTTGCTTTTAGGCAAATGAGTCAAAAAAATACTAACCCAAAAAACAAATTTGTTAATGTATTAATATATTATAAAGCAGCCAATTATTTATTTAATATTTTCAGCTTATGCTGCTTTAATTAAATCTTTTGAAGATTTTTATCTTGAAGGAATAGAAATATGCAATGCAAACTTGCAATAAAGCTAGCTTTAAACTAAAATTGTAAAAATAATAGAAGTGTTGTGAAATATTCTCAAAACCATTTAATGTTATGATTGTTTGTGCAAGATAGACCAACTGATAATTACGATTAAATTTAATGTAAAATGCCATTTAGCTTATTCTATGTTAGGTTACCTTTTAAAATTGTCATTTAAAATCGAAATAATTTACCTAAATAATTTCTAATTCAATTTTTTTCAGAATGACAATATAGAAAATTTTAACTTTAATCAAGCAGTTGTTTTTACCAGATCACCTCACAAACCAGTTGTCAAAATATCAATTTTGAAAAATGCTAAACCCCTTAAAAAAAGCTGCAATCAAGTCTTGAAAGTCAAGTGAATGAATAAATTGCATATGCATCAATTTAAAACTTTAAAAAAAAGTGAAAATTTTCATATAAATTTGGTTGATGGTAAAACATTTAAAGACTGGATTTAGTGTTCTATTATTTTCTATTGTACATAAAGCATTTGCTACAAAAAGAAAAAAAGTATTTTTTATCACTAGTGTTTGTAAATTTTTTAGTTATGTTGTTGTTTTTAGTCACTATTTTGTTGCAATTATGGAAAGTAATTAATATTGTATGCATAAATACAACTAATTTTAAGTAGTGTTTTTATAAATTTAGAAAAATTTAAATTCAAAACAAGATTTTTTTTTTTCTTAGGCATATTTTTAGTTGTAGAGTTGTTACTGCTAAATGTCAATTACATTTGGATAACTTTTATAGCAATTTGACTATTAAGAAATTTACATTATGTAGTTGTTTTGCAATATGTATAGAAACTGAAAAGATTTTATGGATTGTTGTTTTAAATTTTAAGTGTTCTGCCAACATTACCCTATATGCCATATTATGCAACATAAATTTTACCTATTTGATTAAAACAGTGTTGCAAAGACTCGAGATGTTGCAAACAGCGTTTACCGAGTAGAAAAAAAATAGTTCTAATAAAAGAAATTCGATGATTCTATTCAGAAATTACGAAAAAAAAGCAGCCAGCCACTGGCAGCTAGACATTTGATTGCCAGTTGCCGAATTGTTAAGCTTCTTGGCAAACATAAGGCAGACGGATTACCGCTGCAACAACCAAATTTGTCCATGAGAAACAGCTGTCTGCAAAACTTCGTTGCGATCATCAAACGAAATCTTAGTTGATTAGGGTAGATTTCGTGAACGAATCTGTAGTTTGCAAATGAAAAAGATTTTAAGATGAAACTTAATAATCTATAAAAATGTCTTAACTTAAAATTTGTCTTTAGATCGTTTGTTGCTGGGCTTTCAAAAACTTTTTACCTGACAATTGAAATTCTGATTTTGCATCAAAGCGCAGCCGTATATAAACGGACTTGACCATTTGCTTGGGTATTTTAACGTCACAGAGAATTTTTTGGAAATTTTACTAAATAAAATCAAGCCGTGTACATTATTGGTTGGCATTCCAGAATGCCAGCGGACGTGCTACGTTAAGCAGCTGTGGCTGCCAGCGGACGCGTAAGGGTTAAATCCATAAAAAACAAAGATATTTCGGTATCACTTTGCTCTCACCTTTAACGTGTTTTCTTTTAATCGTTTAAGTTCTAAAATCTTTAATGTAATTGTTCAAATTTTAAAACTGATTATGACTTTTTAGTTTTAAAAGTGTTTAACTGTTAAGTATACAACAAGTTAAAGTTAAAAGAAATAAAGATGCTCATGCAATTTTTAGTGAACGTCTGAGCGACCATGTTTGATTATTTTCAATCTTACTATTTGCGCAGTCTACTAAACTAAACAAAAGTTGTTGTTACGTAATGCAAATCGCTTCTTCGGAGAAAATTAGATTATTTTTTGTGACTTATCGAAATACAATAAGTCGTAGCTGCCAACAGTGAGAAAATGTGATATATTTGACGCCTTTAACAGATCGATCTACTTGTAGGCTTTTTTTAAATTAAATGTATTAACCTGTATCTTCGAAATTTAAATTAAATCTATCGAAATACAATGAGTCGTAGCTGCCAACAGTGAGAAAATGTGATATATTTGACGCCTTTAACAGATCGATCTACTTATAGGCTTTTTTTAAATTAAATGTATTAACCTGTATCCGTTCTAAATGACTTAAATGCATCGTCCTAACTAAATAATCTCAATGTGACCTCGCTTTGGCAGTAATCTGTATAAGGGCATAAAATTGATTTTTTATTGTTAAATTTTGTCGTCCGAGCCACGTGGCCCAATTCGGGTTTATTACAAATAGAGAGAGATTGCTATCATCGGACAGTAACCAGAATTTAGGTCTGAAAACGGTGACCATTTTATTGTTTATGCTGTATTGTGTTCAGTAGCTGCGGCGTGAAACCGCAGATAAAGAATAAATTCAAGCCTCTCTTTCATATTCAAGTTACAGCTATATTTTTCTGAATCGGACGTCATAGAGTTACGCATACTAAATAAGGGTAGTTTGTAACTGGAAAGGATTTCGCTGCTCTTATTTAAACAAGTTCAGCACTAGACGGATATAGCTATTGAATTCCGTAAATCGTCAAACGCCAGCATTCTCTCAACGAAGAGTGAATCGCGAATCCTTTTTTCATTTAACAAAAAATTGAATTTTTAATTTTCTCTCTTCTCCAATTGTTTGTATAGGTATAAGGTAAAAATAAGACAAATATGAGTTGTGTTGTACCAACTGTGTGTAAATTTGGTTTTGAAAATTATGAAACAAAAAAAGAAGGCTTAAAAACTCGGCATTTTGCAAAATGCAAGGTTTGCGACATCTAAAGAGAAAGCATCCAAATGAGTAAGTACACAACTTTTATATTAAGCATAGTTTAGATCATTTTTTTATCATGTAGCTGATGTTGACTGCTTTAAAAAACACGGGCGTGCGCTAGAACGGCACGGAGGGAATTTTATTTGCCTCCGCTAAAAATTTTGTTTTATTAAAAAATTCTTACAATTGCCATTATAGCTGGGTTCTCACCGAAAGGGTTTGTTAATGCAGGCGGAAAGGGTAAAACGAGTTGAAATATTAACCAATTAAAAATTGTTTTTGGCAAGGTTTTGCCCCCTAAAAACCAATCACCGGAAGCCTGTCTGGGATCATAGGCCTACAAGAGTAAAGTCTTATTCAAATGGAATAAAACTATTATAACTCTTATAGTTTTTTTGTGAAAGTTTCTCTTTCAGTGCTTTACGTATATAAGGCTATAATGTTAAAGGAGTGAAAAATTTTTAATTGTAAAATTAGTTTTTTTTGGGACTGCTGCAAATTTTTTTGTATTTATTTAACTATTAATTTTCAACATAAAATGAATTCAAAACATATACAGTATATAAGCTATGTATACTGTAAGTTTTTGTCAAGGACGGTGCAAGTTAAAAAAACAAAAAAATTTACCGGTGCAAAATGTCTAAAGCCCGGTATCAAATATATTTGATTCAGTGTTTATCGCTTTTTTTTTCTACATTGAAATTTACGTTCGTGCAATTTTGTTAGAACTGCAATTGAAGAGCTTTTTATGGTAAAACTTGAAAATCAATTTGGTCGAAAGTTTTAAAAATTAAAATGCGGTAAATCGTATAAACATATGCCACTTGTGGTTTTAAATTAAAAAGTTTTGCTTTTATTGTAAACAATTTTAAAATTTTACAGTTTTTGATTTCGGCATCAGTAGTCTAATTGCTATTTAAAAGTTACCGGCAGCTTTTATTCTGATAGCTTTATTAGCTTCTGATAAAGAGACCAGAGCTGATGCAGACATGAAAGCTAATCATTTTAAGTTAAAAAAAACTTTTTCGGTTTGCCAAATTTAAACTTGAGATAGTTTTTGGTAACAATAACTCATTGTAGTGTAGGGTGTTTAATGTTATCTTTTAAATTGTTTTTAATTTTATTTACAAGTGAAATTGTCAGATTGATAATTGAGTGTAAAAGAAGAGGTCCAACTCTGCAGCATTAACATAAGAACAACCTTTGTGCGGCAATAAATTTATTATTGAAATATTAGCTTTTGAAGCTTTGCGTTATCTTTAGCAAGTGATGGTTTTGTAAATTATATAACGAACTGTTTTAGATACAAAGATTATCAACAGCAATGTGCAAATTGTCAACGCTTCTCATTTGTCATTAAACCAGCAGGCAAGCATGAAAGATTATTTTTCATCGCAAAATCCAGCAACCCAGAGCAACATCAATCCTAAAGCATTTCTAATCACCGAATCTTTGATAACTGATCTAATAGTCCGGGAAGGATTGCCACTAAGATTAGTTGGATCTACAGGTTTTGTAAATTTTTTAAATTGTGTACATCTTCAATATAAACCCTCTTCTCGCCAAACAGTTCGAAAAAAATTTTAAAAAAAGCAGATGATATGAAACTCAAAATTATGAAACAATTCCAAAATTGCCAAACTGTGAGTATAACAGAGAAACATATGGTCCGACAGAAAAATGCGCTTTTTTCTAGGAGTTGCGGCACACGTTGTCGTACAAGAAAAAGAAGCCCATCTACTAAAGTTTTTCACACTAGCGTGCGAGCAATTTGTCGGACGGCATTCGGGAGAAAATATTGCAGCAGCTTTTGAAAAAATAGTTTAGCAATTTGAAATAAAAACAAAATTACATACAGTACATCATTAAGGACAATGCTGCAAATATGAAAAAAGCGTTTAACACTTGTTTCCCTAGTTTTGAAGAAAATTTTCCCACGTTAAATGAGCGCGCAAATACAAGCAGCCTCTTATCGGAAAATACTGACCAGGAAGATATTGACAACGAGTTTTCTATGTTTGCTTTGGATTAAGCCGATCAAATAGAAGTGGATGCTGAATTAAAAACTATTACAAGCAACATTCGTCTATCGTGCTTTTCTCACTCTCTTCAACTTGTCATCCGTGACGGAATAAATCATTCAAAAAGTATGAGCTTTACGCGCTTATCCTTTCTTTCAACAAAAATGCTGTAGGCATATAATTTCATTTTCATGGGATCATAATACATGATCAAAAGTAAAGCAATTGCAGTAGTTTTTATTTCTGGTTTTAAAATTATGCAATTATCAAAGTTTAACTTATATCGTATTCTAGAAGTCAACTGAACCGTTTATACCTAAGTGTAGTTCAGTTTTATGAAAACTGGACGCAACACCAACGATCATATAGATTTATAAAACAATAAGAAAATTTAACAATTTTAAGCAGCCAGTGTGTTTTTTTCTCAGATTATTCTTGTTTTCGTAGGTATCAGAGGAGCTCTCTCCAAAGCATCAAAGCTCTCTAGTTTGATGCACACAAGTACCAATTTTTCTGAAACATTCACAAATATTTTCGGCGAACATCGACGCAATCCAGCTCTGGTGTGTAGTTGTTGGAACTCTATGTTCAAGCAAATCGCCAGTGTAACGGCCTTAGATCATTCAAAACTATCTACAGTATGCAGCAACGCAAATTGCATGGAACTGGACTTTTCTCCTTGCGAGTGGCTACAGCTCGAAGAATTTGTGGAATTGCTGCACCCATTTTATGAGGCAACTATGTTGACCCAAGGAGAAGGTGCCCCAATAATAAGTTTGGTGTTGCCCACAGTATTATCATTAAAAAAACATTTGGTTGAGTTTATAAAGAAAAAATCAAAACACTTAAAATTCATAGCAGAACGAATACTGCAATCTTTGACAACTCGCTTTTCCGGAATTTTTAAAAACGTAGAAACAAGATTTTCTGCTTTAAGAAGTTCCGACACTTGGTTTGTTGATGAGCCTTTTGGAGGTACTATTTATGTTGTGGCGGCAACACTTGATCCAATGTTTGGGTTTGGAATGGGTGAAAGAAACCAGAACAAGTGATGAAGAAAAAGAAAGCCTGACTTCAAGCGTAAAAGGCAAGCTTTATTTTATTTTTATTTTTTGAAGTAATTTTTAAGTTTTGCATTCCATAAAGTATAACAAAAAACTTATAAGAAACTTGACAGTTGTTTTCTCAGCAAAGATTTTTTAAAGTGCATAATACAGGATTGAAAATATACAGTGTAATAACAATTTTCATAACGCAATGTTTGGAAATCTTTTTTAACACTCGAACACCATTTTATTGAGAATGTTCTCTATTTTTTGCATATTTTCAAAGCATTCTCTCCAAAATTATAGAAAAGCTACATTAAACTAGTAAAATAAAACGTTTCGTAAAATTTACATTTAAGAAATGTAAAGTACTAATTATGTAAGATGCCCAATATTGTGAATAACGGCTAATTATTTGCCAGGTAATAGAATAAATTGTTAAAAAGTAGGCTATACATGCAGTAATACAAATTTCGTAATTCTTGCTGTCAGGTGACATTTATCCGAAGAAATCCGTTTAAATATAAATTTACTAACTATTTCCTGTCCTATATTAAATAATTTTTCAAAAAAATGTTTTCTGTTCTGATATTTGTTATGTTTTTAGAGCTGATTATGGCGGAATGCAACAGGGGTCCTGCTTTGACTAATCCAGATACAGCGACTAGTGAGAGTGAAGATCAACCACCCTGCAAAGTTCCGTCTTTGTTTGCTGCGTACAGCAAGGCTCGTCAAAAACTGCCAAGAGAAAAAATGTTACTTTCAGGGGACTACTTAAAAGTTACTTCGATTCAATTATTCATACCAATACGAATTATACCAACACTTTAACATTTTGGTGCATAAATTCTGCAAAATTTTATTTTCTTTATCAATTGGCTATTAAAGGATTGTCTGTGCCCGCAACAAGTGCACCCGTTAAACGTTTGTTCAGTACTTGAGCCTTGATTTTTTTTTTATTTTTTATTTTAATCTCTATATTTATCCTCCTGACTCGCAGGAAAGCGACGGAGGCGCTATACATAGGGTAGGCAATTACCCCGACCTGCTTCCGGAGATGCCAAGATATTGCTGTCCGCTTGTAATTTAGTAGAGATATTACTGTAATTTAGAACTGCTTGTCAAGACCACCAAGCAGGGGAAAGTGCCGTAAAGTGTTTTTCCCAAGAACACAACAGAATGGCGCAAGTGGGTTTTGAACCGAGACCATGTTGATCATCAGTCCGATTCAAAACCCACTTGCGCCATTCTGTTGTGTTCTTGGGAAAAACACTTTACGGCACTTTCCCCTGCTTGGTGGTCTTGACAACATGATGATGCGACCGCACAGGTCTCGCATCGGCAGTGATTTATTGTCTGCTTTGACAACATTAAAAAGCAATTATGATTTAAAAAAAAGACATTGTGAATCACAAACTTGTGCTTAATCGGTGCCCTAGCTTGTTAAGAGCTAAAAAATTGACCAGAAATTTTGTAGCTCGCACATTGATTATACTGTTTTTGATTTGAAGCTATTGAGTAAGTAGCGTGTATATCGCAAAACGTAACTTCAACTTGCTAAGATTTGTATAAAAACTCAAGTGGGCGTCATTATTTATTCAAAAGAATTAACATTTAATGCATCTAGCAATATAAGCAATAAGCATACTTTTATACAAAACTAAAAGCTTTTACAACATAGGCCTAAGCTATAAACTACTAAGATCACGAATTGTTGATTTGACATTCAGATTTTTTTTTTAAATGCAAATTTTATGACTTGCGGACTTGGACTCGGACTCGTAGATTTTTTTTTTGAACTCGAACTCGTGCATCAAGAACTCGGACGCGAACTCGGACTCATAAGTTAGGGACTCGGACTCATAAGTTAGGGACTCGCACTCGGATTCGTAATAAAGGCAAAGTTTACAACACTGGCTGAAAACTTTTAAATTTTTAAGGTTCATGAAACCATGTAAAATACCACAAAATAAAACTACATGCGGCATTTTCAAAAAGGGGGCCCCTCGATAACTGTAAAAAAGGAGGGGCTCGAGGCGATTGCCTCACTTGCCTCACCCAATATCCACAACTGGTCCTTTGCAAGCAGTTCATATTTCAGTCATATCTCTATAAAACTAAAAAGCAAAATAAAAATTTGAAACAGACAGCAATATCTTGGTATCTCCGGAAGTGGGTCGGGATAATTGCTTGTCGTAAGTATAGCGCCTCGGATGCTTTTCTTCAAGGCAGGAGGATAAATATAGAAATGACAATAAACAAACTATAGGTTTGGGACAACGTTGTGACTCGGGAGGCCACCATCTCTTCACTTTTATAAACAATCGAAGGCCATAATGAATAAATATATATATAGGGTGTTCAAATTATTGCATACATAAATTTCATTACAACAAGAACTTGTTTGCTTTATTTTGGATAAATTTATAAAATCAAATAATAAGTTTTTTGTAAGGAAGGAGTTTGATCCAAGTTAACATGTTCCATAATCTGAAACAATCATTAAAATTAAATAGCAAAACAAGTTTTATTACTATAATTCCGTGCCGATTGCGACCCAGAAATTACTTGCTAAAAATTGGCTTTCCTAGCCTTTAAGATTGGGGCACCCGTGATGAAATTCTAACTGTTTGTGGTTTAATAATGGCATCATGTTATGCAACTACACTTCTGCCACATCGAACTAAAAAATTCGAAATAAAAATTTTATTAATCGTGTCGCGGGCAATATTCTGGGCACTCACAGGACAACATCATCATCATGTGGGACATGCCAGTATTGACTGGCATTTCCCACATAATGATGATGTTGTTCTCTTCATTGTGCATCACGGTCTATGGCTTGTGTTCGTACCATTTGTATTTAGTTTCTATATTGTAATCTTTACTGATACTCCAATGAAAATATGCTGCAGAATAATTGTGTCTTGAGATGTACTCTATTTTGGCCAATACCTCACATCCACATACAATATGATCCACTGTCTCTTCATGTCGCGAACATATTCTGTCTGCATTTGCTCTCCACTTGTTGGCCACAACAGACTTGTCAAGTATATTTGGATACTGGCCATGCAGTGCTTTAATTTTCCGCTTTTCTTCTATCATTGATTTCATCTTGGACTTAAACACCCGTTTAAGAACTTTAGCATTTTCAAAGACCGATAAACGAGTATCTTCTCTGTTTTCAATCTCTGGCATGGTTACTTTGTCAATGTGGATGCGAGTTGGTTGAGTTTTTGGTTCAAGAATCCATTCACAGTTTCTATAGTTTGCATAATTATCAGGATAACTCGGAGAGGTTATTTGTTGTACAGAAGTATTGACGTAAATAGTAGATCCACACATATATACAATACTAAAAATATTGTTGATATTTTGTTCACCCAAAGTACAAGTTATGCTTCAAATAATTTTTAAACAAAATTTTAAAATAGGATTTAAAACAGAAACAAATAATTTGTTTACAGCGAAAATGACATCTCGAAAATTACAACGCATTTCGTTATGCCAGATTTCCGTCGTTCCCGAAAGCCGTCATAAAACTATTATTCTTAGACTTATTGATTTGTTTATGCATGCAAAATGATGCTTTTTGGTGTCTGAAACAGCGGAAATACTTTTCAACGTTTTCTTGACAAGGTCACGCAATTTATAGATTTTGCTTTCCTTATGTGGGTGATAAACTGGTCTAGAGCATGAACTCCAGCTTAACAGTGAAATGTCTCGTTTTTACAAATATATGGTCTTACTCCTCTTGAGATAAATGTTCTATTGCAGTTTTCATAGTTGCATTTCAAGGCATATAATGAATAAGCATTTTGTTAAAGCTCTCCTCAACAAAATAAACGCAATCGCTATTTTTCCCAAACTAACAAACTTGTGTGCCCCTCGCCTTATTTTAGAATGATAAACTATTACGAACGTTTCACTCAACGTTGTGCAGAAGTTTTCCTCAACCAAATGCTTTCTCCAAAAAAGTTAAAACGTCCGGCTGTATTTTTAGACGACCGTCGGGAACTCAGTTTCATGTTGATTTAAGCCAGTAATTCTAACAAAAGTCACGCCTCTCTTCAATAGAATTTTAAAAATTCGGGAGAGTCAGTTTTAGTTACACATTTTTAACAATGCATATATTTTGCCAACTTCAAAAATACTATTTGTTTTCAATTAAGTGTACATGAAAATTGAAGTCACATCTTTCATTTCAAAAAAGTACTTTTTAGTGCACTATCCACGATTTTAATATTTTGGTACTACAATGTTGTTTTTTACTTCACCAAAAAAAATTTATTAGGAAATGCCGAAACGCTTTTGAATCTTTTGGAGGTCATAGGTCAACGCACAAGCAAAAGTTCTACCAAAAGTCTTAAAGCAGTGTTACTTCACAATGGCAATATATATATCCGTCAATTCCACTTGCTTATTCATTACAGATAAAAGAAGACTATAAAAATGTCAACCAACTGCTCATTAAAATCAATTATTCTCAGTTTAAGTGGTATGTTTGTGGTAACTTTAAAATACTAGGAGTTTTGCTGGGTTTGCAGAGTGGATACACAAAATACTCTAGCTTTTTGTGCTTGTGGAATAATAGAGCTGACGGTGAGCACTATGAGAAAATGCATTGGCCGACACTGGAAGAACTAACACCAGGAATGCACAATGTCATCAGGGAGCCTCTTGTAAGCCGGGAAAAGGTTTTACTGCCACCTCTTTATATCAAATTAGGTCTAGTTAAACAGTTCGTTAAAGCTTTGGATTTTAAAGAAGTTTTTCAATAAATCCATTCAATGTTTTCTCAACTATCAGATGCCAAAATAAACGGAGGAATATTTGCTGGTCCCCAGATAAGCATATTGTTAAAATCTGAAAGCTTGGAAGCAAAAATGAATGAAACAGAAAAGGAAGCGTGGCAAGCATTTCGAGGTGTGGTTAATGGATTTTTGGGAAATAAAAGAAACCAAGATTACAAAGAGTTAGTGAAAAAACTTATCAAAAGTTACTAAAACATTGGTTGTCGCATGTCTGTAAAACCGCACTTCTTATGCTCTCATCTGGACTTTTTTCAAAAAAATCTTGGTGACTTTAGTGAGGAGCATGGTGAGAGATTTCACCAGGAAATTGATCCCATGGAAAAACGATATAAAGGTTTGATAAGGCAAGATAAGAGCGGTCATAAAAGAAAAGCTTGCTCAACAGTGCATTTTTGAGTGACTATTACTATTGGAAAAAATCTGTGTTTATTTGAACCTTCCTTTTTATAAACGTTTTAAAGCTAATTTTTGTATTTAATAAACTAAGCACAACCCTGATATGCAGATATAACCTGCTGCAAGAATCAAACACAAGTCGCTAACTACAGCTACGTCGGATCAAACAAAAAGTTTGAATATCTAAAAAAGTAATGATGTTACAAAAAAACTACCTGGATTTTTGAATTCAGCACCCAAAAATACATAAAGTAGCACTAAAAAAAGTAGCCAAACAAAAATTGTGGTTACCGTACGTAGTGTTATCAGTAATAACAATTTTTTACATCTGCTGATTTCGACTTGTAAAGAAATTAAAACAACTTCATTAACCAACTTTAACTCTTTTTTTGTAGATAAGACACACTCTGGTTGCACTGTTACCATTCTTCTTTCATCAGTTAACGCCCGCACCGATCGGCAACGCACTTACCAAAATAAATGTTGCGGCTGTTTATCTCAACATTCCAGCACATCATGGGCCAACTCCAATTTTGCAATCCTTAGATACGTATGGCTCACTTCTCGCAAAGAACCAACCGCAAAATTATTTCAATATAAAAATCACTGCGATATGTAACCACTTTCGTAAGCAAATAATCGGCCCCTGGTATTCTTTCGCACACTGTGAGATCCAAAAAGATTTCTGGCTTACGGAAACTTAAATTCATGTTTGTCCAGTGACCGCGCACTCAACTGTCATCGGTATTAAAAAGTTTAAGTTGATACAAAACATTTCATTGCAGTTTCATCTGCCTAGCTTCTGTATTGTTCCAAAAATAAAGAGTTGGCAATCACTCTCCATTCATAAATACGATGTCCTATTTCTGTTTTTTCGTGCTTTCCAAAACAATCGATTGACAACCAACTGGAACAATTCTTATTCCTTGCAAATGCACAGAGATAAAGCGTCTCCTATTCAAACTCCTCGTACGCCCCATAATTTAACTTCAGCACCCTTCATATCGTGAATTTTGTTAATTCTTAATACGTAGAGATCCCAGATTCATCACAGGAAAGCTTAAACGACCTTACTTCAAACCTGGACTTTTTTCAATGTGAATCCAACATTTATTTGCAATTACTTTGTCTTTCTTATGCCGACAATTTTCACACTATGTTTTCTTTTCACTTCTTTTTATAACTATTGCATTCATAACTGCATGTGACATTCTACAAGAAATCGTTTGTCATCCAATGAAAACAACCCTGCTTCAGAGCAAGGTTTTTAGCATTTTCATTTACGTCGAGTATGAACAAATGTGGAAACTAAATTATTTAACCCTAATTAATACTTTCTTTAAAATAATATCTCAAGTAATTGCTTTTTCATATTTTGTACATTCAAATTTTTTAGATTTAAGCTAAAGTGCATTATGAAAGCGATTTTGAATGGAGGTTTACTTAATTAAATAATAACAACGTATTATTTTATACGTATATAGCATTATCCAGTTGGAAATGTTCCTGAAAGTCTAATTTAAATTACTAATCCAAACCAGGGTTGTCTTTCGTTTTAATGTCTTTGTTTATTGTTGTCTTTGGTTTCAATTTAAACAAAAACAAAAACTCTACTTTTATATTTCTAGTAAATTAGACATTTTAATAGTTATTTTTTATATCATTGAAACCTAGATTTAACCTAATAAAAAGTTAATTTTAAATGAATTGGCTCAGATAAAAATCAGAAATTAAAGTCAATCAAAAAATTACCAAGTTTTAAATCAAAATTTACCAAATTTTCAGTCTGTTGTTCCCAACGGGGGTGCTGCAAACAGTGAAAATTTTATTTTTGCTTTTAAGTTTAAAAACAGGGAGGCTAAACGTGAGCTAAAGGTCCACAACAACGGTAGACTTTTACCGTTCTGTCCCACCCCTACTTACCTTGGGGTAAAACTGGACAGATTGCTCACGTTTCGTCACCATTTAGTGGCATTGCGCAAAAAACTATCCTCGCGCGTCACACTGCTGAGGCGACTCGTGGGCTCGGGATGGGGTGCTGGTGCTAAAACAATATGCATAGCCACCTTATCTCTAGTCTACTCAACAGCTGAGTACTGTGCACCCGTCTGGTGTTGCAGTGCTCATACTCGTCTCATTGACAGTGTCTTGAATGACGCCTTGCGCATAGTTACTGGATGCCTGCGTCCCACTCCAACGGACCACCTACCTGTACTTTCAGGCATCCAGCCAGCTGAGCTTCTCCGAATGGGAGCGACACTCTCCTTGGCTTACCGTGGATCTCTGGATCCCGATCATATCTTGCATGGTCTTTTAAGTGGGTCCTCAGATACTCGCCAAGTGAGACTAAGATCCAGACACCCGTTTGTGCCAGATGCGCGGAATCTTTTGGACAACCTTGCCAGACTTGGCATCAGCGCTTCTGAATGGACAAATCACAAATGGAAAACGGAGTACTGTGAAAATGCTTCCAGGCTCCGTGCTTTTGTGCCCGAGACCAGTGCCAGGCCTATTGGGATGGGCTTACCCCGAGTAGCTTGGGTTAAGCTCAACCGCCTGCAGACTGGTGTTGGGAGATTCCATTCGTCCATGCACAAATGGGGTCTCGCTCCTTCACCGAATTGCGAGTGTGGCGCCTCTGAGCAAACCGCAGACCACGTACTAACAGCGTGCCCTATACATCGGGCACCACATGGAGCACGAGGTCTGACGGTTTTGGATGACGAAACTCGATGCTGGCTTAATGACATCACTGCCAGCATCTGATCCAGGCAGTACAGCAGTCTGGGGTAGTAAAAGGATAAACCCTCGGCCCCAGTCCTGCTTGTGTCTGACCTGGAGTGGATACCCTTCAAACGACGACGACGACGACGAGTTTAAAACTTTAGTTTCGTTTTGATTTTCTATTTGTAAGTAAAAATAGCTGATAAATCATTTTAAATTGCTGCTAAGTATTTATTTATTTTTATTTGTGCCGGGAGTGAAAACTGCTTGACTTGAAGACCAATATATTTGTTGGTCAACCTAGTCTCCAAATACGTTTGCTATTTCTTATGTATAACAATAAACATCAGTAAATTCCTTCCTTTTTTTCTTTATTATCATTTTTAATATTATTGTTTTGTGATCATTGTTGTATTTCATATTGAATTGTATGAAATAAATTTTTTCGATTCTGTTCTCTTCTGAAAGAGATTGAGAACAACTATTTTAAGTACTTACCAATTGTGGGCGCAGCCGTTGTCATGGAACCAATGTTTGATCTCACTTCTGAAATAAAACGTACACAAATATAAAATTACATGAATCATAGCAATCATGGACTGGAATTTGTAGCCGGAGTTTGAGCTTTAGGTAAAACTCCAAAGTAACTGTACAGGGTTTTACAAGACAGAGTCAGCTTTGCCCTTTGTATAAAAGTAATGACTTGAGCATCAATAAATTTCCTGAAGAAAGTTCAATCTACTGTATTGATATTTTTTACAATATACGTTCTTATCAAACGCAAAAAAAAGAAAACGTTTTGCTGATCTCAAATAAGTACAAAAATTTTGATTCAAACATTATTTATCAGGGTTAGTTTTGTAAAGTTAAATGACCTGTACTAATAATAACTAATTTGAAATCATTCAAAAATTAAGTCAATTTCGTGTGAAAGTTATAAACTGAAAAGTTTGAAATGCAAGTATTTTACCATAAATAAGTGCACGGAATCCGGTGCGTGTTACAACTATATCGGATGTAAATCTAATAATAACTGTTCCTGTTCTGGTTAGATTGAAAGGTTGTCTTCTTCCCGAATATGTTTGATATCCTTGATCGACGTTTATAATCTATAAATGTTTCGTCTTTTAGAGTCAATAAAGTGTCTTTTCTTCAATTACAAAAACTTTAACAATCTTTTAAAAGGCTGATATTTAAATAGTTTTTTTCTAAACTAAAACATTTAGCATATTTTTTTATCACTAAACATAAAAATAGTTTGTAACGATTTATGGCATTGACACTTAGAAAAATACTAAATTACTTAGTGCTAATGAGATATGATAAGGGTTGAACTTTAAAACAACCGTTCAATATAGAAAGTGTGGAGAAATAAGGTTGTAACTAATATCAATTAATCACATCAGGTTTAACTTATATTCGCAATCACGTTTTACTAACGTTTAACTTATCGAAAGTCGTTTCCGTGTTGAAAGCAACAAAGGCAATGCGGATGAGAGTTTGTTGAGTTTTTGGTTCAAGAATCCATTCACAGTTTTTACGGTTTGGATAATTATTTGGATAATCCGGAGATGTTATTTCTTGTATAGAAGTATTGACGTAAATAGTAGATCCACACATATCTATAATGTTAAAAATATTGTTGATATTCCGGTAATTTGATATGGTTGATAGTCGAACTTGCCATAACCAATTTAATAAACTAAAACGATAAAAATGTATTGATAACAGTAGCAGTAATAAATATTAAAGATTTCCGTCGGAAAATCTTTAGTACCTATCCCGAAACTAACGATGCGAAAAGGCAGTGGCTTTATTGGATCAAATCGTTCACTACCTATATCAACACACTGGGCGAAGTAAGTGCGGAAGACAAACTGAATCTTCTCATCAACCACGTCGACGCTACTGTTTACGAACTATTCTCTGAGGCACCTGATTACGATGACGCTATTAATCTCTTATCGAATACATAGGCACGTGCTCCAAGTCCAATATTTGCGAGCTTTCCTTCAAAGACATGTATCCAGAAAGTTGGAGAATCACTTGACGTTTACCTTCAAAAGTTGAAGCGACTAAGCACAGATTGGTCTCTTTTCGGCAGTCTCAGCAAAACTCCATAAAGAAGAAGCTATCCGAGATGCATTTATAAGTGGTATTTTGTCGAACAAAATAATCGAAATTAACCGAGTGCTCATCTGACGAAGAACGCAGTGCGGCTATTATCAGAAAATGTAAGTACTGTGGGAATAAAAAATACCCACGTAAGTTCTGTCCAGCAAAAGATGCAATTTGTTTTAACTGTTCAAAAAGCACTTTTCGAAGGTTTGTGGATTAAAGGTTGGAACCACTGAAAGACCAGATGCTTCAACTACATCGCTGTTTGGAATAAAACCTGATTGTCACAGTCTAACTTATTCAAAGATAAATTGAAAAGTCAGCATAAACGGTGTAAAATCAAACGCTTTAATAGACATGAGTTCTACTCTGAGCTACCTGAGTAAGCGGTTCTCTAAACTTTTAAATTTAGAACTCGAAGAATCTGATTGTTCCATTAGTCTAGTCGTTAAAGGACGCATGTCGAAAAGTCTGGGTAGATGTAAAGCTGATGTTCATCTGAATGGTAACAAGTATAAAAATGTGTCTTTTACAGTACTTGACGATCTTTTGACCGATGCTATTCTAGCCCGACATAAAAATGGGAAGATTCATTTTGGTGGAGAAATACCTACTTTGCACCTAGGAGCATTGCAAGCTATCAAGACTTCAACTTCTGTAAAATTATTTGAACACCTCAGAGAAAATACTCAGCCTGTTGCAACAAAACCTAGAAGGTACTCTCAAGCTGATACAGAATTTATTTCTTCTGAAGTAAAAGGACTTTTTAACGATGACTTGATAGAACCGAGTAGCTCTCCCTGGAGAGCTCAGCCTCTAGTTGATACTCAAGCCAACCACAAGAAAAGGATGGTTATTGATTATAGCCACACTCTAAACAAGTTTATGCACATCCTTTACCACACATGCAAGACATTGTAAGAAGAATTGCCCAATATAAAGTATACTCAACGTTGGACTGAAGAGTGCTTATCACCAAGTAGAACTGCCTTCTTCTGATCGCGTGTACACTGCCTTCCAATCTGATAGATCTTTATGGCAATAGAAAAGAATACCTTTCGGCCTCACAAACGCTGTTCCATGCTTTCAACGAATCGTCGACGATATCATTAAGTCTAATGGATGCGAAGGTACTTTTGCGTATTTAGATAACATTTCTGTTGGTGGCGTCACGCAAGAAGACCATGATAAAAATCTCTCTAAATTTTTGTCTGTCGCTAAAACACATAATTTTATTTTTGGTGAGGTAAAATGCGCGTATTCTACTGACACCATTAAATTACTGGGACATAAAATCCACAATGGCTCCGTGCGACCTCATCCAGACAGGGTAAAAACTCTACGAGAGCTTCCCCCTCCTAAAAGTACCAAAGAGCAACAGCTTGTTATGGGATATTTGCATATTATGCACTTTTGGATTTCGTACTATTCCGACAAAATAAAACTGCTTGTCTTCAACAGGGTCTTTCCATTAAAAGATCAGACTTTGTCTTCATTCATTAACTTGAAATCTGAACTTGCGGACGTACCTCTAGGCGTTATTAATGAGAAAGATCCTTTAACAGTTAAAACTGATGCTTCTGATGTAGAGATTTCCTCCACTCTCAACCAAAATAACAGATCAGTTGCATTTTGGTCTCGATCGCTGAGAAGAAACGAACTAACCCAATTCAGTGTAGAAAATAAAAGCGATGGCAATTGTTGAAGCTATACGTAAATGGAGCCATTTGCTCTGGAGAAAACCCTTCAAGTTGGTCACAGACCAGCGTCATTGTATGAGATATACGCCGGTCACAGACCAGCGTTCCATAATTTACGTATTTAATGGCAAAAGCCATACGAAAATTAAAAATGCTAAAATATTACGTTGGCGTATCGAGTCTCAGTTTGAATATGATATTGTTTATCGTGCAGGAAAACTTAATACCGCCGCGGACACGATGCCTAGAATATATTGTGCTAATCTAAATTTTTGGTCATTGTATGAGATACACGCCGGACTCTGTCATCCAGGTATAACTCGTACGTATCATTTTATTAAAATAAAAAATTTGCCCTACTCTATTGATGAAGTTCGTAAAATTGTAAATGGATATCGAATTTGTGCTGAAATCAAACCTCGTTTTCATAAGCCGATCGAGTCGCATTTAATAAAAGCAACGCAAGCAATGAAGCGCTTAAGCATTGATTTCAAAGGCTCGTTACCTTCTTCTTCCAAAAATAAGTATTTATTAACCGTCTTAGATGAATATTCACGTTTCCCGTTTGCGTTTGCTTGCTCTAATATTAAATCACATAAATCACAAACCGTAATTAATTGTTTGCAACAAATTGTTTGACGCTCCTGGGTATGTGCATTCCGACCGAAGAAAATCTTTTGTTTCTAATAAAATTGTATCGTTTTTGCATAGTTTACGCATTCCAACCAGCAAAGCGTCTGTGTACAACCCTAGGTCAAACGGTCAATGCGAAAAATATAATGATGTTATTTGGAAAGGTGTGCAGCTATCTTTAAAATCTCGTGGCCTTCCTATTTTGCAGTGGGAGAAGGTGTTACCGCAAGTACTCCATTCTGTACGGTCCCTGCTCTCCACAAAAAGAAATTCAACTCCAGATGAGCGTTTTTTCTGTTTCCAAAGACGTTCAGCTTTGGGAATTTCGGCTCCTTCTTGGCTCAATTCCTCATCAACACTACTTCTGTGAAGACACAATAGGTCAAGCAAATACGAGCCCGTCGTAGAGGAAGCCTATCTTATTCATACCACTCCACAATATGCTTTCGTTCGATTCAAAAATGGTCACGAGTCAACGCTTTCTTTGAAAGACATTGCACCGCTGCCAGATAGTGAAGAATCGATTTTGTCAAATATGAGCAACGATACTGTGACCAATGTAGAAATAAACAATAAGGCTTTAGCAAATAAAATAACAAAGAAACTGACACTGAAACGGTCACAGAAAAAAATTTTGATGCTGAAATGGTTGCAGAAAGTTCCAGTTCCAATTCTAGAGACGTCCAAAATGAAGCTATACCTTTACGGCGTTCCTCTCAAATAAGAAAAGAACCTAATCGATTAATGTATTACCACAACCACTAATCTTTAGTGGGGCAGAATGATATGATTGGTAGTCGAACTTGCCATAACCAATTGAACTAATTATGATAAGCGTGCACCTTTTGTCACGCCGTGATTGCTGTGTGCTGCGTCGGCTTTTCGTTTTCTTTCTTTATGCAATTGCAGTTATGTTGTGGTGGTTTATGTTTGAAAGGTTATCAGTTATCCCAGAGTCTTATGTTATTATTGATAATTTTATTGTGTTTATACGTGCCCCATTTGTAGTTTATTAAACCTTAACTTAGAAAATCTTGCATGTGATAGTTTCGTAACAACCCAAAATACAAGTTATGCTTCAAATAATTTTAAAATAAAATTTTTAAATAAAATTTAAAATAGAAACAAATAATTTTTTTACAGCAAAAATGACATCTCGAAATAAGGCATATTTCCGTCGCTCCCGAAACCCGTCATAAAACTATTATTATTAGACTTATTGATTTGTTTCAATGCAAAATGATGCTTTTTGGTGTTTGAAACAGCGGAAATACTTTTCTACGTTTTATTGACAAGGTCACACAAGTTATAGATTTTTGCTTTTCTTATGTGGATGATAAACTGGTCGCCTGGCATTCGCTCAAACAGCATGAAGTGCAGCTTAACAGTGAAATGTCTCGTTTTTACTTTTTTTTGGAATGATAATGATAAACATCGTTTTTTTGGAATAATAAACTATTATGAGCGTTTTATTCAACGTTGTGCAGCAATTTTCCTCAACCAAATGCTCTCTCATAAAAAATTGAGAAAGCTTTTCAATATAATAGCACTTTTTCTGTTTTGGGGAAATATCTTTTGAAATACAAAGTGCGGTCTCGTAGAGAAAAAAGTTTTTCTTACTGCCGACAGTTGCTAAAACAAGATAAATCAATTTGTTTTCTGTAAGTCGGATTACACGCATTGTGCAATTGCAAAGTAATAAATTTATTTTAAGTTGTAGTAATGGAAAATGATTTTCTATCTGAGCTGAGAAAATTTTCAACATTAAGCTTTCAATATACATGTAATTTTGGTTTATTTACAATTCAGTGTTTGAACCTCAATTTTTGGCAGTATTTTTATATTTCAAACGTACATTTCTAACTAATTATACCTTATCTTAATTTGTAAAAAATGATTGCGAAATTTTTTACTTCCATTGTAAAGACAATTGAAACTAATGAAACATTTGCCATTGTGAACAACAATAATCTTTCCAACTTTTAGTTTGAAAATGTAGAATGTCCGGCTGTATTTTTAGACGGCCGTCGGGAACTAAGTTTGAAGTTGATTTGAGCCAGTAATTCTAACAAAAGTCACGCCTTTCTTGAAGGAAGTTTAAAGAATTCAAGGCAATTAGATTTTAATTACACATTTTTAACAATGCAAATATTTTGCTAACTTCAAAAATATTGTTTGTTTCCAATTAAGTGTACATGAAAATTAAAAATCTCGTCTTTCATTACAAAAAAATACTTTTTTGTCCTCTCTCCACAATTTTGATATTTTTATACTACAATGTTGTGTTTTACTTCACCAAAAGAAATTTATTAGAAAACACCGAAACGCTTTTGAATCTTTTGTAGGTCATGTGTCAACGCACAATTAAAAGCTTTTGGGCAACCTCCAATAAAGAGATCATGGCTGTGCCAAAAACTAGATTATCTGAAGATCATCATCATGTGGGACATAAACAACATCATCATGTGAGATATCATCATCATCATGTGGGACATAAAAAAATCAACAAGTGAGATTAAGAAAACAACATCATCATCATGTGGGACATGCCAGTCAATACTGATGGAACTATAAAAGCAAACAGACCAGATATCATCATTGAGGATTCACCGAATTCCAATTGCAAACTGATTAATATGACTGTTCCATTGCACTGAATTAAACGTTGCACTGAAGGAAATTGAAAGAAAAAGCAAGTACAAAGACTAGAACTAGAAATACAGAGAAAATGGCATATGAAAACCGAAGTGATCCCTTTATTTGTTGATGCACTTGGTACAGTGAAGAAAGACATGGTAGAAAACATCAAAAAATTATCAGAGAGAGCTACTATGACAGCATTCAACAGATATTGGGATCTGGGCGAATCCTCAAAAAGGTGCTTAGTGTATAAATAGAATGATTGACTTGAGTAACTGATGCTTAGGAGCATGGTTTGCACTCGGCTGATACACAAAAAGAACACCAGCAAAGACTGTGATAAATAAAAAATATAGAATAAAAATAAAGTTGACTTAACATTAATTAATACTTTTTTATTTCTAATTAATTCTTTATTACCGGTTTCTTGTTCATTAGGTTTAAACGCATTCCCGCTTTTTGCCACAACAAAATATGGTCACCTTAATAAAAAATATTTTTTAGAATAAAAAAACTTATAAATTCCTCCATATCTGCGAGCAGCTGTTTATAAAATATATGAAACCAGATTGGGTCTCCCTTTTGCTGATCCTGCCAACTCTTGCTATACGCATGTAAGTCATTGAGGCAAGAAAATTTTGTATATAAGTTACAATCATTACAAATTTATTAACTAGAAAGCTTTGTAAAAGAAACTTACTTTCCGATGCTATCCTGTCTAGTGTGTTGGTAGTTTGTTCTGATGTTATCCCGTCTGGAGTGTTGGTAGTTTGAACTGATGTTATCCCGTCTAGGGTGTTGGTAGTTTGATCTGATGTTTTGTCGTCTAGAGTGTTGGTAGTTTGAACTGATGTTATCCCGTCTAGGGTGTTGGTAGTTTGATCTGATGTTATCCCGTCTGGAGTGTTGGTAGTTTGATCTGATGTTATCCCGTCTAGGGTGTTGGTAGTTTGTTCTGATGTTATCTCGTCTAGAGTGTTGGTAGTTTGATCTGATGTTATCTCGTCTGGGGTGTTGGTAGTTTGATCTGATGTCATCCGGTTTAGAGTGTTTGTAGTTTGAACTGCAAAAAAATACGACAGTATATCAATAGAGTTTTTGGAATTTTATCATCTAGTTTTTTCTAAAGCAATTTTCGTACAACGACAAAGGAAGCATGTCTTCAGATTTTCAGTTATGTGTTATTGTTGTTGTTGGAAAATACTTTACCATATCTCAACTTATTTTTCCTCAATAATTTGATTTCTAAGGTACCGGCAATTAAAATATAATCCGAGTTTGTTTAAAATTTTTCGTTAACGATCAACAAACTTTTTTGTGCAGCAAAAAGTATAATTGTTTTAGTCTAAATGATTAACAAGAAAACAACTTGAAATTAATTTACTGATAGCCAATGGGACTTAAACTTAATATAATTTAATAACTGTGTTGGCTGCTTGATTTGAACTTGGTTTGGCGTTTAAAAAACTATGAAATATTTGCAGAGTTTTGTTAAAGTTCCTTTAGTATAACTTAAAATAACCAGCAAAAAATATAATTTAGTATAGTTAAATAAACAATAGTCTATTTTACAAAAACAATTACAATTAAAAGCAAGAAACTAATAAGTTATTGCATAAGAAAAAAGTGGCTACATGAAACAGCGACAAAAAAAATTTAAAGTTAAAAGATTTGGAAATCGTTTGCAACATTCTTTTATAATTCAAACATTTTGAATCGAATCCAAATATTTACAAGAATTTTACTTAAAATGTAAAGCAGCATTTTCTGCTCAGATAAGATGAAGCAAGAGAGGTCGTGCAAACAATTGATAATTAATTTTTAATTGCTTAATTATGTTTAAAGCTAATCATTCTGTAACAATACTTACAATTTTGTCACTAATAAACAACACACATTTTTTAAGTAAGACGACTTTTTGTAAAATACTAATGATATTGTCAAGTTTATAGTTGGAAACAGATTTAAGATTATTTCAAAGAATGCAAGAGTTTCAATTTTTTACCAAATTAATTGTAGAAAAGAAGCTTCTAATATTTAAAAAGAAATTTTTTTTTAAAAAATTATTTTAAACATATAGTAAGAATGGTCAAGTCAATCAACAAGCAAGTGCCGACAGACCTGTTTCGTCCTTATTATTATTTTTTTTTTTTAATTTTTTAATTTTAGTTATAAAACACACATATCAAATGCACAATAAATAACAAGCGTGATAAAAACAAAATAAAATCGTTAGGACACTACAGCTTGTTGTTGACCCCAGCTGCAAAAGTTGAAAACTTAAAACAGCTGGCACAACTTTCTGTTTGTGGTTTTTAAACCTCAAACATCCAGTTGTGGACCTGAACGCTGGGTAGGTAGTACAATGAAATTTTCGTAGTTTTCGCAGTTGCGCTGGTGGAACATTGTTTTCATTGTAAAAATCATTTTCTCATATATAGTTTGGTGTATTGTTATTGCTACGAAACTTTACAGATCAATACTGCGATTGTTTGCAGCTCGTCCCGTCATTTGATGATTGTACAAGGTGATTGTTAATTCAAAACTCTACATAGACTTAAGTTGCATTTCTAGATAAAGGCGACAATTTCTGTGTAGTTATACGTTTATTTTACAATCACTTACCGTGTAGACATGTTATGTAGTTATGTACTACGCATAAATATTTAATAATATATAGCATACTTTAGACAAATCGAACTCAATGTACTATATTAGAATAAATTGAAATCTAGGTCTAAACTTCTTTAGAATTTTTTTTAATAAAAATATTTCTTTGGTAACACAAAAATTTTAAATATCTTTATAAATCTGTTTTTGAAGGCTTCAAAATCAAACTTTTTGTTGCGTCTTCAAAAAAAAGACGAAATTTTACACCCACTTTTTAAACTCTTAAAACGTTTTGCAACCTGACAAAAATAGAATTTGCGCTTTAGCAAATTGCCTCCCGTCAATAGATCTCATTTACGCAAGCAGTTATATACTCTACAGCAAAGGTGTCAAACTCTGGCCCGCGGGCCAAATTTAACCAAACAATGAGGCAGCTTCAAGATTGCCTCTCTTCAGATAAAAAAATAAAACAAAAGTAAAACAATATAGCGCTTTTTCTGTCTTGGGGGAAATATCTGTTGAAATGAGAAAGATTTGAGCCATGCCGCAAGTGTAACCTCGTAGAGAAAAAAGTTTTTCTTACTGCCGACAGTTGCTAAAACAAGATAAATCAATTTGTTTTCTGTAAGTCGGATTACACGCATTGTGCAATTGCAAAGTAATAAATTTATTTTAAGTTGTAGTAATGGAAAATGATTTTCTATCTGAGCTGAGAAAATTTTCAACATTAAGCTTTCAATATACATGTAATTTTGGTTTATTTACAATTCAGTGTTTGAACCTCAATTTTTGGCAGTATTTTTATATTTCAAACGTACATTTCTAACTAATTATACCTTATCTTAATTTGTAAAAAATGATTGCGAAATTTTTTACTTCCATTGTAAAGACAATTGAAACTAATGAAACATTTGCCATTGTGAACAACAATAATCTTTCCAACTTTTAGTTTGAAAATGTAGAATGTCCGGCTGTATTTTTAGACGGCCGTCGGGAACTAAGTTTGAAGTTGATTTGAGCCAGTAATTCTAACAAAAGTCACGCCTTTCTTGAAGGAAGTTTAAAGAATTCAAGGCAATTAGATTTTAATTACACATTTTTAACAATGCAAATATTTTGCTAACTTCAAAAATATTGTTTGTTTCCAATTAAGTGTACATGAAAATTAAAAATCTCGTCTTTTATTGCAAAAAAATACTTTTTTGTCCTCTCTCCATAATTTTGATATTTTTATACTACAATGTTGTGTTTTACTTCACCAAAAGAAATTTATTAGGAAACACCGAAACGCTTTTGAATCTTTTGTAGGTCATGTGTCAACGCACAATTAAAAGCTTTTGGGCAACCTCCAATAAAGAGATCATGGCTGTGCCAAAAACTAGATTATAATCTACTTTCTTCTCGTCTTAAGGAATAGAATTTGCTTGCTCCTTCGAGTGAGATTTCCAAGCCAAGAAAACGACATGTGACCTTTGCAAATTTCTATGCAATGTCCTCTAATTCTGATCATTTTTCACTTTGTTATTGTACTAATATACAGGGCTTGTTTCAGGAGATTGATATTGCCTACTCAGCTTCGAATGGGCGCTTATTCATTGACAGTTCTAAACGAAGCTTGAAAGCAGTTCTTCTGCATAATGGTAATGTGTATCCATCCATTCCAATAGCACATTCTGTTCAGATGAAGGAAGATCGTGAATCCGTAAAAATATTACTGGAATTAATTCAATACAATGATCACAATTGGGACATATGCGGAGATTTTAAAATGATCGCATTTCTTTTGGGATTGCAAGGAGGTTATACAAAGCATTCTTGTTTTCTTTGTTTGTGGAATAGTAGAGCGCATGAGCAGCATTACTTGGTCAAAAACTGGCCAGCTCGCAAAGATCTCACACCAGGCTCCCACAATGTTCTAAACTCACCTCTTATTGAAAAGAGCAAAATTTTACTTCCTCCATTGCATATTAAACTCCGACTGGCCAAGCAGTTTGTTAAGAGTTTGAAACCGACAAGCCGTGCCTTTCGCCATATTAGACAGCTGTTCCCGCAAGCATATCTGAAGCAAAAGTTAGAAGTGGTATATTTGTGGGGCCACAAATAAGAAGAATGTTGGCATCTGAAGAGCTCGAGAAACAAATGTCTGATTTGGAGAGAAATGCTTGGCAAGATTTTAGAATGATTGTGGAAGGATTTCTTGAAAATCATCGAAGAGACGACTATGCAATGGTGGTGTCAAATTTGATTGAAAGTTATAAAAAAGCTTGATTGCCGTATGTCCTTAAAGTTGCATTTTTTGCATTCTCATTTGGATTTCTTTCGGGACAACTTGGGGAATGTAAGCGAAGAGCATGGTGAAAAGTTTCACCAAGACATCCAAGTGATGGAAAAGCGCTATCAAGGGAGGTGGGACGAAGCCATGATGGGAGACTATGTATGGAATTTGGTGCGGAAATGTAACATCACATACAAGAAAAAAGTTATTCAAATGTTCATTTTTAATAAATGTCCTTACAGTGCTTTTTTGACTTGCTCATATGTAATTTTTTTTTAATTTTGCGTGTAATATTTCAAATTACTAAACCATTACGTGTATTATACAAACTTGAAATCGTAATTTCATAAAATTTTAAATAGCGGCAAAATCATTGACATTACGAAATTTTTTATGTCATTTTTGAAATCAGCGCCCCGAAAAACATAAAAAAAGCATCATAATATTGTGATAAACATAATTTGTCAAAAAATTTGTTGTCTAGTGTTATCTGCCTGAAAATTTAAAGATTTATTCCCACTTCGCCCCCTGGATCCGACATGAAAGCTTTGGCAAGCATGTGAAATCGAAGGCTATACCAATAATGTCAACGCTCTTGTCGAGTTTTCCCAAACCCACAAACTTTTTGCAATGATTAACTATTTTGATCGTTTCATTCAACGTTGTGCAGAAATTTTCCTCAACCAAATGCTCTATCCAAAAAAGTGACAAAGTTTTTCGTTATTGGTCTGAGAAAGCTGATTTAGCTTTATTTTATATCATAAACAAAGTAGGTGGCATCACTATGTTGTCAAATCCTGTAAAAGATGTAGAAGCAGATATTTTGTAGATGCTAGCCCCTATGGAGGTTACCCTATGGAGGTTGTACAAAACCTGCAACTTCTTTCCCCGAGAAGAGGTTAAATAAGGACAATAACACGCAAACTATTGAACATGCACAAAATGTTACATCTTAATGCAGATTTCGAAAGCCTGTACATTCCAAGAAAAGATAGCGGTTGGGGCCTGATTAATGTAAAACAGTAACAATAAGGCTTGATCACTATCTGAAACACAAAGAAGGGTAACCTCCGAAGCCAGTGCTTGAACATGAAACATCAGAAGCGAAAAATTCAATATCCAAGAATGCAACTCAATTCTATGCCAGAGATTGAGAACAGAGAAGATACTAGTATATCGGGCCAGAGATTGAGAACAGAGAAGATACTCGTTTATCGGCCTTTGAAAATGCTAAAGTCTTTAAACAGGTGTTTAAGTCCAAGATGAAATCAATGATAAAAGAAAAGTGAAAAAACAAAGCCTTGCATGGCCAGTATTCAAATATCCTTGACAAGTCTCATGTAGACACAGTCACTACTAACAAATGATTGTCAAGTAATTGGAAAGGTGAAACAGATGGACTACTTGTAGCAGCTCAAGACCAGGCAATAAACACCACACAAACCAGGCAAACTATCAGAAAGTAATATGTGGCGAATAAGTGGAGAGCAAATGCAGAATGTGTTCGCGACATGAAGAGACAGTGGATCATATTGTATGTGGATGTGAGGTATTAGCCAAAAGAGTACATCTCCAGACACAATTATTCTGCAGCATATCTTCATTGGAGTATCAGTACAGATCACGATATAGAAACTACATACAAATGGTACGAACACAAGCCATAGACCGTGATGCACAATGAAGAAAACAACATCATCATCATGTGGGACATACTTTCATTCATTCAAGTTTTTCAGTCTAGCTGAATAACTGTTTCGATTTAAAGTGAAGAATTCGCTTTGTGTTTCTTTTGCCTTTGGGCTGGTGTTTAGTTGTTGAAGAGTCAGGGTGACGCCTTGGAAGTTAGTTTTATACAAACTCACTTGTATCAAATCAAACTTGAACTATTATTTGAGTAATAATAAGATGAAATCGAGGAGTCAACTTGATAAACTTTTTGTTTTCTTGTGTTAACTCTAATAAATCTGTTTAAAACCTGTAGTTGTTTTGTGATATATCTTGCAAGATACAGCAATCAAGTCAACGGCTGTGTTCGCTTTTATATAAAATAAGGTACAATTAAGCAAACTATTTCCTATTTTTAAACTAGAAATCTTTTGTTAATTTTTTATAATGTTGATTTTTTTCTACAATACAATGCCAAACGTTTTAAATAATTTACTTTCGCTTTTTCTTTTTTGGTAATGCTATGAATAAACAGGGCTGCAGTTTGAATTTATATACGCAAAGGTTTGCTTTTAAGACATTTAATCATTGATATAATTATAATACTTCGTTTTGATTGTGTGATAGCTCTTTCGAGAAACGTAGCCATTATAGTAATTTTAAAAAATTTTTATTCAAATCTAAATAAATCCAGTGCTGCTTAAACTGTTTATTCAAAGTAATTAAGTACGGTTTTATCAACTTCTTGTGTATAACCTTTGTTTTTATTTAATTTGTTTGGGTTATTCAATGGTGTTTATTAATGTTTTTTCAAATTCTTGATTATGTGACTTTGTGTTTCGGTTGTGTGCTTCTTTCTTTTCTTGATTCTATTGAAGACGTTTGAGTTAGTTTGGCGTGGCTATGTTTGACAATCAAAAATAAAGATTATTGTTTGAAATATGAATAAAAAAAATAAATAAATAAAGGATTGAGAGCATTCAAAAATGAATTTCTTTTTTTTAAATCCCATGTTTTATTTAGAAACATAAATTGGCGCTTAAGCGAATGGCCCCTTGTCAAGAAAATCTTCTCTGCACAGACAGATATTCAGTACACCCATAAATCTTAGATTAAAATTTTATGTACATACCGAGTCCTGTTTCAACTGTGGTTGTTGCAACGGTAGAGAGAATATCATCGCTGCCTGTTGTAGATGGAACTTGATTGGCTGGCGTGGTTTCGTCATTCGACGGTGCGTTGCAAAGATCACTGTCGCAGCATTTTTGATTGCAAGACACGAATCTCACATCGAGGTGGGGTATATTCGGAAGTGAGCCTTCTATTTGATTGCAAGAAGAAAATCGACATGATAAACGAGAAGCGCATTGACTGAATGTAATTTGACCTATGAAGAAACTATGGTTTAGTTTTGATTAAAGCTAATTCAAATTTTGATAATTAATTATTAATTAAGGCTAACCTTGAATAGGTATTGGTAGACCAGGAACATTTACACGAACATCAGCTGTAACACCCATGCATATCAATCCATTTTCACATAGTGTAGTATTTTGCATGTCTTGATTAAAGAATGTCGACGATATTTTGAATCCATTGTAACAGCTAATGCCTGTTTTCAGCAACCCAAATGTAAATAATTACAATAGATTTAAAGCTATTGTTTAACCCTAAAAAAACCCGATGGGTCTATTGGACCCGATGGCTAACCTTGAAGTTGCGTAAGTTTTTGCATGTGTGACATGGCATGCTGAGCTTTAGGGACTTTTTCTACCTACCAACAAGGTTTGATTTAATATTAACATTGATCTCGTGGGTTAAGCGTCTTTGAAGCAAGGACGCATTCAAACATCTGATACCAGCCAAGTCCAATGGACCCGTGTACCATTTTATAACGTGCTCATACAGTTGTACCTTGAGATGCGAGTTTAATTCGTTCCGGGACCCTGCTTGTAAGTCAAATTACTCGTATCTAAAAATCTCGTATGTTAAGGCACTCGTCTACTGTAAATAGTTTACAATAATTTCTGCCGCCGACGTCATATTTTTACAGAAACCCTTACTTTGAGTTATTTATGGCTGGTCTGGGTGTTTTGTAATCGTTTTGTCTTGATTACAGCCGACGTATATCTTTCCAGCTGGGCTCTGAATGCACAAAATGCACAACAGGTCAACTCAATCGGTGCACAAATTTTTTCACTTCGAAGCGAATTCCTTTTGCTTTGTTGTGTTTGAAGGTTGTACTTATCTTCTAAACAGAACGTTCAAAGTTTACCCTTTTTACTTGCTGTTTTGCAGAATATTTTTTGATAAGCAAGTATAGTTTAGTTGCAGAAACGTTTTTCAGATGAAACAATGAAAAGGAGATGTTTGAGAGATGATGAAATAAGAGCGATGCTATTTGAAAATGAAGACGAAAGTGGAGGAAGCGATGAATCTTACATTCTTTTAGATAATGATGGTAAAGTCGACATGATACTTTCTGATCCAAAGTGATTATGACCGCAGCTCTAATGGTGCACATGTCGGAGGTGTTCCGGCAGATGCATCTACTATAAAATCACGTGATAGTAAAGAAAGTTGCTCAATAACACCAATTACCTTCAGCCAAGGTAGAACCAGTGCCGGGAATGTAGTTTGTAAAAATTGTGGATCAACAAGGTATGCTTCTAGCTTATGTTCATCTACTTCTGACTGTTTCTTTTTTTTTCGAACGAAGTTTTTAGAAGAAATCTGCAAGTGGACGAGCAAAGAAGTAAGACAAACTTTGGCATGCAGATGGAAACACATGACAGTCACCGAGCTGAAAAAATTGATTGATGTCCTTCTCCTAATAGGAGTTTATAAATTCAACCACGAAAACGTTTCCCAGTTATGGTTTCTGACCGATGGTAGGCCAATATTTAACAAAATAATGAGCAGTAATCGGTTCCAGAAAATAGTGAGAGTTATGAGATTGGATGTTGCAGAAGCCCAACGCGCTAGGAGATCACCTGACAAACTTCAACCAATTTAAAAGGTATTTGAAATGTGGAATGACACACTTCTTGATGCGTTTGTTTCAGGCCCTAATATAACCGTGGATGAACAGCTTCTAGCTTTTCGTGATGGATGTCCGTCCCGCCAATACATATCCTCTGAACCTGGCAAATATGGTATAAAAATCGGACTGTATGCGACATTGCTACAAGTTATGTTCTGAATATAGACATTTACAAAAAAAAATAACCAGAAGAACCACAAAACAAATAATCTTGTCTATAAGGTTGTGATGCATTTCACAGAACTTTTCAAGAAGAGCGGCAGAAACATAATCTGTGACTACTTCTTTACCAGCCCGGAGCTTGGTAGGAAGCTACTGAAGGACAGGCTGTCATTTGTTGGAACAATTCGAAAATATAGGAAAGACCTTCCTCCAGAATTTGTTACAGCCAAGAGAAGAGACGCAAAGACAACGCCCTACGGCTTCCAGTCAAAAAAGCCATGATTGTGTCCTACTGCCCCAAAAAATAAAAAGTTGTTATGCTTATGAGTACAATGCACTTGAGTAAAGGAGAACAAGTAAAAGCAAAAAGAAGCCAGAAGTGATTATGTACAATAACAGTACGAAAGATGGAATCGATACCATGGACAAGTTGGTTCGTGCCTTCAGCACAAAGCAAATGACACGCCGGTGGCCAATTGCAATATTTTACAACATGGTGGATGTTAGTGCTCTAAATGCACTTATAGTGTACCTTGCCCTTAATCAGGGTACCTTTGAAAGCAGGACAAGGCCGAGGCGCAGGAGCTTGTTTATTCAGTTGGGCAAAGAGTTGACAGGTTACGAAAATCAGCAACCTAGCAACACCGTTGCTTGTCACTTTGGTGATAATGAAGATATGCTATCATGACCCTCCACAAAAGAAACGGTGCTATGTCTGTCCAAGTAAGAAAGACAGAAAAACAAAAACCTTGTGTGTACAATACCGCAAAAATTTCGGTACAAAACATTCTGCTTTCGTGTGCTGTCAGTGCCAAAGATTGTAAGCCAACACTTTCATGTTACATTGTTATGCTTTCCACTTAATAAATTTGAAAGTTGAGTTCTTTACTTTTCAATAAGTTAGATGTTAGTAATTGTGTTTCGTTCTTGATTAAAATTAACAACTTCACGATGTTTTTACTAAAACTTCACAATTTCACTAAAACAGTTGGAAGTTTTACGTTTCAGTACAGTTTATTTAAAATGAGTCCCATCGACCCGGCTAGTAAGTAACGCTATAAAAAATATCTGGTCTTTCTAGAGTTAAACTAAAATATAGCCTACCATAGTAAAAAAACAATTAAGCTTAAATATAATGGTTAAACTTTGCTAAAAATTTAGATTAAATCAATGTTTTGCAAACTTTGGTTTATTTCTATATTTATCTTTCTGACTTGCAAAAAAGCGACGGAGGCGCTAATAAATAGGCTAAGCAATTACCGGACCTGCTTCCGGAGATGTCAAGAAATCGCTGTCCCCTTGAAATTTTAACAGACATATGATCGAAATTTATTACTGCTTGCCAAGACCACCAAGCAAAGGAAAGTCCCGTAAAGAGTCTTTCCCAAGGACGCAACAGAAGAGCGCGAGTAGGTTTTGTAGCGAGAACATGTCGATTACAATCCCGGAGCTTTACCATTCAACCACGCTGCCGACAATTAAAAAAAAGCGGATCTGAACTTTCAATAAAGGACTGCAATCGCAAATTTTTGTTTACAACTTTCTCAAAATAAAACAATTTTTTGTTTTTTTTTTGAGTTGTTTGCTGCTGTGAAGACCAATCGTAAAATAAAACAAATTTTGCCCTCATTGCTTCAGACTAGGCTACATATTTTTTTGTCGAAATAAGATTTAAACATTTTAATTATACAAGAAACCTATGTACTTAACGAGTCCTGTTTCAACTGTAGTTTGTGCAACTCTAGAATAAATACCATTGCTGCCTGTTGTAAATGGAACTAGATTGGCTGGCGTCGTTTCGTCATTCGATGGTGCGTTGCAAAGATTGCTGTTGCAACATTTTTTCTGGCAAGAAACGAGCGAACCAGCGGTGCTACCACCTCTTGTCATATTTGCGATTTGGTTTTCTAACTGTTTGCAAGTAATTGTTTGGCATAAGGAAGGTGGAGTGCACTGACCAGCTGCAAATTGAACTGAAAAAAAAATATTTGTTTCCATTAATTAGATGATTAATCCAATAATTAGATAGATAAAAATTGAATATATTTAATTTTAGACAAACCTTGAGCAGTAAATGGTAGATTTGGGACATTACCATTCACAACAGCAGTAATTTCCATGCATATAAAGCCGCTTTCACATTGTTTGATTGTTTGAATGTTTTGATTAAAGTATGCCGAAGATATTTTTAATCCGATGTAGCAACTAACATCTATATTGAGCAAATAAAATGAGTTTATAATAATTTTGTTATAACAAGACAATGATCATTAAAAAAGAATTACTTTATGGTTAAGCGATTGCTCAATTCAAATCAAACAAAATTTAATAAATACATTTGTAGATATCAAGCATTTTAATGTGATTTAACAACGCAATTAATTTTTAAAACTTGTATTCAAACGCGCAACTTTTTGACGATGTTTGCTGTAGTTGCGTTAAAGCAACACGACCACTATATTTGGTGGTTCGTGCTATTTGTTTGTGGACATTGAACATGAAATAAAATCTTTTTTTCTCCCTCTGTCTCTCTTATAATGCGACATTCGACCTGTTTGGTTATACGTCGACAAAATTTGAATTTTTTTTATTTTAAAAGTTATGAGAATACCTGTTTCTATCCCAACCACAACAACTTTGTAATCTACTTGGATATAAAAGATTTTTAAAAATCAAGTAGGGTTTTTTAAATTTTGCGATGCAGTTTGAAATTATTTAAAACAACTTTTTGAATGGCTCCTAATGAAACTTTTTCAAAACCCCAGTAATCAGTCTACAACATAATCGACTAACTTGGTATAATGAAAAATCTTTACAGACCAAAATATTTTGTTATAAGCACTCTTAACAATAGTAAATGCCTCCCTAGATGTGGGTTTGCTTGACTTGACATAAAATGTAAAAGTTTGATCACTCACCGCATAAAACTTAAGATTATAATCAGGGTTGTGGAGTAGAAGAAACTTTTTCCGACTCTAACTCCAACTCCGCCTTTTCAAATTTTTCCGACTCCAGCTATCTAAAATTTTCCGACTCCTGAACATCTAAAAAACGACTCCGACTCCCGAAACCATTCTAAAACGTGCGACTTTGGCGACTCCGACTTTAAAACCGGGGAGATCTAATTTAGCGTAAAACAAAGCCTCTAAAAACAAAAATGACTCCGATTCAGTCTCCACACACCTAAAAAAACGACTCGGAATCCCAATCCCCGACTCAACCTAGTTCTAAAAAGCAATTCCGAATCTGCCATATCTAAAACACGATTCCAACTCCTCCCTAAAACATCCGAATCCTGCGACTCCGACTCCACAGTAATGATTATGATGAGCTAGTAAAAGGAAGTTTTATAAAATTAACAAAAAATCAATATGTTGACTTCGTGTACCGAACGTAAACAACTTAGACTCTGTCAATTCAAGTGCTGTTCTCAATAATCATTGTTGCTTTCTAATCAGTCACTTCGATACTTGATATTTATAATAGTAAAAATTATGTTTTAATTGACTAATTCGGTAAAAAAAATAAAGCGAGAAAACAGGACCAATTTAACTTTTGATACAAAATTCAGACCTTTTTGTCATTAGTTGACAACAAATTTGTTAATTCTTTTCAAATTCAAAAATTATTTCTTATTAATTAGGTTAAATAATTTTCTGCTTTTTGCCACAAACAAATATGGTCATACTACTAAAAAAAACATAAATTTATACATATCTGCGTGTGGTTGTTTATTAAACATCTTATGGTGAAACCATATTGCGTCTAATTTGACATAATGCAGCTCACCCTTGTTAAATCATGTATCATATCAGCCATTAGACAAACAGAATTTTTAATTTATACATCGTACAATATCACTAGAAAGGATTTTTAGAAAAAACTTACGTTCTGACGTCAATTCATATTGGGCGTTTGTAGTTTGAACTGCAAAGAAGTACGATAACATGTAACAAATAAGTTAATAAAAATATGTGTTCATACTATTTTTTTGCAAAGCAAATACGTAACGTACAAATGTCAAAACAACTAGGTCTGCAAATCTTAAACAACATATAGCAGTTCAACTGTTGAAACTAATTTATCGCTTAGTGTAAAAGGCACCGGAGATAAATTATTATGAGAGTTTGTTTATAAACTTTTCTTTGGCAATCAACAAACTTTTTCTTTGTTAAAAACAAGAACAATAGTAATAAATACTGTCACTGTTTCGGTCTTAATAATTAACAAATAAACAACTTTACTATATTTTAATCAAACTGAACCGAGTTAAATTAAATGAAACGTATTCAGTGCATCAAATCGAAGATTACTTAAAAACTCGCATTCGCCCAACTATCATTTTTTTATAAAATTATTATATCTTTTGAAATGTCTCAAAAAACTTGCAAGACTATTATAACAAGGTTTTAACAGACTTGTGCGATTTTAGCCCATTTCTTTCAATCCAAAAAAACCTGAGAACAATATTTATTTTAAAAGATTTTTTGGATTTTTATTGATTGAAAACCAATTTTTGTTATTTTTATTTTTTTTTGCTTATGATATTGCCAAATCTAACAAATGTAATCAAATAGAACTGCTCAAAATTGAGCCCAGTGCTCTGCTAATAGTAATGTACAATGGAGTTGAAATACCCATGTTTCATCATTATCTGCAAATAATCGAGATTGCAATAACATTCGCGAATTCACATTAAGAATCATGGCGTTGTTTAAGTCAGATTATGTTGTGAATATTGTAAATATTGTAAAATTGTAAACAATTAATTCTAATAAAATTGACAAAACCAGTCAAAAAACCCGGTTGATTATATAATGCTCATTTTTCTTCGTTGGTCAAAGTTGAGACTGCAAATACTTTTAAACCGAACATTGAATAAGCAAAAACGATGTCAAGGTTAGAGACAGAGCATTTGTGTAAATAAAGTCTTCGGTACAAAATCAACAATATTTTATAGTTATTTTTGACTAATAAGATTTTGATTTGTAAATATTTTGATTTAAGAATATTGTAAATGGTTTATTTTCGTTTCAAAACTAATAATTGCAAAAAACCGTAACTTTCCAGTAATCATTGACACTTTATTACACAATATGTCAAAAAACATTTGGAAGTCTCTGGATTTGCAATCCACAATCATATCTTTGCCATGAATGCGGCTCGCATAAGCTCACGAGTTTGACATGCTAACTTAAGAGACTGTACTATCCGCTAAAATCCTAAAATTCACGTTTGAGTTTAGTTGATTAATTACGTCACCAATTTTGATCAACTTAGATATTATTTTCTGTAGAAACGATTAATTGGCTTTACACTTATACTAATTTTTCAATTATTTTTCAAAAAGGATCTTTGATAACTTTTACATGTTTTACTAAAAGAGCAATATAAATTTTCATACAAACTTAAATGGTAATTTTGCATCAAACAAATACTATACATAAGAAAGGTTACATAAAAATGAAATAAAACTAAAAAGCAAATGCAAATGGAAAACCATTAAACAAGTGCAAACAATTTGAAATGTATTTAAAAGTCATATTTAAATATTGCATGATTTATTTTTCTATTCAAAAATTTTCTATAGGTCGAAATCAGTTAATAATTTAAGTTACGTATTTCTATAATAAGGGCAAAAACTTTCGAATGGGATAACGAACACAATACAATTGAAGTGAAGTGTAGTGTTTACTTTTATGATTTTTATTTTTAAAGCTTACAAAAATGCAACTTGACGCTTTTAAAAGAGTGCCAAAGCATTTCATGGCATTTAAAAATATCTTTTTTAACCACTATAAAAATTTAAACTTGTGGTTTGTGGTAAAAAATTTTAATCTAGCCCGCAAAAAAACTCATCGTATTGCTGGCTATAAACATTTCTTGAAAATAGACGATCGATTTTCAAAAATATTTACGTTCAAAGATGTTTGTGATTATCTCAGGATGAGTTTCTTATGTGGTCTCTGATGAAATAATTTCAAATAAAAACATATGTTGCTTAATATTGAATCACCGACTTGGCGTTGGCGTTTGTGAAAACTATAAAATTTCTTTAATAAAGTTTGTGTCAATGCTCTCAACACGCATTTTGATTTAATCCCCCAAAAAATAGTGGATTGTATCTACAGAAACAAACAACCTGCTTCACAATAAAATAAAAAGCAAAAAACAAAGTAAGTTCTTTGCCAAAGAAACAAGAGGTCACATGAAAAATAACGATAGAAAATAAGTTGAATTTGAAGATTTCGCAATCGTCTGAAATATGCTTTTAAAAGTAAAATATTTTGGATCAAATCCAGATATTAACCTGATGTGGATACCTCAAGACATGTCTCGCGACACTGAGGCGTCTTCGTCATCATCATCGTTTGAAGGGCATCCACTCCAGGTCAGACACAAGCAGGACTGGGGCCGAGAGTTTATTCTTTTACTACCTCAGACTGCTGCACTGTCTGAATCAGATGCTGGCAGTGGTGTTATTAAGCCAGCATCGAGTTTCGTCATCCAAAACCGTCAGACCTCGTGCTCCATGTGGTGCCCGATGTATAGGGCACACTGTTAGTGCATGGTCTGTTGAGATACATTTTTTGCAGTCTCGGTCTGGTCTCGGTTTTGTAACACAAAGTCTCGTCTTGGCCTTGGTCTCAGATCACTGTGTCTCGAATCAGGTCGAGACATTGCCGCGATGTGGGCAAACCGCAAAGGTGTTGTATGTATGTCGTGATTTGTAGTAAAAATAGATTATTTGCACGTTTTTTTAACCATTTGGGCGTCACGGTCCTTTTTAAATTTGCATTAGTCACAATAGAATTGAACCATGACAATCTTTATCAAGGTTTCGGAGTCGGAAGATCCGACTTTGACTCCTAGAATTTCTAGGATGCCGATTCCGATTCTGACTCCAGCTTCTAGAATTTTAAGGATTCCAACTCCGACTCCAATTCTGACTCCGAATCCTACTCCGACTCCCTACACCGATTCCCCAATAAGGGCAATAGCATTCTGCAAAATACAATTTGCTTAAAATTAGGTTGGCTATATTTTTGAAGTCGTGAATCGGGCCGTTCGTTAACAGAAAAAATTCATCCCGAATTAGAATTTGTCTCGAATTTCTTGATTTTTTTCGGTAAAAAGTAGTGTTCTCTAAAAAAAAATTGGTCATCAGGAGTTAGAGTCGAGTAAGATATTCCAACTCTGACTCTTTGTACTCTTAATAGTCCAACTCTGACTCTTTCTTAAAACCTCCGACTCCATGCGACTCCGACTCTGCAACCATGATCTTTATGCATGGCAATTAAAACGCCTGGACACCGTATAAAGTGTTTGAGAAATTATAAAACTGTTTGTTATTATCAACATTTGAACAACTTGCATTGTATATCTGTAATAACAAAATTTAATGTCTCAAAAATCGGCTATATTACGATGCTTTTAATTGTAGTGAATATTGTTCTATGACATTATGATAAGTTGAATGTTAGAGCATTAAGCAATTGATGCGATTGTTGTTCGAATCCTACTCGCTTGGTTCTGTTGAGTCCCAGTGGAAAGATACTTTACTGCAATGTTTTTTTGCTTTAAATTTCAGCCATATTACAAAATAAAAATTAAAAAATAGATGTCGAGCTGTGGGACAGATAACATTAAAGAGTATCTTATCTGGCATTATCCATCACGCGCGCCAAACCCAAGCTCACTGCCAAACCATGGTTCCGAGTTTAAACTTTCATCAGAGACAGTCCGCTTACCTAGGGTTTTGCTGCTTTTATCATTTTATCAATGCATATGGTAGAAGACTACAAAACCACAAATCTTAAATTTTTCGCTTTATATATGACCAGCACCGACAAAATTTGGTTAAACATACTATCCCTAATGAAACCCATGGTCAAAACCATGGTCTGGCAGCGATTTCGGGTTTAGTGTGATTGATGCATAATGCTACAGATGGCATTCTTAGTACTGTCTGTCTATAACTTGATATGTTTTAAGCATCTGGTCAATGGCGTGCGTGTTGCACAATGCCGCTTCTATCAATGCAGTAGTGCAACTGATATAGAAGCCCACAAATCTTTAAAAGAATAATGAGATATTTCAATCGGACAGCAAAATTGTGGCATTAAGGGAAGCAATTGGGTTAATTACTTGCAGTAGTGGTTAGGATCCAAAGTTTCACTGTTTGAAAAGGAGAATTCCACTTTTAGTTGGCAAAGTTCAGCTGGCTTGATGTCTGAAATAATCAATAACTGATCTGTTGGAGTGGGACGCAGGCATCCAAATGTTTAAGGCATCATTCAAGAGACTCTTTTTGCGGCAAGCAAGTGCGCTGCAAAGTACTCAGCTGTTGAATAGACCTAATATAGGGCAACAGCGTGACGTGGGAAAATATTTTTTGCGCAATGCCACATGGTTGTGACGAAATGTGAGTTCTTCGAGATGGTTACTGATTTTAACGTTGATGCCTTCTAAAAGTCAAACATGTTTTGGAAACGAAGTTGAGTTGACTTGCAGTAAACAGCCTCATCCTCCCGTTTCTAAGCGACAAGGAAACTGTTATCACGACGAGGAGAGTTTGTGATCAACCTATACTATTATTTCAAAATATTTTATGCTTTTCGACGAGCGTGTAAACGTGAATGCTCTGATCAAAATCATCGATTTCTCAATTTTTGATTAAGTCTAGTCAATGAAGCCATAGCACTCAAAATCAAGACGTGTTTCATTTTGTGGGATTGCAGTAAAGTTCTATAGATAGTTTCAAACTCCGCATACCAATACGGCCTACCGTTGTTTTTGTAACCGCGTAAAATAGTCTTTTTGGCTGCTTTTCAGATGGTGTTAAAAAAGTCCTGATTAGTCGCTTCCACATCAGATGAATTTAGCAGCAGCAAAGTCTTTTTGAATTTGTTTGTTAGAGCGATCTAATCACTCCATTTGACACTGCAAAAACTCTATCGTTTAACTGACATACCTGGCTCTGGCAAAGCAAAATTTAATGTAATGGAAGCCTAATAGGCGAGGGTCAATGTTTAACTTAGAAAGCTTTCTTGTAATTATGGTGAAAATTTTTGATGTTGAAAGGAGTTTATGTATTTTTGTACTAATTGTTTAAACCACGGTTGTGGAGTCATAGAAATTATTTTCCAATTTCACCAATTCAAACTTTTCTAATTCCGACTCCACGAGATCTAATAACACGACTCTAACTTCATCACATGTAAAAAAATGTCCAACTCCACCCTGAAATACGTGGCTATGGCAACTCCGACTCAGCAATATAGTCATAAGCAGGATTGTGGAATCAGAGTCTCCGGAGTTGCATGTTTTTGGAGCGGAGTCGGAGTATTTTGTTTAGATTTGATGAAGTTAGAATCGCAATTATAACTCGATTTTTTAGATTCGGTAAAGTTGGGAATCAAATTCTTTACTGCATTTGGAGACTTCAAATTACGCTAAATTATTTTACACTTTTACATTTTATTTTATATTTGTCTTTTTCACTCGCAGAAATGCGATGGAAGCGCTGTACATAGGCAAGCAATTAAGCAATTACCCAACCTGCTTCCGGTGATGCAACGATATTGCTGTGCGATAGAAATTTTTTTAATTTGCTTTCTAGTTTATAGAGATATGACTCAAATTTAGAACTGCTTGCCAAGACCGTCGAGCAGGAAAAGTGCCATAAAAGTGTCTTTCCTAAGGACCCAACAGAATGGCTTGAAAAGGTTTTGAACCGATATCATGTCGATCACAATCACGGCGCTCTAACGCACTTTAAGCATTTGACAATTAGGCCTATAATTTGTGAAATAGGAATCGCTAAAGTCCCACGTTTACGAATAAAGCAGAAGTCGTTTTTACAGAAGTTCTAGAGTCAAAGTTTAAATCGTAAACTTTAAAAAAACTGGAGTCGGAGTGGGAAGAAATTTTTCTCTGTATACGGAAAACAGAAAAAAATTTTTGCCTCCACAACCCTGGTTATAAGTCACATTTTGCAACCAGAGAGGATTCAGCAAACAAGAAGCGACACCCACTTATATAAAAAAATAGTAATAGTAGAGTTAGCTTTTTATAATATTTTTTCTTATCTGCAATTAAGAGTACATTAAAATTGAAAAACTTTTATTCTTACTCTGGTTACACTCAATCGCTGACCAAAACACTTTTTTTCTGTTCAAATTAATGCATATTATAAGTATTGGGAATGATTAAAGATTACAACCGGTAGGTTTAGCCATTTCAGGGAGGGCTGAATTCAAATAAAGACTTTCCTTTTATTCGTCACTTGTCCTTCACAACTGATAAGCAATTAAACACATTTCGACCCATTTTTCCCAATATAATTTTTTTTTAATTTTTGGTTGAATTTTTCAAAACAACTCTCAAACCAAAACTTAAGTTCAATTTTGCAAATAAAAAGCCAAATTTGCCCGTCAATATAAAGCCAAATTCGTTTTTAGTTTGCACTTCAAATTGAAATCCAAAAGGTGACCCATTCAAGTACTCGCCATATTTTGCTTGCTTATTTTTGAATTATTCAGATGATAAATATGACTATAGCTTCCAGCAGTTAACCAAAAATTGGAGTTGGAGTGACCAAAGAAAAATACAAATCCGATACCTGCTCCATCACAGTGGTGGATATTCCAATTTAGGGGCCCGAGGCAAGAATTTTCAAAAATTGATGTTGTCTGAGAAAAAAAGGAGGTCTGATCTGGGCTTGCATATTTTTCTCCGAAAATCAAAGTGTTCTCTAAAAAAAAAAAAAAAAAGGTCTTCACTCCGAATCGTCCTCTGTGCAAACATCTGTAGCGAATCCAAAACTGTATATGCTGTTTTCGAGGAGGGTCCTTAAAATCGAGGGGGGGCCCCAAAAAAAGGGGGGGCCTGAGGCGACCGCCTCATTCGCCTCACCCAATATCCACCACTGCTCCATCACATCCAAAAAGCGATCCCAGCTTCGTAATATTTAAAAAAGCTATTTTGGTTGCGACTCCAACCAAAAACCTGCGACTCGACTTCCAACTCTGACTCCACAACCATGGGTTAAACTAAAACAACTTATGTAAAGTCTCGTGTCTCATCTCGATCTCGATACTCTAAAGTCTCGTCTGGGTTTTGCCATACCAAAGTTTCGTCTCGTCTTGGTCTTGCTACGAAAACTTTCATCTCTTCTCGGTCTCCAAGCACCGTGTCTCGACTCCACCTCTGACACGTGTTTTGCGTAATTTGGAATTTTTACCGGTATTTCGTGCTCAAACAAGATGAAAAAAGATAGTCATGCAAACGTCATGGTAAGTAATTTTAATCGCTCGATTGCGTTCAGAATACCTTGAAAACATTTAAAGTTGATTATTCTGTTACAACACTTAACTAATGATTTATTATTAAGTAAAACCAAATTTTAAAAGTGTAACTTTTCTTGAGATACTATTAATATTGCCCAGTTTATTTTCTGTAAAATAATTTAATTTCAGTTGAGTGAATGCAACGTTTACCAGATTAGGATATTTGTAACAAATAGGCTTTTATTATTTAAAAAGTAACTTTTTATTAAAAACCATTTTCACATTTAGTTTGGGATATTATTGCAAACTTGCAAAAATTTGATGATCCTTGTTTTAATGGCTTGGTATTCGCGTGCCGACACTGAATAGTTGTACGAGGTGGTGGTTAACTCCAAATACTGGATTTAGGTTACAGTGCATCTTTTAATAACTAAAGGCGATAGTTTTTGCCTTTATATTGCTTGTGTTTTACAATCACATACCAAATAAACCTGCTATGAACTTAAGCATAGATATTTTGTAGCTTACCTTTACCAATTATTTGATTTTTTGTGTGATTATTCTTCTTTTATGTAGGAACCCTTTGTGTGCCTTTTCTTCCAGATTAAACTAAATTTATTAAAGCTGAAAGCATTTTAAATTAATAGAGACAAAAATTCTTATAGCTCAATAGTCTTGCACAATTTTGACCTAAAATACTCATCGGCACAGAACCATAAGGTACCCAATTATTGCTCTGTGTCTTTTGAGACCAAAAGGTGGTGATCGATATTGAATTGTTAGACCCTGCTCAGACAATAAATTCAAAAAATTATTGTGACCAACTTCAGAGTCTGAACAAAAAAATTCTGAAGACTATCTTTGTCAAAAAATGTCCAATAAAGTTATTTTTCTGCAATGCAATGCATGTCCTCATACAGCCAAAAATTATTAAAGACTTGATAAAAGATTTTAGCTAGGAAGTCTTAAGTCACCCTCCATACTCTCCAGATATTACCTCATCAGATTTTCATCTGTTCAGGTCCCTTTCAAGTGATCTGGCAGACAATAAATTCCAAAATAAAGAAGAGGTCTATAATTTTCTAAGTAAATTTTTGAATGAAAAAGAACGGTTATTTCATTCTCGTGGAATAGAACTTTTAAAAGAAAGATGGGCGAAAGTAATCGAGCATAATGGACACTAGTTTAAATAAAAGCGAATTTTAAAAATATACTTACTTATGAATGTTAGAGTTAATTTAAAACCGGCAAAGACTAATTGCAAGACTTAATATTATTTGAGTAACAACTGATCTAATCTAAATTGTTAACAATTGCTAACGAGTAGTTAGCAAGTGGTCTGCAAACTTTTGTACAACTATAAAATTCGTTATCGACCCCTTTTCAACCACGCTTGTCAACCTTTTTTGAAATCGCACACTTTCTTGACTAAACCAAAAAAGCTGTGCACCCTATAGTTTTAAAGCATAGTTTAACGCCTAAAGAATGGATAAATAAAGTGAAGACCTTATTTTTTGGTTTTTACTTTGATGTACTCTATATTTCTTTCGATTATATGATTTGAACATTTTCGTAATCGAAGATGAACAAGTGAAAGTCAAAAAAGTCTTTAATTTGAATATTTGTAATTTTTAGAATTTAAAGCATGGATGCCCAACATTTTGCTCAACATGGACCAAAAGTTTGCCGTAATTTAATCGTTAGCCTGTCACACTTCATTTACTCGTATAATTTTAATCATAACGATGTAGTTTATCCCCGTTAAAAGCAATTCGTAGTTTTATTATAAGAGAATAAATGCGGCTCTTTGAGCGCTGTTTGCGATATACGTCCAATTTGTTCTATTGCTCGTTACATGTATCTTCTTTTCTCTCTGCGCCGCAGTATGACGTAATATGTTTTGTTCAAGCTTTGCTATTTCGAAGATAGTAGAATCTTCGCGTATATGCTACTTGATTCGAGCGTAACGATCTCTCCAGGTAGTTCTGGCTAAATCTCGAATTTACGAGAAAGTTTACGTCACGTGATTTTGATTTCTATATAAAGCCGATGCATAGCGAATTATTATGATGAGATGTGATTTTGAGACGACTCGAGTGAAAGTAATTTGGTTGGGTGCGGGAGGCCCGTTAGTGTTGAATTTATTTTGCGCCAGTGGTTGGCAGTTTTGTTCTACAGAGGTAGAATTATCTGTGTTGATTGAGTCGAGTTATACTGTTGATTTCGCTTTGCAGTTTGGCAAAGCGTGGAATAGAAGTTTCGTCGGACGTGATTTTTGTAATACATTCGTTCTTATTAGAGACAGGGGTCTCTGTTCGTTGTGAAGAAGAGTCTTCAACAAAACCAATCCGAGCTTTTGTTAAACCAACTGTATAAATTGTCAGGCTCATAGCAAGACTACTTCTTGAGCCGGAATAAAATAAAATTTAGACATAGCTTTGTTTCAGCGCAGGTATTCGGGTTACCTAGCTCAACTGATCCTTTGGGATTCCCAAACAAAGTTTGTGACATAGCCGCATTCTTTACAATAATCAAACTGAAAATCTTTTTTTGTGGTTTTCATTTCGATCACAACAAAAAATTATTGAATTTACTTTCCTGACAACTGGACTTCGGAGTACCAATTTAGTTGAAACAAAGTCTTTACTTTAATTGAGCGGGCATTCTCTGGATTAACTGCTGTGAAGTTCCAAAAGATGATTCATTTTTGTCTTCATCTAAATTTGTTGATCTTAATTTTAGTTGCCAGGAAAGTAACTTTTAAAATTTACGTTTTAATTAAAGGGAAGAAAGATCCTTCAATTAAATAGGCAGCCCTGATTTTGTTTTTTTGTATTTATTTTAGTACCGTTTCAAAAACACAGTGCTTTATTGTTTCAGTAGTCCCCAACTGCTATTCATGAACTCCTGGCAATTTATCGACTCCCATTAAACCCCTTGGATTATCCAATTGACTACTGAGAGAAAATATTGACTCTTTTGAGAACGACTAATCATATCATTGCACAATCGTACTCAGTAAAACTAATCGATAGATAGCAGTCTTTTCAAATTTTTGTCAAGCTTTACTAAAACACTCCCTAATTCCGAGGGTCTAGTTAGGACAGTCTTTGTAAAAACTGAAAATGGTATTAATAAACCACCCATTCGTCAACTTGCTCTTATATTACCTCTTCTCTTGAAAATATTCAGTCATGATCATCTTTGTTTTAAATTCCTGGTTTCTGTTGTCATCCTGGTTTCTGTGCAACGCCCTATTTCTGATGGTAATTTGCGGGCTGTTCTATCGTTCGTTTTCTTTTCACTTTTGTTAAAAAACTTTCTTTGGTTAAAAATTTTTAGAATGTTTTAATTCCTCAAATTTTGGGGCAGGAGCGTGTTAATTTATTTGAAAAAAAAAAGGAAAAAATTTTTCTGTCGGACTCGAGTTTCGATTCTGCATGCGTGTTCGTTTTGTTTAATTTGCTAACCGTGCATTTTTCTTGTTTTTTCCGACTTTGAATAAGCACGCAGCAATCGAGAAGTGTTTTTGAGTTCTTTTTACGTACTGGTAGAAGTTTATTTTGAAAAGTTAAAAAATTATTCATGCTGATAATTGTGGAATTAAATTGTTCGCCACAGTATTGAAGAAATTATTTTGTCGCCTTTGTTTCTTCGGCTTCATTTTCGTCGTTTTCCGTTTCCGGTAAATTCGCCATCACCATCAAATTATCGATTAACAGTGAATTTCCAAACTACCGTCATATCTGTTCTCGTCGCTTTGTATTGTACTACAAATCTGAAATTATCTGTTTTCAACTACCAATAAATTATAATTCAACTACATCGGGGCGCTACCAAATAAAGATCAAGGCGAGGGACGCGTATTCTCCAACCAGCGAAGTTCCAACTAAGTTGATTCAATTTTGTTGAAATTAGTAACGTTGATATATGTAATTTTGTAACTTTGAGTGCAGATATGCGTTGTAAATCACATTAGCAACAGTTAGCAACAAATCTTCGAACGCTATGATGCAGAGTACTGACCGTCATTTAGAGATGATTTCAGCAGCTTGTGGATATCGCAAGCTTCGTGGATACAAAAATGTTGTCTTTGATTTCATGCTGTAAGAAGTCAGGCTAGTATATCACCTTGTTTAAAAAGCTACTTGAAGACTACCAGCAGTATTACACTAGGCCTAGCTAACAACTATTTTGAATTTTCTACTTCAGCGTTATATAGCGACTTTTACTGTGTCTCAGAGCGTGACCCGACAGTTGGTCGAACGACAATTGATCGAACGACACTGATCGAATAATGAAAAAGAATTTACAACTTTAAATCTGTCCCGATTTTATCAATTTTTCGTCCCAAAAACATAGTGATTTCTAAAAAAAGATTTTCACTTTAAATCTGTCCCGGTTTTGTCGATTTTTTGTCCCAAAAACATAGTAATCTCTAAAAAGAAGGTCTTCTATGAATCTTCATTTGATTTCTGCAAAGGGTCTACAAGGGTGGGGCCATGGCACCATGTTCCCCCTCCTAAATATGCTACTGATTACAATGTAAAAAGAATGCAAAAAAATGCCAGGAATAGGCATCTAACAAAAGAAAACTGTGACAAAAGATCTACTTGTTGCCCTCCCAAAAATGCTTTTCCCAGGAACCTTGATAAGAAACCCTGATTTTGACATGAACAAAAAATATTTTAAAGAAAACAAACTGTTTTCTTACTGATGGCCACTGTTTTATATGAATCTAATTTACAGTAACAAAGAGATTGTTTAATCGCAGAACATACAAAAGTAAATCTCTTTTTATCAACCGGCATTTAGTTCAAGCGTCGTTTAGATCAAATGTCATTTTGATCAAACGACGTTTCAATCAAGTGTCGTCAGATCAACTGTCGTAGTACCGTCACACAAACATCCTGTAGCTATTATCTTAAATACAGGTTTGCCTTCAGATTTTTATGCTATTGCTAAGACAAAAACTTTACTGTAGTAGTTAGTATCCGCTATGTCTGGGTTTGCAGAACATTGAACGTACAACACCAACGTTCCCTCTAAGAGCTTACTTAGTGTGCGCGGAATAAAAGGCCGTGTGAGCAGTGATGGATATTCAAATTTAGAGACCCGAGGCAAGGATTTTCAGAAATTGATGTTCAGTAAAAAAGAAAAAAAGTTTTGATCTCGTCTTTCAATGTGTTCTCTAAAAAAAAAAAGAAAGACCTTCACCTAGAATCCATCTCTCTATTTCCCAATTTCAAAGCTTTTCGAGGTTTCGTGCTATTTTCGGAGTGAAGACCTTTTTTTTAGAGAACACCTTGATTTTGGGAACAAAATAGTGAAATTAGGGATGAAATCGAAATGAAGACCTTTTTTTTAGAAAACACCTCGGGTTTGGGAGGAAAATAGGGAAATCGGAGATGATACAGAAGAGAAAACCTTTTTTTTAGCAATCACCATAGAATTTTTGGTGTATTTCAACAATTTTTTAAAAACTGAAAGATGAGATGAAAGCTATTTGAATATCACTACGTGTGGAGCTTGCTTCTGATTGAAAGCACGTATTTAGCTTGTCTTGCCAATACTTATGCAGTGCACGGCAAAACAAAAGTACTGCGCGGGTATTCTAGGCTAGTTGCGCGGCCGCGCAGCCGCGCAGCTTAGAGGGAACGTTGTACAATACACAAGTGCTTCGAATTCTTCGAGTTGATAGAAACTCAAATGAAGAAGACTTTGATGAGCCAGAAACAAGCATGCGTAAGGCTGAAGAAGAGTTTGATATAGAGCAAGATGAGCGCAAGAAGAGAATAGCTTGGAAAATGAGGTTCCTACTTTGCCAGTTAGAGGGCAGACAATCAGTAGAAATTATACCGTTTGGGTACCTAAGTTTCCACCACAAAATGGACGTCCAAGTAAAAGAAAAAAATCAAAACAAGGCCAGGTAATAAACAGTTTATTCTTGCACGTGTCGACAATACTAAAAACGTGTTTCAAGAGTTGTTGGGCCATAAAAACGTTGATCACGTATTGGAGTTTACGATTGCCGAAGCTCGGCGACAGGTTGGCAACAAATTCTTTCTCAGAAAAGAGTTGGAAGCGTTTTTTGGCCTGTGTCTTCTTTGTAACGTTTTGAAAGAAAGAAATAATGTGTCAACAAATTTCTGGGATACAGAATATGGGCGATCATCTTTCCAGAAACTATGGGTAGGAACAAATTTCAATTAATTATTCGTAGCATACGTCTTAACGACAAAATTTTAATGCAGTTTCACCGGAAATATGACAAGTTTACAGCAAATTAGGGTTTGTGGAATGCAGTGATACAATTGCCAAAAGTCCTATTTTCTTCAGTTTTATTTTACAGTTAATGAGCAATTTTTTCTTTGCAGAGTAAGATAAGGCTACATATATTTGCCGTTCTTGTTATTATCATATCTGTACTACAAATATTTTTTAGATGCCTATTCCTACAGTACATGCCCCAAAACCAACACAATTTGGAATAAATGTTTTCATGCTGTGTCACGCTACGACCGTCTACATTTTGTGAGCCTTTTTCTATGTTAGAAAATAAGGTTTAGGAAAGTGGGCTTGGGAACACGTGGATTCGTCCCTGAAGGAAGCTTACCAGAACTGTGGGCTCAATGTAACAACTGACAACTTTTTTACCACTTTGGCTCTTGCCACAAAGTTACTTGAGAAGAGCAATACAATCGTTGGCGCTATCAAGTCTCATCGCAGTGAAATTCCGCCTGATCTTCAGCTTGAAAAAAATACGCCACTATACACTTTAAAATTTGTTTTCACACCGCCACCAAAAAATATCATGCTTCTCAATTATAAAGCGAGGAATAACAAGGTGGTGTATCTATTTTCTTCACTTCACAATTTGTTGGAGGTAGCTAATGAAACCCAGAAGAAACCGAAAGCTATTCTGGACTACAACACTAGTAAGGATGAAATGCTCCGTGCTTTCTCTACACTGGCAGCATCAGAAGATTGTCACTTGTTGCATTTTTCAACCTGTTAGATTGGATGCATACGCCATATGCAAAGATGTGTAAATAACAACTAAAGAGAGAAGAGATTTTATTATCGAACTGGCTGAAAAGCTGTGCTCAGCAGAGAGAAATAGGAGACGTCAAGTGCCACAAATTTTGCTTCTGTATTTTAATATCGCTTTAAACAAAGTCGATTTTTCCGGAGCCATAAGCTTTTCGTGACGCTCTCATCAGTGGCAATCGCGTCAAAATGGGACGAACCAGAGAAAATCAAGGTATTTATAGTCTCAACAGTTGGGAGAAAGGTGCTGCAGTCTCGGAAAGGAGAAAGGCACAATTGCACAGTGTGGTGCAATACAGGATGTTCTCGGAAAGGAGAAACGCACTATGTGCAATTACCCAGGAGAAACACTGTTACTCGCAACTTAGGTTATTTAAAAAGTTTCAATGTGTAAACAAATTCCTTTTGCTTACATAAAACCGGATGTTTGGTTTTGATAAAAGTTGCCTCGAGTAGACACAGATGGAACGAGTTGCGTGCCACAGCAAGAATTTTAAAACGTTTGTCGTTATAATTAGCAGCACATTGCTCGTTGTCAAGCAAGTGTTGTCCTATGGCAGAGTCACAATCCGGATTGTTACGTTTTAGCTTACAGGATCTGCCAGGTTGAGATCGTGTAGGGCGCTTCGCTTGCTGTTGTAGCCATTTAGGAACATGCTGCTTGATTCTATCTTGTAGTCGCTGTGATGTTCGTCCTACGTACCTACTGTCACAGTGGCACGAATATTCATAAACAACGGAGCTTTTCAGCGTGGTAGGTAAAACATCTTTGCGGGCTACAGGCAACATGCGTTTCGATGTAAATACAACTATGGTGGTAACGGAGCCATAGCAGCTTTCAACAGCCGTTTTGACGTTTTTATCAAGACCAATGGAAGCTTTCCCTATCCAAGGAACTCTCAAATATACGGGACACTTCTCAGGACCAAATCGTTTGGGCATAGAAAACTGAACAATTTTCTTGGAATTGTTGCAGTCAATAATAGATTCAGGATAACCATTGTCCAATAGAATGTTCTTGATATGCTTAATTTAGTACGGCAGCGTGGTCGAGTGGTTAAAGCACCAGACTGATGATCAACATAGTCTCGGTTCGAAACCCACTTGCGCCATTCTGTTGTGTCCTTGGGAAAGACACTTTACGGCACTTTCCCCTGCTTGGTGGTCTTGACAAGCAGTTCTAAATTACAGTCATATCTCTACTAAAAAATTACTAGCGGACAGCAATATCTTGGCATCTCCGGAAGCAGGTCGGGGTAATTGCTTACCCTATGTATAGCGCCTCCGTCGCTTTCCTGCGAGTCAGGAGGATAAATATAGAGATAAAAATAAATAAAAAATAAAAAAAAAATTTCTTCGTTTAGTTTAGATTTCGTGCATATCATTAGTGCCCGGTGTACCAAAGTTGATATAAGATTTGTTTTTTGTTTAGTGGGACTGAAAGATTCCCAACGTAAGTACTGTCCAGTAAAGGTAGGTTTTCTATACACATTTGTTTCAAAACCGGTAGCTGTTCGTTCCACGTTAACGTCGAGAAACGGTAAACAATTATTTTTCTCTTTCTCAAAGGTAAATTTGAGAGAAGGATGGAGACAGTTTAGTTGTTTGAAAAAGTTATCCGACTCTTCTTCATTGCGAAACATAGCAAATGTATCGTCAACGTACCTAAAATATGTGGAAGGTTTTGATTTTATTATTTTAGGTACGTTGACGATACATTTGCTATGTTTCGCAATGAAGAAGAGTCGGATAACTTTTTCAAACAACTAAACTGTCTCCATCCTTCTCTCAAATTTACCTTTGAGAAAGAGAAAAATAATTGTTTACCGTTTCTCGACGTTAACGTGGAACGAACAGCTACCGGTTTTGAAACAAGTGGGTATAGAAAACCTACCTTTACTGGACAGCACTTACGTTGGGAATCTTTCAGTCCCACTAAACAAAAAATAAATCTTATATCAACTTTGGTACACCGGGCACTAATGATATGCACGAAATCTAAACTAAACGAAGAAATTAAGCATATCAAGAACATTCTATTGGACAATGGTTATCCTGAATCTATTATTGACTGCAACATTTCCAAGAAAATTGCTCAGTTTTCTATGCCCAAACGATTTGGTCCTGAGAAGTGTCCCGTATATTTGAGAGTTCCTTGGATAGGGAAAGCTTCCATTGGTCTTGATAAAAACGTCAAAACGGCTGTTGAAAGCTGCTATGGCTCCGTTACCACCATAGTTGTATTTACATCGAAACGCATGTTGCCTGTAGCCCGCAAAGATGTTTTACCTACCACGCTGAAAAGCTCCGTTGTTTATGAATATTCGTGCCACTGTGACAGTAGGTACGTAGGACGAACATCACAGCGACTACAAGATAGAATCAAGCAGCATGTTCCTAAATGGCTACAACAGCAAGCGAAGCGCCCTACACGATCTCAACCTGGCAGATCCTGTAAGCTAAAACGTAACAATCCGGATTGTGACTCTGCCATAGGACAACACTTGCTTGACAACGAGCAATGTGCTGCTAATTATAACGACAAACGTTTTAAAATTCTTGCTGTGGCACGCAACTCGTTCCATCTATGTCTACTCGAGGCAACTTTTATCAAAACCAAACATCCGGTTTTATGTAAGCAAAAGGAATTTGTTTACACATTGAAACTTTTCAAATAACCTAAGTTGCGAGTAACAGTGTTTCTCCTGGGTAATTGCACATAGTGCGTTTCTCCTTTCCGAGAACATCCTGTATTGCACCCCACTGTGCAATTGTGCCTTTCTCAAGTAATTTGTTTACACATTGAAACTTTTCAAATAACAAATAACTTTTTAAATAAATTTTACTGTATTGCACCACACTGTGCAATTGTGCCTTTCTCCTTTCCGAGACTGCAGCACCTTTCTCCCAACTGTTGAGACTATAAATACCTTGATTTTCTCTGGTTCGTCCCATTTTGACGCGATTGCCACTGATGAGAGCGTCACGAAAAGCTTATGGCTCCGGAAAAATCGACTTTGTTTAAAGCGATATTAAAATTCTGTACCACAAAGAAGCTCTTCTGTATTTTGTTCTTTTATAGACTTACCACTCAATAAAAGAACAAAATACAGAATATGTTAGTCAAACAAAACAAGGTTAAAACGTTGCAACTGTTCAATCTTTTTGTGTGAAACCTATTCTGTACTTGTATGTAAAAGTTCTTTCGAAATGTAATTAAACAGCTCAATATTCTTAGCTTAGGGGTCAATTGACCCATGTGGTAATTCAGTGTTTTCCATTCCGAAACACTTGTTCTAAAAATGAATTTCTTTTGTCCGCTTGATGTTGTGTTCAGTAGTCAGAGATAATAAAAGTTTAAAATGTTTAAGGTTGCTTGCAAGAAACACTTTTTGTAAATTTTTTTAAAAAATCGCAAAAGGGTTAATTGACCCGTTTAGTAGTTTTAGGATTGACTTGTAAATTTTTCTATAAAAACTTTCCGGTAACTATTGTAATTTACCAGTATTTAAAAAACTCTTTGAATATGACTTAAAAAATTTATCTGCATCGGAAAGACGTCGGTTCACCGCTACTTTTTGACTATTTGAGGCAATGCTGGTGCAGCAACGTCGGGCCGACGTCAAAACACGATTGGCTTATAAAATTATTAAATTTTGAAGTTCTGTCTAAAAATTTCCAAGTAATCGCAATAATTTTATAGTATTTTGAAAAAATTTTTGATTAATACCAATTCGAACAATTTTATTTGTGTCGATGAACGTCGATTGACGACTGTATATCGACCGCGACCAATTCGTCATCGGACCGTCCGCGTTCGACGACCGATTGTTTGCTGGGTTAGCTGCAATGACTATTGGTAGCATTATTTACAATCAAATAGCATAAAAATGACTTTTACTGAACTGAGTATTGGTTTAATTTACTTTTATATAATTTTTTGTGATTTCTTTCAGAATTACAATTTTTAATGACAATTTACTAAGCCTTAAATTGAATGCACACATTTAATACAGTTTGATAAAAGTTATTTGTAAGGGTTTAATGTATAGTTGTACAAATTAGCTTAACATGACAACAGCTACCGCTTTGCCCACAAATGCACATCAGGAGTTTTGGAAAGATTTTATCGTTTAAAAACTAAGTGATTCATCGTAGCAATTTCTAATGATTAGTTTTTGAAATTGTGAAGCAAAAGACTTTTTTTAAAAAAACACTTGATAGTGAGGAAGATTTCTGTTTGTAAAAAAAAATTTATTATTTTTGTCTCTATTTATTCCTTTAACGTGCAGGAAAACATTGGCAGGCATTATACTGAGAAAAATTATGTTGCAATTATTTTAATCTGCTTTGAAAATTTTAAGATATTGATTTCAGGTTGAAAATTTTTAATTTTTTTTTAAATGTTTATGTAGAGTTATTACTCAAATTTAAAACTGATGGCTGGGATGCCAAGCGAAGTGAAGTGTTTAAAGTGTCTTTTCCACGGTTATAATAAAATGATACAAGTAGGTTTTGAATAGTTAAATCTGAAATGTATAGAAGGCTTACTTTGATGACTACAACAATGAGTATTGCTTGAACATCAAACAAATTTTTAAAAAGAGAAAAACAGGTCTTAAACTTATCTTTATATTTTATTTTATTTATTTTATTTCTATATTTATCCTCATAGTGCTAATACATAGGGTAAGCAATTACCCCGACCTGTTTCCAGAGATATCAAGATATTGCTGTCGGCTTGTAAAATAATAGAGATAAGACTTTAATTTAGACCTGCTTGCCAAGACCACCAAGCAGGGGAAAGTGCCGTAAAGTGTCTTTCCCAAGGATAGAACAGAATGGCGCGACTGGGTTTTGAGGCGAGTCCATGTTGATCATAACCACGGGGCCTTAACCACTCGACCACGCTGCCGACATAAATCTATAATGTTGCGATCCAGTGCAGTTCAGTGTTACAAATAAAAAATACCTGTGGGTGCGAACGCAAAATTTTGTATCCGTGACATCACTACTTGTTGCTAATCAGTTATTTCAAATAAAAGCTTTCTGGTTGTAATGTTGCCAGTTAAAAAATAACTTTAGCAATAAGTTTATTTTTGCAAAAAACAAACTTATATTGAAATAAAATAGCTTTTACAAGTTTTTGCACCAAATGTTTAAGCAATCACAGCAAAATTTTTCTAAAAACTTGAAGCACTCTTAGAAAAACTAAAATTTCGCTAAGGAATAATAAAGGTATAATAGAAACAAAAAATTTTTTTAAATCTTATTGAAATTTTCAATCATTTGCAAGAAAAATTCAAGTTGACCAAAAACTATTTTTCTCAGTATATGCATACTAATAAAAACTTGATTGAAACTTTTAATAAAGGACTGCAATTACAAACTTTTGTTTACAATTTTTAATTTTTGAGTTGTTTGCTGCTGTACAAACCAATTGCAAAAAAAACTAAATCTTCCCGTCATTGCTTTAGACTACATATTTTCTTGACAAAATAAGCTGTAAACATTTTAATTATAGAAATAACCTTAGTACATACCGAGTCCTGTCTCAACTGTAGTTTGTGCATCTCCAGAAAAAATATCATAGACAGAATCAATACCGAGTCCTGTTTGAACTGCAGTTTGTGCATTTCCAGAAAAAATATCATCGAAAAAATCTGGAACTGGATTGCCTGGCGTCATTTCGTCGTTTGATGGTGTGTTGCAAAGATCACTGTCGCAGCACTTTTTATTACAAGACGAGAGCGTTGCATTGATGCTCGATATGTTTGCGATTCGGTCTCCTATTTGGTCACAAGAAAAGCTTTGACAAAATGAAGATGGCGCGCATTGACCAACTGCAACTTGACCTGCAAAATATATTTGTTTGATCGAAGTTAATTATTTTTTCCCAAACCGTTTTTGATGTTTTTTATGCCGTAGCAAAAATACTTCATATTTAAATGATGAACGTAATCACCAACTTGTCAGAATTAGAAGGATAATATATAAAATACTGAGCACTCGGGAATTTTAGACCTAACTTCGAGGTATCATGTATTTCTTGTATTTCTTGTATCATGTATCTCATCTTAAGTTTTTGGATTGGTAGTTATAGTCAAAATGGGTCAGATAAAACTATGATTAAATTGCCAACAAACTGGCGTAATCCAAGTAAAAAGTACAATGTCAATAGTTTATGCATTTTTTATTAATTTTTTTGTCAATGCAACTTTAAATTATTCCATTTGGTTATGAATTATTGCGCTTGGCGCTTTTTTCGAAATGCATTAATACAACCTTGAACAGTTGATCCAAAAATTTGTATTTCGGTAGTGGCCGTGATTCCCATGCATTTCGATCCACTTGGACATTGCTTTATAGTTTGAAAGTTTCGATCTAGGAATGATGACGATATTTTCATTCCGCTGAAGCATCTAATAGCTGTTTAAACAACAAAAAATTTTTAAAAAAATTTTTAAATTGTCAATATTTCAGTCAGTTGCAGAAACCGACAATACGGTAAAAACGATTAAAAATCATTTTTCGTTGTTTTTTATGATGTAAATGATGTTTTCTCTAGAGCTGCTACTTATCTGCGTTAAGTGTATTAAATATCTACAAAAATTTTAATATTAAGCCAATATGGGATTTAAAACACCTATTTTTGTAACAATTCTTTATCGATTTTGCGCTATTAGGTCCTATCCAAGTGCTCAAACTATAGTTTGCGACACCATAATGCCCACTGACTAGATACGAAATGGGGTCATATTTTCGTTTTGCTTAAAACTGTTTGTTCATGTTTAAATCTGACTAAGTAAAATATTATTAGTTTCGACTTTACAAGAATTTATTTTTTTGTTTAATTTTTTTGTTTTCCTAAGTTGTAATTTTAAATTTTGGGTACGTTAACAAAATTTTTTTACCTCGAAATACGATTTTGGAAAATAACCTTCTATTCAGTTTTTATTCATGTTTTATACATAAAATTTTACATAATTCAAATATATACGTAATGTGGATTTTAAAATATTTTTCATAAATTTGTTTTGGTTTCGTTACTTTTTTACTTTTTTCACCAGAACTTTGGCAGCGCACAATGTTTATTATTTATTATAGGCTTTGTAGAAAAAGTCGATATTTTGTATATTTGTTTTTATTTAATTAGATAGTGTAATGTGGTTAAAAGATTGCCTAGTTTAGAGGCTGGTTGTTAAAAGCACAGCAAAAAAATGATGTAAAATGCTTTTCCAAAGGCAAAACAACAAGAAAAAAATAAAAGAGGTTATCGATATTTAATAGAATGATAATTGTCATCAAAATAACTCTCTATACCAGCGGTGGTTCCCAAACTTTTTTTTTCACGGCGCCCTTTGAAGACTTAACAATACTCGCGGCACCTTAATGAAAAAAAGGTATTCAGTTGCATTACTTCTTTGAACAACCTTTTTTTCTCCGAAAATCAGGGTGTTCTCTAAAAAAAAAAAGGTCTTCACTTCGATTTCATCTCTGATTTCCCTATTTCCCTCCCAAAATCAGGCTGTTTAAAAAAGGTCCTCAATCGGAATCGTTCTCTGAAGGGAAGTTGCTGCTAACAACATTCACACTGCAATTATTGTGAGAAAAGCAGTAAGTACAAGAACTTTCGCATACTTTCGCGGCGCCCCTGACAAAGTCTCGCGGCGCACAGTTTGGGAACCGCTGCTCTATACCATTTAACTGCACTGACAACATATTGTTAGACTCCAAAAAAGCATTGATAGCTTTTAAAATCAAATATTTAATTTTATTTTTGCTTTGATTCAACGAACATAGTTTAAACTGACTGTGCGAGACATTTCAATTGAAAAAGGTGCGTTTTAAAATCAGACAAATTGCAACTATAAAAAATATCATTTAACAAAGTTATTTTCGGTTAAAAGATCAAGATATTGACTAGTTATTTCCTGTTGAAAAGGTTAAAAAATTATAGCCGTACCAGCCCGGGGTAATTGCCTCCCAAAGTCTTAAAATTTTTGAAAAAATCAGAATTTTTCGGGCAGCGACAAGAAAGTATTTCGAAAAAATAAAATCTTTTGTTCACAGAAAACGAACTACTACTGCAAGACAAAATTCTCAAATTCAAACAAATTATTGAGGTTTGAGGTGAAGACCTTTTTTTTTTCGAAATCATTACTTTTTTAGGACGAAACTCGAGAAATCAAAGACTGCTTTAAATTAAAGACCGCTTTTTTGGTGTTCACCCTAAATTTGAGAAAAAATTTTTTCTCATATCCGTAATGTGCTAGAGCAGTAGTTCTCAAACTGTGGTACGCGTACCACTAGTGGTACGCGAGAGCTTTTTTAGTGGTACGTGAAGATATTGATCAGTGATTATTATAATCTGCCTTCACGTGACCATGTTATTTGATGACCATAATGTGACAATAGCAAAACTAAAGACCTTTCTAGCAGTTCCCTTTTAGCAGTCTTTAGTAGTTTTTTTAGCAGCCTTCTAGCAGTCTTCTAGCAGTTTATCAGCCTTTTTAGCAGCAGTCTTCTAGCAGTATTCTAGCCCTTTTAGCTGAAGGCGATATGCCTTCCCTTCTAGCAGTCAGGAAGGACGTCCAATATTCGTTAAAGTACGTTTGTTTTATGTTATTGCGACACAATTAAGAGTGTGACGTTTCAATAAAACAAAACCACTTTAATTTAAATTAGATTAAATTAAAGTTTAAAGTTTAAGCTGTGCATTTTGTTTTAGTTAATTGGCAGCAATTACACATTGATACTATTACGTTGCAATTGCATAAAATTTATTTATCAGTAAGTTGGCAAGAAAAGTTTTTGCCATGTCGAAACGAAAGTACAATCCAGAATACATTAAGTATGGTTTCATTGCTATCGAGCATAGAGGAGAATGTTTGCCACATTGTGTGGTTTGTATGAAAACTCTTTCTAATGCAGCCATGAAACCCAGCTTGTTAAAACGGCACCTTGAATCAAACCATGCAGAAAAAAAGGACAAAGATTAAAGTTATTTTGAGCGGCTGGAATTATTTTGAGACTCAAAAAGACAGCGCCTAGACCAGACAGGCCAGTTTCACCAAAAGAAGATAGGAGTAGTAAAAGCATCATATGAAGTCTCTCTTCTTGTAGTCCAAAACATGAAACCTCACAAGTTGCTGAGTCCCTCGTTTTGCCAGCAGCAAAGACACTAGTTAGGAACCTCATTGGGGACGAGGTAGCAGCTAAATTGGATAATGTGTCCCTTTCCAATGACACTGTAAAACGCCGTATTCAAAAAATGTCGGGTGATATTGCTGATCAAGTAATGGCTGGAGTAAAAGACTCAAAGTTCGGGTTTGCCATTCAACTCGATGAGTCGACAGATGTCACCAAATGTAGCCAATTGCTCGTTTATGTCAGCTTTATTCAAAATAACACAGTGAAAACAGAGCTGATGCTGAATCAGGAGCTGGCTGCTGCAACAAAAGGGAAAGATATGTTCATTGTTTTGGCGGATTTTTTTAAAGAGAATGAGCTAGATTGGAGTAAGTTAGTTGGATGCACGACAGATGGTGCTCCAGCCATGCTTGGGCAAAAATCTGGATTTCAAACATATGTAAAAGATGTTGCAGCAAACATGACCTTCGTCCACTGTTTTATTCACAGATTTGCACTTTGTACCAAAGTGCTCCCAGCTGAGTTAATGTCATGCTTGAACAAAATCATTAAAATTGTAAATTTTATAAAAACCTCAGCTCTGAATTCTCGGCTTTTTACAAGACTCTGTGAAGACGTCAGTTCTGCTCATAAATGTCTCTTTTTCCATACGGAGGTTCGCTGGCTGTCCCGCGGGAATATGACCCGGAGGGTCTTTGAACTTAGGCATGAATTGTTGACATTTTTCAAAGAGGAAAACAACGAATTTAAAGATGATTTTGAGAACGATAACTTTAACTCACGGATGGCCTACTTGTCTGATATTTTCCAGACTTTCAACGTTAAAATCTTTCGTTTCAAGGATCAAACAGCAATATTGCAGTTTTTATTTCAAAACTGGAAGCATTCACTTGCAAGCTAGATGTCTGGACCAAAAATGTAGAGAGCAAATAGTTTGGAATGTTCCAACTCCTTACTACACTTTCAGTGGAGCCCAATGATCAATTATCTCAAGAAATTTATGATCATCTCAAGCTGCTCCGAATGGAATGGTTGCATTACTTTCCAGATTTACTTAGTTGCATCGACCCAGCTCTTCTACCCGTGGAAACAGAAGAACAGGAAGAGATCATCGATATTCAAGTTGACGACACAACAAAATCAAAACTGAACGAATGCTCTCCCATAGATTTCTGGCTAATCATGGGTTCTACTTACCCAAGTTGGCCCGAAATGCTGTTCGACAGTTATGATTTTTCCCTCTACATGGGAATGTGAGCAAGAGTTCTCAGCTTTAATGGCCATTAAATCCAAGAGCCGAAATCGTCTAACTGAGCCTAGACATGATTTCAGATGCGCTGTAAGTAAGGTTGCGCCCCGAATCGATCAGCTTGTGCAGAAAAAACATTAAATTGTATTGTTTGTTATTTGTTGGTGTTATGGTAAAATAAATAGTGCTAAATTTGAGCAAAAAAAGGTAATCTTGAGTCATTTGGTACGCGGTGTAGTAAAAAACAAGTAGGTGGTACGCGAATAAAAAAAGTTTGAGAAACACTGTGCTAGAGGATCTTGATTTGGAAAAACGTCAATAAAATTCGGGAAAAGCTGTATTGCCCTCCCATGTTTTTTAGGCTATGCTTATTAAGGTCAATATTTTGAATATTCCATTGAAGCAGAAAAATGATTTTATATAAAAAAATTTATCAAAGATTAGAATCATCCTTTAGTTCTATTTTTAGTATTCATAATTAAGGTTTTTTTGACATTTTTTCAAATAATCACAATTTATTGATGTTCTTTTTAGAGCATAAAACGCCATAAACACAATGTAAAAAGGCATTCAAAATTTTTTCGAGAAATGCAGTATCAAGAATGTCATCAAAAATGTTCCTAACTTTTTAAAAACTAATTACTTATGCTAATAAAGTCTTGCAAAATACTGATTAAATCAGTTTGCTGCTTAGGATATATCCGTAAAAATAAAAACAGAAGGCAAACAAGTTTTCAGCTTTTTTTAAACTAATTACTCATGTTATCATATTTTTGTAACTTAGTGAGTGAATCAGTTTGCTTGCGAATATATTTGCAAAAAACAAAACAGGACTGCAGTCGTCGGACTTTTGAAAAAATAAAGAAAGATCTGATAATTTGCTTTTTTAGTTTAAAATTATTTGTTCTTCTGGTAGACTCAGAGACAAGTTAAACTTCAACAAATAACAGAAGGCGTAATATATTTATTAAAGAAAAACTCAACACGACGTTTCGTTCGTTACATCGGGCAGACTTCATCAGGTAAAAACAAAACACAATGCACAATGTATTTAAAAACCAAGAACACAAAAAAACAAACTAATAAATACAAGGTGAGAGGCGAACATATATAACAATTTAATAACTACTTCGTGCAACAGAAACAAATTTAACAGGTTGAAAACCCACATTCATTCTGAGATTTTTTATATTACTATATATTTGTGGAAAAACATTCCAATCTTTGTCATTTATTGAATTTTTTGTATTATTGATATATAATGATTTTAAAAATTTTCGTTTATCATAATCAATGTTATAATTCAATATTTCAAAATTCCCAAAATCAATCCTATGTTCACAATTAAAACAATGTTTAACCAATGCAGTTTTTTATTTAAATTGTCTTTTTTTAATTTAGCCAAATTAATTGGTTTGAAATCACGTTTATGTTCAGATAAGCAAGTATTAAAGCATCTGCCCGTTTCACCAACATATACACTCGAACAATCTTTACACGGAATTTTATAAATTGCACCACGCTTATATATATTATCCACAGAGTCTTTTATTTAACGTAAAATATTTCCAATTGTTTTATATGGGTAAGTATACACGTTAATATTAAATTTTCTCAAAACTCTAGACATTTCATCACTAAGACCTTTAATATATGGTAAACCAACATAGTTAGATATCTTTTTACTCATGCAATATTTTAACAAACAGCTTAATTGTAAAATCCCCTACAAACACCAGGGCAGGATGAAAATTAAGGAAAAATTTGGTTTTAATTGTGTTAAATTACGTATCAATAAATCACACTTTTGGATAAAAAATAGTCTACGGTTGATGGAAAATATTAGAGGAGAATTACTAAAGATTTCTGTTATTGATTTTGAATCTATTTTAAAACATGTAGAGTATACTGCTAATAAACTCTACAACACACTAATGAAGCATTATAAAGATAAAATTGCTAAATTGAAAGAGGATTTTAAACAGAAGTACGACAAGACGAAAAATTCAAATAAAAAAACGATCAATGGCAATATAAGAAACAAAAATAATTGCGTTGTTAACCTTTCTAATAAAAATTTATCAGAAGATGAAAAAAAAGTGCTATTATTAGGTTTAAATTTTTTGGTCTCACAGAGTTATATTCCAAAAACTGAAATATTGGCTAATATTGAGAAAGATATAAAGAATTTACCTGCCTATACAACTTCTATAGTAAGAAGCAAAGTTGTGGATGTATTAAACAAGAAACACAGAAGTATTCCAAATTTATCGATTAAAGAGAAAAAGGCATTGAAAAATTTACGAGATGACACAATAATATTGTGATAACAAAAGCAGATAAAGGTAACTGCACAGTTATTATTGATAAAGATAAATACGAAGAAAAAATTTTTAAATTGTTAAACGATAAAGATACGTATGTTATATTGAAAATGATTTAACAAAAAATATTGAACGTAAATTAAATAAATTTATTTTTGAATTATATAAAATTGATCGTTTATCTCAAAAAGAATATTTTTATTCACGAACACTGATGCTATTTCGCCACCCATTTATAGGTTACCAAAGATTCATAAACCAGACTGGCCTCTTCGACCAATTGTTTCGTTCATTAATTCACCTTTATATAATCTTTCTAAATTTGTGGCTAAAACATGAATACCTTTGATAAATTCCAATAATTTATCAATAAAAAATTCATTCGAATTGATTGATAGAAAATCTAACTTTAAAATTAATGATAACGATTTGATGCTTTTTTTCGATGTTGTATCTTTATTTACTAAAATTCCTGTACATATAGCTAAATCAGTTATTTTTGATCGTCTAAGATGTAATAGCGAATTAAAAATTAGATGTAAATTAAATATCAACGAAATTATGAATGCTTTAGATTTATGTTTAGACAACACTTATTTATGTTTTCGTAAAAAATTTTATCGTCAAATTTTTGGTGTTGCGATGGGTTCTCTTATACCCGTCATTGTGGCTAATTTGATTATGGAATCGATTGAAAATAAAATGCTAAAGATTTTGCATCCCCAGCTCGCATTTGGCTACGTTATATTGATGATACTTTTGTTGCGCTAAAGAAAACTGAAGTGATATTTTTTCATAAATTTATTAATAATATTGAAGATAGTATTAAATTTACGGTCGAACAAGAAGTTGAGAATGCTATTCCGTTTTTAGACGTGTTCATAATTCGTAACAATGGTCAATTAACTACAAAAGCCTATAGAAAACCTACACATACAACTAGATACTTAAATTTTAATTCATGTCATAATTTTTCTCAAAAAGTTGGTTTGGCTAAAACATTATTGTTTCGGGCTAATTCTAAATTAATTACAAATTATCGAGATAAGACCAATGAAGTTAAATTTGTTTGTAATGCTTTACGTGAGAATGATTACCCAGATTGGTTATTAAATAAAATCAAAAAATAAATTAAGCATAAAAAAGTGAATAAAAGCGATTGCATGAGTAAAAAGATATCTAACTATGTTGGTTTACCATATATTAAAGGTCTTAGTGATGAAATGTCTAGAGTTTTGAGAAAATTTAATATTAACGTGTATACTTACCCATATAAAACAATTGGAAATATTTTACGTTAAATAAAAGACTCTGTGGATAATATATATAAGCGTGGTGCAATTTATAAAATTCCGTGTAAAGATTGTTCGAGTGTATATGTTGGTGAAACGGGCAGATGCTTTAATACTTGCTTATCTGAACATAAACGTGATTTCAAACCAATTAATTTGGCTAAATTAAAAAAAGACAATTTAAATAAAAAACTGCATTGGTTAAACATTGTTTTAATTGTGAACATAGGATTGATTTTGGGAATTTTGAAATATTGAATTATAACATTGATTATGATAAACGAAAATTTTTAAAATCATAGTATATATCAATAATACAAAAAATTCAATAAATGACAAAGATTGGAATGTTTTTCCACAAATATATAGTAATATAAAAAATCTCAGAATGAATGTGGGTTTTCAACCTGTTAAATTTGTTTCTGTTGCACGAAGTAGTTATTAAATTGTTATGTATGTTCGCCTCTCACCTTGTATTTATTAGTTTGTTTTTTTGTGTTCTTGGTTTTTAAATACATTGTGCATTGTGTTTTGTTTTTACCTGATGAAGTCTGCCCGATGTAACGAACGAAACGTCGTGTTGAGTTTTTCTTTAATAAATATATTACGCCTTCTGTTATTTGTTGAAGTTTAACTTGTCTCTGAGTCTACCAGAAGAACAAATAATTTTAAACTAAGTAATATCCCAGGTAACAGTGTTTATATTAATTTGCTTTTTTCAAGCAATCAATTAAAAAAGGAAAGTTTTTTTATGGTTATGCCTATTTGCAACTGCATTTTAAGTCTATATCATTTTTTTATGGGCGTAATTCCTTCTTGCGTCCTTGGTATAGATCGATAATAACTTGGAGCCCTACACACACCAAAGAATAGGCACTGTTACTTTAATGCCAATATAGTACAATGTCTACTCGCGCTGGTTTACAAATAGCCAACCCAATTTAACAGTTAAAATTCAAAAACTTAAAAACTTTTATAAAATTCTTTTATTAATTTAATCGTCTTGGTTGTGAAATATTACTTTGATAAATCTTCGGTAATAAAGCTAATACAAAATTTACTTAGCCAACTTCTTTAATTCATATCACAAGGAACATCGGCATTCAGATAAGATAAAAAACAAATAATAAAATTGAAACCAAGAGTAAATTATGAACAACAAAGCAAAATGTATTTAAATACTTAAGTAAAAGCATTGTCAAACCAAGCAGCGTAAAAATGTGGCCATAAGACGTTTTCACATCGAACTGGGAAACACTTAAATTTTACCTTGTTTTATTATAGCAACAAACCATATGTCAAAGCAAGCAGTGAACTCGTGACCTTCTGGGCCAGAGTTGTTTGCTCAACGTAGTGAGCTAGACTCAATTTCATGCTTCAGCCAAACTTTTTTTAACGATTTAAAGCAAAATTTGTGATACGTGCAGGATGGATCTTTCCAACATTTTTTTCGTGTCGCAAAATCTTTAGAGTTTAACAATTATTTTTGGAAAAGTATGACCTCCATCTGTGTCATCGGGCATGAACATTTGGTGCCCCGCCCGATTATAATAGAATTTTTAAAGAAATCTCGAAAAACGTTTGTGTTGCTTATAGGCTATGAAGTTATTTGGTTTAAGGTATTGATGGCATGTCGTATTTTAGAACTTCAACCATAACTACTTTTACAATTAATTTATCAAACGTAAAAAAAAGAATGTTACATGAAATTTATGACTTCGATCGAAAGAATAAGGGTTTAAAGCAAGCAATTTTTTTGCTGGTTGATTACAAAGTTTTATCAAAGACGTGCCCTTTATATACCTGTTATAACAATTCTGTAACAAGCCTAAAAGTCATAAAAATTGTCAAGATATTATAATTATGACTTAAAATCTTGTATTATTTTTTTGAATAATGTCTTATTTTAAAAACGTATAAAAAAACAGAAACTTCAATAATATCGTATTATTAAATTAAATTTCTTACTATATGACTGAGTGGGGTTTCCTTGAATTTCTTTCCATGCAAAACAGAAGAACAAAAAACCGATTATAAAAAACTTCTCCCCCATTTTTTACCCTGGAAACAAGACTGATATTTGATTGAACAATTTATTTATTTGTTCTTTATCTATAATTGATTCAAAGTTTTACGAATTTATTGATTTTTCTACATAACTGTACTGCTTCCCGCGACAATGAGCTGAAAAAATCAAACAATTTTGAATACAAATTCAATGAGTTAAACTGTAGTTATTTAAAGCTTACTTATAACCTAAACCAGTGTTCTTCAAACTTTTTTCATCGCGACCCATTTTTCACAGGCAAAATTTTTCGTAACCCCTAAAAAATGATTTTCACCTAGAATCGATCTCTGATTCCGCTATTTTTCCCCAAAAATCAAGGTGTTCTCTAAAAAAAAAAAAAAAAGGTCTTCGATTTCATTTCTGATTTCACTCTTTTTCTCCCAAAATCAAGGTGTTCTCTAAAAAAAAAAAAAAGGTCTTCACTTCAATTTGCTGTTGCATTTCGCTTTTTTTCTCCCAATCCTGCGACCCCATTGAGCCCTTTCGCGACCCCCAGTTTGAAGAACCCTGACCTAAACGAATTAAATTAAACTGTGTTTTCAATAGAATAAGACACTGAAAGAACGCGATGTCAACTGTGATCTACCTCAGCAACGTTGTTTTTATAAACGCTTTTTTTTTTTTTGAATGACACATTTTTTGTGACGTATAAAATTAGAGTATTTACGCCCAATCAAAATTAATTAATAGTAGGATGCTATTGAGTCAATCTCGTTGTTTTTTCCGTTACAATATTATGCATTTTATTACTAGTTAAAAAAAGTTTTTAAGTCTTTCATTTTTCAAATGAAAAATAAAATTTTACAAATATTATCTTAAAAAAGTGAAGATTAAGTGAGTTGAACATTATAATAAACAACAATTAAATATATACTTTTTAAGGTAAAAAATTAAATTAGAATATTGAGGAAGCGAACCTTTAAAAAAGGCCTGGCTCCTCTAACAAATTTCTTTGTTCAGTACAATGAGATACAGAAAATAACTTTTACTTTTACAAATAGTCGAATGCTTTTACAAAAGTTAAACAAAAAAATAAATAAAACGAGCGTCGAAGCCGCCGCCAAATTCAATTAACATGTTGCTTGTTCAATCAATCATTATTTAAACGTGTTGCTGACTAGACACAGGAAATGAACGAAAGATATCTTCTTAAAAGCGCAATTATATTACTTAGATATAATTGAACTTGAAAATTTTCAATCCAGCGCCGTTGCAAGATGCTTCAAATCATGATGTTATCATCATAATTATTATCATCTTCACCATTATCATACCAACTACAAAATTTTTGAGACGTGCAGATCAAGTTCGGAACTGTTAACTTTTACCTAGCGCTGCTCTGGGATATATCAATGATACGCTCCTCAAGTTAAAATTTTTTATTTGTTTTTTTTCAAGTTATGATAATATGTGTGAAACAAAGAGTTGTTTGTTAGAATTACAAAACAAAAGAAAGTAAAAAGATTTTTTTTAAAACAATATGACCAGAAAGGAATGAAAGTTGAACTCAAAAGATATTGATCATTGAAACGATGCTTGCACCTTGACCTTCGGACATCCAATAATCATCCAATGATACCTCGGTACTATCAGCTGGTTTTGAATGAACAGTTTGTTTACCCTGCTTCATTTAAGACATAATTACGGTAGTTGTTAAACTGATTGTTGCTTAAATTTCCGGTAGCTTTATTTGTTTATCTATAGGAGCGCAAAAGTATTGGTTTAATCGAAGTTAACACTTTTGGTTTTTGAGTTTGTTATTGCTCTCACCTATGATTTCACTATTATCACTCCCAACATGCTCTGAATACATTTTTTGTGTAAAAAAATTTTTGAGCTACTATGTAATTTTCTATTTCTTATCACAGACCACACTGCTTTGTTTAAAGCAGAGGTGCAAACATACGGCCCGCGGGCTTCATGTGGCCCGCGAAAGAAATTTGTGCGGCCCACCAGTTAATTGGCAAAATCAAACCGAAGATAGTCATTTTCGGTGCAATTGACTCTAAGACCTAAAATCTGCACTTTTGTTTAAGGCTGATGTTTTAATTTTTAATTTCATGTTAGACATAGGTTATAGACCCTTGTATCACAATATCATTTGAACCATACAATTTCAAATTCTCCAACCTTTTTAATCACGTCTTTTGTTAATGTGTTTGATTTTCTATTCTTCTTTTAGTAAGCCTTGAAATCAATCCCAAATGAAATCATGGACATGTAAAGACCGCCTCCAGTCATCTTCAACAGTGAATTCAGAATATTCTTTTTCATTAATGACGCCTACAGTGAGAATTCGAGTAATGGCATGAACAACATAGCCATCTAGACTTGCAGCATATTCTACGCATGTTGGATGGAAACAAAATTCACGATTTTCAATTACTTGTTTGTTATTCATTTAATATATCTATACATAAAATATACTTCTTTTCAATTAACAGTTTTATTCTATTTTTTTCTTAAGTTTTTACTTTAATTGTAAAGCCATCACTGTCGAATATTTCAATGTTAGGTTTTCCATACGCTTTTTGTATTCTTTAAATGTCTTTTTGTAATGGTATATCAAGTGATTGCTTAGATAATTCATGTTTATAATTGTGGTATATAACTGAATTAGCGCTTTGTGGATGAGTTAAACCTACGTATTTCATGCACTGCTGCAACAAATACTGTAGATTATGTCCTGGGAGAGTTTCATCGTCTGTTTAATTCTCATCTTCATCAAAATGTAAATCACCACCGATTTCTGGACCTGGATAAATCCATGAGCTAACACATTTTCTGCTCCATTAAAAAGAAAATTCATCTCCATGATCTTGTTCACTAAAACTAATTTTTATATCACACGGTTTATTGGGTTCAACTTTTTTTAATTTAAGCGCTTAATGTTGTTTGTAAACTTTAAAAGCAAAATCAATTTGTTGTTTAATTAATTCTTCCGTCAGTTTTGGTGTCAAGTTCAAAATGAAATAAGTTAAATTTCGTTTTTCCCATTTTTGTTTAATATCTTCAATATTTTCAGGAGCTGAAGGTTTAAATCCACAAAACATCTTTATATTACAAAATATTAATTTCTTCAATTAGAATCCAGTTATTAAAAGAACTGTCACAGCGAGATAATTTTACTAATACTTGTTTCTTGCTTTTACGAATAACTTTTTCTATCCTAAATTTAGTTTAGTTTGTTTGTAAAAGTTCTTGTTTGTAAAAGCTCCCAACAATTTCTTCTCCCTGAAGATTACGAATTTTTTAAGTATACTCGTATACTTTTAAAATAATAAATATTTCTTCTGCCCAATTTGGAGTATATCCTTTATAAAATGTTTTTCGTTTGTATGTAGAAATTCTAACTGTATCTCCAACTTTTAATTTTGATTTCGATTTTGTTATTTGGAAGTTACTATACAAATTTATAGCAAACAATACTTTTGTTTTTCTTTTTGCTCGCCTCAACTGGAGACATTTTTATGGATGAGTGGTAACTGTTATTATATTCGTTAATTTTATCAGGCAACATTTTTAAGTATTGAGTTGAATTTTGTTCTATAAATTGCTTCCACAATTTAGTTTTAATTGTTCTATTCCAACGTTCAATTACTGGACTTTTTTCTTTTTAGTGGAATATAATTTAACATTACGCTTGTCTAAGACTTGTTTTAAATTTCTGTTATTAATATAAAACTTTTTCCTTTGTCAGTCAACAAGTTTCTACTCTATTTTCTTTAAAGATATGACTGAAAGCCTTAGCAACTATTTTGCTTTTTTTATTCTTCAAAAGAACTATCCATCCAAATTTTAAAAATATGTCAATTATCATTAGTAAATATTTATAACCGTTGTTCCATTTGCTAAATTGTTGAATTGCTATCATATCAGGTCCCTAATATTTCAGCTATTGATTTACTTATAACTCAAAATTGAGAAAACTTGCTTTTGACTGGTTTGTGCAGCTCATCACCTAAATCAGTTTGCCACGACGTCGATTCTCGTTTTTTACTCCTAATCCTAGCTTGTATTTTGTTCCTATTGCTGCCTGTACATTGTACAGGCTTTATATCAAATAATTTTTATACACCTTTCGTTTTTGTTTGTGATAAATTGTTTAACATATCTTTATCACACTTTAATTTTCCTTGTTTGTTATTTGTTGTCTCTGTAACAAATATCATGCTTTGGTGCAATAGCATCTATTTGATAATAGGGTTCTTGTCCAGGTAAAGGTTGATCATTAGCATCATTCTTCCAGTGGGTTATATGTCGTGTGTACTTATGACTTGGAAGAGTAAATCCACCTTTTGGCTTAGGTAATTTTTTAATGAAATTGTGAACATCTAGCAAGCCTCCTTTTTTAACAAAAGTATGCTTGAGAATGCCACAATTAGCACATGTAGATCGTAACATAAGCCTGTTTCCTTTCATATTTACTATTCCCTCAGTTCCTGGAATACATTGAGTTTTTTTTTATTTCACGTATGCAATAGGTTTCCCTTTATAATATATCAACATAAAACTTTATAAACTTTTCGTTGAATTCTGTAAATTTATCATAAAAATCTAACAAAACTTTTTTTGTGTGTTGAAGTCAATATGAATTTTTAACCCTTGCTTTAAATTCTAAAACACAATGCGCTTTTGTAACCTTTGAACCTAAGTCGAGGTATTTTTTTAAATATTAATAGTATAAAACTTAATTTTTTTAGGTCCTAAATTAAACACCAACTTTTTAACTCTTCCAACCTCTATTTTAAATTTCCTGCAATAGTCTGATAGCATATGATTTTTAATTTTTATTCTCTCTGAGGCTAGTGGATAGTCGTTGTGATTATCATGAAGGTGTTTAGGATAATTCAGATCAATTTCATGAATGAGTCCTTTTTTTCTTTTTTTTTTGTTAAATTAATTTTTTTTCAGAAACCCATCTAAAGGCTCCTATGGATAGATCTTCACTCATCGCCCATCCATACAAGTTGTTTGCATCAAGATACGTAATATAATTTGATGGTTTAGTAGACACAAACAAGTAGTATCAGATACATATTGTTAGCTTTTGCATATCTTTCACAAATGTATGAAACACCACCTCTGATTCCTCTTTTAATGAATTAAAATTTATCAATGCTGAACATTTATTCCAGTTTGACTCTATTCCTTCTAAGCATTGCATCCCATGATAAACCAGGTGATGTGAAATTGTTACACTTCATTCATAATAATTTTAATCATAACGATGTAGTTTATTCCCGTTAAAAGTAATTCAAAATTTTATTATGAAATAATTATCGCGTGGCTGGTGAAGCGCTGCCCCCGTGTGTGCGATTCGCTTTCCATTGCTTGATGTATAGTACGTATCGCTTTTTCTTTTTTCATCCGACAGTAATGACGTAATATGTTTTTGTCCAAGCTTTGCTATCTCGATCGTAGTGGAATGTTCTGGCACATTTAAGCGTAGTGCTTTCTCCAGGGAATTCGAATCAAGTCCCGCATATACGAGTAAATTCGTCGTCATGTGACTTTTATCTACGTATATATGTGCGCCAGCTCGAATGAAAAACAGACGAGAGACGACGACGAAAGAGAGACGAAGACGAGAGAGACGCATAAAGCGAAAAGTGTCGCTTTGAGAGAAAGTAGAATTTGGGGCGAGTGTGGAATTTATTTTGCGCTAGCGTTTTGGAGTTGTGCTCTATATAGGTAGAATCAGTTGTGTTGATTGAATCAAGTTATAGCGTTGATTTCGCTTTGCAGTTTGGCAAAGCGTGGAATAGAATTTTCGTCGTATTTTGTAATAGAATTTTGTAATACATTCATTCTTATTAGAGACAGTGGTCTCTGTTTGTTTGTGAAGAAGAGTCTTCAACGAATCAATCCGAGTTTCGTTCAAACCAACTGTATAAAACCTTCAGGCTCATAGCAGACTACTTCTTGAGCCGGAATGAAATAAAATTAGACACAACTTTGTTTCAGCTTAGGTATTCGGGTTACCTAGCTCAACTGGTCCTTTAGAATTCCCAAACAAAGTCTGTGACAGAAATAATAGTAAGAATCTAATTTGTAATACCTAAGACGTGTCTGGCGAATTTTTCAAATACATCTACTAACAACAAAATATCAGACTTGAGGTAGTAGTCGTGATAATGTCCCATAGATTCCAAATTAAACGTATTCCACACATTTTGAGCATGTCTGTAATTTTTGTCAGTTATATGTTTATCCCTTAGCAAAGAAAAGAATTTCTCTTTTGATGGGAGGTTTTTATCATTAAACTTATCAAAGCTATCCATGTAATCATACAAATAAACACCTTTTCTATTTATTAGTTCTACATTCTGGACTTCTTGTAACGTGTACTTTATATTAGAAATTGTTATATTTTTAGTTAATTTTTTCAATGGGTCGTTTATAAACTGAAGGCTTTTTATGAATTTCAAATGTTCGCTTAAGAAAAAAGCCAAGTATTTTTTCTAACGAAACTCAGCCATCAGGGGCAAAGTTTAGTGTTTCTTGATACCGGTCCCAAGCCCAGATAAATGGAGAGGGTTGCGGCAGGAAGGGCATTCGTAAAACTTTTTGACCAGATTATACAAATGCGTATTGTTGATAAATCCATACTGGATCGGTCGTGGCCGGGTTACCAACAACCGCCTCAAGTGTTGCACAGCAGGGCACCTGTGGAAATTATGCTACTGCTAAATATAGTGAACACAAGAGCAGAAAGAGAGGAGGAAGGTAAGTGAAGAGGCAGCTGGAATTGTGGAAAGGAAACGCTCACTCGTAAGGTTGGGTACCTTAAATATTGGAACAATGACTGGAAGGGAAGAGAGCTGGCAGATATAATGGAGCGAAGAAATGTAGACATGTTGTGCCTACAGGAAACAAAGCGGAAAGAAAGTAAAGCAAGGAACATTGGAGGTAAATGCAAACTATTTTACAACGGAGCTGATGCAAGAAAAAATGGGATAGAGATAGTGGTGAGGGAGGAGCTGGTTAAAAGTGTCGTGGAGGTGAAGAGGGTGTCAGACAGACTAATGGCTATGAAACTGGAGGTAAAAGGGTTCATCCTAAATATAGTAAGCGGGTATGCTCCACAGGTCAACAACAGTTTGGAGCAGAAAAATGAATTTTGAGAAGACCTGGATGGGTTGATCAAAATAGAAGAGGATAGTTTTTGGTGCAAACCTTAATGGACATGTGGGCGAAGGAAACATAAGGGATGAGGAAATAATGGAGAGGTACGGAGCTGGAACAAGAAATAAGAAAAAATCAATGGTTGTGGATTTTGGGAAAAGGATGGATTTGGTAATTGTCAATTCTTATTTCCAGAAGAAAGATGAACACAGGGTGATGTATAAAAGTAGCGCAAAAAGTACCCAAGTATATTATGTGATGTGCAGAAGGAGGAAATTGAAGGAAATGTACGACCGTAAAGTTGTACTGATTGGCTAGGCAGAGAGACAGAGCAGGAAAAGATGTACAGAACGTGAGGGTTACAAAGAATGAAAACGGTAATGTGATGATAAGTTAGGAGACAGTGTTAAAGAGATGGAAGGAGTACTTTGAGAAACTGATGAACGAGGAAAATGACAGAGATCCTCGGACAGAGGACGTAGACGTGGTTAACGAAGAGGTAAATTGCGTCAGTAGAGAAAAAGTGAAGAATGTACTGAGAAAGATGAAAAAAGGTAAAGCGATTGGGCCAGATGAGTTACCAGTAGAAGTTTGGAAATGCATGGGAAAGATGGGGATAAAGTTTTTGACCAGACTGTTCAACAGACTATTAATGGGTGAACGATGCCAAAAAAATGAAGAAGGAGTATGCTTATCCCAATCTATAAAAACAAAGGGGAAGCACAGTGCTGTTGAAACTACAGAGGAATAAAGCTGATGAGCCACACAATGAAGGTATGGGAAAGAATTATTGAAGCCAGGCTAAGCGATAGAGTAGGGATCAGCAAACAAAAATATGGACTTATGCCAGGAAAGGAAACCACCGACGCTATGTTTTCCTTAACAATGTTGATGCAAAAGTACAGGAAAGGTCAAAGAGAGCTACATTGTGTATTCGTCAAACTAGAGAAACAGCTTACGACAGGGTCCGCGAGAAGAGCTGTGGTACTGTATGAGAAAATCCGGAATAGTGGAAAAGTATGTGCGACTTGTGCAGGATATGTATGAGGAAAGCAAAACAGTGGTGAGGTGTGCAGTAAGAACTACAGAAAGTTTCAAGGTTAAGGTTGGACTGCACCAGGGATCAGCGTTAAATCCGTTCCTGTTTGCAGTGATAATGGACAGGCTAACGGATGAATAAGGAGAGAACCACTATAAACAATGCTTTTTTCTGATGATATTGTGATTTGCGTAGAGACCAGTAAAGAAGTGGAGCAGAGACTAAAATCCTGGAGGTATACATTGGAAAGAAGAGGTATGAAAGTAAGTAGGTCAAATACCGAATATCTTTGCATAAATGGAGGAAATGACGACGAACAATGAAGATCGAGGACAAAAAAGTGCCAAGATTAAAGGAATTTAAGTATTTGGGATCAACGGCACAAGAAAGTGGTAGTTGTGAGAGGGAGGTAAAAAAGAGAGTGCAGGCAGGATGTAACGGATAGAGAAAAGTATCAGGAGTAATCTGCGACAAGAGGTTACAATCTAGAGTAAAAGGAAAAGTGTACAGTTTGGTGGTAAGACCAGCAATGGTGTATGGACTTGAGACGGTGGCAGTCACAAGGAAACAAGTGAAAGAGATTGGAAGTCGCAAAGATGAAAATGTTGAGGTTTGCTATGGGAGTGACGAGAAAAGACAAGATTAGAAACGAGTACATCAGGAGTATAGTTAATGTAGAACGGTTAGGAATGAAGATGAGAGAGGGCAGGCTGAGGTGGTATGGACATGTCATGAGGAGATACAAAGGGTATGAAGGAAGAAAGATGATAGAAATTGAGTTACTGGGAAAGAGAAAAAGAGGGAGACCAAAGAGAATATTTTTAGATGTAGTGAAAGAAAATATGGGGAAAGTTGGTGCGAAGGAGACAGATGTTGAAAACAGGACGGTTTAGAGAAAGATAATACGCTGTGGCTACCCTTGATTGAAGGGAAGAAGAGGTTTGGAATTACAATAATATTTGCCCCAAATTTTCTTATTTCCAGCATAATCAAAAGTAAATCATCTTCTTTTAAATTGTGAAAAATTGCAGGTATCTTATCAGTGAGTCTAAAGCTTAATATGACGTTCTCCTCAGTAAGGCATTTTGACAACTGTGACATTCTGTAGCTGCTTCAAATTCTTCTTCTTCATACGTTTTAAATTCATAGGTTGGTTAAAATGATCTTTTTTACTTTTTGCAATATTCCGCTTTTTTCAGCATAGCCACCAAAATTTATAAAATTTTTTTACCTCTATACAATTGCATGTGTTTAGTAAATTATTCGTCATAACAACAAACCAACTTGTATGCATAACCACAATATATGTGTTTTTGGTATTTTTCTGTGTAGGCCTTGTTATCAACTGATTGACAGCTGTCTATCTTTTGAGTTATTGTTTCGAAATCAGCATGTATAACAAAAGGAGCTGGCGGCTACTCATAAAAGTTTTAAATTGTACCGAGCTACCTTTTTTAGGCATTCGTACGGCTTGATTTCCATAACAACAATGCAGTTTGAGGTGTGTTTGTTAAGAATTTCTTCACTAGTAAAACATTGAAGACAGTATCAACAGAAATGTTGTCTGTGTGTTGATGCTTATTTTGATAAAACATAAATCAGTTAAAGTCTTTTGTCCAAATGTAATGTTGCTTTTCTTCTTCCAATATTAATAAAAGATCTAGAGTTGTTTCAGACACCTTTCGGAAAACGTATGAAGGAAAGCAATTTTTGTTTTCATACCCAAACACATTAGTACTTCTGTTATTTTGATCTCCATTTTTGGTATTTGCTTACATAATTGAAACTGTTAATTCTATTCTATCATAACTCAGTGTGTCTACGTATTTTTTGTAATTACTTATTCTTTCACAATTACTTTTCATTTTTTTACTGTACAGTTCAGCAAGATGACACCATCTAAAATATTTATTATCCTTATTTTTTACATTGATTAGCCTTTTGTTAGCATTTCTAAGTTCTTCCGGTAATTAATTGTAAGAATTTGCATTTAGTGGTGTATATTTTACAACATTAAGATAGTGTGAGTCAACTGAAGAAATCACTCATCCGAGCCTTCGCTGAGCCAAACTCCAATTTGATTATTATTTGGTTGATCGCATATTCTAACATACCATCAAAATCTTACTGTTTCAAGATTGTTTTACAGTTGGTGTGGTTATTGTTTCGGATCCTCTTTGCTTTTCAAAAGTGATTTTAAGAATTATTATTGCTTTTAATCTTTTCATTTTGCTCACATCAAACAGCAATTTATCTTTTGCAATATTCTTTGTAGCAATTAACTGTTTCTGTGAACTATCATAATAAAAAATGTCTACCGCGCAAGATTTCGCAAAGCTTTTGAGAGCCTTCTCGAGTAATTTGCCCTTAATTGTTTTTAAGGACGAAGATTTAGAATTTTCTGAATAGAATTAGATACTGTTGCTTTAGTTTTAGGTGATACATAATTCACCAACCAATCAGCAAATTTATTAACACTCTTTTTAATTTTAGCAAATACGTTACCAGCTATAGTTTTTAAGCTGGGTAGAAATCGTTTATATGGAATCAGTCCTAATGCAGAAACTCTGATGTCTGAAACCGGGTTATCTAAAATGTTTGATTGATTTATTTTTATATATGATATAATAAAAGCTTAAGTTATTTTTATTCTTTAAAAATTTTTTTGAAGGGATGGGTATCTGAAGTAACCTGATAGCGTGTCGAGCTCATTTTTGCTATATGCGTAATAGCTTGTCATGAGTAGCAAGCTGACGAATGTTTTCACATTTAACATAAAAAAGGTATTTAAGGCGAGATTTTTTATGCGTAGCAGCTAAAAAAATTTGCAAGCTTTTTAAGGACAGTATCACGAAATTGTTAACCAAAAGCAAGTTTGCATTAGACAAGTTGAGTAACATGGCTGAAAATAAAGTTAATTGGAATAAAAGTGAACAAAACATTTTGAAAGAACATGAAGAATATTATCAAAATATGATAGCTTATATTAAGGACTTGAGAAAAGAAGGGCCAAAAGATTTTCCCCACCCGCTTCCCAAGAAACCAATAAGCAAGTTGCCAATACCTTCCAAGTCAAGTAAGCTTTTGGGTAAAGAGTTGCATCAATACCTTAAAAAAAAATTTCTACAAATAATGATGATGCACCAGAAATACCTAAAGAAAAAACTTTGAAAACCTTGACGTCGTATCTGACAGAATGCGCTGAGTACGAAAAAACATTTAACAGAAATTGTCTGAGATTTCATCTGAGACATGGAAAAATATTAGAAGAATCTTTTGGATTATGGAAAGAGGAAAAAGCAAAAGGATCTGTGTGGCTCAGTTGGAAAGATTGGTTAAAAGAAAACATTGGATGTAATGATAGAGATGCTAGAAGAAAAAGAGAAATTGCTCAAATTATTGCTCAAATTATTGAGCAATTTCCGCGACTTGAATTTGTTAGTATCTCTTTTAATGAATTTTATAATAGAAAAAATAGCATAAAGACAATGTTAAGTACATATACTGATCTTTGCCAATACTGGAAGAAGAAAAAATTGCGTGAAGATGAAGTATTGTCTGACTACAGTGATATGGATTTACATTAAATAATTAACTGTTCTTGCTTGTGCTCTGATGACGTTAATCACACTTTTTTTTGCAACCTCAGTACTTTTCGTCTAAAGTCACGTAAATCCGCGCACGAAGTTGTCCCGCGGATTTACGTGACTTCACGAACGAAGCTGTCCCGCGGATTCACGTGACTTGACTTTTTCCGGACGTCATCGAGATTTCAACGTAGTATTTTTTTTGTCGATTGCTTTACCCATACTGTCTGCGCGCTTATTTAAAATTTATGTTTACGTGTCAACTTTAAATATTGCTAACGTTGTTTTTTAATGCTTGTTTATTATACATATACCGTATACACCCGTGTATTAGTCGCACTTTTTTGATCTTAAATGTAATCCGAAAATCGGAATGCGTTTAATACACGGGTATTCAGAATTACCAAAATTTTCGAGAGAAATTTTAATTTCTACAAATTACACATGTACACGTAAACAGCTTCGTAACAATCGTAGGTTTTAGAAGTTAAATTCTTTAAATTTTATTCGATTTCTGATATAAGACTAGTTTGTTGTAAATCAAAATAGCGTCTTGTGGTGTTGAATGTTTACATTTATTGTAATCATTAAAATTGTCGAATTAAAATGCGTCTTATATACTGGTCACTATTGAGAGAAGAGGTTTCAAACATTCAAAGAAGGTGCGGCTTATACACGGGGGCGGCTAATACACGGGTATATACGGTAATTAATAAAAAAAGATATGTAAACTAAAATACAACAATTAGAGTATATCAGCCTTAAACAAAAATAACATAATTTAGATCTCAGAGTCAATTGCACCGAAAATGGCTTTCAGTTAAATTTTTAAAAAGTCAATAAATGCCGGTTTCCAAACATAAAATTTGAAGTAAGATTTTTAAAAATTTGCAATGCTCAGACTTCATGTGCATCGGACACGGTAAATGCTTACATCATAAAAATTGAAAAAGATTACAAAAAAAGATTTAGAATGCTCAGAGTTAAAGTACTTCTGCACCTCCTGAGTTCCAACTTGAACTCATAAAACTACAGAGTGATGACACGTTGAAGACGATGTATTTACGAGCCGTTGCTTGCATTTTATCGTGTTTATGTATCAATGGAAAAGTTTCCAACGTCAGAGCTTACGTTCTCAAATTGTCGTTAGTTTTTAGAACCACGTACCTTTACGAACAATTTTTTTCTAAATTGAACATCACAAAAAGTCGTTACAGATTAAGACTAACAGACGAAAATTTTAGTACGCAGTGGAAAGTTTCCACGCTGTCAGTTCGATCTAATATTACGCGCTTAGTAAAGCAAAAAAGTTTTCAAAAATCTCACGGTTATATTGGTAAAGCTAGTTTAATCTATTATTTAATGTTTCTTTGTTACTTTCTATTACAACGGTGGGCAAATTGCGGCTCGCGAGCCGCATGTGGCTCGCCGACCTTTCGTTTGCGGCTCTTCTAGCTAAACAATAATAACGAAGTCGAACAATGTACAATTGTTATTCACAGTTGAATTTTGGTGAAACGAAGATTTCTAATTAGGTGCTAAGTCGGTTTATAGCGTGGAAATAAAAGCAATTCTTTGTTTGTTGTTCAGGACCATTTATACAACAGCAAAAATTTGAGTAAAGCGAGCGCTATCTTTGTTTCATTTATTTCTCGCTCGCCGAGACACGCTAGTAACATTTGAATAAAAGAAACAAAGATAGTGCTCGCTTGTCTTGATTCGCTTCTCTCTAATGAAATTTGTAAAATAATAATATCGTGCCAGTCTAACAAATGAAGATTGAGAGAATCAATGCACATCGCTTTGACTCAGGGTTGCCAGATTGGCTTTTTTTTAGTGTGATTGGCATCAAAAACTTTGTTTGGTTTTTTGGCTTTTTTTGGATGGAGTGCAAACTAGCAGTGATGGCCTTACAAAAAGGGGGGCCTGGTGCAAGAAACGTAAGGGGCCCACTATTCAGTGTACTGTACTAAAAAAAAGGTACTTGAAGCCATTTTTAGTATATGAAAGTATAGTGGTCTATAAAAGAAAAGGTCTTCAATTTAGGAAGGAGCCACAGGTTTCCACTACGAGCTTGGAAAAATCATTCTTTGTTTGTTTTATTGATTTTTTTTGCTTTGCTAAGCACTTGCTTCAATTTTAAGCGCGAAAAGTTCAATAAAAGAAACAAAGAATGCTCTTTTCCACGCTCGTAGTGGAAACGGGCCTTAATGCTGCTAGTGAGTAAAAAAAAAGAGAAAAACACCGAAGCTTGCGTGTTGTTAAATGAGTAGGTTTTACTATTTATTTTAAGCAAAATTAAGCGTATGTATCTTTTTTTTGTCTTTCACAGACCAGTTTTTAGACATAAAAAGTATGGATATAAATAAATGTGATTTTCAAATTTTCTCGAATTAAATTTCTTTTAAATCAAATCTAATGTAAATGAATTGTTCAGACGGGCTTCAAAAAAGTTTATATACGTTTATATCGTACTTATGACAATAACAGCGCAAACGTTTTAAATAGCTCAATTTAACGTTTTGAAACCATAAAAATTCTTTAAAAATGTTTTTTCAACAATTACATTGCAGAATTACAACTTAAAGTGTTTTATGTGTCAATTGACTCACTTGATTGGTTTCGGTAGTTTTAATGCACAATCATTTTAGTGTTAAGATGCTCGAGTCGAGTGCGAGTTCACTAAAGCTCGAGTTCTTTAGAGTCCAAGTCTAGAAAATATTGAATCCTTTTGAGTCAAAGTTTATGACAATTTTATACACACCAATTATCATAGCTAATTAACACGATAGCTAATTAACATTGAAATGTCACAAAACAGAGTGACCGAATAATCGAATTCCGGATAATCGAGGAAGCACTGTATTTTGATTTTTAAGGCTTTTTTTTAAATGACTGATAAAGGGCTTATCTGAAAAACCTCTGGTGATTTTAGATGTTTTTTTAAGTTTGGTTTCTGAACGGTCTTCATCAAACCAGCTTTCATCAAATTTTATGATGTCACTTTTTGGTCATAATTTACGCAGTCTTGCAAGTTCTTGGAGGTTTCATTTTGGGAGCTTTGTCAGGGTATTGACATTAAATTTTTTCTACTCTTAGCACGGCAAAATCGTTTGTTGTTATGAAATAGATTGTCATGATTCGTGTAAGCCAAATGCGTGGTTGCAGCATGCTAGGCTCATGTTTTAGAAGCACTAATCAACGAGTATAATGAATCAGCGTTAATTAAAAAAATCGTAGGCGATCAACAATTTGCAATTTTGAGTTGTTCGCGCAATAGAAAAAATGCGATTTTAGATAAGAGATACGTTGAGCGCTGCAGAATGTTGGATCAAAAAGGCGCCAGTTTAAAGTAAAAATTTAAAGGAAAATTGTCTTTACTATTGTTAGCAAAAAATCCACGCTGTTCGTCGGCGGAAATTGGCAGCGATTCAGCAGAATTTTTAATCATTTTTGCCAAATAGACTTTAAATTAATTTTCCGAGAATTTAATTTAGAAGATTGTTGCCTACTGGTTATTAAAATAACAAATCAAAAGCAAGTGGGAAACAATGATTGGCAATCATTACGTAAGAGTGACAACAAGGCAGAAAATAATAAAGACAAAAAAATTATTTCTTACTTTTGTTCAACGTCGTTGGACACCAAACCAAAGTTAACCTGCTAGTCGTATTAAACCAAAGTTAAATCTTACTTATATATACTGTATGTATTTTATTTTTTTAAATCTTATATTATCTTTTAAGCATAAGTAAGAAAAACTTGGGCGCTATTTGTTAAAAAAAATTTACAAGTATTTACATTATTTATATACGTTATGAGAAATGGGGCACGATTGATAAAATAAAACATGAGTTTAGCATGCTGCAACCACACGTTCGGCATACACGAATCACGACATTATATTTTATAATTGAAACAATAAATATTTTATAATTGAAACATTCAAAGATAGTTCTAAGATTTCTGTTGATTGCCTAAAACCAGCTTACACTCTTGTCTTTGTAAATGATCCAAAAACTAAGAGTAAAAATAATAATGATTCTTTTATTTCAAGTAGACAGAAATCAACGTCAACACCTGCGGCAACTGTGACGAAGGACTCATGGAGACAAACATTTTCTACTTTACAGACACTTCCAACGAAATACTTTCGGGTTCATTTGACGTCGGTCAATGGTATCCTCTTTTTTCATCATACAACATACCAACAAAGAAAACTCCAAAATCTGGTCGACTGATCAACCTACCTAGTCGCTATCAAAGTTAAGAACCACATCCTATAACTCCTTTTCTTTTCCCTTTTCTTGATTGTTTTTATTTTCTTTGATAACTCCAAGTTTTCCTTGCTTCTATTGATTAAGGCATAATTTTGTTATCTCTTTGTATTTACATTTGTCAGTTAGAGAGAACTTCTAATATTTTTTCAACGTTGAGCAAATTATATCTGTCTGAAATTCTGTCATTAGCATTAGGAAGACCTAGTCTTGCACAGTGGTGGATCTTGGGTGAGGCGAATGAGGCGATCGCCTCGTGCCCCCCTTTTTTACAGTTATCGAGGAGCCCCCTTTTTTGAAAATGTCGCGTGTAGTTTTATTTTGTGGTATTTTACTTGGTTTCATGAACCTTAGAAACTCTCAAAAGTTTGGAGTTTTCAGCAAATAGGTGAAATTTATGTCACGTAATATGGCATTAGGGTAATGTTGGCAGAACACTTAAAATTTAAAACAACAATGCATAAAATCTCTTCAGTTTCTATATATTTTAAAACAATTAGGTAATATAAACTGTTCTTAATAGTCAAATAGTTATTAAAGTTATCTAAAAGTGATTGAAATTTAGCAGCAACAACTCTACAACCAAAAATATGCATGAGAAAAAGAGAAATCTTGTTTTAAATTTAAATTCATTTATTGGTATTTATTTATTTATTTTATCTCTATATTTATCCTCCTGACTCGCAGGAAAGCGACGGAGGCGCTAATACATAGGGTAGGCAATTACCCCCACCTGCTTCCGGAGATACCAAGATATTGCTGTCCGCTTGCAGTTTAATAGAGATTTGACTGTAATTTAGAACTGCTTGCCAGAACCAGCAAGCAGGGGAATGTGCCGTAAAGTGTCTTTCCCAAGGACACAACAGAATGGCGCGAGTGGGTAAAAACACTACTTAAAATTAGTTGTATTTATGCGTACAATATTAATCATTTTCTATAATTGCAATAAAATAATGACATACAAAACAAAAAATTTACAAACACTAGTTATAAAAAACACATTTTTTTTTTCTTTTTTACCAAATGCTTCACGTACAATAGAAAATAATAGAACACTAAAACTAGTCTTTAAATGTTTTACCATTAACCAAATTTATATAAAAATTTTCACTTTTTTCCAAAGTTTTAAATTGATGCATATGCACTTTATTCATTTCCTTGACTTACAAGACTTGATTGCAGCTTATTTGTAAAGGGTTTAGCAATTTTTAAAATTGAAAGTTTGATAACTGGTTTGTGAGGTGATCTGGTAAAAACAACTGCTTAATTAAAGTCAAAATTTTATGTATTGTCATTCTGAAAAAAATTGAATTAGAAGTTATTTAGATAAAGTATTTCGATTTTAAATGACAATTTTAAAAGATAACCTAATATAGAATAAGCTAAATGGGTTCTTACATTAAATTTGGTTGTGATTATGAGTTGGTCTATCTTGCACAAACAATTATAGCATTAAATGGTTTTGAGAATATTTCACAACACTTCTATTATTTTTACAATTTTAGTTTAAAGCTTGCTTTATTGCAAGTTTGCATTGCATATTTCTATTCTTTCAAGACAAAAATCTTTAAAAGATTTAATTAAAGCAGCATAAGCTAAAAATATTAAATAAATAATTGGCTGCTTTACAGTATATTAATACATTAACAAATTTGTTTTTTGGGTTAGTATTTTTTTGACTCATTTGCCTAAAAGCAAACATAAATTTTATTTTTTACAAACTTTGTTAGCTTTCAAATGTAATTTCAACTTTTTTTGTAAAAATTAAGGTATTCATATTTAACAAAGGCTCATATTACCAGTATTTCTTCATCTTTATTGTGTTAAAAAACCATAACTAAAGCTTCTCTTTCTAATAATGTTTTTGGCCATAGATTTTTTGATTCTTATGATAAAACTTGTTGTACATTGTGGGGTGGGCGTAATTGTTGAGATTTAACATTATTTTGCTCGACTGGCTTAATTGTTATATATACATATTCAATTAAAAATTGTTTTTGTCGTTGTTGTTGTTATGTAATTAGTGCAAATTTGTTTTTACTTTTAAAAAAAATCAGATTTTTGTCTGTGATAGTAGCCTACCTACTTAGTTCGTTCAATTTTAACTTGTTTGAAATATATTTTAACAAATTTATTATTTTTTGAGACTATCAAGAGTATGGCACGAATGTTTATTATGTAGTGGTGGGAAAGTTTTAAAAATATACCTCTAATAGATTGTGTGCATGCTAACAGTATTCTAACAACTTATAACTTTCAAATTCGAACCAAGTTTGAGTCCTTTTCAAAAAGCTCGAACCGATTTCAAGTCCAAGACTACTAAAAATAATATAATTTTAGTATAAGTCCATGAAACCATGAATCTCAGTCTACGAAATCCGAATTTTCAAAACCATTTTCCCAACTATGCATTGCATATAGCTTAGGTTACTAAGCACACAAAACCAATTCCAAGTCAACAGTTATTGATTTGAGGACTTGGGTCAAGTCCTTGTTTTTGTAAAAAAGGCTCAAATCGAGTTCAAGCAATGATGAAATTCAAAAATTTTTAAAAATAAACATATGCATGGGAGGAAGGAGTTCAAAAGTGACCTCCCCCTTTAAAAAATGAAGAATATGTAGACCAATTAAAAGACAATACAGCAGTAAAAAAGTGTAGAGAAAAAAAGGTTTTTACATTATTTTAACTTTTATACTAATTGTGTTTGTAAACCCGGTGCTACGACAGTTGATCGAACGACAGTTGATCGAACGACACTTGATCGAAACGACACTTGATTGAAACGGCACTTGATCGAAACGACAGATGATCAAAACGACACTTGATCGAAACGACATTTGATCGAAAAGGCATTTAATCGAAATGATAGTTGATAAAAAAAAAAAAGATTTATTTTTGTATGTTTCTGCGATTAAACAATATTTTTGTTACTGTAAATTAGATCGTAAAAAGCAGAGGCCAACAGTAAGAATACAATTTGTTTTTATTTTTTATAAATTTTTGCCAAAGTCAAAATCAAGGTTTTTTAACAAGGTCTCTGCGCAAGGCATTTTTAGGGGGGCAACAAGTAGATTTTTTCTCATGATTATGTTTTGTTAGATACTTATTGCTATCATTTTTTGCATTGTTTATACGTAGTCAGTTATTTAGATGGGAAGGCAATATGCCATGGCTCCACCCTTGTAAACCTCTTGCAGAAATCAGAGACAGATTTACGGAAAAAATTTTACTTTTAGAGATTTATGATTTTTGGACAAAAAATCAACAAAACCGGGCAGATATAAAGTACTATGTTTTTGGGATAAAAAATTGACAAAATTGGGATAGATTCAAATTTGTAAATTTTCTCCTTCATTATTTGATCAAATGACGTTTCGATTAAGTGCCATTTCGATCAGGTGTCGTTCGATTAACTGTCGGGTCACGTGTAAATCTTTCATAATAACTTCCTGTGTCTGCCACTGATTTGAGTTATTTCAAGTTTCGTATCAGAATCAATTTTTCCCAATATTTCGTAGCCTATCTTTCTAGATGGCATTGTAAAATAGTAATCGAATTCTTGTGACGTCATATTTTGGCGGTCCCTATTTGGATTTTGCCTCAGGCCCCTAATTTTGAATATCCATCACTGATCTTGCTTCCGCAAATGATGTCATCACACAACCTACCTGCCAATAAATCAATGCAACTGTCTTGACTACGTCAGCTTTTGATAACGAAACCAAATTTTCTCTCTTACCTTTGGTTGAGTATGGACGCACCCAAGCTGGTAAACCGCGTATAGGCCAGCTTGCAAGTCCAAATTTTATCATCCAAGGCGAGCCATCATAGTATGAACATTAGCACTCTGGGCAAAATCGTATCTTTCCAAGAAATTTAAAATTTTTTTCTTTTTCTATAAAAGTTTACAGATATACATCAAACCGTGTTGGAAACATATAGCGGTTTGATCGACTTACATTATCTGCTTGCAACAATTTCCCAGACTGCTGTAGATAGATACAAATTACAGCAAGCCATCTTCTCGCTTATGCGAGTGAAGCTTACGACGCCAATTTTTCTGTTGTCACAAGCTGTGTGCGTTATTTTGCTCGACATACTTTTCTTTTAGTCCTAGAAAAACTTTCCACACCTTCTATAACGGTTGTGGTTATTTCGATACAAATTTTAACAACAATATGGACTTCAGTTTTTACGTTGAAATGCCTCAAAAAAATATTTTTCAAAACTCTTAGCATACAGTGGAGCAGTGGCGTGCGGTCAGGGCATGCAAGTCATGCGTTTCATGTCCAAATTTTTGGGGATTGCATGACAAACTTTTGCGCAATGAGACATAGATTTTTTAACTTAATGAGAAATGATACTGGTTTGGAATGAAATTAGAGAAATTAGAGCTCGATCCGAGGTGAAAACCTTTTTTTTTTTTAACAAAAAACCTTGATCTTAGGACAAAAATTGGTTTAGAACTCCATGATATTAGGACTAAAAATTTGAATATCACAAACAATTTTTTTCTACCAGTAAAATATTGCATGTTTTGGTCTGCAACACCATAATCTTAGGACTAAAAATTAAAATCTCATACAGAATTTTTTCCTACCCGTAAAAAATTGCATGTCTTACTCATTAACTACCCATAAAATACCCGATTGCATGACCAGATTTTGGCATGCCAATTGCATGACCAGTCTCAAAGGTCACCGCACGCCACTGCAGTGGAGACATTTTCACTGCTTGCTTCTCTTTCTTTCTTTCTATCAGCAAATGTTTCTCTGTTTTTCATCAATCAACCAACACATCAAATACCAAGTGTTCGACGAAAATAAAAGATGTATTATTTTGCACATATTGCTCGTCTATGTATGCATGTCAATTATGGAATAACTTTTTGTCCTCTAGTCTAAAAAGAATACGTGTAGCCTACAATAATTTTTTTTCGATTTTTACATGGATTGCCTAGGTATGTAAGTGCCCGTGAACATCAGGTGTTGAATAACATTACAACATCTGATGCAATTCTAAAAAAAATGTCCTGCTCCTTCGTTTATCGTTGTTACGATTCTAATAATAAATTAATTTTTTCTTTAATGACCTCGGAATGTTTTATTAATTCTTCATATTATAAATACTACAACACATTAGTTTATTTGCAATAGATTCTTGGTAACTTTTTTTTTTTCTTTTGAAGTGTTGTTTTTTGTATGTGTATCTCATTGTGTGTAGTTTTTGCTGTTTTGTTTTTGTTTTTGTTTTTCTGTTATGGACTGTGAGTCTGATTTATATAAATAAATAAAATAAATACCGATGAATCTTGCAACCAAGACGATACTTGTATTAATAATCACAATAGGTTACAGCCTTTGATATCTTCTGCTCGTCGTGAATGATTTTCACAAATAAACACCATGTAATGGGCAATGTTTTTGTGTGTGTCTCTTGTTTTATCGTACTGTCGCTTCTTTTATAGCTGTTATGTTAAAGTATGTTTAAATAAACTTTTCCGACTGTATTATTTTTTAAATTTGTCTATTATAGGCAGATTGTTCTGGCATATGTATGTTTTTATGTATGCAGTGCTCAGTCATCTTAAAAAACATCGCCACCTCACGACCATAACTTCACAACTTCAAACCAACTTCTAAATTGCTACGAGCTTTATTTATATAAGACAATGCCAATTATAGAACTTTTTTTTAAAAAAAGAACCGAATAAAAATCAAGTACTATATCGCAGATGCAAACGAAGAGATTAAACAATGCCAATTTCTAGATGAAGGACTTTTAACATCTACTTCCTACAACTTGGTTATTATAATTTTCTTAACCGTTATTGTTGAACATTTTCAAAATATTTTTGCTGTTGAATGTGTTTGTAATGCTATCTCAATTTTTATAATTTTGGATTTATGTATAATTATTTCAAGCTGTGACGGAGTCGCAAAACTGCCTCGTCCTTCCAGCTCCGCACAAACGCGCTTCACGACCACCACCAGATTTTATGGTTTTATTTTATAAAAACAAAACGGTAACGGAGACGCTAGTCGGAAACGGTTTTCTAAACAATATTACACAAATCAGTTTCAATTCAAGTTTCAAAACTTACCAATGATGTTGGGCGGACGAGCAAAGAAAATCAAAACTACCAAATCTCTTCCAAAGTAGACAACGTCCAAAGGGACAAATATATAGCAGGCGAATAAAGTCTAAAGATTCTGTCCAAATGCCAAGTCAAAGCCAGCTCAAATCAAAAAACTCACCAATACAATGTGGCATCACTCGATGGCCAACAGCCGCGCGTAGCGCTGATTACACTGGACAACAAAAAAAATTTTTTTCTGTTACGCAACTAACAAGAGAGTGATTTTGACTAATTTGGGGTTCCTGATTTCAAAAATGATATTAGTTTTCTTCTATCACGTCACGTTTTTAAGATAACCACATGTCCCAATTTTCTCTGATTCCGTACAATGCAGTGCACATAGTCAAAATTTATCATTTCGCTGTAAAGAGACGACTGCAACAGACAACAAATGTAGTTCATTTCCCAATATAACTTGTTAAATGGCTTTAGAAATATTTAATGCATTTGGCTTTTCTTTTATATGACGAGCCTTTGCTTTCACGTTGTAGGTATCAGCAGAAATCTCCCATCATATTGGCATCAAAACGGCCCTGGTACCGCCCTTCTATGACGGATATATCCTGGTTGAAGCTCTCTCCTTGTTCATCACTTACTTTGCCAAAGTTAGGGAAAAAAATCCAAGTGGGAATGTAGAAACTGCATTTTTAAAGACATACGAGCTCCTAATTGCTCATATGCTTTCAGCATGTCATCAACCATATCAGCATATTGTTCATGACGGTGATTTCCCAAGAAGTTAGCAACAACTGATTTCAAAACATTCCAAGCAGCCAGTTCTACCGGATTGAGTCGTGAATCAAACTCTTTATTCAGCATCAGTTTTCTAATTTCAGGACCCAAAAAAATTCCAGCTTTTAATTTTGCATCACTTTTATGAGCTCCAAAGAAATCTTTGGGAAATTTGAAGCCATCGCCTTCCTGGTCCATCGCTTTTACAAAATTTTTCATTAAGCCAAGTTTAATATGAAGAGGCGGTAAAAAGACATTTGCGGAGCTAACCAAAGGCTGTGATGAACATTATGTCTTCCGATTTGGAGGTTTTGTCGAGTAGGCCATACTTTAACTGCATTGTGACTGGTGTCTTCCCGACTATTCCATAGACATAAAAACACATATGTTTTGTGTACCCTAACTGCAATCCAAGGAGGAGAGAAAGAACTTTCAGATCACTACAAATTTTCCAGTTATACTTGGGATATTCCAAGATATCAAGTAGAATCTTTATTGTATCATAGGTCTCCTTTCTGAGAATGCTGTAGCCCACGGGGATTGATGGTTTGATGTTACCATTGTGCAACAACACGGCTTTAAGGCTTGTTTTGCTGGAGTCGATAAACAACCTCCAGTGAGCAGGATTATTTTCACACCCTAATGCAGTCATTAACCCTTCAATATCCTTGCAATAGCATATATTTTCTGGACTTGCATAATAACGAGCAAGGCTTTGATTCCGGATACGAAAAGAAAAAATGATTGTTCCTGGTTTCAGTAGATTTCACTGTTGGAGCCTGGACCCTAAAACTTCTGCATTCTTTTTGGATAGATACAGATCACGCACAAGGTCATTCAGGCGTTCCTGATTGATGAAAAGTGGGGCAGACTCATATTGAAAAGATGGATCTGATTCAATAAGATCTTCCTCACTTTCAGTACTGGTACTCTCATCTTTATCAACAGACAAGGCATCTTCCTTTTCAGTGGGAGGATGAGGTACAGGCAGATCTGGGTCATGGGGAACGGGTTTAATGGTTGACCTGCATACGGGGTAAGAAATTTTGGAATTATTTTTTCGAGAAAATCCTTTTATGTTCGTCATGCAGAAGTAACAATCAGTAACGTGATCACTCTGCTCACGCCATACCATGGGAACAACAAAAGACATTTGCTTCCGTTTACCATCAACCCAAAACAAAAGACTTGTTCTGCAACGGTTGCAGCAAATACGTGGGGCCCATTTTTTATGTTGGTTGCCTACTTGGCATGCAAAATAGTGCTTATATGCATATCTTATTCTGCTGTTCAGCTTTACACGGTGAGCAGGAGGAGTGTATTCGCCGCAGACATAACAAAAATTGTCAGAATGATTGATACAACCACGTTTGGAGCTTGAAAGCATTATTGTAACAAGTTGTTTTAAATCAATATGATAATTTCAATGGTTATATGGCAAATCTAAGCAAAAAATACAACTAAAATTAAACACTTTTTTAAAATTCCTACCTGCAGGAAATTCAACTGAAACCAAGTACGGTAGCTAAAACTATCTTGCTTAATTAAAAGGCTGTGACTAAAGTTACGAGACCGAAACTTTTTTCGTCATTATTAAATCGTATTTTAAGCCTAACTAACCTTAACCCTAACTTTAATCCTAAACTCAAGCCCTAACACAAATCATAAAAAAGTTGGTCAAGATGAGCACCAAAAATTTACAAACCTTAATTCCTAACTACTCACTTAACCTTAGTCCAGAAACGGGCCTGCTGCTAAGGTTTCGGTCACGTATGCTGTAACCTTAGCTACTTTAAAATTGAAAGAGCATAGACTACTAGCATTAATACTACGAGTATTTAAGCATCTTGTTATGAAGCATTAAATCAATTGTTGACGTTATAAATTTTGTTGTTTATCAATAATTGACCTCTTTATTGAGACTGGATTTTAAAGTAGACCCGGATCGGAATGGAAGTAAGTGGAATAAATTGGATATATCTCAATTTCTAAACGTGATAGAAAAAATCCGACTGCAGATTTGGGATCAGCACACCTGAAACACTGGGAAATGATTGTTTTTTTGCGGCATAACATTTTGCTGTTGACCAGTGTTATTCAGCGCTAATACAAAAGGCGCGCTGGCCTGAGACTCGCTAGCGATTAATTATGTGGCAAACATTACGCGTACGACGTAACACAAGCTACGGATTGAAAACTACATGTCTCATTTTATATAATTAACAACAATGATAAAATATAACATATCTATAAAGTTGATCAAAGATTCGTCAATAACTTTTATATTGGAAATTTCTAGATTTGTATAAACTGTCGCAATGATGCGATTCGAAGTTATTTTTCAGAAACACTTCACTTACAATTTCACAACACATACACTTCATCACACCAACCTTTCTTGCTCTTCACATATAACACACTCAGCTCAACATCTCTATATTATGTTTTTACTGTTTTAATTTTTGATTGTAGCCTACTTTATTTGTTTCGAAATGTGTCTCGATTTTTTCTTACTAAAAATTTTACAATTTCCTAAATAATTTTTTGATTATTCTGTAATTTTGTATTTGTATTTTCAAATTTGTGTCCACAAATTTTTTTTGCAACTAGGGAAAGAATGTCGTTATCGTGATTGTATGCCGAATGCGTGGTTCTAGCAAGCTAGGCTCGTGTTTTATTTTATCAATCGTGCCCCCCTTCTCGTATTATTTATCGTGCGAAATTTTGTGCGAGGGCGTTTCTGTGTCACACGGTTGGTGATTTGGATATTCGGTCGTGCTCATTATATAGAATGACGTGGCTGCACTATTCGGAGACAGACGACGAAATTCTATACGTCATGATTGCGTTACTCTGTGTTAGAGACTTTTTAATTATATTTAATGAATAGATTTGATTTCTATTCTATTATTCTATTTAAATAAGTTTTTTGCAATATTGTGTTAGGGTTAGGTTTAAAACAAACCCACTAATCCTAACAAAACTGTTTTTCTTTCTCTTAAACTTTCTTCAACAAAGTTTTTAACTGTTTAAACAACTATCGCTTTTTATAATTCAGCGAACTTTCCCGCTCTTCTTTTTATTATGAATTGATACAACCTGCTTAAGTCTACCTCACTCTCCATTGACCGTCAACAATTTTTGAAGAAACCTAATCCATTCCTTTATTTATGTAAGGTTTAAGACCTCATCACCAGATGTTGAATCTTTTTAAATTATGGTTTTAGATAGATAACGAGCTAGTTATGATTGTACTTGATACAATATCTATGCTTTAGCGTTCAGTCCTTTTGCATATGAGCAGAAATTCGACAAGCCCACATTATGCAACCGAGCTGAATGTTAATTCTACATAAATTTCATCATTCACCTAAACAACTTCCACTTAATACTAACAGTGGTCAAAAACCCTAACCCCAATCCTAACTCAAATATGTGTTTTAATTCTAACCTTTACTCTAGCTGCAGGAGCGTCGAAATCGTGGGATAGGGCAGCGATTGCACTCTTTTTTCTGTTATATTTTCAAAACCCGGGAGCACAAAAGACAGATAGTGTTCTTTAAAATACATAAAACAGGACCATTTGGCTATAACTGCCTTTAAAATTATATAATTTCGACAAAAATTAAATCCAAATAAGTTTGTACAAAATTAGTTGAGATATTAGGGTCACAAAACTTTTTTGAAAAGAGCTCCTCAGCAAATAACAATAATTTAGTAAGGGGGAAAAATTTAGAAAAAAGACAATTTATTTGATGAAATGGCAATCTCAACAGCGCAAATTTTAGCGTATTGAAAAAAATTGAACTAAAAAACTTGTGATAAAAAATAAAATGATAAAAAAGGAGTTTAAAAGTAAAAATCTTTAAAGTAGAGATTTAACCTTTTTGAGTTAAAGCCATTTAGGCTTATCAAATTATTTTTGACCAACTAATTAAATTACGGCGGCCGAATTTTACCGGTAAAATTTTTTTCTTTTTTTCAAAATAGCAAGTAAAATTGAAGTCATTTCCAAAGATTGTTTTAGAAAATCTTCAAGAGAAATCGTCAGAATAAAGAAAAGGCGAGTCGAACTATGAAATAAAGTAAAAAAGGGAGTTCTCGTTGGTCAAGAGTGATTTCCCAATGAGAAGAGTGAAAGCTAAAAGAGTTTTAGGCCATAAACAAAATCGTTTTAGTTACAAAAAATAGGGTTAAGAGATTGGAGGTTTAAAGGATGATGATAAGCTGTTTGGTTTGGAGGATGATGATGATAGCCAAAAATTTGGTTTGGAGGATGATGATAAGCTGTGGCCTCCCCTGAATGAAGGAAAAGGCTGAAAGGAGAAGAAGAGAAAGAAGGGTTAAGAGATTAAATAAATGCAGCTTTTAGAGCGGAAAGGTGAAAGGTAGAACGACCTCTGGCAAAAATAAACATTCTGTTGTCATGTAACAAAAAAGGCATTGCGTGTTGCGCAAAAGATGGCCAATGGCAAACTTGTGTAAAAACGGTGTTGGGAGTTACTACTACTTTGCAGGGGCAAAGAAGATTGCCTCGGCTTTAAGAAGCCAGAAGAGTAGTGACAAATTTGGAAATGTGTTGTTTAATAAGCTCTTGCAAGCGCAGGGACGTGCGACCAACGTAGCGACTATCACATGGCATTGAAATTGGTAGATGCCATTGCTGCAATGACGGGAACTGAGAAGGTAGCACGTTCTTTTTAGAGTTGGCAAAAGTGAGACTGTAAAAAGAAAACAGGTGGTTTGACAGCGAAGTAGTAGTGTTTGACTACTGTGGATGATTTGCTTTTCGAATCTTGTCGAAACAGTTTCTATCCATGAGTGTAAAAGTGGACGGGACATTCTTCCGCTTTGTAAAGCAGCTTGGCATTTAATTGTTTAATTTTTTAAATAAAAGTACAATTAATTATGTGTACCGAGTATCCATTGATGATTAAAGTAGATCAAATTTCGTGCAATTCGTTTGCAATTTGCTTTTCAAGTAGATTATAGACTTTCTGTAAATCAAGCTGCCAATAAAATTAATTTTGCGTCATTAGGAACCTCAATTCTTAATTCTTTCCTTAACTTCCTCAATCCTCTCCGTCCTTTGCTTTAGTTTATTGAAGAAAAATAAAACAACCACTCCCGTATTGATCGAAAGGAAAAATTTGAATTTGTAATTTTGATATACAAAATCCCTATTTTTACAGACCAGTTATACCATGGAATTTTTTTAGTCCCAAAAGGCTCTCGACCAATCAAAGCTCTCTACTTTATAACTCAGTTCGGCTGGCTTCTTTTTCATTCTCACGCTTTCTTTTGAAAAGAGTCAGACGAAAAGTTTTGGGAATGACTTTAGTTCTACTGGCTATTTTTAAATCTTGTACGACAAATCGTCTCTTTAAATATTTTTTTGTCTTCATTAAATTTTTTATTTAAAATATCGTCTAATAAGCTAAAACTTGCGTTTGTTGGAAGTGTCTTTTTATCCAAATTTTTTCCCTTTTCACCAAAAAGATATCCGGCTCCTTTGCCTAATTGTAAACCTAACCTTTTAGAAACATTTACAGGTCATCGTTAAAAACAAACAAATATATGTAATAAAGCGTCTTTTTAGAAAAAAAAACCAGTAACAATGTTTTATTAGCTAAAAAAATAGTTTCGAAAAATGATTCTTCATTAGTCACATGACTATCTTTATATAGGTTTCGCTATTCGTTTCCGTGATAGAACAGCAAAATAAACACCCGAATAGTTCAATGCAAAAAAATTTTTAACAAGCTTTAAAGGGTACAAGGCAATGACAAACTTATTACATCAGCAACTTGCAATAGAAAGAATGTAGTCATATTACATAATTCAAAACACAAAAAGCTATTGAAATCGTGGAAATGACTTAGGATGGTGATTACTTAATGGATCCTGTTTAAAAGCTTGCTCAAAAAAATAAAAACAATGAAAATACGTTTGGATTAATTCTTATAATTACTCTATAGGCAAGTCCAAAAGAACAACGCAACGACTGTGTGCGATGTCCATAGCAAGACGAAATTTGTTTGGATATAATTGAACCAATGACAAATTGTGCCATTAGATGTACAATATTTACTGCAAAAACCTCAAGAATTACCCAAGGTGGGCTATATTGTATAAATAAGGTTGATATACATGTATTTGCTGCTGGTTGGAGATGATTTTTTTTATCATTTTCTTCAACTTTGAAGAAAGTGATTTTGAATCTGTCCCGGTTTTGTCAACATTTTGTCCCAAAAAACATAGTGATCTCTAACAAAAAAAGTCTTCACTTTAAATCTGTCTCTAATTTCTCCAAAAGGTCTCCAAAAGTTTTCCTCTATTTCCATAATTTTCCTCCCCTAAATACGCTACTGACTACAATGTAAAAAGAATGCAAAAAATGGTAGCAATCGGCATCTAATGAAACATAACCATGACAAGACATCTATTGGTTGCCTCCCTAAAAATGCTTTGCCCAGGTACCGTGCTAAGAAACCCAGACCATGACATTGGCAAAAAATTATAAAAAATAAAAACAAACAGTCTTCTTACTGATGGCCACTGCTTATTATGAATCTAATTTACAGTAACAAAGAGATTGTTTAATCGCAGAAACACACAAAAGTAAATCTTTTTTTTATCAACTGTCATTTCGATCAAATGTCGCTTCGATCTAGTGTCGTTTCGATTAACTGTCGTTTCGATCAACTGTCGTTCGATCAATCATCTTAGTACCACTGTGGTTAGTTCTGTAAGATATTTTTAGTGATACATAAACGGGCCAGTCCGTGTAGGTTACTCGGTTCTAAATTTGTTTATTTTAAATCTCATTTTTCCAAACTGTATGTAGAACTCACCTTAAACACCCGGCGTTTTAATCTAACAGAATAGAGATTTTGTTTACAACTTTAAAGATTTTTAAAATAAATTAAAATACTCGTAAGCATACCTGATGTTATTGTTGTTGGCTCTGCCGTTGTCGTTACCGTTGTTTCTGAAAACTGTTATAAAAAGTTTCAGATTTTTCTGTAAACCATTTAAACGTTTTCTTACACCAGTGGTCACCAAACTACGGCCCGCGGGCCGGATCCGGTCCACTAAGACTTTTTATCCGGCCCGCGGAGCTCTTTTTAAAAAATATATACACTCACTTTGAGCCACAGCTGGATAGAATTATGTCGAGAATACCCCAGTTTCAGTTTTTTTATCTTTTTATATTTTAGAGAACACACCAAAATTTTGGAAGAAAAATAGTGAAATCAGAGATCGAATCGAAGTGAAGATTTTTTTTTTAGAGATCACTATGATTTTGGGAGAAAAAAAAAGAACTGGACCGTTCTGATTCCAGTGGAGTACCGAGGATTTTTGAGAGACAACCACAATCAAATAGGCTATGCTCAGTTGAAAAATTTTTTTAAGTATTATCTAAAGAAAAAAAGGTTTTCGCTTAAAATCTGTCCCGGTTTTCTTGATTTTCGTCCCTAAAAAGTAGTAATTACTAAAGAAAAAAGTTTTTACTTTGAATCTGTCCTAGTTTTCTTGATTTTCGTCTGAAAAAGGTACTGATCTCAGCATGTGACGACACAAATTAATTATTAATCACAAAAAAAATTATCACATCACAAATCACGTTTAATCTTTACCCTTAATAAAACAATAACCAAAAAACTAATTAAGCAATCACTTTTAATTTGTACATTCAACCAAATTACTTGTTTAATTTTAACACTTGTTTTAGGAAAACATGCATATAGTACCATGTATTTTGCAGAATGAATAGAACAGTCTAGAGCAGGGGTCGGCAACCCCTGGCACGCGTGCCAATCTTGGCACGCGAGGTGATTTTATGCGGCACGCGAGGTGATTTTACACGGCACGCGGCGTCGTGAATATTTTTCAAAAACACGTTTACGGACCTTTTTTCTCTTTAGAGATCACTTGATTTTGGGAGAAAAATAGGGAAATCAGAGATGAAATCGAAGTGAAGACCTTTTTTTTTTAGAGAACATCCTGATTTTGGGAGAAAAATAGGGAAATCGGAGATGAAATCGAAGTGAAGACCTTGGAACGAAACGTATATTTTGACAATAAATTTCACAACTTGGCACACTGGAAAGAAAATGTTGCCCACCCCTGTACAATATTATTAAAAATAGTTCGGCACGAGCAGCTAACAAAATTCAAAAACTGGCACACTGCGTTGAAAAGGTTGCCGACCCCTGGTCTAGAGAGCTAATGACTAACTTGGCTTAAAATTTTCAAATGTCAATGGTTCTTTTTCTCAAATTTTTTCTCAAACTGTTTCCAATATTCAGTTTCTCGACATAATCTTTTATCTGCTGGGCACAGGTAACCAAGTTTGTCTTTTACCTTGTAGCTCGAAGTTCTACATATCACTGTTTTAAAAATATCACTCAGGTAGTATATTTTTGACTTTATCTCAGCATTCTCAAATTTTTCCAGAATTTCTGGAGCTTTTATCAGCTTATTTTCTGTATTTGCAATCAACTATTTGGGACTTGAACTTGAGAAAGTTGATCACTTGTTTCCACAAAATTAAGCCTTTCAAGACTGAGGCCTTTTGACGACTATCTCACCACCGTTGATTTGGTTCAAATTTTAAATAATTGGCAAAGATTCGAACACGCGTTTTATTTGCGTGTTTTTATCAAAAGCGCGTCTTCTCAGGTTGTTTTTCTCAACGGGCTCAATTAAAACGTGTAATTTTCTTGCGTCGACAACCCGAAGACAAACTGTTCATTGATTACCATTATACTGTAGACCCGCTGAGATACGCGCTGCAAATTAAAAGTACGTATATTCTGAAGTCAGATAATGGTTGTCGAATCTATACTAGTAGTTGAATCTATATAGTGATAATCCTTTTTCTTGATGTTTCAGAATCGTTAGTAGTTATTATTTATTTATTTGTTCTAATCAAAATTTGGGTGCGTTGGAAAATTTCCGTTAGTTAACTATTTTAAATCATCATTGTTGTGTTTTTTTTATTTCTTGTATCTTTGTTTTAGAATTACGAAAATAACGTTCAATACACTTCTAACTGAACTTCGATCGAGCATTTCGTCAATTGACAACGTAACCCAGCTATTAGTCAGAAAAATAGATTAGATCAAATCAACCGTATCGTTTTTTTGTAATGGTTATTTTTTGACGGTTATTTTTCGTATGGTTTTTTTGACAACCACCGTATGGTTTTTTCGATGCCTCCATGGTGCAACTTATATGCACAATTTACAATCAATTACATTTTTGTTCTAATTAGAAAGTTGTTAATATGAATAATTTTTGTTACATTTTTGTTCTAATTAGAAAGTTAATATGATAGAAAGTTAGTTGTTAATATGTCGTGTTATATTTATGCCAAATAAAATTTTTATTTTATCTCACCTCTGGGTGAAGCAACAACGTTTTTTAGTTTGCAATTTCAAAGAATTGCATAAACGCCCATCATTCGTTGAGTTTGTTTTGACAAAGTTAATTGCATGTATGACAACATACTGTGCCAAGTACAGTATAGTGTCGAGCTAAAAATATTAAAGAAATTGGTTATTTAGACACCAATCAAACACTAAAAAAAACACAGCTACGACCTAGGGCTAATTACCTAAGTTACTTGTATACACTTACAACATTATTTAATATTGTAACGTTTATAATTTTTAGGAATGTTTTTTCAAGAATTTTGGAAACTCTCTGTGGACCACTGGAAATTTCTGATGGACCACTGATTCTTCACCTGAACCACGTTGAGAACCACTGTGATAAACAATTTCAAAACTTATGTGTATAAATGTAACCAACATTTTAAATGCTAAACGTGATACTGATTAACGAAAAGATTATTCTACCACTGCGTTTCAAAATTTCTGTCGGAGCAATTGAAAAACACGGGATTATTTTGAGTAATCTTAATCGTAATTGCAGAACGGATATGTAATCGTAATCGATTACATTTGTCACTAACATATTCTTGACAACGCCCAATGCGCCCTTCATTACAGCAACGAAAAATTTTCTATTCTCGCTCGAGGTCGCTCTTTTCACCTTTCTGCTCTTAAAGCGACTTTCATTAAATCTCTCAATCCCCTTCTGTGTAAGCAAAAAGAATTCGTCTACTCTTTGAAAATTTCTTAATCTTTTCTCTCATTGGCTAACTTCTTTCAGCCAATTCTGTTTTCCCCTTTATAACTCAGTTCGGTTTCAATCCTGCTTCATTCTGACGGTTTCCCCTGAAGAGTGTCAGATGAAAAGCTTTGGGAAGAAAAATCTTTTACTTAACGCAATCTTGAAATTCTGTACCACCAAATGTTTACCTAAAGTTGTCTTTTCACGCCAATATCTCTTAGATCATAAGTTGTTTTATTTTTGCCTTACAAAATTGGTTTAGACAATGACATCATCAGAAGTTAGTTTTTTTCCACCAATACTTTGTAAACCAAAAGTTACTCTATTTTTTATTGCATTACGAAATTCTTGTCGATAATGCCTTTATTTAAAGTTGCTTTTTTGTTCCGCCTCTCCAAGTGTTATCGTAGTATAAATAGTCGGACCATTGTGGGCCATTTTTAAATCAAACGCAAGCGTCATCTTGTTTGGAGATCGTGCAGCGGATTTCAGTTAGTAAGCGTTTGTGTGTTGTGTTAACTTTTGAATTTGTGTTTATTTCTGTTTTATAATTTCTAATATAAGAAAATGTATTTATCCAAGGTGCGCCTATTTTCATCCCAACTTCACATATTGCGACGAGTCAATTTTGCCGCAATAGTAAGAATGACGTTTGCTGAAAATACATGTACCATAACCGAATAAATTTTTTTGTCCTGTTGGGTATTGTCAAAATTTGATAGCTTGCTAATTTAATTTTTTTCTAGTTCATCAAAAAATTGTCTCCTGATTTGTAACACAGCGTAATCTCTTTATAAACATGTGTTTCTTAAATTCAATCCTTTTTAAATTAGCGATAGGCCAGACTAAATTGACAAAAAGTTTTATAGCCTTCGATTAGGCTTCCACAGTGTTTCTGAAAATTGGTATTCAATTTAATAAAAAATATCATACACCCGTCTAAGAAGCTACTAAACTATCTTATAGAATTAATGTTTAATGATTAGTAATTTATAGTTGTAGATTTAGATGTAGTAAAAGAAGTAGTAAAAGAAGATATGGGGGAAGTTGATGCAAAGGAGACGGATGTTGATTTAGATGTAGTAATTTAGATGTAGTAAAAGAAGAAAAGAAAGTAAAAGAAGATATGGGGGAAGTTGGTGCAAAGGAGACGGATGTTGAAGACAAAGGTTTGGAGAATGATGATACGCTGTGGCCACTCCTGACTGAAGGGAAAGGCCGAAAGAAGAAGATTTAGCAATATCTCGGCATCTCCGAAGCTGGTTGAGGTAATCGCTTGCCCTAAGTATAACGCCTCCGCCGTTGTCTAGCGAGCTAGGAGAATAAATAGAGATAAAAATAAATAAAAAATGATAAAAAATATAAATTTACTCGCCATCATAGATATAGGCGATGGCATAAAGGATAAAAAGCGGGCAACGGATCTTTCTAAAATGACAATCGAGTTGTGACACGTACAATCAAACTTTAAGAGACCCAGCAGGCGTTTACGAAGAAAGAAAATATAGTTTCGGTAGAGAGGTTTTTTTTTTGTGCCATAAAATTGCTATTGAAAGCAGCCATATTAGATTTAAAATCTTTTTTGAATGATTTATTTATTTACATATTAAAGAGAAAACATAAAGCAAAAAATTAAACAAACGTTTTCGGCTAACTTCAGCCCTCTTCAGGTTTATATATTGAATACAGTCTTGCTGACTTCATTTTGATTTAAATAGAGAAGTTATTTGTTAACGCTGACAAAGTAATTTTATACACGACGAAGACAAATTTTTTCAGAACTGCAAACACATTAGCGGTAGTTAAATGAAGCAGAAACAAGCAAGTGGATTTTAAAGACTGTAAACACATTGGCGGTGAATGAAATTACTTGAGCAGATTTTTTTTTTAATGTTTAGCAAGAATGATGTTCCATTGGCATATAATTGGCGATTTAAATTAGGACTGGACTTACATTTGCGCAATATCGAAAAATTATTTAAACCAAATTTAACGGTCGAACAGGAATCAAATGACAAAATACATGATTTTTTTACGGCACTCTCTTGAATACTTTTAAATTCAAATGCTTCTGGACTTTTGCGATCAAATGTCTCGATGACATACCAATGTATGTCATGTTCGTGTCACACGAATCTGTGAATTTATAGATGACATTTGAATACAGAGCCTTAGGAGTTCTCGATTTTAACAAAAAATAATTTTTTACTTTAAAAGTTTTAAAAATTTATAACACTTTTGAATTAAATCGATTACTGATCAAAGCCGCAATTGCTTAGCAAAATGGTATGAATCTTTTCCAATGTACGGTATAATAATGCACTTTCCATAAAGTTGAAGTCAGCCGAAAACTTTCGTTTAATTTTTGTTTTGTGTTTTCTCTTTATTATGTAAATAAATAAATCATTCAAAATAGCTGTTAAATCCAATGTGGCTGCTTTCAATAGCAACTTTATGGAAGAAAGAAAACATTCCGAAAGCCATGTGTTAAGTAAATCACTGAAGGCTTGCATGGGGCCAAACTTGGTCTTAATTATATTACCACAATGATCTTTATATTACTACAATGATCTTAATTATATTAACAAAGAACGTAATTTTGCTGTTACTTCTAACCTCTGTGCATTTAACTCAGGTGTATTGTCTGCAGATGTAGGGAGCTATTCAGATGTATAGCACTAAATTTAGTGGAGAATCTTAAATGAAAGGTCAGTATTAGCGAATTGATAGCATATTGTAGTTTTTGTTTTAACTTATAATGTAAATATTTAGAAACTAGTCAATTGAAAATTTGTAGTTTTCTGCATTAAATTATATCAATAGCCAATTGTTTGGGTGCTGCAATTTCTGGTGGCAGGCACAGATGGATTGATAGTTTTAGCGCAGGTACAAATTGCCGTTACATTGAGGACACCTTTATCCACATAGAATCACTGTAAAAAGTCATTTTGGATCTTTCATTACACCATGACCTCTTTAAACAGTCATCACCTTGAAATTTGGTGAAAAAAATGGCGATTAGAAAGTGAAAGATTATAGGAGAAGAATTTTATTTTCTCAAAATTCCAGAACTTTTTTAGTGGCAATTGATTTCTATCTTTATCCTGACTGGCGCTTTTTTGCCCCCTACCTCCCATAAAATCGGTCTGCCCGGCGCATTTCGCAAATGAATATGGAGTTTGTGACCTGTTGTAGAATTAATTGAATATAATTCTACATTATTTTTTTTTTGTTTTACTTCTTTGTCAGATGGAAAACGTTTTGCAAATTAATAAAAAGATTATTATTAATGAATCCAGAAAAAACAATGATACAGAGTGTCAAAATATTTTGCTTGATTCGGGCCCGTGGCCCCACATTGACAAATATTATAAACTTGTTTCTCGAAAAGAAGGTAGCGACACTCTATATTTTAATGTCAAATGTACCTTCCACGGGAAAAAAGTTGTTGCCTGTACAAAAAAATCACGAAATGGTTTGAAAAGTCATTGTAATTGATTTCACTCTTTGATTTCAAGCGAATTTAAAAAATGTCTAACCAATGGAACTAAAAGTAGCCGAAAACGACCCTACCATCAAAGTGATGAAGAAGGTATAATTGCATCGACTGGTTGCTCAAAAAAAATCGAAGTCAGTGCAACCAACAATATAGGAAACGCTTTCGCTTGGACCTCGAAAATTCTCACAGTTGTTTATAGATGAAAAGGTCGGTACAGTATTTATACTTCTTTTAAAAAATTGTTTACGCTATAATTTTTCGCAAAAAAATTTTTATGTCAATTTTGCGGGTGTGCGGGTGTAAAGACCGTTGATTTTCAAAATTGAATGACAAAATTAATACAAATAAAGTAATTTTACCTAAAATTAAATAATTCGATTTTCTACCGTTTGCGATGTTTGAACTCATACAATTAATTATATCTTTCTCAATTTACTATAGTAGTGACCAACAGTTACTGACGTCACTTTGGTTTTGCTTGTATCATAGTGGGATGCCAGTTATACGTTTCTTGTTGCAGTTAATATTAATAGTATTTTAGTTTAATTTGTAAAGTTTTCAAAATAGTTTTTTCATTGCAGTGTAATTATTAGACTCAATTTTATCCAAATTTGTTGTTTTTATATTTTTATTTTCAACAGAATTGATAGAATTGTTAACTGATGATGATCTTGTGATCGAAATCGATTTTAACTTTTTAATACAGTCATTATGCAGCGACAGATTTCGAAGTTTCAAGCTTGTCTTGTTTTTGTGCAAGTTGGATTTTTTTTAGATCTTATCTTGGAATGACAGTTCATTGGATTAATCCCGATACTCTTAATCGATTACAAAAATGTTGGCATGTAAACGCTTGTTTGGAAAACATACATATGACAAATTGGCAAAAGCTGTTCAAGGTGTTCATATGACATTTGGAATAACGGACAAAGTTGTCGGGACAACAACGGACAACGAAAGCAATTTTGCAAAAGCTTTTAGGTAAGTTTTGTTTTTTTACTACACTCAACTTTCAAAACGGGTAACATATTTAGAAAAAACTTATGTTTTTCATCATTGCAGAAAAAAACTTTAAATATTTTTTTTCACTCAGTGCATTCGGCGAAACCTTTCAAGAATGGATTAAAAAAAGTTTAAGCGACGATTCCGACGAAAGCGACACCGACGAAGAACCGCGCAATAAGACTGAAGTACGCAGTGTTATTAAGATATTGGCATCTGTGGAAGATCACTTGGAACAGGGATTCTCAGCCTTTTTTAGCCATGGCCCACTTTGAACACAGATTTTTTTCGTGGCCCATGAAATTACTTTAATAAAAATTATTTATATTTATTTTTTTACTAAAGGCTTTTATTTAACCGGGGTACATCTCAGTGGCGTGCGGTGACCTCTGAGACTAGTCACGCAATTGACATGCCAAAACCGGGTCATGAAATTGGGTATTTTATGGGTAATCAATGAGTAAGACATGTAATATTTTACTGGTAGGAAAAAAATTCTGTGTGTGATTTCAATTTTTAGTGCTAACATCATGGTATTCAAGAACAATTTTTGTCCTAGATTCAAGGTGATCTCTAAAAAAAAGGTCATTACTTCAAATCATTTCCTGGTAATGCATTTTTGTCCTAGAAACGCAGTGATCTCTAAAAAAAAACAAAAAAAGATCGTCACTTCAAATCAATCCTTGGCAATGTATTTTTATCCTAGTATGCAGTATCTCTAAAAAAAGTCTTTGTTTTTAAAACGCATATTCTGGAATCATAAAAGTTTTTTGGCCCAACTGAAATTTCATGTGGCCCATTTTTGCAGTGTGGCCATAGGTTGACAACCCTTGACTTAGAATACGAACTTCCAAAGCACTGGAGATGCGCAGCGCACACAATAAACTTGATTGCAAATGTCGATTTAGAAAAAGCTTTTTCCGACACAAACTATTATACAAAAAAGTCCATCGAACGAAAATTAACACATTTAACTTGTTTATTATAATAACTTAAGTATTATTGACGCCACCAATCCTTAAAAGTATAACTCTTACCCTCAAATCCCAAGCCGGGCTTGCTATTAATCTATTTCTTATTTGTTAACGTATTTATGTATAAATTGATTGCATTATGAATTTTTAGGAGTTCCCAAGCAGCTGACACTATCAAGCAAGAAATTAAAAAGGTACTTGTTGTTCCCAACGCCACTAAGTAGAACTCAGTATTCGACGCTGTGAAAAGTTTGCTCAGCGTGTACAGCAGCACCAATAATACGGGCCTTTCAAATGTCAGTCAAAAACTAGAAATTCGTTGTGTTACGTCGCGTAAGGGTTGGTTCACACTGAAAGCGGAAAGCGCAAAATGAAGCGGAAAGGCGGAAAGCGCAAAAAAAAACAAAGCGGAACGTTAGTTCCATAGATATCCTATATAACTCCTAGATTGCGCATTCCCGTAGAAAAGCTGTTCTAAAATTGAAGCCAATTGAACATATCGTACGACTCCCCGCGGTTACATTAGCTTGAATGGAAATTATATGTATTTTGACACTAAAATTGAATTTTTGACCGATTAAAGCGTTTTTCTTTTGGCGTATGTAATGGATACGAAAATTTGAAGTAATGAGCTATGAAAAATGTCAAATTAACTGACTTTGACACACAAAAAAATTAATTTAGACTAAGAAATAAGTGAAAATTACAGTTTAATTTTTATACTTTTATTGCTACTTCAAGGAACAATAAAAACTTTTTTAATATCAATTTAGACTAAGAAATAAATGAAAAGCAGAACTTGTAAACATTAATTTAGGCATTTACAAGCAGTATATTAAAGATTTTTAAATTATTTTTGGCATTTATATGGACTGGTATCAAATTTGATCAGCCAAGTTCTTTCATTTTTTAGAATTTTTATTGATGGATAATTTTAAAAATTCAATAAAATAGTGTTATTAAATGTTCAAGGTATCATTGTTTGAATTTAATATTTTTTAAAAAATTGTGCATTTTAAATATGCATGTGCATTTTTAATTTTTTGATTAAATAGTATATACATGAAAATTTTTAAGTCAGAGGTGACCAGGAGATGGTTCAATTTTTTTTAGTTCAATTTATTTACTTTGTGCTTCAAAACAAAGAATACACCAATATATGTGATAAAAAATTTTTTTGAAAGCACAGGAAGGCAGTGAAATGACCATACGGCCTTCTAGACAACTGTCTCCCTTTAAATAGTGGGACCAAAAAAAAAATTTTTTTTTATCAGAAAAATTACAACAATACACTTAGAAAACACAATACATTTAAAAAAACAATAAAGAATTGATGACAATATTAGTTATTATTAAATAACTTTTAATGTGCCAGCTGACTTAATCAAATTGTTGTGGCATCTTTTCTAATATTGATTAGTTAAAAAAAGCTTAAATTTCTTCTTAAATTGATTATAAGAAAGTGACTTTAATTCGAAGGGTACTTCTTGTCATATTTTAGGTCCAATGTAAGAAAATGTCTTTTTACCTAATTCTGTTCTCTTTCTAGGTTGAAAACAATTTTTTTTTGCTGCCAATCTTGTTTTATAATGATGTTTTTGGGTTATACTTATAATAGTTTGGGACTCATTCTTTGCTGAACTTTTATTAAAGCAAAACATTGTTTTTGCAATTTCAAATTTAACAATATTTTGTAGCTGCAAAAAATTCAATTTTTGAACAAGGGGATTTGTATGTGACAAAAAAGGACAATTTGTAATAATTCTGATTATGCGTTTGTGTATTCATACCAGTGGATCCAGGGCAGTAGTCAAAGCCAGTCCCCACATTGAGACAAAATATTGAAGATAAGAGTAAATTAAAGCATAATATACTGTTTTAGTGTTGTAGTGTCAACATAGTTCTACAGTTTGAGCAGTGCCCAGGAACCACTGGAGTAAACATGTTGTATATGAGACTTCCAAGAAAGCTTATCATTAAAGATTACACCCAAATATTTTATTTCATTTACTTGTTCTATATTTGTCTTTCCTATTCTAATATCAAAGTGCCTGGCTGATCTTTGTTTAATTAATTCCATAAATTTTGTTTTATTAGTATTTAATGACAATTTGTTTAATTTCAACCATTGTCAAAAATTAAAAATTTTTTTTTAAATGACTAGCATTTACTATTTTATTTTCAGTTGATTTTGGCTCAAAAAGAAGTTTTTTGTGACTGCAATTTTGCAAATAATTTTTGGTAAATATACAGTTTAGTGTGTAAATTATTATTGAGTGTATTTAAGGATTTTTAGGTGTGTAAAGGGCTATGGTTAGGGGTGTAAATAAAAATGTTAACAATAGAACTCGAATCTTAACCCTTTTTTAATTTATGCTTCTAAAAATGCTTAAATACAGTCATTAATGATTTATGCTCCTAAACTGCCTATTTACCCCATTTTTATGCCAAACTTGGAATAGATATTAATTGTATAAAAATGCTATAGTTTACAAGCTCATGTTGTCAGAAAATTATATTTGGCCAGTTTTTTAATTTGTTGGAAAAAATGACTTCTTTGTTACTCTTTTAAAACAAAGTGACAAGCAAACTTTTTACTCTGCAGCAAATAATTTATGTATTTAAGGAATTATTGTGCACCAAACCATGCTATTTGTTTTAAACAATTGTTATTTATTTGCTAACATTGATATAGTAATATTTTCTATTGATATCATATAAATAATGGTTTAACTGTTAAATGCATATACACGAGGGGCATTCAAAAAGTAATGCACCCAACTTCATTATGTACAAACAAATTATAATAGCAACATGTATTATACATCAAAAGAAAGGTACAAGTGTGAGGATTACATTTTTACTTCTCCACATAGTCTCCACCTCTCTCAAGAGCTACAGTCCATCTATGAACGAGGGCATGTATACCAGTGTTGTAGAACTCAGCCAGTTGATGTATAAGCCAATTCAAGACAGCAGTTTTCACTTCATTGTCATTGCCATATCGGTTGCCCCGGAGTCCTTCTTTCATTGGACCAAAGAGGTGGTAGTCTGACGGTGCCAAATCAGGAGAATATGGCGGATGTGGTATCACAGTCCATCCAAATGAAGTGATGGCCTCCATTGTCCTGATGCTTGTGTGAGAACATGCATTGTCATGCTGGAGGAGCACATTTGCCATGTCCAAGTTGGGCCGAACATGTTGAATTTTTGCTTTGAGCTTCTTAAGAGTCTCAATGTATACCTCAGAGTTAATGGTTTCCCCTTTCGGCAAAAAACCCACAAGGATTACACCTTGAGAATCCAAAAAAACCGTGGCCATAATTTTACCAGCAGAGTTTTGGGCCTTGAACTTTTTGGTCCTTGGTGAAGTTGGGTGACGCCATTCCATTGATCTCTTTTTAGATTCAGGTTCAAAATGGTATACCCATGTTTCATCTCCAGTAATGATTCTTTCCAGAAAGGTGGGATCTCCATGGTGGTGTTCCAGAAGCTGAGTGCAGCAGCAAACTCTTTCAGTCTTGTGGTCCTCCGTCAGCTGTCTGGGTACCCAACAGGCACACACTTTTGAATACCCAAGGGACGCCATGATTGAATGGGCACTGCCTATGCTTACATCAAGCTTGGATGCCAGCTCCTCAACAGTAATGCGCCTGTCAGTTCTTATCAACTCATCAGCATAAGTTTTGTTGTCAGGATTGACAGAGGTGGATGGGCGACCACTATGTGGCTTATCGGCTATGCTGACTTTACCCACCTCTTCATGGTCTTCAGTACTTTTTTTTAAATCGCTGTACCCATCTTTTTACATTACTATAGTCTATGGTATTATCCTTGTAGACATTTTTAAGCCGGTTATGAATCCTCAGAGGGATTTCTCCCTCTGCAACAAGGAATTCGATTACAGCTCTTTGTTTCTGACGAGCTTCAAGAGGGGCAGTTATTTAAAAAACTAGTTTAAGCTTTAAAAATCTGAAAATAAAAGAAAAACATATAACAATCGCAAAAAGGTGTGTCCTATCATGTTTGTGCCAAATATAAACAAGATTGGTAAAATCCTGTACGAGCAATGCACTTGAGTGCATTACTTTTTGAATGCCCCTCGTATTTTAGAGAAGAAAAAAATAATTGTATGTTCTTGAAGCAGTGAAAACAGACTGCAAAGAACTGTAAAACTAAATTTTTTAATATATGAATTTGTATTTATTAATATGTTATTAAACTTAATTAGTCTGCCTATATATACAGGGTGCCCAAAAAAAGATGTAACTACATGTAGTTTGATAGGCTGTAGTAAATCTGTTGGGGCAAGCATGGACTTTTCCTTTTCAGGTTACATAGTCAACTAGGTTGGATTTGTTAACATGTCTGTGTTTTTCTTGTTTTTTAGATTGTATACAAGTATTATAGTATTATATTATATTATTGTATGCAAAATGTACACACTCAAGCAAAACTTGAAAATTTTCCAACTCTGGTATGAAATTAAGTCACTCGCAGAAGTCTGCTGTTGATTCAACACACACCAGGGTTACAAATCTAAGTCTAAGTGTGCAGCACTTACAATTATGGAAATATATAAGATTGTGCAGCATTTTGAAATGAAGAAAGCCCTGAATCATGTCCACAAGTAAGAAGTGGCCGGCAATCAATCATCACTCCTGAGAAGCAAGAGCAAGTCTGTGTAGTCCAAAGAAATCTTATTGAATCTCACCCAAGAGGCGGCTCTGTCTCCAACTACACTTTTGAGAGTCATGAAGAAGGACCTGAACCTGTTTCCATTTACAATTTCAACTCACCATCTGCTGCAGCAACAGGACAAAGATAAAAGAATCCAGATGGGCGACTGGCTTAATGAAAAGTATGAGCAAACTCCCAGCCGGTTCAATCACATCACCCCACTGCGAAAACATTATCCAAAATGTGTATGGGATTTTTTGACCTTAGAACAGGGGTGTGCAAACTACGGCCTGCAACGATCTTTTGTGCGACCTGCGGTGGGTTTAAACAAATAATAAAAAAAATTTGAGGCCAATCGCAGACAAAAACCTTTAGAGAACAGCTTGGTTTCAGTATAAAAAGTAGAAAATTAGGAAAGTATTTCCAGCGATGACGTTTTTTTTTTAGAGAAGACCTTGATTTTAGGAGGAAAACTAAAAAATCCGAGACAAATCCATAATGAAGATTAATATTTTTAGAGATTACTATAATGCGGCCCGCAAATAAATTCAACTTTCGAATTCAGCCCTTGAGCTAAAAAGTTTGCCCACTCCTGCCGTAAAACATTCGCATCAAGGTGTAACTTTATTACATAGTTGTGTAGCGTTAGCATTTGAATGGTACGTCATTTTTTATGTACCTTTGTCAGTCTTCTTTTTTTTCTTGTACGATTGTACGCATTGTACGTATTCTAGCAATAACCAAATTTTTAGTCATCCTTTATAGTCGGAATAATTACCGTATTTGAATAGACGTCGTGGTGTTAATCAGCCTGCTAAAAGTTTTTTCTCTCTCTCTATCTTGTTCCCGTTTCATAGTTAATGCGTTTTATAGTTTATATGAGTAAAAAATATTTCAATACGGGTACCGGTAATTTATTTACATCGTTGTACTAGTTTTCTTATTGAATTTATTTTATATGAAGGCTTTTTCAACTAATTTATTTCTCAAATTTTATAAAAACATGTATAAGTGAGCTATTCAAGCTCTCATTCAAATACTATCAGTATGAAATTATGAGCATGACTTCCAAACAATTCAAATTTTTGAATTAGCTTGTTACTAGCTGAAGAAGTTTTTAAAGAATTCTTTTCCCTGTCGTAGGCTTCGTTTACATATTGTGGGCTTTTTTGCAATGTTACAAGTTATAATCATTTTTCTGTTTCTAGATAAAAAGTAATCATTGAAAATACTAAATTTTTTCAATAAAAACCTTCATTCACTATAAAAACTAGCGTCTAATTTTTTGATGAGCCGATCACATGATAGAGGTCATCAATGTGTGGCATTCGGTTGCAGAAAAAGATTTCATACCAAAGATAAACCCAGAAGCGACAGTGAGGGCTCAGAGGACGATGAAAGTTTTGTCAAAAAAAAATATCATAGAACATTTCACAAGTAAGAGTTATTAAAATACGTAATTTGTTGATTTGCTGACTAAAGTTAGGTTTAACCCTTTAAGGCAGCGGTTCCCAAACTTTTTTCTTTGACGGCGCCCTTTGAGGACTGAACAATACTCGCGGCGCCTTAATGAAAAAAAGGTATCAGTTCCATTACTTCTTTGAACAACCTTTTTTTCTCCGAAAATCAGGGTGTTCTCTGAAAAAAAAAAAAAGATCTTCACTTCAATTTTATATCCGATTTCCTTATTTTTCTTTGAAAATCAGGGTGTTCTCTAAAAAAAAAAAAAGGTCTTCACTTCGATTTCATCTCTGATTTCCCTATTTCCTTCCCAAAATCAGGCTGTTTAAAAAAGGTCCTCAATCGGAATCGTTCTCTGAAGGGAAGTTGCTGCTAACAGCATTCACACTGCAATTATTGTGAGAAAAGCAGTAAGTACAACAACTTTCGCATACTTTCGCGGCGCCCCTGACAAAGTCTCGCGGCGCACAGTTTGGGAACCGCTGCTTTAAGGGATATAAGAATTTGATTGTAAAATAAAATAACAATGATTTAATAATGACGTCATAAATACCCAAAAATTAGAATTATAATGCCTTCACAAAAGTGCTATTGCTACGTTACAATCACAATCATGGTACACATATTATGTACCACTGTCCCTTAAAGCAGTGTTTCTCAAGCTTTTTTTTCGGCGACCCAAAATCGCTAAAAACAACGATTTGCAAAGATGACTGCGACCCAAATAAATTTGACTAAGCGTAGTGAAAACGTAGTGATCTCTAAAAAAAAAGTCTTCACCTTGAATCTGTTTCTGATTTCTTTATTTTCATCTCAAAAATCTAGTGTTCTCTATAAAAAAAAAAAGTCTTCACCTTGAATCTCAAATCTTGTGCGCGCAGATCTTTTTCCTTTACGTGCGGTAATTTACAAGCTTTCGCGACCCATCCGCATAGTCGTGGCAACCCACTTTTGGGTCGCAACCCATGGTTTGCGAAACACTGCCTTAAAGGGTTAAAAAAAGCAAGCTTAAATAGTCATTTAAGAATATCGATCATATAAATCAGCGGAAAAGGGTTACCGGTAGTTAAAAAAAACTGATTAACTATTTAGTTATCAATACAAAGCAGTTTTTGTTTTGAGTTCTAAATGTATGTCTAACGCAGTGGTTCTCAATCTTTTTGGTACTGTGCCTCCCTTGAGCAATGGTTCCCCGCTTCACACCCCCCCCTACTCTTATAAATAAATACAAAAAAAAGTGTTGCAATTGCATTTTATTTATTCATCACAAATTAGTGAGACACTTGACAGTTGACATTTTTTCTTTGCAAATAGCTCTTTAATGCGTGGTTTAATCCCAGACAGCGCACATCGTAAGTCTTCTTCAACTTCCAGCTTGTTCTGTACTTAGTCTTGGTGGCAACTAGTGTAGAAAATGCGGCTTCACAATGATAAGTTGAATCAAACATAACTAGAACACAAAGGCTTGGGTTGAAATAATATGGTAAACGGGAAGGTATTTGGCCCAAAACGCCTCAAAGTCCAGCACTTTAAATTTGTTCTTGGCTGCTGAGTTAAATTTTTAACTCGAGAAACTGTTCTTGTGCTTCATCAAAAATGTCGCCTATTTCGCACTTTAATATTTTTCTTGCTTCTCATCTATAGGAGAATTTTATTTGATTAAATTTTTTTAAAAATCAGATGAGTTTTTATTTGTGCTTTAATTGGGACTCACAGTTACCGTTTGTGAGAGCAAAATCCAATTAAAAAAAGCTTGCTGGATTTCGTTGTTCAATTTGATTCTTTCTGAGATCAAGTTTCCTGTCATTTTGATTATCAAAATTAATAAAGAATGTGTTGTAAAACATGTTAACAATCGCGCCCCTTTAAAAATTTACGTACGCCCCCCAGGGGAGGCGTGCCCCCCCGGTTAAGAACCACTGGTCTAAAGTATTTATAAAAAATTAACTATAAAAAGATTAATGTACAAGTTTGACGACTGATGTAAGCAGGCCCGCACGTTCCCACTGAAAAAAAATAGAAGACCAATTTTTTTCTCTACATTTATCTTCTTGACTCGCAAGAAAGCAACTGAGGCGCTAATACATAGGGCAAACAATTACCCTGACCTGCTTCCAGAGTTACCAAAATGTTGCTGTCCGACTCCTTGTTCGTTTTTCATAGCTTACAGATAAAATTTACGTTTAACCAGATAAGTTTTTGCGATTTGCTGTTAGTGGTCTCTAAGTTCACTACGTAGGAAGCAATAATTTAAAGACGCAAAGCTTAGGGATAAATTTATTGCTAGCCTTACTCAAAATTTGTACCATAAATTGTTTGAATACTTACATTAAGTTGCACGTATTACGCAGCTAAAATTAAGCAGCAAATTGGTTTGGGGCTTACCACTCACGAAGCCAAAGGTGGCTACTCTTTTGATTTATGTTAAATGATTTGACTAAAAAAACTTTTGTTCTGTTTATAAATCAATACAAAAAAGCTTGTAAATTAAATTCCAGCTTGAGAAAAATTATTTTATAAACTTTAGATTTCCTACAAAACCTGAACTATTATTCAAATGGAAAAAAAATCTTCGTCGCGATAACTGGGTGCCAACTAAATCAAGTCGGCTTTGCTCGGATCATTTTCTGGAAGATATGATTGATCGCAGTGGTAAAACTGTTCGTCTAAAACCAGATGCAATTCCAACTAGGTTTAAAAGTTTTCCAAAACACATTTAATTAAGGTTTGTTACATGTTATCGTATGAATAAACAACTGAAAAATAAATTACCGTAAATAGAAATTTATAATTAACATAAAATATTGCTTGTAGACAAAAAGTGTTAGACCAACTCGGAGAAGAAACTTTACATCTGACACTCCAACAACATCAGCTTGTTTGCAATCACTCAATGACACAATAAAGCACGATCATACGTATACGATGGTGTTCGAAAATATTCATACCACAATTAGTAAAGTAAATGTGCAGATGAAATCTTTAAAAACAAAATTAAAGTTACAACAGCAATCGTCTCGTCGATTAAAAACTCGTGTAAAATCATTGAAAAATGTGATTAAAACCCTTAAAAGAAAAGACTTAATTAGTTCAAATTGCGAAGCCATGTTGAAACAGCACTTTGAGGGTTTGCCTCTAGCTCTGTTTACAAGAAAAACATCAACTTTAAAAAAAGAAAAGTATTCTAAAGAGTTAAAGTCTTTCGCATTAACTTTACAGTTTTATTCCAGCAAAGTCTATGGATATGTCAGAAAAATGTTTAACCTCGCACTTCCCCACCCACATACAGTCAGACGATGGTATACAGCGGTCCCCGTAGAACCTGGTTTTACGGAACTTGCATTTAGGGCAATAAAATGTGCAGTAGAAATGTCAACGCAAGATACAGTTAGTGCACTTATGCTAGACGAAATGGCAATAAGAAGGCATGTTGCTTGGGATGGTGAAAAATATCGCGGCTTTGTTGACCTTGGTTGCGGTGTAGACGACGATGATTCATCACCTGTAGCAAAAGATGCTTTAGTTGTAATGGCTGTTTGCATCAATAAATCATGGAAAGTGCCGCTTGGTTATTTTTTTATTGATGGACTTACTGGACAAGAAAGAGCCAATTTACTACTGGACTTACTGGACAAGAAGGTAAGAATTGCTATTGAGCAATTATCACAAGTGGGTGCGAAAGTTGTTTCTCTTACTTGTGATGGTCCGTCTTGCCATTTTTCGATGCTATCTGAACTAGGTGCATCTTTATCAATTACAAATATTATACCATATTTTCCGCATCCGACAAAATCAAACGAAGATATTCAAGTAATTTTAGACATATGCCACATGCTAAAGTTAGTACGCAATACACTGAGTCAAATGGGTTCTTTAACAGATAAGAACGGAAAAAAAATATCTTGGAATTATATCGTTCAACTTCAAAAATTGCAAGAAATAGAAGGCTTAAATTTGGCAACGAAATTGAAAAAACAACACATAAACTGGTTTAACCAAAAAATGAAATTAAATTTGGCAGCACAAACGTTAAGTTCGAGTGTGGCAGATGCAATTGAATACTGCAATAAAAAATTAAATATGGAAAATTTTAAAGGGAGTGAAGCCACAGTGACGTTCATAAAAACTTTCGACCATCTATTCGATATTCTTAATTCTAAAAATCCATTAGCAAATAACTATAAAGCTCCACTTCGAGAATCTAATCGCTGCAAGTGGCAATCATTTTTAAATCGAAGTTTGCAGTATATCCAAGATTTAAAATTGCCAACAGGAACTTCTAAAATCTAAAAGAAAAACAGGTTTTTTGGGTTTTGTTATTGCAATCAAGGCATTTCAAAACCTCTTCAAGAATCTTGTAACTTCTGGAAAATTGAAATATATCTTAACTTACAAATTCAGCCAAGACCATTTGGAATTATTTTTTTGTGCTTTGCGTGCTTGTGGTGGATTTAATAATAATCCAACCGCACAACAGTTTAGAGCTGCATATAAAAGATTATTTCTTAGAAGCGGCATTAAAGCATGTGGAGGAAATTGTGAAGCAAAAGATGAAACAAACATGTTAGATATGCTGGATAATTTCGCAGTTGCAAACGAAAATATAAATTTAACAAATTCAGCTTTAATAAGAAAATATGATTTGATCGAAAAAGTACCAGTTAAAAATGAACATGATTACACAGATGCACCAAATATAGTTTATTTATCTGAATACAAACATGCTGCTATACAATACATAGCTGGTTATGTTGCTAAATCTGTTACCAAACAAACTTTATGTATAAAATGCAAAAAAGCTTTATTTGATAAAGAAAAGAAAAGCTCAGATTTTGTGAGCTACAAAGATAAAGGAGGCCTTAGGCATGCATCTAAATCAGTGATTAAAATTTGCAGTGAAATAGAAAAATGCTTTCAACGAATGCTCATAACAACTTCACAAAAATTACCTCAATGCAAAAATGTTCAAGAAGGTATAGCAGCGGCAGTGCTAAGAACCATTGATGTTAAGCAAGTTTTTACAAATCTTGAGGATCACATGCTGGATTGTATAGTTACTGAAAACCACATATTTTTGTTAATTAAAGTTGTAGCAAAAACATATTGCAAAATATCTCTATCATTTGGGAAAAGAAAAAACTCAAACAATCAGTTATGACAGGATTTGCCACAAATTTTCAAAGTTAATTCTGTTTAATCACCAATAAACATTTCTTGTTGAGCCTAACCTCATTGCAATTTAGGCACATATATATATATATATATATGTATCAAGTGATTTGGTATGACATCATTGTATTTGCAACATAGCATGTAAAGCTCTTGCATTGTTTTTAAATCTTGTACTATGTTCAGCAGCAAAATTGTTTGGATGTACCTTAAAGCTTATAGACCAATCTATGCTATAACACAATGCACCAGTTTGGTCTCTGCAATAAATTACAATGATCTGTTTTGAAACTATTTCTAATAAAATTTGGTTCATAACAGTTTGATGATAAAGACTTTGCTAAATGCGTAAATTAGCTATACTAAGAATTTTCAGCGAATCAATAACCAAATAGTTCAAAAAAATTTATTAGACATAGTAAATCCCTTTAAAGTTTGCCTGAAACAATTTAATTTTATTACATCTTATTATTAAAATTTTGGTTTGTTTGTCTATGAATATGGGGTATAATGTTTTTTGTTTTTGTTCTTTATGTGTACTGTTTTTTTTCATGTAATCTCCTCATATGTTAAAGTGTTCTAAATTACGTATGTTTGTAAAGTTCAAAAAAGTTACCTCAAAGTAAAAAAAGTCCAATCACTAAAATATTTTAAATTTAATCAGTTTTTAAAAAATCTATATGTGATTTCATTGCTATTTAAAGAAAGGTTTCTTAAAATAGGTTTGAAAACTATAAGAATTTAGACTAAATTTAAACAAAATTAATATCTATAAATAGCAAAACAGTGAAACAGCTACTGATCAAATTTAAAAGTTATAATGGCAATTAAAAGTTATTTGGAAACAAAACAACAAAACAATTTTACTAAATTTTTACAACAATTTCAAAAAATTACCATAACATAAATGTGTTCAAAATAGTATGTCAGTTGCAGTTTGAGGTTGCTTGATGTGCAGTAAGTTTTTAGAGACCTGGAGGATAATTTGATGGATTCTACCATATCAGTACTAAAAAACAAATATTAATGCTAATTACAGTTGTAGCAAAACATAAAATAAAATAAAAATCAATCAGAAAGGAAAATAAAACTCAAAATTAAATTAGTTTTAATAGAATTTTCCAAAATTTTTTCAAGCTAAAGCATTTAATAACCAATAAAAAGTTTGTATGCTGTAAACCAAATTTTTCTTTGTTTTTTAAGCATATATTTCCATCTGGTGATTTGACATGATGCCATCATATATGCAACATTGCTTGTAAAGCTGTTTCATGTTGGTTTTACATTTTAAATATTGTCTCTCAAAAATATATTTCAATACTCTTATTAAAATTACAATTTGAATCATCACAGTTTGAATTATAAAGCTTTGCATAATGCAACTAATGAACACAAATTTTCCACATGATTCTTTTATATAGAGATTATATAATACAGATGTATATATACATATATTCTATATTATACAATACAAATACATGCCATATTATTCAATACAAATGCATATATACAACTGTATAAATGTGTTTAAGTCAAATCTTAGTACCATGCATTGTTTTCTTGTAACTAAAAAAAAAATCTTATAAACAAATTTACTATAATACAAACAAGTGAAACCATTGCATTACAAACTTCTTTGTAAATAATTCAAAATAAATATATGATTGGAGACAATAGAAATTCATTAGAGGTACAACTGACACCAAAATAAATGTTTAATACCAAAAATCAAAAAGCCCTGAAATTCATTAAAAAAATAAAGAAAGTTGCAATGAAATAATTATACTAAAAAATAATTTACAGTGACACTGATTTAAAGCATAATTTAGAAGCACAGAAAATATTTAAATTTTGATTACTAAAGTAGTCTTTGCTTTGCTTCACGTTAGATTTAACCTATCTAATACTAACCTTAACCCTAACCCTAATTTAAAAAATAAGTTTTAAAATTTCTTTACAAAAACAAAACAGTTTTGAATATTTTCACATTACAGTTCATGGGCTTTCATTTAAAATTTAAGTTTAAAATTCATAAATAAAAAATAAAAAAAATTGAAGTATATCAACAAATATTCAGTTATAACTATGATACCTTGACAAGCTTTGCTTTTCAAACAACTTTGAATTCTCCCTACTATACCAAGAGGAAATAAAAAAAAAAAAAAAAACTAAAAGGAAAATAATTTCTTCAGGAAACAATAGTAAGCACAGAAAGATTCTGAGTTAGTTTTATGAACAAAAATTGCTTATGGGAAATCTTTAAAAGATCCAATTCGTCTATTATTCATGAGTGTACAACTAATTATGTATATTGTGTATGTTTTTTTTTATCATTTAATGAAATTAGATACTTGATATTAACATGTATAATTTTTTTAATAAATAAAACACATTTACTTATAAAAAATCATTGTAAAAAATTGAAGGACATCTTATAAGCATACCATTTTACCTAATTTTATAAACGAAAATTAGAATATATAGAGATCTACAATACATAGTGAGTAATATCTATACTAACAAGATCTACAATATATAGAGAATATATAGTGAGTAAAAATGAAAATAAATAAATAAATAAAACTATAAAGAGATCTGCAACTTCAATAATAGCACTTAAAAAAATTTATTATTTCTTACAGTATCATTGAAAATATAAAAATTGAAACATAATTTTCACTTATTCCTTAGTGTAACTTATTTTTTTGTGTGTCAAAGTCAGTTAATTTGACATTTTTCATAGCTCATTACTTCAAATTTTCGTATCCATTACATACGCCAAAAGAAAAACGTTTTAATCGGTCAAAAATTCAATTTTAGTGTCAAAATACATATAATTTCCATTCACGCTAATGTAACCGCGGGGAGTCTTACGATATGTTCAATTGGCTTCAATTTTTTTACGGGAATGCGCAATCTAGGAGTTATATAGGATATCTATGGTTAGTTCACACTAAAAGCGGAAAGCGGAAAAAAACGCCAAAGTGCAAGATTTTTCGTGCTTAGCGGAAAAATTTCAAAGTTGAAATATTTCAACTTTTTACGCTTTCCGCTTAGGGTACAAAGGACTGGCAGGTCAACTGGAATACCTGTATTAAGTTAGATAAGTGCGGTTTTGATGTTATAAAAACTAGATATGGCCAATAAGTTAATGTTATTCACTTAAATTTGATTTCCATAAAATATTAGGCATTTAGCAGGTTTAGGATTATGTCAAACACAAATAACTAGCATATTTTGGCATAGAAAATTTTTTGTGAATCAACTAAATTTTAAAAATTTGTAAAATTGCAAAATATAATCTATTTATGCACTTTATGTGTAACCTTTTTATTGTTTCAATAAAAAAGACTATAATTTTTGAAAATAATTTTAATACCTAGATCAATATTAATTTTCAGCTTGATTTATCAAACCAATAAATAGGTGTCAATTAAAAATATTTTATTTAATTTGAAATACATTACTGTAATACAATAGTAAACTGTTTAGTATAATCAGCCATTATATCAGTATACTAAGAGTATATGGGTCCTTTGAAAAAGTCACCGTAAGTGACTACTACTTGAAACTAACCTGTATCTTCCCTGTAGTTACTATTGCTTTTCGAAGAGGTTCTTACCTCCTGGTTTCTTAATTATTTCATTCTTGTTGTGTAGGGGGGGGTTTCAAGTTAGTTTCACCAAAAAATTGTTTACGGTGACTTTTTGAAGACACCCTAATAGATTTACGGTACTTAATTCATTAAGAAAAAACAAAAAAGATAATGAATCACCAATTTAGACAAAATATTTATTCACATTTATTTAGCAACTGATCTCTAATAAAGTCCAATAAGTTCTATTATTTTTTAGAGTTATTTATTAAGGGTTGACATTGTTTGACATAATCTTAGTGATCAACTCGAGATCTATTTTGAAATATGCTCAGTTGTTTTATAAAGCTTAAAATAAATTTGTAGCAATATAATAAATGTATAAGTTTTTAAAGTTAAAGGATACATTTCTATTACCGTATATGTTTTTTTTCATTTAAATTCTTAAAATCAATTTTAGTAAAGCCAAAGACAATAATATTTTTTAAAATATCTATTACCAGTAGCCTACTTTATTTTTAGGTAAGTTTGCATTATTTGATAAACTATTTAACTTATTTTATCATAGTTTCAAATTTTATTTTTAAATTCCTTTAATGTAATTTATTTTGTTATTTTCATTAACCATTTAACTTTTTTGTATTGTAACTTCAAGTTATGTTAAAAGAATTAAAATAGTTTGAATCTCATTAAGAAATCAAGTGATTTCCTTGGGTGAAACTAACCCAAAATCCCCCTACAGCTCCAGGATGGAAATAAGAAAAAACCAGGAAGAAAAGGATCTCTTCAAGAAGTGATAGTAATCACAGGGGGTCCAGGTTACTTTCCTAAACAAAAATTGCTTGTGGTTACTTCTTGAAGAGACCCAAAAATCAGCAGATTGTAGTTTGAACTACAATAACACTTGGGTGGGAATATACATTCAAGTGTTTTAGTCAATAAAAATAAGATTTTGAAAAAGACATAGTGTTGTCTCAAGAAATTTAACTCTTAATATATCAAGTGGGGTCTTTGAAGGACCCCAGATTAGAGTGTCATTTTTAATAAAGCGATAAAATTTATTTTTAGTTTCCAATAAAGATTATAGTCTAAATTATTGTTTTATTTTTTTATTTTTTATTTTATTATCTCTATATTTATCCTCCTGACTTGCAGGAAAGCAATGGAGGTGCTAATACATAGGATAGGCAATTACCCTGACCTGCTTCCAAAAATGCCAAGATATTGCTGTCTGCTTGTAATTTAATAGAGATATGACTGTAATTTAGAACTGCTTTCCAAGACCACCAAGCAGGGAAATGTGCTGTAAAGTGTTTTTCCCAAGGACACAACAGAATAGCATGAGTAGGTTTTGAACCAAGAGCTTGTTGGTCATGAGCCCAGCTCTTTAACCACTTGACAACACTTTCTATTCCCTCTAAAAGCTACTTTTCTATTTTACTTTATCAAAAAGTTAATAATTAAAAAAAAAATTGGGTCCTCTTAGCATCCAATTTAGTTAAATATTTTCAAACTTGAGCTTGTAAGAGTTAAAACTTAAAACAATAATAATAAATTACTGCAATAGCAAATTAAATTGTCAATTGATGTTATATAAATTTTAGCATTGTTTTTATTTTGTAATATTGACACTTGAAAACTACTCATGTAATAACAACTTAATTAAAACTTTATATGTCTATGCTAAATGTCAAGTGGGTTGCAATCCAATTATTAACTGTAAACCAGGCATTTCTGTGTGGTTGGCATTATGATAATAATTCACCAGCATATTTACATATTACTGCTATGTCCAAAATGAGTAGCTCATTATAATGAGAGCTGTTTTTTATATCTTTTATTTTTTCCAACTTTCCAATCTTCTTACAACTAATTGTCAGCCTGATGCTATGCCAGCATGTAAAATATATAAGACATAACACTCAATCAAAAATATACTAACTATCTATACAAAATAATGCAACCTACAACATTAAAAGTGCAAACAATATATATTCTTGATTGGCCAAGAAGATTAACCATCTTTAAAAGAAATGTGACTATACAGGGCATGCAGATAAGACTTGCATACATAGACAGTTTATCAAAAATTTTTTAAGCAAAGCAAAATATTTAAATTTTTTAGAAATTCTACTGTAGCTTTCAATGTTTGCAATCTGAACCAAATTGACACGCAACATAGTTTTTAATATATAATAGCTGACATTTGGATATTCTTTTGCATGAGCAAACTTGAAATATCATAAAGTTCTCTTTATCTTCAGCTTAATAAACTTTCAGCCAATAGTTTAATTCATTTTCAAAGCAAAAAAGTTGTTAGAAATCAAAAAAGTAATTCATTGCCATCAAATTGATAAATATAATTAACTATTGGTAGTACCTAAAAAATACTTCGAAAGTAAATCCACAAGATTTTTATTTTGTATGTATGAAAGTAAATCCACAAGATTTTTATTATATATGTATGTTATGCTGCATGTATATATATGTTCTATATGTATGTATACTTTAATTTTTGTGTTTATATTGAATCAATGCTTAAATTTTCTACTTTTATATATATTATATTTATGATATTTATTATCCTTGGAAACATTTCTTCATCGCTTTGGCAACATATTGGTCACCTTCTGGGACTAACATGTTTAAGCGTTTTAAAAATCTGTTTTTTCTTGTTGTTGTTGTTGTTGTTTATAATCAGTTGCAACTTATAGCTGAAGAAGTTTGTGGGGTGTTCAGCTCTGCAGCTCCTATGGATGAGCCTCACTACTTGGTAGTATTTCATGATATCTTGTGAGATTGAAATTAAATCTTGAAAAATATAAGTTTTTTTATTTGAAACAAGAGTTTACTTGTTATTTTTTATATTAGTTATATACATTTCATTTTCAAAACTATTTATCAGCTTTGGTTGACCTTTGATTGTTTTTAAAATTTTAATTTATTTTAGCTGGCATTAATGCAGTTGGCCCAAAGTATCATATATATATATAATGTGTTGGGATTTAGAACATTATGAGTTGTAATAAAGTAAATTTTAATGAAAAATTAATAGAATTAGTAAGAGAAGCACCCTCTCTATATGATAAAGGGTGCGCTCATTACAAAGACAAGCAAAGAAAAGAAAATGCTTGGAAGCTTATTGCTGATATACTTGGTGTGTCAGGTAAACATTTCTTTTTTGCATATCTTGAAATGGTGACTTGATTTTTGGCCAGAAGTAACTATAATTGACTTGCTTAATTATGCCAATGTATGTTGATGTTATTTCTAATTTTCTATGCTTAACTGCCCATAAATAAACCAATCCAATGGAGATAAAAAATTAGTTTTTATATGGTTAATGTTCTGCTTTTTAAAATCTAAGTCATTTCTTAAAAGATTTTTATTAAGTTATCATTAAGATTATATTTTAGCTTTTTTATTTTATCAAACTGTTATAATCATGTGTTGTGGAAAATGCTTGGCTTAAGAAGAAAGGATTGGTTTTAACAGATAAACAAAAATTGGTATTCTTGCACTGTTGTTCACAGCATGTTTCTACATTATATTCAAATAGAAAAGCTAAAATTTTATGTGAAATTGTATCTCCACTTACAACCCCCAACTAATTTCAACTAACTTTTTGTGGTTTTAATGGTTTGCTTAAGTGCGGTTAACTATATAAAAGCAGTCATTATTATGCAACTAAAATGTTAAAGTTTTTTTTTTCTTTGCAATAATTTAAAATTTTTGTATTACATTGCTTAATCCATTCCCTCCTAGTGTCACCATATGGTAATGCAAAAATTAAGTTCCAAATTATTATAAATTCTAAAAAGAGATAAAAATTAGATGGCGCTACACATGTTTGTAAGATGTTTGTTACACTCTAATCTGTCATTCTGATTTAATATTTCAATTTGTCTCTGACTATTTAAGAGTCAATACATGTTTTTATTTACAATAATTTTTCCAGTTATTGTTTTGGTACCAACAAGCATCATAGATGTATGAACAAATTTTGCACTTCTCATGTTTGAACTGAGTGCAGTAAATGTGATGTAGGATTATGCATACTGTGTTTTATGCCCTATCACAAAAATTAATTGCTAAATGCTATAGAGTTAATGTCAGGAAATGTCAAAAGTTTTTGTTATTTTGAAAATAACTTTGCTTTGCTTAATTTATTTTACTTATATGTTCAATAAAAAAAAATCACTATTTCTAAGCACCAATAAATGCTTTATTTCATGTATTGTTTTAGCACCCATATCTTCCTAGCATAACCATATTGAAATGACCTATTTCTCAAAAAAATTTTGACCCAACAAAACATATGGCTATTTTTTATTTTATCATGATTAAATAAGGCTATTCTAAAGTTTTCATAAAAATTAAAAAAAATTTAATTCAGGAGGGAATGGGTTAAGCATTTTTTGCATGGGCTATATACAAAGGCAAGTTGGATGAAAGTAGTTATAAGTTGAAAGATTTTATTTTGTAAAAATTATTCGCTTTTTAAAATATAGCAAGTTGTTTATGAATGAATGTAATGTTACTAGAAGTCAATTTAGAGTAGTCATGTTTTTTAATAAAACAGTATTATGATTAGTGGAAGAGTGCAAAACAAGATGGAAAACACTGCGAAATCGATACACAAAAGACAAAAATATACAAGTAAAAAGTGGAGCAGCTGGTGGTGAGTCCAGAAAGCCATGGTATTTGTCACATGCCATGGACTTTTTGGGTGATCACCTTCGTCATAAACCGTAAGTTGTTTTTCAAATAAGCTAGTGGTAGCTGAAAGTACAAGAACTTGTTGGCAGCATAGTCGAGTGTTTACAGCACTGTGATTCTGATTGACATGGTCTGTGTTAGTGCTTACCTTACTTTCCTGCGAGTCAGGAGAATAAATATGAAGATAAAAAACAACTTAGATATAAAGAAAAAAAAACAGTTAAGGTTCTGAGTGCTAGAAAGGGATTACCAAATTTTAAGGCCAAGATAGCAAAATATACAGTAGAGTATTTATAAGATTTCATTACCATTGCAAATAATCATGGCTCAGACACTATACAACATTACCATTGATGGCAAACCTTTTTATTGACTTAAATAACAATATATTTAAAAGGTAAGCTTAAGTGAGTCATAGGCAGTGATGGGATTAAGGGGGTTTGCACCAGTTTGTGCAAACCCTTGGAATGTCATGATGTTCAGCATAACCGTTTTTAATCTAGAATAGTCTCTGTATAATGAGGAAACCTGTTGTTAATAAGTTCCACACAAAAGGGAATCTGTTCTTAAAACTTTGAATCCCATCACTGGTCATAGGCTGAATATACATTTTTAAAAGTGTATATAAACTTTTTTTGGTCTTATGTGAAAAAAATAACTTTTGGTCAACTCAAGTTTTTTAAAAGTAAACTGAAAATTAACTGTGAGATATTGTAGAGAATAAACCTTTTTTTCTAATGATGGTCAACAAATGTGTCATTAAAATGCCAGAAGTTTTGTAAGGACTGAAGTCATTGACTTTCAAGGGTGGGTCGAATGTGACCTGTGAATCAGTGCTTTGCCATCCTTGATTTAGCATAATGCTGTCTATGTTGATTTTATTGCTTTAGGTATAATTTCTGTCCCAAGTAAAAAAACTGTAGAAATATTTTTTCACACATAACAAAAATAAACTTTCATATTTAAGATGTCAAGGTCTGGTCTTGTTTTGGCCATAAATGCATAGTGTTATTTGACTCCCTTAGCACTTACAGAAGCTATTTCCGCTTTTTTCTCTTATGCTCCCCACTTTTCTCTAAACATAAAGAAAATTTTGCAAAAAGTCTAATTAAAGAGCAGTGAAAAAGGTTAAACATTTTTATTAATTTTATTAACATTGGATTATAAAGCATACCGCCAATGGAAATAATGACTTTGTTGGTAAATAATCTACAAGTTTGATTATTTTACAGGACCACCAGCAACTTTACAGTAACATCTAATAAGGTTCTTGATCTCACGTTGGATCACGATTCGGAAAGAAATATTTTACTTGGTAATTAATTTTTTGATCTCAATCGTTAAATGTGTTCAAAATGCAATCGCTTTTCGTTTTAATGTAAAATAAGTTAGTAAAGTCGATGCATTTTTTTATGTACAAAATTTTAACCAGTGTCTGTATCACTGCCTTAGTTGAAAAATTCAGGTTTTCTAATAAAAAAAATAAAGGATAAAAACGCTGTTGTAAGTTTCATGAAAGCTAAAAAATTGCTTCACTAGTGCGTCTCCTTGGGCACCCCCTAAATCAGCGGTTCTCAAACTTTTTGCATTCGCGGCACACTTTGCTACCTTTCCAAATTTTGGAGCGCATTTGGACCAGAGTGTAGATCTTTTTTGGTCTGCACTGAGTTTTCCACGTTTTCCTTTACCTGATGCATTATAGTGTATAACATAAAGGCCTCAAGTTTTTATGCAACTTTTATAAATAAAATGAAAACTTTCTTTTATTATTCTTGATTAGATTTTGTACTGTTTGTTTTCATACAAAGTGTTAGGTTCCGCATATCATGTACGACAGGCATGTCAAACTCGCGCGGATATGTGCGTTGAATCGATGAAATTTTAGCTTGAAATTTTGCCTCTGGTTGCAATCTGGTTACAAAAGAAATTGAAGGTAATAAAAAAAGTCTTCACTGATCAAAAAAGTCCTTACAAAAGAATTATTTGGCTGATCCAGGTTATTCTTTTAAATTAAGATGAGGACCAAAGAAAAGGTCTTCACTTAATTAGTTGGTTAATATCGGTTAGAAAATCAAGTTCTTGCTAATAAACCTTGTCATGTTAATTATTTAAATTTAGTTCTGACTTTATGATTAATTTCATTTCGTATTGAGCATCTGATGAAAAAATTCGTTGAAAGACTTCACGAGCCGCGAGTTTGAAATGCCTGGAAGACAATTGATCACCAAAACTTTAAGTAATGGAAATTGCATTTCAAATTTTTAAGCTTTTTGGTTGAAGCCCATAAAAAACATATTTTTCCTCTGTTATAAAGTGTGTTTAGTTTGCTGTTGCGGAGCATGGATTAATAATGTATTTTAAAAAGGTTTGCGGCACACTTAGAAATCTCTCACGGCATAAAGTTTGAGAAACACTGCCCTCAATCTTCGCGTCAACGTTAATGCTGTTATCGTATGCATTTCATAGTTTATTTACCCTAGCTTTAAACAATGTATTAATGCATATGCACCTAATATTTCAAAATAGATCTATATTCTGATGAAGATGAAACAACTGAACTCCCACTTCCCGAAGAAAGCGCTACTACATCGGGAAGTAATGCAAAAGTAACGCCTCCTAAAAAGAGCAATTACAAGGTATCGTAATTAAACTTTTATGTAGTTTGTCGACATCATTAGTCAAGCAAGTTTGGCCTCTTTCTTTAATTGTGTGTCTAGTGCAGTGCTTCTCAACCCCTGGTTTTTGGACCAAAAACTGGGTCGCCGACGACTGTACTTGTGTAAATTTTAATCACTACTTTTTACCGACAAAAATCAAGAAATGAGAGGCAGATTCAAAGTGAAGACTTTTTTTTAGAGATCAAAATTTTAGTGCTTAGAAAAACTTCACATCTTATATTTGTTTATTTTTAGGAGCGCTTATGTGAGCTTATGCAAGAAAACTCGGCCAATATTGCCAATATCATCGCGAGTTCTCCCGAAGACGACGCAGCAATTTATAGCCGATTTGTCGGCAACAAAGCAATAAGGAAGGGATTCGGTCCCATTGATTATGGGAGAAGGTGGAGGCAAAGGAAACTGATTTTTGTTTAGTGCTCTTCCAAAGCAAGAATTTGCAAAAACCCCACCATCACTATGGCTTCCAGAATCTCCAATGTCGATTATTGTAAATTTATATTTTGCGTCACAAACAGCCAGAAGTACAATACTATTAAACTTTTTATAATTGTAATATTCCGAGCCACATTTCGGAGGAGCTTGTATGGCTACATGCTTCCCATCAATGGACCCTAAACAATGGGGAAAGTTCCAAAGTTCTTCAAAATAATGTGATATTTTTAGCCATTCGTTGACTGTTCTTGGAGGCTCAAAACGCAATACTTGACAAATAGCTTGGCAAGTGCTTGTCACCACAGAACTTACAGTTGAACGTCCAACGCGATAATTAAAAGATATGGTTTGTTGACTGTCACCGGTTGCAAGAAATCTACGAAGACAGTTGTTTTGTATTTATTACACAAAGTTTGACGAAAAAAAAAATTGAAAATAGATTTTATTTGATAATTGTACTGCGCTTAGCTTATTTGGTCTTTTTATTTGAATTAATTTTTCATAATAGATTTCTAGTTATAAAAAAACAAATAAGAATGTTTGCTACAAATAGCTTATAGACCTTTTGCTTGCAATTAAACAATAGCTAGTTTTTTTATAGGCTAATAAAAAAAACTTGCCTCAGTGTGATAGCAAGTCTTTGGGCTGGCGAAAGAGGCTTTCGAAAATTGGTAGTTTGCTTTTCAATCATGGGTTTTACCAATGTAAGCAAGTAATCAAATAAATATCGATTCATGCGAAAGTAACGATGAAAACTTTCATCATCATCACAAATTTCCAAAGTCAACTTGTGTTCCCCCAAACAATCTCTTCTTTGAAAGATAGGTCTTACCCACCATCTTAAAAAATATTGCTTGTGTAATCACTAATCATAGCATAACTTTATTAGTTAATTCATAATTTTTTTTAATAAATAAAACAAGTTTACAATTTAAATATTTCTAAACTATCGTACAGTGATGGCTTTAATAGGGTGCGAACGAAGCAGCCATACCGCCCCCCCCCCCTAAAATACAACAAAAAGTGCCTCTGCTACACAAGATAGTGCTCTATTTTTCCACTAGCATCAGGACGGTGGTATGACTAAGTAAGGACTTTTTTTTAGAGATTACTTTGTTTTAATACCGTAAAAAGTGGCCCCTCCTAAAACGATGACATTCTTTTTGGTGATCACACTATTTAAACAATATCCTTTCCTTAAATTAAAACTTTTTTTAAAGATTACTTTTTTTGATACAGTAAAAAGTGGCCGCTCTTAAAACGATGACGAAATCACACTGTTTGGAAACACCAAACAGTGGCCTCCCTAAAATGAAAACTTTTTTTTGAAATTACTTTGTTTTGATACACGAAAAATGGCTCCCCCTAAATATTCACCTTTTTCTAGAGGACGATTAGCCTCGGAACAGTAAAAAGTGGTCCCCCTACTTTTCTTGCACTGGGCTCCCTTCTTGTAAGGTTATCACTGAGGCTATTACAACAAATGTTACCGGTAAATATAAATTAGAAGCATAAGAAAATATTTTAACTAGTTGAAAGAGCAATTGCAGTCTTAAATTTTTAATACAATAATGACAAACTAAATGCAACGCTATCAAAACATGTAAGCGTATTAGCATTTCTATAAATAAATAAAAAATTGTGAAATGTCACACTGTTTCACTTTTTGATCATCATCGTGTCGTGGTCTATGTTTAAAAAAAAATAGTTTAAAATTGTGGATAAATGTAAGCAGCAAATTAAACCTTCAGTAGGCCTATACATTTTTGGGTCTCTTTAAGCAGTCATTTTTTTTAGTAATTAAAAATCGCTCACGGCAGCTTCTTGAAATGACCCAATTGGTCACCATTGCATGGCCACTATCCAAACTATTCGTGCTAAAACTGACATTTAAAAAGCTATTATTGGTCTACTTAAAATTTCAAAAATGTATATCAACACCTATTTTTTATTCAATATATTCTTACTATAATACTGCAACATTAATAGTCAAGTTATAGACTTACCTACCTTCTATCTAAAGAAGCATCAATAAGGTAAGAGCCCAAAATTAGATTTTGCTGCTGCAATAGCAACAAAAGTTGTTTCTTTTTCTCTTTATTCATAATAATAAACGTCAATTTTTACCCTACGAATCTTCTTTGAATTAATCTTCACTTTTTTAGCTTTGTAGTTTGGTTCACACTGAATTAAGCTGGTTCTCACTGAAAGCGGAAGCAGAAAAAGCAAGCGGAAAGCGGAATTTTCCGCTACGCTTTTAAATTTTCCGCTTTCCGCTTGATTTTCCGCTTTCCGCTTTTAGTGTGAACCAACCTTAAGTATTTCAAAGTTATTCAAAAGTGCTTTGAAAGTATTGCAAGTTTTTGTAAGCCTTTGAAAGAAATTGTTGCTTTGTAATTGAAGAATTTCTCTCGAGGTCTATTCGACTCAATAATCAAGCCACATAGATGTTTGACGGGTCAGATACAAAAATAATTTTCACAAGTTTTTTTCCCGCTTTTTGAAATCAACCATTTATGAACTTTGAATTTAAAAAAAACTTTTATATGAATATTATGTATATTTTTCCTAATTATATTTAAACACAAAGATAGAATGTTTCAATCGGGAAACATTAGCTTATTTTGTTTTGTTTTATCAATGCAACCCAGTATATTCTATTGATTAGACATAACGTCTTTGCGCATACATTTGTATATCTGAATCACATAAATACAATTCAGAAAAAAATGATATAAATCATTATCATTAAAAAGAAATTTTTTATTACAAATATCGTTAATTACATTCAAAAATCACATAGAATTATTTGACTTACTTTAATAATAACATCTCAAACGAAAAAAACTTGACAAATATCTTTGCTGTAGTTTTCGCTGACTTGTTCAATAAAGCAAACATTGAATTATAAGTAGTCTTTCTTTAGGCTAAACGAAATTTTGTTTGCAGTGGATATGAAGTTTTTTGAAGAATATAAAAGCATAATGAGTCGCATAGCCACGAGTTTGGATATTCTTCAAGGGGAAGAAAAACTTATATGGGTCGATTACTACCTACGCTGGCTGGCGTATTAGTAAAATTGAAATCCAAGCGCAACGATAATCTCAATTACTGCCTGCCTTTACTTGATTGTCTCATTCAAAGAGTTGAATCAAGGTAACTAAACTGCATTTAATCTTTTTGATGTTCAAAGTTTAAGATGTTCGAGATCGTTAAAAACTTAGACATTGTAAAATTTAAATAATCTTATTTGGACAGCTTTAAGTTTCCTGACTTGAAAAAGCAATATTTTTGTGAAAAGCATTTATTAGAAATTTGCTATTTCAGGTTTGGTCATCTTTTCGAGGACTTTGAGTGCGTCCTTGCCAGCGCAACGCACCCTCGGTATAAACTTGCACGATTGGTCGACTGGCTTCCTGTGTTAATGCGGAAAGACTTCGCTACCGAACAAAGGAATATTTAATTAAAATAATAACGGAGAGCGAACCAGAGGAAGTTAAAAACAACGAAGCAGGACACCAGATTGAAACCAAAAATTTAGAGGACGAATTTATGAGCACTTTCTTAGAATTCCCTGATAAAAAATCAGGAGTAAATTAAATAGAACAATTTCTACTGTAAGTGAAAGCTCATTAAAGCACTTTGATTTAAGCGTTTTCCCAAACGATACAATTAAAGACTGATTTATCAAATTTAACACTCCAATTCCTTCTAGTGCAGCTGTTGAGCGTCTTTTTTCAACTGGAAAAGATGTTTTAAGACCAAAGAGAAGCCGCTTAACCGACAAGCATTTTGATATGCTATTGTTTTTACGAAAAAATTAATAGGTTTAATTTTCCACGGATTATTGCATTGCTGTTTGTTAATCCGGCCTTTGGTTTGATCAACCAAAAATTTGACCAACGATCGTTACTAAGATTATTGCATAATATTCCTTGCTTTATCAGCGCACGAAAACCTCAGGTCTATCATAAGGTTATTACTTTTTGATGCTATTTTAAGAAAAAGTATACGTTCACTTTTATAAATCGTAGTTTTCGGTCAAATAATAATTTTCTTGATAGTCTTGTAGATTTAGATGTTCTTTTTTAATCCGATTTTTATGGCTTTTGCAAAAATCTGCTGTGTATCTAAATTATTCAGCCCATGTTGTACTGTAGATCCGTGAAATAGTATTTACTTCAATGCAATTTTTTTACTTTTGCGTTTAATTGTTATTAATGTTTTGTGTGCCATTGTTCGTATGCGCTCTAAACCTGAAGTAAATACATGAATATAACAACTGTAACAATCATTTTGTGACGCATTTGTTTTAAAATTAAAGCATTTTATGACAATTCAGAAATTCTTAATTTTTCTGCTCTACTACATAATCAATGATTTTTTTGTAAAGGCCTGTTTCCACTACGAGCTTGGAAAAGAGCATTCTTTGTCTCTTTTATTGATCTTCGATTGAAGCGAGCGGTTAAAATTGAAGCGAGCGCAAAAAAAAAGCAATAAAATAAACAAAGAATGCTTTTTTCCACGCTCGTAGTGGAAACGGGCCTTAACAGTACTTTAATTTGTGGGATTGACGCTAATCTTGACGCCGACGCTGACGCCGTTAATATTTTTGAGCGTTATCGGCGTACATGACGCCCATAAGAATTTAAAGAGATGATGCTGACGCTAACGCCGTCAAGATTTTTTGTTGACACGCACAACACTGAACTTTACAAGTCAATTTGAAGATTAACTAGGTGAAATACTGGTTAGTGTGGTGGCAGTAGCTTCAATTGCTTAAAAAAATTAGTTAATTTCAGCCGTCCCCGCTCTTCTAATTGTAATATTTTTTAAACTTTATAGTACTTTATTGACTACTGTTACTGTGTTTTTATTTTTTTAATTTAATGTTGATTTTTAGTGAGATTGAAAACTACTGTTTTTCATCATTGTAATTTTTATATTTATTCTTTTTTGACTCACAGAACAACTTTGCAGGCTTTCTCAAGTTAATCTGCAAACTAAGCTTACAGATAACAATTTACTAAATTTATCGGTCCCACATTGTGATCAATAAATACATTTTAGTGACTATATATATTCAATATTTTTTAACAGAGTTATTATTTTTTGTGTTATATTTTGAGTAGAAACAACACAAAAAATAATACCAAATAATTCAGTAATCTTCTTCCAGCATTCCAAACTGACTGAATTAGCAGTGGCTGGCTATCTGAATTTTTTTTTTAATTGATTTGTTCGGAATCCGGACTTTGAAGAATCAAGAATTCCTGAATAAACATATTGGTGTACCAGAATTTTGATTTGCTTCCATTTTAGTCTAAATGGATTATAATTATAATTGTTTAAAAACCAATTCTCAGCAACAAACTTGTCATCACAAACTGACCAATTCAAAAGTTCTCCAAGCAATATTTCAAAATAATCATTGAGCAAGCAGGCTTGTTAGGCTATAATCATATGCTTTTATAATGAAAATCAGTATCAGTATCTTTTATTTCTGCTCCGCCACAACAAAAACAGAAAGAAATAAACAAACATATAGGACTATAGCAGAAAAAGAAAAAGGAAGAAGCAACCAAACGTTAAACGTTATAGCATGCACACAGTAATATTTGATATAGTAGTTGGCAGCGTGGTCAAGTGGTTAGAGCGCTGGGCTCGTGACCAACACAATCTCGGTTCAAAACCTACTCGCACCATTCTGTTGTGTCCTTGGGAAAGACACTTTACGGCACTTTCCCCTGTTTGGTGGTCTTGGCAAGCAGTTTTAAATTACAGTCATATCTCTGTTAAATTACAAGCGGACAGCAATATCTTGGTATCTCCGGAAACAGGTCGGGGTAATTGCTTACCCTATGTATTAACGCCTCCGTCGCTTTCCTGCAAGTCAGGAGGACAAATATAGAGATAAAAAAAAATAAATAAAAAAATAATGATGCATGGTTGCAACACCTTATGCTTATAAAGAAACCTGAAGGTAGCGTGGTCGTGTGTCGGCAACGTAATTGATTGGTTCAACGATCGTTGATTGGTTAAAAGCGGCGTGATTAATGACAAATGTGATTAACACGGTTGAAGTTCAAAACCTGTTCGCGCCATTTTGTAAAAGAAAAACATTAATATATCCTGACAAGCACACAACGTGGATTTCACGTAGATTTTACGTGAATTTTATGTTACCATGTGGATCCCATGTAGATTCTACGTGAAATCCACGTTTTATGTTTGTAGAATATAGAAAATATTGCGTTGCAACTGGCAGAGCCGACTGTCCAATTCTAACCTACCATAAATGGCAGTTCAGATTATCCGGCTCCGACCAAATACCGCCTCAGTCCGGCTTCGATCCGGCTTCGATCCGGCTTCGATCCGGCTTCGATCCGGCTTCGATCCGGCTTCGATCCGGCTTCAGATCCTGTGCATGCTCATCATATATGGTGCAAAGCTGCAAACCAAAGTCACTATATAATATTTTTGGTGCTTAGGTTATAAAATACTATATAATGTATATTTGCTGTATAATATTTTATAGAAACTTTGGTGCAAACCAGTACAAACCGGCGGAATTCTACTACCGATTTCATTCTAATAAAAATTGCAGCAATTGTTTTTTGCTACTATATTTTTCTTGTTGGGAAAAAAATTTAATTTCAGCATATTCACCAAACATTATTATTTTCAATAGCTACTAAAAATGTAATATTAACTTTAAAACCCAAAAATTAACTTTCATTTTTGTTTGATGATCATTCTGCCAAAGTCCTATATGGTCTTTTATTTTTTTAGGGCAACCAAACATTTAGTTTATGCAATATTAAGAAATCTAACTTATTAAAAAATACTACTAGATTTTATTTGTAGCTACTAGTGATTTTTTTTTTTAAACTTTAATTTTCATTAAGGGAATCTTTAAACCATGTTTGCAAGTACTACTGGTAATAGTGATAACAGTTTTATCCAAACTGCATCTCAAGATATACCGGCATCAGTAATATCATTCCATCAAGTTGGTCAAAATCAAGCACATATTGGAGCTGCAGGAGAAACTGTTTCAACTGGTTTATTTACAATTTCAACTACTACTCAATCATATGCTGGATTGTTTTCTAATACTCATACCAACAGCCATGATAAAGCAATTATTGGTATGTTTTAAAAATATCTACATTTAAATACATAAAATAAATAATAAATAAATGTAATTTTGGCATAGATATCATAGGAAAGTAATTACATTACCTTCAAGAAGCTACTGTGAGTATTTTTTATTGGTAAAACTAACTGGGAATCCCCTTACACCACCAAAAGGAAAAGGATCTATGTATTTAAAAAGCTATAGTAAGCACAAAGGGAATTCTGGATTAGTTTTACAAACAAAAATTACTTACCGTATGTTCTTGGAAAGACCTGGAGATTCCAGGTTAGTTTCACTAATGAAAATTGCTTACAATGACTTAACAAAACCCAATTTTTCAAGGTTTGTCAAAGTTAGGTCAACGGTTGAGTGGTCAAGAGCACCATGATTGTGCTTGGTATGATATTGGTTCAAAATCTATTCATGCCATTTTCTGTTCTTTGGAAGGACACTTTACAACATTTTCCCATGCTTGGTACTCTGAGCAAGCAGTTCTAAATTATTGTCATATCTCTATAAAAGTAAAAAAAACAAAGAAAAAATTTCAAACTGACAGAAATATCTTGGCATCTTTGGAAGCAGGTCAGGGTAATTGCTTCCCCTATGTGAGTGGCTCCATTGCTTTCCTGTGAGTCAGGAGGATAATTATAAAAATGATATGAAATTCTAAGTTAAATGTGGCAAATCACTCTGGTGCAATCATGTTTTGTAATATTTACTTTTACCATGTACATACTTTGTACTATAATTTTTGCACATTGGTATAATGTTTCCAAAGGCTCTTTTAATTGCTTAGCTGGACAAGTTTTATGTTGTGAATAGTTAGGTCATAGTAAGAGGTTACTAGCATATATAATAATTGTATCCAAATAAATTATCATTCTCAAAAGGAATAAAGTTTTCAAAAAACTATGTCATAATTTTCCCACTTGATTATTTGGGTCACTTCAAGAAGTCATCATAACAAATTTTTGTTTGTAAAACTAATGCAAATGCCCTTGCAGTTACTATCGCTTCTTGAGAGATCCTTTTTTTCTTGGCTTTTTATTTATTCCACTCTGGTACTAAAAGTGGGGTTCCAGGTTAGTTTCACTGAAAAAAATTGCTTACGATGACTTTTTGAAAAGACATGATTATTACAGGAATAAAAATATTAGTTGCAATTTTTTAATTAAGAAGTTATGGAACAGATATTTGTTTTTTAGGAAAATATCTTTTAAATTATGTTAAATCTATATTTGACATATTTTAATTTAACCAAAAATTATTATCATGTAGGACTCAAAAAAAAATGGAAAAGTATTTTTTAGGATCACAGCATCTCTCAGCAATGCCTTCTTCCTCTGGATTTAATTCACAATTTTCATCTTTTACTGGAAGCTCCAAAGACAGATTTCTAGCTGGTTCATCAAAAAACCTTTTTACAACTTCAGCATCAACAGCAGCACCAATTGCTCATCCATTTTCTAAAAGTTTGTGCATTCTAATATTTTTTATTCTAATAAGGAAATGGCTAGAGATCTGGTTTGGAATATAAATTTTTGAAAATCTATGGAACTATATGTGAAACTAAAAATTAGGTAAGGTTAAAAAAAACTTTAAAATGAATTTATCTTAAATTAGTTTAAATCGTATTGCTTTAAAATATTATATTGGGCTTGCATTAAGTTTTGAATCAATTTTAACAAGTTTGTGTAAGCTAATCTACATTTAAGCCAACTCAAATTAGCCAGGATTGGCATTAAAAAACCACTTAATAGAACCCAATAAAACCTGGCCTCAAGTGTTCTTAAATTTTTATTTTTTAAGATATTTATTTAAGCATTTTATATCAATTACATTAATAGTTATAGTATTACTGAACATATTACCTTGTAATAATAAAAATTTATGTGTATATACTTACATATCCTATGAATAACATGCTACCAATTGATAAATATGACCTTCAGAAATAATGCCAGTCATGAGAGTGAAAATAAAACTACAGGCTCAATACAATTCTTCAATTTCATTTTACACAAAAATCAAAACAAGTATTTCACTGCATTTACCACTAGTTAGATAAGTAGGCTATAATAAATGTTCCTATTTAACCTATAACTGGTTGAGATGAAGTCATGGGGACAGAGACATCACTGATATTTTAATTACTAGGGACACTGATATTACTATTTCTGCTTGACGGTCTTGACAAGTTTAAAACATCCTCTTCACTTTTTTTTCTAGATATCTAGAAGCCTTTCTTTTTTCTTTTAGCAATCTTTCAAATGGGCTCTTATTCTTTCTATTTTCTTACTAATTGGTTCATGGCAATTATCACAAGATACTCTAATGCTGGCTTCAATTTCAGATACATGCTCCCATTCTATTCCTTTCTTCCACTTCCCATAGGCATCCTTAATTAATTTTGAGTATTTGAAAGATTTAAACAAAATATAAATTGAACAATAGTGAAATACTATATCTAGTCACAGATTAAATTTATGTTTATTGAGTAACTTTAAACGATATCTTTAAAACATACAGGTCAGCATGGTTGGTGTGGTCACTGGTCAACGTAGTGGACGTGGTTGGCGTGATCAGCTAGATTGGCAAGGTTAATTTGAAATGTTTAAATTCTGTTGAACCAACTGTATTTGTAGACCTAATCTAAATTAATGTACAAACAAGAAATAATGAATTTTTCACTTTTGAAAAAACTTATCAACTTAGTACGGTTTGCCAAACTAGTTAACCTAACCAACATAGCCCAGTCCTCACATATCAAAGCATGTCAACCTCACCAACTTCATCCAGGCAAACCTTGCTAAATGATTATGCTTTTCATATTTATTTACATTACAAATATAGTCAGTTTCAACAAAATTTTAACATCTTCTACAATCTACAGTATAGCCAAACTAGCCAACTTCTCAAAACTGAATGATTAGTATAGCTATTTGCATTACAAATACAACCGGTTTCAACAATAAATAAATATTTTTTTCAACTAACCCAGTCAACCATGCCAACCTAGCTCCCCACGCCGACCACGCCAACCACACTGACCACACTGACTGCACCGACCACGTCAACCACGCCAACCTGTACATTTTAAAGGAACCCACTTTAAACTATCTTCTGAAAAGATAAATAAAAAATCATGCAATGGCAAAAACATAATAAAGTATTATAATGTGCAAACACTCTGGAAGAATTGTTCATCATCAAAGCAGATGCCCCTGCTAGAGTGAACTTGGTAATTATTAACCACAACAATTACTGATGTTGCAAGTATAATTACTGATGTTGCAAGATAACTGGCAGCATCTGTAATTTACTAATTTTCTTTTTGTTTTTGTTGATAGTGACCACAGCTAAAAAATATATATATACTTTATATTTTTGTAGCATGTTAACAATTAGTAACTTGGATTACATGACCAACAACTTTACAAAAAATATATAAACACATTACTCTTGATCTAACCCTACAGTGCTAAAAAATATTTTGTTTTAATCAAAGTGTCTAATGGCTGCCTCTGCAATTAATTTCTCAAAATAAAATTTAATTTCTAAGCTATATAGTTTGTTTAGTTTTTAAACTAAATAAAATAGCTTCTAAGCTATTAGAATTTTTTTTGATATTATGTTCTTCATTCCTGCTGCTAAATAGAAATATGAATCACTAAATAAGTACGTCTAGTGAGTAGTGATCAAGATATCTCTGGCTTGCTCTGCAAACACATGCAGTAAACAAACACCCAATGCCTATAATGTCTGGTGCTATACTGAACTGCAATGGCCAATGTTGTCTGTTGCCAGTTCGACTGCTCTTATGTAACACTAGTGCATCTGCTCTGCTCCCCTAACTTAATGTTCATCTAAAGGCATCAAGCTACTTATACTCTGATTGTAATTATTTTTAGTTAGTTAGAAAACTGGTGTGCATCATGCCCATTTCTCAATATACAATAAGAATTATGAACATATATTTAATGCAATTTGGTTTGACAATTATTGGTAATAGTTGTTTGTTATATAGGCTATAGCTAATGGCTATGTTAGTATGTCAAAAAGTAAACATATCAGCCTATTCATAATTTGTATTAATATTTGTTTGAATTTACTTACCGTTCCTCACTTTATTAGTTACTTTTATCGCTTCTTTTTGATAAAATGTCTCAAAAACAATTTAAGTAACAATAAAATATAAAAATTAATAAATTCCAAAAAGACAAATCCAGAATTTTGCCAACCCTGAATTAGCCCAAGTCATTTTTACTCTAACTTAGCTTTAACCATCTTGTAATTTACAGAACTAGCATTAATTTTGATTAAGACATGATTAAAGCTAAGTTAATGTAGGCTTATAAGTTAGATGTGCTTAAAGCTACATTAGGGTAAAAATGACTTAGGCTAATTTGCGTTATCTTAAGTGTAGATTAGCATACACAGACTTGTTAAAATTGATTCAAAACTTAATGCAAGTCCAATATGCAAGATAATTTGTAGTGTATTTAAACCAATGCATTTTAAACTAATTTTAGCTTTAAATTTTTAACCTTATTTAATTTGTAGTTTTAAGCTTAATTTTATATATTAAGTACATTAATAAAATCTGCAAATATTTTATAACATGAATCAGAAAAAAAGCAGATGTTTTAACTGGAAATAAAACCAAGAGTACTGCAATATGTTCACTAACACCTTCCTTATTGCACCACTCTAATCCTAAAGACACCAAATAAAAAGTGAAAATACGAAAATCAAGTCAGAAGCCATTACTGGACTTTTCCAAAGTTTGGGTGTCTGCTACCAGAACTCTAGCTATTGTCTATTTTTTATACACAGAGAACTGAGATACAGTGAATTCTGAGATGCAATAGCTTAATTACTGTATTTTAATTGGTTTGTTTGCAAAAAATTACACATTTGCTACTGGAAAAAAATTGTTGTGATAAATTTAAAAAAACATGTTTTCTACTTTTTCTAAAAAATATCACAATCAGAGCTTGTTCTGACTCAACAAATTTTTGTTGTTCTAAAGTTGTTTTTTGATTAACTTCATTGAATTTTTTGGGAAGTGAGCTTATGGAGTGTTTTCATTAAATTTTTTTCTTCAGTTGGTGCAAATACTTACTGTGCTTTAATCTCAGTTTAAAAAAAACAATGTGACTAATTTTATATTTAACTGCTTAAGTTTTGAATTCTATGGCTATTCAATCTATGATTCATTTGAGTGCAAGTTTTGGTTTGCACTGATGTTTGTGTAGATCAGGGGTGGGCAAACTACAGCTCTGCAGGCCACATGTGGCCGGCAACGACTTTTTGTGCAGCCTGCAAAGGCTTCAAACAAGTAGTTTAAAAATTATTGATTTCTTTTTTGTCTTCAACCAAGTTCTTGGTCATTGCCTTTAGTGATCACTGCCTTTTTAGGTACAAAAATCAAGAAATCCAAGCAGATTCAAAGTGAAAACCTTTTTTAATTTCTTTATTTTTTCTTAGAGATCACTTCATTTTGGCCTCAAAAATTAAGAAACCCAAGACAGATTCAAAGTGAACACTTTTTTTTTAGAAATCATTATAGTATGGCCTGCAAACAAATTCAACTTTTGAATGCTGCCCACAAGCTAAAAAGCTTGTTCACCCCTGGTGTAGAATGTTGTTTAAAGTGGTTTTCAGAATGGTATGGAAGCTTCCGGATAAGCACATGGTCAGAATGATCATGGAGCTTGTCCGAAATCGAAGTTTCACCCTTACCACCGATGACAGCAAGCAAAGCAGGCTACGTCGTCTTAAAAACAGCATTCCTCAGGGATCGGTCTTGGCTCCCGTCCTATTTAACATCTATACGTACGATCTTCCTTCCATGATTTCCAGAAACTTTGCTTATGCTGATGATTTAGCATTGTTGCACTTTTTTGGAAACTGGAAGGACTTGGAGGGAACCTTAAGCCAAGACATGTCCACACTTTCAGTGTATCTCCAAATTTGGAAGTTGAAGCTCAGTCACACTAAGACGGTGATGGCAGCCTTTCACTTAAATAACCAAGAGGTCAAATGTGAGCTAAGGGTCTACAACAACAGTAGATTTTTACCGTTCTGTCCAACCCCTACTTACCTTGGGGTAAAACTGGACAGATCACTCATGTTTCATCATCACTTAGTGGCATTGCACAAAAAACTATCTTCGCGCGTCACACTGCTGAGGCAACTCGTGGGCTTGGGATGGGGTGCTGGTGCTAAAACACTACACATAGCCACTTTGTCTCTAGTCTACTCAACAGCTGAGTACTGTGCGCCAGTCTGGTGTCGCAGTGCTCACACTCATGTTATTGACAGTATCTTTAACGATGCCTTGCGCATAGTTACTGCATGCCAGCATCCCACTCCAATGGACCACCTACCAATACTCTCAGGCATCCAGCCAGCTGAGCTTTGCCGACTGGGAGCAACACTCTCCTTGGCTCACCATGGATCTCTGGACCCCGATCATATTTTGTATGGTCTTTTAAGTGGGTCCTCAGATACTCGCCAAGTGAGACTAAGATCCAGATGCTCGTTTGTGCCAGGTGTGCGGAATCTTTTGGACAACCTTGCCAGACTTTGCATCCGCCCTTCTGAGTGGACAAATCACAAATGGAAAACGGAGTACTGTGAAAATGCTTCCAGGCTCCGTGCTTTTGTGCCTGAGACCAGTGCCAGGCCTGTTGGAATGGGCTTACCCCAAGTAGCTTGGGTTAAGCTCAACCGCCTGTGGACTGGTGTTGGGCGATTTCATTCATCCATGCACAAATGGGGTCTCACTCCTTCATCGAATTGCGAGTGTGGCACCTCAGAGCAAATCGCAGACCATGTTCTAACAGCATGCCCTATACATCAGGCACCACATGGAGCACAAGGTCTGACGGTTTTGGATGACGAAACTCGATGCTGGCTTAATAACACCATTGCCAGCATCTGATTCAGGCAGTGCAACAGTCTGGGGTAGTAAAAGGATAAACCCTCGGCCCCAGTCCTGTTTGTGTCTGACCTGTAGTGGATACCCTTCAAACGACAACGACGAGAATGATATGCTTAACTCATCAGAAGAAAGATATTTTTAGTTCTTGAAAGGTGTGTTTATAATTTTTGTGTTTTTATTTTAAATGTCAATACATAGGCTTTTAAAGCCTTGAAAGAAATCTTTGTAAATTGAAAAAAATATATTACAAAAAACATCAACCTCTCTTAATTTTTAACATATTTGCAACCAATAACTCTTGTTATTGATAACAAAGTTATTGCTAAAAAAATACTTTTATTTGCTACAAACAATTTGAGAACAAAATGTGTTGAAATTCACAAATTGCAAGTTTTTTAATTAATGATGTGATTGCTTGAGTTGAAAATTGCATTACTTAAATCTAGTAGCATTGTTTTTCCCTTGTGAATTGTTTTAAATAGCAGCAACTGTTTCAAATGTATTTCTTTATGCTTGTTTTATATTCATAAAGCCAAGGATTGGATTTTAATTCTTTTTGTATAGGTCTTATTAAAAAACAGTAGACTCTGTTTAATAGAACCACCTTTGTTTCAAGCATTTTTAGATTTAAAAAGTGGTGGATTTTACAACCAGTGTTGCAAACTAGAGTTAAACTAAACTAAAAATATAGCACATTTATTAAGACTCATAAGACATTTATTAAGTCAAGTTTAATATGCTTTGTGTCACACTTCATTCATAATAATTTTAATCATGACGATGTAGTTTATTTCCGTTAAAAGCAATTCAAGTTTTATTATAAAATAATAATCGCATCACCTTGTAGTGCTGTTCTCGTATCATGTGATATAACCTCCAATTCGCTTTCTATTGCATGATGCATGTATCCTTTTTTCTCTTTTCGCCCGACAGAAATGATGTAATATGTTTTTGTCCATGCTTTGCTATCTCAATGGGAGTGGAATATTTTAGCACATTCCAGCATAGCGCTCTCTCCAGGGAATCCGAGTTAAGTTCCGCATATACGAGTAAATTTATCGTCATGTGACTTTTATCTATATAGAATCGAATTCAATATTGTCCTGAGTAAACAATTATACGTATGATAGGTCCCAGTTTTTTTTTTTTTTTTTTTTCTGAATTCTGTTTGCGAAATTCTTGTGGACTGCAATTAAACAGTGTAGATACTAATATATAGTTGTAGGTAAGAGCTAGCACTCCTTAAACCTTTTCTATTTTCAATTCCTTGCTTAATCGTAATTTATTGTGTTAAATCTTATCTACATTATAAGTAAAAACTAACAACGATTCCATGTACTGAAAAACTTGCAGTTTTGATTATGGCTTGAAATTTTTTTCAATTAAATAAGAACATGGGACAAAAAATATTTCTCTACTAGTAGTTTAGGGGATATTTTTTGTCATGTTATAAAATCAAAATAACTTGTATTTAAAGAAATAAGCAAGCACTGATGTTAGGATTAAACAAAATTAAAAAGTTAAGAAAATTCCTGTTTAAAAAGTCAAATTTTTATTTAATTTCATTGTTATAAATTTTGTGCTTGCGTTTTCCAACTTTTAAATTAAGAAATCAAACTTTTCTTTTTCTTGTGCCTCTAACAACAAGATTTTAAAAAGTTATCAAAAGATGAAGATTTTTTTATCCTCTTTAAAGCAATTGTTTTCGTCACCTTTTGCAGCAAGTTCTTTAATTTTATCTCCTACATAAACAGTTGGTTCAATTCAAATTTATATTTTAAGTAGATCAGCTTGGTTAGACTTTATATCTTTACTCCAAAATTTTTTAAATGTAGCCTACTTTTTTCAAAAGATTTTTACTTAAAAAATTTTAAATATTTACAAGTTTATGATTTTTAAAATTGACTACAAATGGATTCAAAACTGATTTATTGTAACATAGTCTTAAAAAAATGTTTTTAAAAGATTGATTGATCTAATGTGTAGTCCTCCTGTCCAATCAAACTATTCAACTGATTTTAAGCTCGTTCTTTGATCATTGTCAATGATTTTTTCTGATGAGTGTTGAGTAAAAAGGGTGTCACTAACAGTCTTTTTCAAGATTACCTAACAGCAAGAAAGTTATTAATCTGTACCACTCAACATTTTTTTCAAAATTTACCTTTGAATTTAAGCAGTTCGTAATTGCCATATCATCTTTATCTTTAATTCACTAACTCAGCCAAGATAAACTGATCATTTAAAAGATTTCTTGTAGTAACGCTGCAATGCGGTTCCTGGTCTTTGATTGGTTGGCCACCCCTGCCCTGGTGTATACCAGATCAAAACTAGAATATACAAAGAGTGTTCTGCTTAAGTTAGTATTAGTAAGAGTCTAATCCGTGAGAGAATTGTTTATTTCCCAAGGGAAGTCTCATTCGTAACAGGATTGTTTATTAAGATTAATATGTGCTTTGTTTAAAGATATCGGTATGTTTGATATAGTTTCGAGAACATGCTTATTAAGCTGCATTTATACATTAAGTTACAACATGTTTGTTAGGATTGAATACCGTTGATGTTAGCTGGGCAGAACGGCTTAGCACACTCAGTAACCTTGCTAGGCATACAGATAGCAATTCAGTTGGGATGTTACGAAATACTGGTATTGGAAGGGTTTCGAAAGTAGAGCTTAACTCGGGCATCCAGATTTAGTTTAAATTCAAACATAGATTTAAAGGCTTACTTTCAGTCAAGGATCAATTTTAAAGTATTACTTACTTTGATTTTAACTGATTTTTGATGGAAAGATTAACGAAGACGGTTTGACATCACTCGAGATATATATTTTAATATTCTATTTGTTGCCGTGCAAAACGCAAGAATTAAAAAAATTTGTGCCTCTAACAGCAAAATATCCCTGATTCTAAAGAGTTAAAAATTGCAATGCCAAGTTATGTCCAAATTGTCAAAAAACAAATGTGAAAATAAATGTGAAAATATATAAATGTGAAATAAATGTGAAAAAACAAGCAAGCGGTTTAATTTCATTTTTACAGGTTTTTTACACTTTTACATGTTTTAATAGCCGCTCCCTAGTACCAGACTGATATAATTATTTACAATATCTTGACCGACCACCGGATTTTTAGTTGTTTTTTAAACTTTTATTAAACAGTTAAACATTGGTTATTTGTGAAAATACAAAGTTTTTGAAAGGTGGTAAAAGGTGTTCTGCACCAAAAAGGTTTAGCCAAAAGAAAAGCTTTAGATAAAGTATCTTAATTTTTCTGTTTAAAGTTCTTATTAAAAGAACATTTAAATATAGTCAGTTAGATTATAGTATATGATTTTCAAAAAATGTTAGAAATATATGTATATTTAATTTTTAATTAAATTAAACCAAAAATCTGTTGTAGAAAATCCTGAAGCGGCACAAGCGCAGAGCAGCCGTAAAAGAACTTCGCAGCATGACTTTTATGGTACAATTTAAAGTTGTTTTTGTTTTTTCGGTAGTGGCCATGCTAAAATTGTTTCTATAACTTAGTTCGGTTTTAACGAGATTTCTGTTTCAAATAAAATCATTATGGAGATCTTGCTTACTGTTAATTTTTTATTATTTTTTTTTTTGTAAGCCTACATCATTTAAATAAATACTGTTTAAAATTGATGTGGCTGACTTAATATGCAATTACAGTAGACCTCGGTTAATCTAGATTTGATTTGACAGACAAAATTATCCGAATTAGGCGAAGTCCGGATATTCCGAAGTTTTTTATTAGAATTACCGTAGATAGAAAATCATTTGTACTTTCAGTTTTATCCAAGTTAAGCGAAATTCCGCATTAACCGAGGTCTACTGTAGTTAAAAGACGCTTTATTCGTCGTCGTTTGGAAAGCTATTTACTCCACTAACAGCGTGCCATATACATGGGGCACCACACGGAGCACGAGGCCTGACGGTTTTGGATGATGAAACTCGATGCTGGCTTAATAACACCACTGCCAGCATCTGATTCAGGCAGTGCAACAGTCTGGGGTAGTAAAAGGATAAACCCTTGGCCCCAGTCCTGTTTGTGTCTGACCTGGAGTGGATACCTTTCCAAACGACGCTTTATTGATTCATTCTTTAACATTGTAAAATTTTCAGTTAATTATAATATAATATAAATGTTACTTTATCTTTAATGCCTGTTCACCGACACTCTTATCACTTTACGTCACTCAGGCGTCTCCGATCAAAAAGATACCAAGAAAAAATTTGCGGGCCCAACCCATTCGTTGAACCATGGAAAAGAAGCAAGCAGACGTAATTTTATTGCTTTATTTTACTTGGTTATATTGGTTTTTAAATGTTAGCATTAGCTCTTACTAAAAATGTGTTTTAAAATTTTCTCAATAATCATAATTGTAACTTTGTCTAAATCAGGGCGGCCGACTTCTCTAGCTGTTTAATCGACTTTACATTCATTAAGAACTTGCGATTGATCACTGCGGAAAATCGATCTTAGAAACTAGTGATCTCTAAAAAAAGGTTTTCACTTTAACTATCACTTCGATTTTTCAATTTTCATCGAAAAAACATTAATCTCTAAAAACTCTTATCCAAAATCAAATGCGGTCGACCGGTCGATCGCGACCCTGGTTTACATCTTTGGTCGCTAACCGGTTGTCTGTGGAAAAACTTTGGTGGTCCGCAGAAATAATCAGAATTGTAAGAAGTCCACTAGTTTATGGATTCGAATCAACCCGAGTCCAGCAATCTTCGAGCTATATCCATGAGTATTTATATATTGGAGGTAATTTTTAAAGCTAAGACCTTTTTTAGTCTTTCCGTGATTATTAAAAAAATTTTACACCTCCGGCATAAAAAAAAGTAGAAATTTTTGAAAGTCAAGACTTTTTTTAGTCTTTACAGTAGTTTTTTTAAATTTATTATCAATCGTCCGCCAAATAACAAATTATGTATTTTGTGATCCATAAAGTTCAAACTGCTCTACATATTGTTGTTTTATTTTGTTTTAGAGTAGATCTCTCATGTTCAATCAAGCAAATTACGTTTGCTTTAATGACTTAATTCGTCGTCGTATGTTTTAAGGGGGAGTTGGAGTTTTTTTTTTAAATATGTTAGAATCAGGAGTCGTTTTTTAAGATGTCCGGGAGTAGGATTCGTTATTTGTTTCTGGCGACTCCGTTTTTTGTTGATTACGTGTAAGCTATGGTCCCATTTAGCAAACAAATTGATCAGAAAATAAGCTTCCTCAAAGGCGATAAATACTTTAACAAAATCCGCGTCTTTTTTGCTTTCAATTTAATTAAAGACTAAAAAACGTTTTCCGTTTCAAATAGACTGTTAAAATGAGGTTTTCTATTCAAAAAGGTAAGCATACTTTCAACTCAAAGGCCGTTTTGTTTTTAAAATTTCAACTAAACATTAAAAAAAGATCTTCACTCAAAAATGTACAATGGACAGTCAAAAATTATCCGCACTTTTATTTTTCTGATTTGTTTGCACAAGCACAAGACTACAAGAAATGTGTCAATTTTCTACTTATTTCTCATTCTTTTTGATGCATTTATTGCAGCTCTTCACAAGTTTGTGAATTTTATCTGAGAAGAAAGTTTTAGGCTGGTCTTGTAACCAATTATACACCATTTCCAGAACTGCTTTATCCAAAGAAAATCGACGACTTCGTAAAGCATTTTTGAGTGTACTAAAGAGATATGGTTGGTTCACACTGAAAGCGGAAGCGGAAAATTTAAAAGCGTAGCGGAAAATTCCGCTTTCCGCTTTTTCTGCTTCCGCTTTCAGTGTGTACCACATTAAAATGTTAGCGGAAAATACGCTTTCCAGTTGATTTTTTTCACCAAGTGTGACTGGGGGTTACAGTTGCTGACAATTTTTAAATTTAATCCATGGTTGCTATTCAAAACTACATGGAAAATAGAAAGCAGCTGACGTCGTTGGAATTTTTTCTTAAATATACAGTGCCATAAAACTATTCAAACTTGATATCCCTGGTTGCAAGCTAAACATTGAACTAATACTTTTTATCCACACGTTTCTACCTTTTATTATTGGTCTAAATTCAATATATGTAAGTGATTCTCAAAATTTTATGATGCTATTTTATTATTCAAGCACTTATAGATATAGACAGATACAGCACAGCATACATTTTATCAAAGCAATTTTATTGCACAATTAACAAATCGCAATTAAAAGATGGAACATTTTTAAAAACAATGTAGCCTACATTTTTCTATTAATACAGTAATCTCCTGGTTAAATTCGCATCCCAATTAAGTTTGCAAAAATTTTTTAAAAAATCAAGATTCAACTTTTACAAAAATTTATTGATATTTACAACAAATCAGACAAGTCATAAAAATGTTCAAGATTTAAACAAGTCATAAATTGTCAGCTCATGCATATTTCATTTTCTTTTGTGTTTTGCATAATAACCTGCTTTAATTATTGCTGGAAAAGCTCAAAGGAATAATAATTTCTTGCTTGAGCTTGCACATCGGGACACAACAACTGATCCTCAACTTCAAGAACTTTATTGTACATGTGTTCAAACCTACAAAAAGTGACATGTTCCCTGCTGGTGCTGGACTATGTGCGCAAGATTCGACCACAGTGTGTACATTCTCATCTTTATTATCATTTGTTGCTTGTATACTTTCCAACAACTCATTGATATCATCCAAAATCTCATGTGAAAATTCTTCTCTGTTTTCGTCATAAACATGCACAAACTCATCTAGAGTGCTTTCATCTATTGGAATATTTAATGCTTTGAAGCTGCACAATAGATCCGCCATCATATCAACTTCTTCCGGAACTCCATCTTTTAAAGTTACTAATTCAGCCTTGTTGAACGCATTCTTTATTGTCACATCTGATATCACATCCCAAGCAAGCTTGATATATTGAGCCGCATCTAGCATATGAGCAGGGTTACCATAAGCAACTCCTGCTGCTCTTTTAGGGAGTCTTTTTGCTTGCTCTTTTTGCGAGTTTTTAAATTCTCATCCAGCTTGCAGAAATCCAAAATATCTTTGTGATATAAATATTTATATTTTCGGAAACATATTTTGCAATTATGGCATATAACCTATTCAAAGCTGCAACAAGATCAGACTTTTTTTGATCCACCATGAAAAAGAAGTTGTTGTATTCCATGGCACTCTCTAAATCAGCTAGACCACTTCCATGATGCTTTAAAGTCATCCTGCAATATTAATAATTTTTAAGCAATTTACTTTGCTTTCAAAATGACGAGAAAAATGGAATAGGCAGGTTTACTCGATGCATGATATTAATTTACAGGAATAACTTATCTTCTACCTCTGTAAACCTTCCCACAGACACTCTAAATGTTTTCTTTTTTGCTTCTTCAGACATCAGAGCAGAACACTTACAAATATCTTCATGCTTCAACCAGACTTTTCTAATAGTAGCCTCACTCACTCCGTACTGTCGTGTGATACCTCATTTACTAGGAGGATTTGGCTGATTCAACTTAAATATTACTTCCAATCTTTCTGACTCATTTAATCCCTTAACTTTACCTGTCACTATTATGTGAATAATACTAAAAATCAATTTTTATCTTATGTCAATACGGCAATTAGTCTCAAAACACTAGCTTAAATGACGAGAGTTTTCACTTTAACTGATAATTGTACAGGTTCTATGTTACGTAATAATCGCTTAGGTATAAATGTTAAGTTTGCACCTACCAGCTAAGTTCGCACTCGCTGTTCAGATTCAAGTTGCGAACTTAAGCAGGAGATTACTGTAATGATTAAATAATTCTCATTTGAAAACAGAATGTAGAAGTTATGCAAAAAAAGGTATCAAAAAACTTTTTGATTTGTAAAACGATTTAAAATATGTATGGAAAATAAGTATGTTCAACTAATGTTGTAAATTTTTGCTTTTAAAAAAAACACATGTACAATATAATAAACCTTAGCAACAAAAAAAAAAATAGAATCTCTTTAAAAAGTCACCATAACTGATTTTTGTTTGTGAAACTAATCCGAATCCCCCTGCAGTTACTATCGCTTCTTGAGAGGGTCTTTTTCTCTTGGTTTCTTTTTTATTCCATCCTGGTGCTAAAAGGGGGATTCTGGGTGAATTTCACTGAAAAAAATTGCTTATGATGACTTCTTGAAGAGACCCAAAAAATGTTATCCATACTAATAATTTTCTCACAAAAAATAGTTTTAACTAATTACTATCACATTTTATACTTGAATCTTATTGTAATCACTGCTTAAAACAAAAACGAATCTGTAGCTAAATACTAAGACACATACTATACTGTATATGAATGTGAATTTTAAAGCATATTAACATCTGATTTATAGTAAGCAGTAAACCATCATTACGATTTGGTTCCACACTGAATTCAATTTATTGATAAAATTTTTTAGACAATTGCATACATCATAAAAGAATGTACTCGTGTTGAATTGGCACAAAACTTGTACATTAAAATGGAAAAATTTAGAGGCTATTTTAAGTAACATTGAGAAAAATACTTCGAACACATACACTTTAAAATGCACACTTTGCTTGCGACAAATGACATCAACAGTGTTTTACTAACAGCAACATTTACCATCAACACTATATCCAAGTTTAGGACAATACAAAACCATTCAAGGCAATATAAGTCGTATCAGATGCCAAGATATAAAAAACAACTATCAAAAAATTTTACCATTGAAAAGCAGCAATAACATGGCAAAAGAATTGGTGGAACAATCTAGTATTAAGATAGAATAAATTATGAATGAAAAATAACATCAAATTCTATTTTGTCATTAATTAACTCAAATGTCACAAAAACTATGCCCATTACATACAATCATTCAAAAAGACATTAACATGTCATATGGGTAAAAAAACTGGCACAGCTCAGAATAAGCAAATCACCACTCTAAAAATATATACATTGCATCACAACAGTGGTTGTGAGTTGTGCTAGAAATTAGAGACAACACCAATAAATCTTTTTAACTGCAAACTGGAACAAAGTACAAACACCACATCACTAATCCATGGAAGATCTTGGTAGCAGTGGAGGTGATGCAAAAGTCAAAATCAAGTTTGGCTTTATTAGAAGATTAAAGAATAGCTACTTCAATATCCACCTCAGAACTATGTGAATAATAATATTTTGCTTTATTTTATACTCGTATAAATGCAAAACTGTACTTTTTTGTAAAGTTAAGTGCATTGACAAACATGCTTAATAGAAATAGCAATAGTTTTGCCTCAAAAACAAGATCACTCAAGTCTTTATTGAATGGCTGGCACAGAGAACCAGTAATGGACATAACTGAATTTAAGGATGTGCTTTTACATTAGATGGAATGCAAGCATATGTAATGAGTAGGCACAAAAAGTATTTTCTCTAAAAACCATTAATTGATTTATCTTGTTTGATTCATGAACCATGCATGCACAAATAAAGTTGTATGAAAATTGTTCAGAAAAATGACTTAAGCAATTTAAAAGTGAAATTCCATTTGAGAAAGGCTAAATGGAAATGCTGTAATTGCAGTGTGCAAGCTCAGAACGATAAAACAATATAAGCATAAAAAGATGGTAATTTTATTCTTCCTTTATTTACAAAAAATACTTTCAATAAATCAATTTAAATCCAAGCCAATGACATCCAACAACTAAAGATTTCAAAATATTACTTTTGGCAATAAATACTTTTTTTACTTAATCTACCTGTAACATAAAATTTATTATCATGATGTGAAAAACAATTATAATAACAATGTTTTCTAAAACTATTTTTATTCATTCAAAATTAACAAAATTTGGAATTATGATAGAATAAGTTAAATAGTTTATCAAAATAATACAAATTCACCTAAAAATAAAGTAGGCTTCTGGTAATAGGTATTTAAAAAAATATTACTGTCTTTGGCTTTACTAAAATTGATTTAAAAATTTAAATGAAAAACAACATATAATAGAAATGCATCCTTTAGCTTTAAAAACTTACATATTTATTACATTGTTATGAATTCATTTTTAGCTTTAAAAAACAACTGAGCATAATTCAAAACAGATCTTGAGTTGGTTATCTATTTGGGTGTCTTCAAGAAGTCACCGTAAACAATTTTTTGGTGAAACTAACCTGAAATCCCCCCTACAGAACAAGAATGAAATAACAAAGAAACCATGAGGAAAGAATCTCTTCAAAAAGCAATAGTAACCACAGGGAGGATACAGTTTAGTTTCGTGAACTAATCACTTATAGTAACCTTCAAAGGACCCATATACTCTAAGTGTGCTGATATGATGACTGATTATGTTAAACAGTTTACTATTGTATTACCATAATGTATTGCAATTTAAATAACTTATTTTTAATTGATACCTATTTATTGCTTTAATAAATGAACCTGAAAATTAATATTAATGTATTAAAATTATTTTTAAAAATTATAGTCTTTTGTATTGAAGCAATAAAAAGATTACACATAAAGTGCACAAATAGATTATATTTCAAAATTTCACAAGTTTTTAAAATTTTCTTGATCCACAAAAAGTTTGCCAAGACATAACTCTGTCCAAGTTTCTATGCCAAAATATGCTAGTTATTTGTGTTTGACATAATCTCAAACCAGCTAAACGCCTAAGATTTTATAGCAATCAAATTTAAGTAACTAACATTAACTTATTGGCCATATCTAGTTTTTATAACATTAAAACCGCACTTATCTAACTTAATACAGGTAATACAAGTTGACCTACCAGTCCTTTGTACTCTAGTCGAGTGAAGCGGAAAGCGTAAAAAATCGAAATATTTCAACTTTGAAATTTTTCCGCTAAGCACGAAAAATCTTGCACTTTGGCGTTTTTTTGCGCTTTCCGCTTGATTTTTCCGCTTCCGCTTTCAGTGTGAACCAACCCATAGTAGTCGGAAGGTCTGGGCTGTATGCAGGGTGTTTCAGCACTTTTCCGAGTATTTTTTCAGAATAGGCCCTTTTGTGCCTAAAAATGGTGAGTACGGGAAAAACCTTTTCTGCAGAACGTTGGGTCTTGAATTTCTTTTTTACTGGTGAGCAGAATGTTTCCAATGGTCCACGCTTGTCCGGCCACTTTTAAACTTCTCAATCCTTTCATACACACCACTGTTTCTATAGTGTGTTAAAAATTGCCGGTGACTTTCAGCCCCTGACACACCTTCTGACCATACAAATCGGATCACTGGGCGCTATTCATCATTGGTGCATTCTTATAGTGGAGCGGCCATTTTTATTGACTGAAACAAACACCTTTAACAATCGATCAAACAAATAGATCAGCTATAATGATCACGTGACACATAAGCTCACTTTTGCTGGAAAAACTGCGTCCAACTTAAACTCAAGAGTGAGCTGTGGCATAAAGTGCGGATAATTTTTGACTGACCCTCGTCGATCGAAATGACCTTTTCGCCTTTAAAAGTCACGTTACGACTAAAAAACAGTTTTCGACTAAAATCCAACCTCTGTGAAAATTTGAGATTTAAAAGTTTTGATCTCTTGTCCAAGCGTACCGACTTTCTGGATTCCCGTGTCAGGACAAAGTTCAAAATACTTCTTTGACTTAATGGAAAAAACTTGTATTTTGTCAGCGACTGAGTGTAAATAATGTAAATTGCTGAAAAACATAAAACGAATAAATTGTCAACTCTGCTTTGAAATAGCATTTGCTAAAAACCATTCTAAAAATTCTAGAAGCCAATCGCTTTCATAGATTCTCCCTGGTTATGGGCCGGCGTACAGTAGTAGTTTGTTTATATTTTTTGTTAATAAAGCAAACTATGATTCAAAATAAATAGAGAAAAAGTCGCAAAATGGAAAACCGTAACTAAACAATTTACGTAAAAACATAGACAAGGAAATTGTCCATGTAAGTCGTTTAGTTCTATAGCTTACGGGTTCACTATACGTCATGGTAAGCACCATGTATACCTTTTGCTCATAAATTTTGAAAAGTGTGACTAATAACCAAGATTTTGGAATCGGGATTTGTATTTTTAGATGTCGTGTTATCGGAGTCGGAAAATGATTCTTCCCAACTTTGCAACCCTGATAGAATCAAATCTCTTCAATATTGCTTCAGTTTAACACGTTGACAATTATATTTGCAACAACAAAATAAATTATAAGTTAATGTATACCTGGAAAAGTTATCAAACTTCTCAAAAAATCTTGTTTTGTAGGTCTTCTTGTTCGAGCCATGCCAGGTACCGCGCGTAAGTCTTCCGCTTTAATTACTTCCAAGGAAAGACTAGATCGGCGAAAGTCCTCTCACGTCGAAGGTGATGACGTTTTCAAGTTGTTATTTATGCTATTGCAAATGTTATCCATGCATATTACCAATTCTGCAAGTATAATGCTGTAATAGCCCAATGATTTCATCAGCAAAAATTTTTTATCATAAAAAGTTAGTATGTTATTTGTAGTTAATGGAAGAAGGAAAAAGTGCAATGAATCGTAAAGATTACTTTACTCGTTGGGTACGAAGACAATCTTATTACGTATCGAATTAACTGCCTCGTTTTGCCATGTTTTCGTCGTTGTTCACCACTGCAAAATAAAAATTTTCAAACCCGACCATTTTGATACCTTAGAAGAAAAATATCCCTTAAATGAGGACATCGTCCTAATAGTAGCAGATAATTTAATCGCGCTGTTTAATGAACTTAATTGCACTTGGTCTATTACATATTTGTGTTATTTCTATTCATCATTGTTTTAATATCTTTTAGTCTGTTAGACAATGATTCCAATATATTACCATTAAAGCCTATAGCTTTCACTTATACTCGCGTCTTTACACATAAAAAGCGTATAACAACCACGCAAACTTGTTTTGGGCAACACAACCGTTTGAATTGTCGCAATTGTTGGTAAGGCTGTGTTCAAATTAGCCCAGGAATCAAACCCGGAGCTTCCACGCCTGCAAACATGCGCTTATCTTGACTGTCTGTACAGTACAGTCGGTGAAATGAGTCGTTTATTAATCAAACTCTATTTATATTTAGCGTTGATTATTTATATCCGCTATCTATATCTGCCATGTCTACTTCTTTTATTTGCTTTTGCGCAATCATATAAAAGCACTTAAAACTTGTCGAGCTGCATGAATTGTGTATTGATGTTTTTCTTCTGCGTAATTTTGTGTTCCGGCGTGATACCACTGAAAGAACCGCAAATTCAAAACTTTTCCCATTTTCAGTATCTCTTATCGTCTAGGGTCCGGATACTCAAGAAGAATTCGGCGTCTGTCTTCATCAGTTTCTCCCCAGGAAGACACCATTTCCATCCAGTGCACGAAAATTCCGAGAGAGCACAACAATCTCAAGGACCTGCGCCAGCATTTTGAACGGTGAAAGCCTGGAGAAGATTATTTTGTGAAATGTAGAAATTCACCAACCAATCGACTTTAATTGCATTTTTCTTTAAAATCTAAATGTTTAATGTTAAAAAACAATAAATTAGGCTTATTAAAACAGCCAGCAGCAAGTTTTTGGAGAACTTTTTTTAATATAAATGATATATATATGTTGTGTTTGATTACTTAATTTGATTATATTTTTCGACAAAAGTTATCTGTAGATATAACATTTATTACATTATCAATGTAATTCACGATTAAGTCAACAGTCAAACTCCATACCGACAACGATTTTTACTTGATGCAGTTTTGGAAAAGTAATTCGTGCACGACCCAACCTGCCAAAGTTCTCTGCCACTGTGCAATTTTCAGCTGCGAGTGAGGCCGCCCATGCAAAGGAGAAAGGAAAGGTTTGAATGCGGCCTTTTGCAGTCTTTTTCTTGCTAATTTAATGACTGTTTATTGTTTTGTCTTTCCGTAATTCTGTATTTGATGAAAACAACGGATAAAACGAACTGAAACAATGTAGATATAGAAGTATTTGATTTTGTAAGAGAAGCCAAGAATGTTTCTCGGTGAACAATAGAATGATAACCATCTTTGTAATAAAAGTTGTAAGCGAATCGGAACTTCTTCATGTAATCCTTCATATTGAGAAGTGTTGATAGAAATACAAACCTCGTAAATACGACCAAATGACTTGAGCCTCAAAATCAGATTTATTATTATTTTAAAGCTTAACGCTTCATTTTAAAACTTTACGTCACTATCTTAAAATTAACATCTAAATACGCTTGACGCTTTCAAGCTTTAATCGTATCTGCTAGTTTATTTTAAAACTTATTTGTTTAAGGTGGCTCTTAGCATAAAACGTTTCTTGGCTTTTGTTGTTGTTTTTTTATCACTTGGTATTGCGCCAAAACAAGCCGAGTCATCTTTTGTTGCCGGCTTTATCTGCATATTTACCTTTGCTTTTGTTTACAGAATTTCTACGGGAGCTCAATTCATATTTACTTCTATAAATCTCGTACACAATCAACCGGTAAGATAGAATTTTAATTATAATAATGAATCAGTTGAATCACATAGAACAGTAGTTTTTAACTTTTTTCACTTTAGGCACCTCTCAAAGTATTTTCCGTCAACCCATTTTTTTTCTGCCATATTTGCTTTCAGACAAAGACTTAAAACTAAAAAAAGTTTTGAAGTTTAAAAGAAAAAATTTAAATTCCTAGTGGCACCCCACCAATTAAAACGGCGCGCTAAAGTGCTGTGGCATTCTAGTTGAGAACCCCTGCCCTAGAGTGTGTTTTGACGCTTTCTATTTTTTCAGACAAGTCTCCAAATCAAACAGGTTTAAAGCAGGACAGCGCCAAGGTGATTTTTTTGCCTTTCAGTTGTAAACCTTCCTAAGAAATTCTGATTTTTCTTTTCTCAGGTTGTTCCAAAATCGAGACCGACATTATCAAAACGAATATCTTCCGTAATTTCAGTTCAGTCAAAGTAAGTTTCAACAAATAAGTTTTAAAAAAGACAATTCCGTTTTATCCTCATTGATTTATTTAGTCAGCTTAATTTGTTGTTAACGAATTCAATCAAAATTGATTTCTTACATTTCGTAAAAATAAAGTTATTATTTTTATTTACTTTTAAAGATTTATGCTTAGTTTTTAATTTCCGTCAGTACTTTTTCACCGTGTATGAGTGATTTCTGAACACATACTTGATACTTCTATTTTTGAGTTTATTCTGCAATCATAAAAACCACTATTTTTTTGTGATGACTTTTATTTACATTCAATATATAAATTTAAGTGATGATCGCAAAATCTCATCAGATTGAATGGAAAAGTCTAACGGAAATTTTTAACTGATATACGACTGCACTATGTCAGTGGTTTTCAAACTTTTTTTGCTTGCGGACCCCTTTTGCTTCCTCAAAATAGCAGCGGACTCCAACAATTTTCAAAACAAAAATATTATAAAAAAAAAAATACAGAGCGCTTATTCCAGCATAACATTCACTGTAAGTTAGCTATTACTCTTGTGGGAAGGATGTGCTTGCAACTCAGCACATAGCTTTTTTATTCTTGGTTCGGTACGCAAAACTGCCAGTCTCATGTGATCTTGCACTTCAAGTTTATTCCTCGCTTTCGTTTTGATTTGAATAAGTGTAGAAAACCCACGTTCACATAAGTAAGTGGAGACAAATGGGGGAATGATTTTAAATACAGCCATACTGATCTTTGCATATGACCGTTGCATAGAAACTGAGAAAGAGGTTTTTCCACGAAAAAATCATATGCAGAGGAATCATTTCTCATTTCCATTAATTCGTCCTAAAGATCATCTGAAATCTTTGAGATGTCAAGTTGAGAAGCAAAGGGTTTTTGGCCAGATTAATTTCTTCTTCATCCAGCATATTCGGAAAGTAACGGTTCAATTCTTCTTTAAACGCATGTAGATGCTGTGATATTTCTGATTTAAGCTGTTCAGCGGGATCAATTCCATTGCAAGTCAAAAACGTTTCTAAACATGGCAATGTTACCCAAATCAACTTTTCGGCGGCAATTTTGAAGCTTTGCAATAAAACCACGTAAAGTGTCTTTAAACGTGATGAGATTTAATTCGGTTACTTAAACTTTTAAATTTAGCTTGTTTAAATGCCCAAAGATATCAGCTAAGTAAGCCAATTACTTGCACCAGTTTTTGTCATTTAATGCAGCCACAAAAATATATTTTTTTGTAGCTGTAGAAACTTTTTCAGTTCTTTCCTCAATTCGTAAACCCGACATACGACATCACCCTTCGGTAACCATCGAAACTGCACAGTAAAATAGTAGTGATTCATGGTGGGCGTTCAATATCTCTGCAAAGCTCTTTAAAGAAACGACAATTTAATGCGCTTCGCTTGACAAAATTACGAGTTTTATCACTAACTTGAGCACTTCTTTTAAAGAAATTGGTAGGGTCTTGCAAGCAAGAGCATAGCGATGTACGAGTATGATGCAATGAAAACCTTTTGCCTGGGGAGAATTTGCTTTCACTTCAGTCTGGAATACCGACCTTGAACCAAGCATAGTCGGTGCACCATCTGTGCATATCCCGCATAATTTATTCTACTGTAATCCTTTTGTATCAAAAAATGCAAAAATTTTTTCCATGACATCTTCACTTTTTGTAGTAGTTTTTAAAGAAATGCAAAATAAAAATTCATTTTTGCTATCATATTCATGAATATATTACACAAACACTACTAATTGTGAGCATAAAGCCACATCTGTACTTTCGTCAACTTGAAAGGCAAACAAAGGAGATGCATTGATTTCTTCACTTGCTGTTTAACATCCAAAGACATGTGTGAAATCCTTCTTCTAACGCTATCATCATACAAAGATATTTGCTCAATTTTTTTTGCAGCGAATTCTCTTAATATCAATTTCACCATAGTCACAGCACAAGGTTTCACCAAAATTTCTCCGAAAAAATTAGGCTTAGTTTGTTTAGCGATTGCTGACGCAGCTTCATAGGATACCTCAACAAGGGCTTTTTTTGCTGCAGAAAATATCCTTTGGAATCAAATTTCTGCCGTTTTAAAGTCAATTCTTTGCCTTCGAAGAAGCTGAGGTTTTTCTCTACGTGTTCTGAGTGTTTCGTATTGAGATGACGTTTTAGTTTGCTAGGTTTCATTGCTTCGACTTAAAACAGTTAAAACAGCGTTGCACAAGACACATTGAGACTTAGTCATGCCATTTTCACTAATTGAAATAAAGCCAAATTTAATATACTCGTTATTGTATTTTCAATGTTTAGCCATTTGCCGTTAAAAGAAAGAATTTGATACTGTATTAATACACTTAGCGAAAATCTAATAAAAAAGCCAAAAAATTACCCTAAATAAGCAAATACTGTAAGTAGCCAACCTCGAAGCTTAAAGCTATAACTGACACGATAACATTAATTCCAACTAGAAGCAGCTAAATAACTTAAAAAGCTAATTTTTTTTAGCTAGGCGCATTTATAAGAAACATAAAAGAAAGGCTGCTAACCAGTTTTTGTGTAGATATACGGTAATTTTGTAAGCTTGGCAGTTTTTAACTGTACGTATTTGCATAGCCGTACCTGCAGGGGGCCAATTGCCCCACCAAGTTTCCAAAATTTGGGCAAAATTAAAATTTTTCGGGCAGTGAGAAGAAAATATTTGGGCAAAACCATAATTTTTCGGGCAACGATACGAAAAAAATTGGGCAAAGTCAGGAAATTTGGGAGGTGACGATTATCAACTGCAAGACCTTTTTTTTTTTTTTTAGAGATTACCATGATTTTAGGGGAAAATTGGTTTTTCGTCTAAGATCTCAGGCAATTTTTTTGTCATATCCGTAATGTACTATAAAATCATGATTTGGGCAAACGTCACAAGATTTGGGCAAAACTTCATTGCCCCCCCAAATTTTTTTGGGCTGGTACGGCTATGCGTATCTGATTGAAACACGCATCTAGATTTTATCTTGTTTACAATTAAAGAGCTCTGCAGGTTGCCTTTGATAAGCAAACTTCAAACAACCCTAAATCAAACCCTTTTGGAGAAAAAGAAAGAGTTAGCCGCCTTTAGCGTTAGCGCGTTTTTTTCTTGTGCGTTGTCAAGAACTGATTGATAGACCGGTGCTTTGAAGGAGGATGGTTCTAGTGAAAATGAACGAGTTTTGCGAAAGTAGAGAAAGAGAACCCATGCGCGTGGAAGGCTATTCAATAAACTTGATTTTGGAAATTAAAAGGTTGTGAGTTCGTGTGAAACAAAACCTAAATAGTTCAGAACAAACTGAGTCTATATCTCAAAAACTAAATGCTGTTGGGGACCCCCTGAAAATTCTTCACGGACTCCAGTTTGAGAACCGTTGCACTATGTTAACGTATTCACTCATTGAAAATGAAATATGCTCAATACTTTTTAAATTCTTTTCAGATCTCTGCAAGCTAAAAACGACGTCGACAAACTAGCCATTTTGGATAAAATAGATAAGATTTTACGAGCCCAAACCGTTAAACAATCTGATCTGTCAAAAGCGACTGTTTCAAAAGGAACTTGCCCCGATATGTGTCCAGGTATTACACGCTTCGTGTTGATGTAAAAATTTGAATTAAAAATAAACTTCTTTATATTAATTAAAAAAAGAGACGACAATGACGTTTAGTTTTTTGAATGACTTGCGAATTACAGAAAAAGAAAGATATCTTCGCTCTCAAAAGAACTTGCTCTCGCCGTACGAGACTGACAGCAGGAAAAGGATAGACCACAGCCTTGTGGTAAAGGAATACAGCAGATCGTCTGCTGATCAGGTGCTTATGTTGTTGATTACACACTTTTCCTGAATAATAAAAGAAAAATTACAGTATCTTTTCAAGCTTAAGCTACTTTGGCTCATCGTCTTGAAACGTTATGCATTACCTTTAACCAGCACTTTTAATGTCAACAGACTATGAAAATAAACTGTACGAAAAATGTGTCCTTTTCTGACTTAATTTGAACAAGTGCTTTACAGGAGGAGCCCCTTCCACACGAGCTGAGACCTTCGCCAGTGTTGCGAATCACCATGGATTATCTGATCACTCACGTCATGCGCGAAATCGATTATGAAAAAACAGCCGAGTGGTTCGTTTATTTCACGTGACCTACTGTAATGATTTGTTTGAAGCGCCAGAGTAGCTCAGTGCAATAAGCGACTGGCTTGTGATCAGGAGGACACAGGTTCTTTCCTCGGATCGAGGGCGTGTATTCGCGCCGGATATAATGCTACAGTTTCATAAAAAAAATTTTATCAATATGATTTGCCAAACAGATCTGATAGCGTTTGAAAATTTGCTTTCTTTCAAGGTATGACTTTATTTGGAATCGAACTCGAGCCATTAGAAAGGAGATCTCGATTCAGCAAGCCAACGACCCGTATGCCATTGAAGTAACAGAAGAATGCGCCAGGTGATACGATTTTACGACTATATTTAAGCTGATTATTTTAATGGCAGTTACTGGGAGTAACAAATACTTTTAAACGTTGCTGAGATTTTAATAATTAGTCTCAGGATTCGGAGAAACTGATTTTTCCTTTTTGTGTGGTTGATTTCAATTGGATTTCCTAATCATGTGATAAATTTCCGGATCATCAATCACATTTCAGGTTTCATATTTGCTGCGCTCACGAGCTTTGTGAAGCCGACTTGACCAACTTTGATCCGAAAATAAACAACGAAAACCTTGAAAAAACCATGAAGACGGTGCTGGACATGTACCAAGACGTGCACCTTCGAAACCCTGGTAATTTGGTGCGAAAATATTTGTGTCATGTTGTCTTAAAAACCTCCCCGAGTTGTGTTTTATTTGAAATGCGTTTTTCCTGCTCTACAAAAGATATAGTTTGCAGTAAGTTGTATACTGTGAGCCTTTCAATTTTTTTCACTTCTGTATTTTTTAGACTCCAATCCACCAAACGAGGCTGAGTTTCGTGCCTACTTCATCCTTCTCAACATCAACCGAAGCTCAGATGTCTTAAGGTGAAATTTAATTTTATTCGATGACGTCTGCCTTGTTTTATTGTTCTTCTTTCAAACCGTTTTTCCTGGTTTTTGATTACAAGTAGGCAAAACAAGAAAGAGCTCTGTACTTTTGTAGTCGACTCAAATTGAAATAATCTGAGTATATTACTAAAGCTATTATGGCATTTGTTGGATAGTAGTTTACAATAATCTATAACTGTAAAAATTTTAATGAAAAAGGATTTCTTGTTTAGAGCTGTCAAAATTATGCGTCCTGAAATTCGCTACAGTGACCACGTACGACTAGCAGTTACCGCCTTTTCGGCGATCCACAGCAGTAATTATTCAAGGTTTTTCTCAATCGTTCGCCAAGCAACATATCTTCAGGCTGCTTTGCTGCATCGCTATTTCAATCAAGTAAGCTTTCGTGGTTTATTTTGCCCGTACAGTTCTCTCGACGTGACGACTAAAAACCGTACAGCGTTGTTTAAGCGATAAACACAATCGACGTTCAACTTCCAACCTCGTCGTGCTGTTTTGCATTTCTAACATTAAAAATGCTGAAACGTAAGTTCTTCCTTTTTATTAAAAGGTTTACAAATAAAAGAACCTTTACAAACCTTTATATGAAATCATGATTGAACTGAACGTTTGATTGAGTTCAACGATGCTAATTTGATCGTTTATAATCCAGGTCCGACAAGTAGCCGTCCGAATTATGGCGAAAGCTTACTCTTCGACCCTTTCGACCCTTCCTGCCGATGACGTCATTCGTCGCTTATGTTTCAATAATGTCGCTGATCTCGATGTTTTTTGCGCCTGCTACGGAATCGAACTCAGTGATGGGTAATTTGATTAAACAAAAAATAATTATTTGCATTTTATTACCCTGTTTCCCAACCCGTTTCTATCTATTGACTCCTAGCTGGGCTTTAGAAGACTATTATAATTTGACGATTTATACTCAAAACTATTTATGCTATAGTTTCAGATTTTATCCAGATAATTTATTAATTAATAAATTTTTATTGTTAATTTGCTAATTCTTAAATATAAACTTAAACTTAAGTTAAAATTAAACTTGTTAATTGAATAAGTTTCTAGCAACAAACTTATTCAATTTGCAATTAAAAGTTCGTTTGATTTTTTTTATTTGGGCGCTATCGATACAAATTTAAAATCCGATTTAAAACAAATTCGCTAAATAGTTTAATGTAAGACGTAACGTTTGGCCCAGATGACAGTGCTTTCTCCCCACCTTGGCCGTGAGTAAATCCATTCTTGCTATTAAACATGACATATCAAAACCAAACCTACCAAAACGGAAGGGTATCCATCCCGAGCTACCCATCCCGATGTTCAACCAGGGTCTGCTAATTGGCAAACGTCCTTTTCAGCACGAGGCAATGTCTGGAAAAAACTGCCCTTTTCGGGGCACATTGCCAACAAGTCCGGAATACCACTATTTTTTAGCTGAACATCGAAAGCCTCTCTGCAAGCAAGACGAATGTTCTTCATTATCTTGCTCTACAGTTTTAGGCACTCGTCATCCTGCTACAGGAGGCCCATTGCACTGATGCAGAGAAGCTAGTACTTCCAAGCTCCCAACTAGCTGCTTTTTTTTGTGGGGGGGGCAGGAAGCATGACGTTGTGTTGAATGACGCCTCATGAACAGTGTGTTGAATGACGCCTTGCGATTGGTCACTGGATGCATGCGTCCCACTCCAACGGACCACTTACCCATCCATACTTTTAGGCATCCAGTCATCTGAGCTTTGCCGACTAGGAGCGACACTGTCCTTGGCTTCCGTGGATCTCTGGACCCTGATAGTATCTTGTATGGTCTTTTAAATGGGTCCTCGGATGCTTGTCAAAAGAGACTACGACCTAGACGCCCGTTTGTGCTAGCTGTGCGGAATCTTTTAGCCAACCTTGCCGGACTTGGCATCCGCGCTTATCAGTAGACGAATTATAGAGAGAACGCGGAGTACTGCGAGAATACATTCAGGTTCTGTGTTTTCATGTTCAGGACTTGCCCCTAACGGCTTGGGTCAAGCTCAATCGCCTGTGAGCTGGTGTTGGGCGATTCCATTCGTCCATGCACAAATAAAGTCGTGTTTCTTCACCGAAATGCGAGTGCGGCGCCATTGAACAAACCGCAGACCACGTTCTAATAACGTGCTCCATACACCGAGCACCACATGGAGCACGAGGTCTGACAGATTCTTTGACTCTCAATTTGTCCTGACAACTCTCTCTGTCACCTTGCCATACCTATTACCCAGGTTCTTCACTGACATCCAATCTCTTCACAATTCTTTATCCGACTCTATGGTAGTCCATCTTTAGTGAATACCTGGTCATTCTTCTCACAGGCAACGACTTGACTGACTCTCTTGAAAAAGTTGGTGCATCTTGACCCCTCCACTATACCACTCTTCCTCTCACCTTATATTTCCTTCCAACATCAAATCCCTCCAGTATCTTTTGAGGAGCTTACCCTCCCTCGCTCCGCTCCCTGTGCTCTTTCTCGTTTACGCTGCTACGGGCACAGCACTCTCCTTACTACATACCTCCACAGGATTGGTCGACCCGAGACTTCTTCGTGCAGCAACTGTGGTTTTGAATCACAGGACATCTTTCATCTTGTGCTAGACTGATCTGCACTTGACTCTCTACGTCTGGCCATCTTGGGCACTCCCTCACCATTCCGGACTTCTGCTCGCGTCCTTGGGGGTTGCCCGATTATTGGCTCTGCGGAGTTGATTCGGGCCCCCATCCCTAGAAATGGGTCAGGTAAGCCTACCACCACCAGATCTGACAGTTTTGGATGACGAAACTCCATGCTGGCTTAACACCATCATTGCCAGCATCTGATCCTGACAGTACAGCAGCCTGGGGTAGTAAAAGGATAAACCCTCGGCCCCAGTCCTGTTTGTGTCTGGCCTGGAGTGGATGCCCTTCCAAACGATGAAGATGACGAGACGTAACGTTAATTTGCACTATGATATTGGAATGATTATAGCTAAATCGAAATTTAGGTCATTTAGTAAAGCATAAAAATTGATATTTGAGCTCTTTCGTAATATCAAATTTTTATAATTTATAATAACTTAACATTAATCCAAAAATTTGTGAAAATGTCTACTTTTTTCAACCTTTATGTAATGCCGTGTGTAATTAGCTTTATCTTTTTCACCATAGTAAGTCAGGAATAGTGAAAATTTTCAGAATTTTATCTAAAAAAAGTAATAACGAGTTTTTGCAAAAAAACTTCAGACGCTCGGTTGATGAGAGGAATTAAGTTAAGCTTTAAAAAGCTTTATTTACGTTTTTTTTGTGTGTGTGCAATTTGAGCTGTAATGTGTATACACTTTTCCGACATTTTTATTTAATATAAATAAAATATTTGCGGGTTTGAGTAATTGAATCAACATTTGTCGTCTTCTTACTTAGTGCTAGCAATTTTTCGCAAATCGCTGTGTGTTTGAGTTGTGATAAAGCTTTCAATTTGCTTTTGCATTATTTTTTGAAATTTTTTTAAATGTGAGATTGTGTTTGCTACTTTTTAACAATAAGCAAGAATCAAACAGCTATTTACTAAGAAATGAAACGATCACCCAACTCCGTTGAAACCACTTGTAGATTTGTATCTTTTAACTTGGTCAATAACAACTGCGCGACTGAAATTCTTTGCTTAGCCTTGAAATGAAATGAATAAAATTGAATTTTTGCAATTGACGAACCAAAAACGCACAACTGAACAAAAGCATCACATACTTTGTTTAAGAAAAAACAAGTGTTGAAAGCCGAACAAGTTTTTGAACTAGACAAGAGTCGCCTGTTCTTTTTAATAAAGTATATCTTTTAATTTTCATATAACTATAAACCGGATTTAGTAATCTGTTGTGGTTACAAAGTACTGTCTTTACTCCGTCAAACTGAATGTCTTATCGATATCTTTTGTCACAGACTTTGTTCGGGAATCCTAAAGGACTAGTTGAACTAGGTAACCCGAATACCTGCGCTGAAACAAAGCTGTGTCTAAATTTTATTTTATTCCGGCTCAAGAAGTAGTCTGCTATGAGTCTGACGGTTTTATACAGTTGGTTTAAACGAAAGCTCGGATTGATCCGTTGAAGACTCTTCTTCACAAACAAACAGAGACCACTGTCTCTAATAAGAATGAATGCATTACAAAAAGCCACGACCGAAGAAATTTCTATTCCACGCTTTGCCACACTGCAAAGCGCAATCAACGCTACAACTTGATTCAATCAACACAAAATGATTCTACCTCCGTAGAACACAACTCCAAAACACTGGCGCAAAATGAATGCAACACTCGCCCCAAAGTCTACTTTCTCTCAAAGCGGCACTTTTCGCTTTATTTGTCCCTCTTTTCGTCTTCGTTGTCCGCTTTCTCTTTTTCGTCTGTTTTCGTCTGTGTCAATGCAATTGAACGAGAGTATGTATAGACAAACACCACGTGACGGTGAACTCACTCGAATAAACCAGATTATTCTCCATCTCTCTAGAGCAGCGGTTCTCAAACTGGGCGCCGCGGCGCTTTGGTGCCCGCGAGACTTTGTCGGGGGCGCCGCGAAAGTATGCGAAAGTTGTTGCACTTACTGCTTTTCTCACAAAAATTACTATGAGAAAGTTGTTAGCTTTACAATTTGACAGTGTGTGGGTAGCAACGTTCCCTCTAAGAGCTTGCTTAGTGTGCGCAGAATGAAGGGCCGTGTGAGCAGTGGTGAATGTTGAAATTTTGGTGGTCCGAGAAAAGGATTTCGTCTTTGATTTCCCAATTTTTGTCCCAAAATCAAGGTGTCCCCTAAAAAAAAAGGTCTTCACTTCAATTTCTTCTTAACCTTTTTTCCTCCGTAAATCAAGGTGTTCTCTAAATTACCTTATAATAAAACTACAAATTACTTTTAACGGGAATAAACTACATCGTTATGATTAAAAGTATTAGTAATGAAGTGTGGCATCTTTCTTAAAAAAGTCAACTAAAGACTTGAAAAATCGTCTTTTAAAATTAGGGTTCATAAACGCATTCATCTTCATTTAACCATGTTTGTTCAATTTCAGAAAAATCAAACTCGACAAAACCGTGGATTACATCGCTGAGGGTTTGTCGCCGGTTTGCTCTCGCGAAGTCTCCGAAAAAATGCGAGGGTCAAGTCTGGGCGAAATCATCGCGAGCGGTAGGCGGCCGTCTCCCAAAATTCACCGGCCTACCTCGAGCTTTGATCAGCACGGATAGTACGTCACATCCTGTCGAAAATATTACGTGTAGCACCGCAAAGTTTTTCCGGCTGATTTTCTAATTCAATATATTTCATGACATCACTTGAGTGAGCTCTGCTTCACTATTTCTTAATATTATCATATTTTGTAAATACAAATTTGAAAAAAATTGTTGTTTATAACTTCGTTTAAAGTTTAAACTTTTTTTAACTATACAAAAAAATTTAAAAAAAAAACAAAAAAAGGAGATGAAAATATAAAATTATTGAAGCTTTGTCATCATTAAATTTATATTTTCATCTCTTCTGCTTCCTTGGTGAACAAATAGCAAAAATCATCGTTGAATCATTGTTTTAGTGAAGTTAAATCATTGCCTTAAGGCGTTTTTACTGTTTACTTCCGAATCATAAAACTGTATGTAAGAATTAGATACTGTCCACTTTTGAGTTCCTTGCTATACGTCATCATTATTATTATTATCGTCGTTGCAAATAAACAGTTTTAAGTTTAATTGTTTTAAAACTTTTGCTAGTTAAGTGAACTTCTCTGTAGCAGCGTATTTGATTTGATAAAAAAAATATGCTTATCGGAAGTACTGTGATAACTCACTCTTGTTGACAGCTACATCGGAGCTCACGCGGGATTGTTAAGTCAAACTTCATCCGCCGCAAAAACGGAATCATCCGGTGAATCCACCACCTCTTCCGTGGAAGCAGGTTTGATCGATTTTACTTCATTAAAAAGTCACACTCCAAGTATTGTTTCCTGCAACGCCCGTTGTTTGACTGTACTCGGCTAGCAAATTCCAATCAGACTGTTTTCTTTCGCCATTTTTTATATTGCCATATGCCGTTTAGTCTAACTTCCATACTGTTGATTTTGAAATGTCTGATGAAATTTCAAGATACAAAGAGAATTGTTAGATTAAAATATGCTAGAAATTTTTAAATAACCCAACGCCAGTGCTTATTTTAGTTTTTTTATTTTTAGAACAAGAGAAACTTCACCGAAGTCTTAGGGAGAAAGGAATTTCGAATGAGGTACAAACAAAACAACTAGTTGTACGAGCTTTCATTGTCTATGCGTCTAATTATGTCTTTTAACCGATTTTAGTCTGTGAAAAATGTAACAAAACAACTGTTCATCGAGTGTATATCTGAAGCCACTTCTGAAATCGCCACCACGGTAAGCTATAGCGGCGTGGTTGAAAATTTTCCGACCAATTGAGCTAAAGTAGTTTTGTTTTTACTGATAAAAAATATACATTATTGTTTCAAATGCGCTATAAACGCAATCAAATGACTTGCATTCATCGGTCAATATTACGAACCAGCGTCCAGCAACGGCAAATAAGTGAATTTTAATTTGCCTTAATGATTGGTCATAGCTCATGTTCCGAATTCTTGCGACTCAAGTTTTTCTCTTGTGAAATATGGACATAACCAACACGGCATTTGGTACCAGTGATGAAGGTCTAGTGACCAATTTTTTGTGTCTCGGTCTCGATCTTGTATTGGTGGTCCCAGTCTCGTGTTTTTTAAATTGGTCTCGAGACCAGACATTCGTTGACATTTTCGTTTCTTCATGTTATTGTGATAAATTTCGCAATTTGCTTAACAACAGTCAATTGTTACCAGCTTTCTTGGAATTTGAAGTGGTAAAAAGCTTAGAGTCAAACTTTTTTAATCTTTAGTTCGTTTTTACGTTTATTTTAATGAAATTTTTATTGTGATCAGGGTCATTTGTCATAAGCTAATCTGATTGCGAAAAAACTTCATCTAAAATTTGTTTTTTTCGACGACGAACAAGTCTGGTAATATTTCTTCTCACACCCTTGCCCGTTAAAACATTCACAGCATATTAATCCGATTTTAGAAAAGCGAAGTAACTTGATTTAGTTTTCTCTGTTGGTAAACAAGCTTGAACAGAAGAACAAAGGAAATTATACAAAAGAACTTTTTTTTGGTGGGCCGCAATTGGTCAGAATTACAGTGATAAAACTTTTTTTTGGTCTTTGATTTTAATGATTATTTCTAATTACCTTTCATGTGAACTTAAATCGAACCCCTCCTCCCCTAAAAAAAAGTCATAACTTCAATCCTACGTTATTTTTTTTTTAATGAAGCGAAAAAGTTTTTGTAATTAAATTTATCTATGCAATAATTTAAACATCATATTTACGGTATGTATATTTATTGATTATGGCTCACGATTATTTATAAAAATGAAGAGCTGGTGGCCCTCTAAGTCATAACGTTTGTCCATCCCTATATATTTTTTCATCTCTATATTTATCTTCCTGCCTCCCAGAAAAACTAAAAAACCAAAGTAAAAAGCTCAACCAGACCGCAATACTTTAGCATCTCCGAAAGCTCGGAGGAATTGTTCCAGCGCCAGAAAGTGTCGCGAGAGTCGCGAGACAAAATAGACGCGGACGAATAGTCAAACTACCCGAGCGCTATTGTAAAGAATAGTCGCAAATCCGTTGTTCACCCCTTCTCACACCTCACTCTCCACCGCATCGTCCTGTTTGTTTTTCTTTAATTTTTCGTTTTTTGTTTAAAGTGTTTAATTTGTACCACTTAGTGACTTGGAACATCTTTTGGTTTGGATACGATCTATAAAATAGAAGCTTTTAAACAATTTCAATTTTTGAGGAAAGTAAATAATAGTAATCAATTAATACGGTATTGAGCGGCTAAAATTTTCTCATAAAATGTATTAATTTTTTATCAAATTTAATTTTTTTATTTCTTTATTAATATAATTGGTTTTTTAATCTTTTTGAATGAGATGTATCTAACTGTTATTAGTGATAATTTGATTAAGAAAGGGAAAACACCATCAAAAGGGTTCTGTGCCTAAAAGTCAACCCATTTCCGCGACATTAATTGCTTGATTATAAGACTTAGAAAAGCTTCGGAGTCATGTAATCAAGAAATTATTCCAACCCGCTTTCGAAGATATCAAGATATTGCTGTCCGGTTGAAACTTTTTTATTTTAGTTTTTTAAAGAGATATGACTGAATTTTAGAACTACTTGCTCAGAAAAACTGCCGTAAATTGTTTTTCCCAAGAACACAGCAGAATGGCACGAGTAGGTTTTAAACCGCGGCCGTTTCGATCGCAATTACCACGCTGTAAACACTAGACCACGCTGCCCAAAACCCATTTAACCATGTTAAAAACAAGTTATGAATTCATAGGTGTATGCGCGGAAGAGAGAGGGTTGGGGTTTAAAAAACCTCTACAAAGAATCGTGGTCAAATTAAGTTTTATAGTAGCGCTGAGACAGCTTAAAAATTCTTAAAATATAGTGAAGATTTTTTTCAATTAAAAGACAATTAGGGCTTAAAAAAAAAAGTAAAGAGGAAAAAAGGACTTAACGTTTATTTCACATTTGCCGGCAGCCTGGTGAGTCAATTGAGTGGTTAAGAGCACCATGTTATGATTTGTGATCTACATGTGTCGGTTCAAAATCACTCGCGCCATTCTTATGTGTCCTTGAAAAACGCTTTACGGCACTTTCCCTTGCTTCGTAGTTTTAACAAGTAGTCCTGAATTTTGATGATACTTCTAAATGATACTTCTAAACTAAAAACCAAAATAAAAAATTTTAAGCAGACAGCAATATCTTGGGACGTCTTCGGAAGCAGGTCAATGTAATAGCTTAAAAGTTGCCCTATATATATAGCGGCTCCAACATTTTTCTGTGTGTCAGAGAATCAGGAGGATAAAAGTAAAGATAAAGTAATAACATTAAAAATAAATAAATTTATATGTTATTTAAATTAATCTTTAAAAGTGGCTCTTTGTTGCACCAGGCCACTCTTGTAAAAGACATCACAGATTATAGTGATCGTGTTTTTTGCTTTCAACTGCCCTCCCCCTCGTAACCAATTTGTACATATGCCATTGTATGATTTTATTGCTTAAAACAAAATACGTAATTGCTTTAAAGTTGAACGAAAAAGTATTAATATGACGAAGTAAAAAAGGACAACGTCTAAAACTACTCTGAATAACCTAACCAAAGATACACAAAAAATAAACAGGGATGAAACCGAAAAAAAACTAGCGAGTCGTCAAACAGTTTTTACTCGTTTGCATGATTCGTCATTGTTTCTAGTCTTTTTTGAGGTGATTAATTAAAGGAATTCTTTTCTGTGCAAGCTAAAAATAGCCAACAACTGCAACACTCCAATACAGATAGCCAAGCTAATCAACTATTTAGATCAGGGCTTTTCAAACTTTTATGTTTTGCGACCCCATTAAAAAATAAATTTTTGTGCAACCCAAATATGTGTAGGAAAAATTTACGTTAATTTTTCCTATGGAAAACCAGGCATGTGCATGAAAAATCATGTAATAACAACGAGAAATGGAAATAGTAACCTAAAGCGAATTGGCAAAACAGACTTTATTTAATAAACATTATCAAAGATATTTAATGGGATGGAAAAATTACTCTATATTCTTTCACAGCTACCTTATGAAAATAAATAAATATTTAATTTTTTCGCATTCATCTATAAACAGAAGTGTCAAACTTTTAACAACTTTTATTCATCGCGGGGCAAATATTCGCCTGTAAATTTACCTCGGGCTATAATCGCTGCAGTAATTAAAATGATGTTCTCATGCTGGATTTCTATCTCCAAGATCAGATGTTCCTTACAAAAAAAAAAAAAAAATGGTCTTCACACTGGTTCAGGCTTTATGTTGTCGATTAAATGCCTACTAACCACAGATTGGTCATCGCTGCACTAGTGTTTTTTAAAAGGTTTTGCGGCACACTTGAGAATCTCTAGCGCAACACAGGTTGAGAAAGCTTAGAGGCACTGCGATAATTTAAAATATTTGAGCATCTGATTAAAAACTCCTTGGCGGGCCGCACCAAAAGGCTTTGGGGGACGTGGGTTGTACACCTCTGATCTATAAAAATTAATCTTGGCTTTATTTTAGTAAGTAATTTTTTTGCTTTTGTTTCTTGCTGTTCTTTTGATTGTGCCACACGACTCACCTTCTGATCACGCCACCTTACTACTTTATGACGAAACAATGTTACAATGACATTTTACCTTTTATAGTTTTTCATTGTTAATAAATATCATTGTAAAAAAGCCAATTTCAAACGCACAAAAAGCTAATTTGTTTTGCGGCCCTATTCGGAGTCGCGACCCACAGTTTGAAAAGCCCTGATTTAGATGAAGTTACAACCATTCGCGTAATGAGTGTGCCTTCAGCATTTTTGAGTTTTGAAAAAACATTTTTTATTGAGTAGATCTATTCGGCTTTTTCAACGTCTTAACCAGTATGCATTAGGTCAGGGTGGTCCAACTTCTGCACTCTTGTGGGCCACTTTTCAAAATTATTCGAGTTTGCGGGCCTCAGTCGGCTAAAAATTCCTATTTTCGTTTTAAAATCAGGGTGTTCTCTAAAAAAAAAAAAAAAGGTCTTCACTTGGAATCGGTCTCCAAAATTCCTATTTTGGCGCAAAATCATAGCGTTCTCCAAAAAAAAAATTACGGCTGCTGCTTCTGATCGACAAGACTTGTGCAAAATTGATATGCGGCATGCGGCCCGCGAGCCCGTAGTTGGACCACGCTGTTATAGAAGATTGCCGCTACTTATGATCGACAAGACTTGAATTGTGCAAAATTGTTCCGCGGGCCTGTAGTTGGACCACGCTGCATTAGGTGTTTCGGATTTTTTCTACTAGAGTTAAAGAGTTTTTTTTAAAGCGAATTGTTTAATGACGCAACCACACAGACCAAAGCTCTTTCCAAAATGCTAGAGAAGCTTGTTTAAAATGTTATCTAAAATTTTTTTTAAATCTGTTTTTGAAATTATTAAAAATGAACTATATTTTTGTAAAATTTTTTGGTCTTGGAAAAATTATCGGGTCTCGGTCTATGGACCCCAGGCTGAGAACCCCTACTTTCAAATTATCGCTATAGCGTTTCTGTAATTGTTGAAGCTTGCAGCTTTCTTTTGTAAATTTCAATGCTCTTTATTTGACTGCAGGCTGATATAAGATATCGTTTCCGGCGCGTCATTGATACTATGTACATTTCCTTCAACCATTATTTAACCTCGTCAAAAACTTATAACTAGCTTTTGAACCTTATTGGACTTGTATTGTTTCATAACATATTTCCCAGTAAACTTACTTCTAGGAAATACAAGAAGCCGAAAAGGATTCTTTGTGCGATCACTTGTCCACAGAAATTCTGGATGAAGCAACTGATAAACTTCTTCGTGGAGTTGTTTCTAATGTCATACTTTCAGAGAAAATGGAAATTGAAAAGTAAAAACTTTTTTGATCTATTAATTACAGTTTCTAACTGCTTCTAAACCTTTTCTGAATCATCACCCCTCTTACAACTGTCATACAGCGTACAACTCTTTTTTCTGCCTTTTTTTGATGTACATGTTTTGTATTCTTTCAATCTTCAGATTGAAAAACGATAATCGATTAGATTCACCAATCGCTTCAATGTGGTCCCCTATCTTTTTCTGCAGAAAATGGCGCGAAATCCTTTTCCATTCTGCCAAAGCCCATTTTTCCAGGTTTTTGACATTTTCAAGGTTTTAATTTCTCCAACTACCCACTGTTTAAGATTAAGTAGGAAGCTCTGCATCACCAATGACCATTCTTTTTTTAACTTTTCGCTTCCACTCTACCTCGTGTACGTTTGCTGTTTACTTGCCCAGTGTCTTTTGGCATTTTCTTTTTTCCCGCTTATCGGTCTCTTTATCCTCCTCCTCATCACCATTAGCCCAGATGGTAGGTGCTTTCACGCAGCCTGGGCCGTGAGTAAGTCTGCTCATTGATTTTAAAAATGACAGACCGAAACCGAACCTACCAAAACGGAAGGGTATCCACCCATTCCGATGTTCAGTGTGGGTCTGTTAATCGGCAAACGTCCTTTTCAGGACGGGGCAATGTCAGGATAAAACTGCCCTTTTCAGGGCACATTGCCAACAAGTTCCGAAGACCCACTATTCTTCAGCTGAACATCGAAGGCCTCACTGCAAGCAAGATGAATGTTCTTCATCACCTCGCTATGCAGTCTGAGGCACTCGTCATCCTACTGCAGGAGACCCACTGCACTGATGCAGAGAAGTTGGTGCTACCACACTGCCAACTAGCTGGATCTTCTTTAAGCAGGAAGCATGGCCTTGCCACGTTTGTTCACGAGCGACTGAGATACACGCTTTTGGACCAATCTCCACCGACATCGGAGATCGAGTGGCTGTGTGTGGACGTTGATGGCTATAAAATAGTCAACGTCTACAAACCACCGCCAACGCGATTGCGAACCCTGGATCTCCCAGTGTTTCCTCACCCCTGTCTGTACGCTGGCCATTTTAACTGTCGTCATGCTGACTGGGGTTATGATGACAACAGTCCGGATGGTGAGTGCTTGGCTGGATGGGCAAGTATTAATTGTCTTGCCCTCCTATATAATGCCAAGGACGCTGCCAGTTTTTATTCCGGCCGCTGGAACACTGGCACCAATCCAGACCTAGCTTTCGCTAGCGTAGGTCCAAACAGTCGCCTACCGGATAGACGTGTCCTTGAGAAGTTTCCCAGGTCACAACATCGACCCTCGCTTATTACACCACCAAGGTTTGCTATGGCAGTGCCAAGCATGCCTGTTAAGCGATGGAACTTCCGCAAGGCCAATTGGAGTCACTACATTGCTTTGACGAATAAATTCGCAAAGACTTTGTTGCCGCCTGATTCACTTGATGTGGATGCGGCTTACCAGGACTTCTGTAACATCATTAAGAAAGCAGCCAAGAAGACTATCCCACGCGGGTATCGAAATAACTATATTCCGTGTTGGGATGCAGAGTGTGAATCCCTCTATAAAACCTTTCTGCAGTCTCCTCAGGGAGACGACTCAAGTTTGGCTGCTACAACTCTGCTTGCCAAGCTTGACAGAAAACGGAGGGATCGATGGTCCGAAGCAGTTCGGAGCATTGACTTCTCACACTCTAGTCGAAAAGCGTGGAGTATTTTGAACAACCTTACTGGTAGGTCACGACACTCTCCTCGTCATTGTCCCGTTTCAGCCGATGCTATTGCATCTCAGCTGGTTAGAAATGGGAAATACGAGGCTGTTGATCGCAAGTCATCTCGACTTGTCTTTCAAGAAGTGTCTGACATTTGGAGGGTCACAACACCAGATGCAGTAAATATCTCTGACAATTTTTCACAGAGAGAATTTGCTGCTGCCCTTCAACATTTTAAACCAGGTAAAGCTCCGGGTCCTGATTCCATCTGCCCCGAGCTTATACTCCATGCTGGAGCTGCTTTGAAGTCCTGGTTACGTGACTTCCTTTCTTCCTGTTTGCGCCGACTCAAAATTCCCAAGATCTGGAGAAGAGCGCTTGTGGTCGCGATCCCAAAACCAGCAAAGCCCGTGGGGGACCCAAAGAGTTATCGATCGATATCTCTGCTCTGTGTCCCCTACAAGATCCTCGAGAGGCTTATCTACGCCCGCGTTGAACCATTAATCGATCCACTGCTCCCTAAAGAGCAGGCTGGGTTCCGACGCGGGAAGTCAACCGTAGATCAAGTTGTTCTGCTAACCCAGAACATCGAGGATTCTTTCGAGGCTAAAAAGAAGGCTGGTGCCGTATTTATCGATCTGACAGCTGCTTATGACACTGTCTGGCACCGTGGCCTTACCTGCAAGCTGCTGAGACTACTTTTGGATAAGCACATGGTCAAAATGATCATGGAGCTTGTCCGAAATCGAAGTTTCACCCTTACCACCGGTGACAGCAAGCAAAGCAGGCTACGCCGTCTTAAAAACGGCGTTCCTCAGGGATCGGTCTTGGCTCCCCTCCTATTTAACATCTATACGTACGATCTTCCTTCCATGATTTCCAGAAAGTTTGCTTATGCTGATGATTTAGCATTGTTGCACTCTTCTGGAAACTGGAAGGACTTGGAGGGGACATTAAGCCAAGACATGTCCACACTGTCAGCGTATCTCCAGACTTGGAGGTTGAAGCTCAGTCACACTAAGACGGTGACGACAGCCTTTCACTTAAACAACCGAGAGGCCAAACGTGAGCTAAAGGTCTACAACAATAGTAGACTTTTACCGTTCTGTCCAACCCCTACATACCTTGGGGTAAAACTGGACAGATCGCTCACGTTTCGTCACCATTTAGTGGCATTGCGCAAAAAACTATCATCGCGCGTCACACTGTTGAGGCGACTCGTGGGCTCGGGATGGGGTGCTGGTGCTAAAACACTACGCATAGCCACCTTGTCTCTAGTCTACTCAACAGCTGAGTACTGTGCGCCAGTCTGGTGTCGCAGTGCTCACACTCGCCTCATTGACAGTGTCTTGAATGACGCCTTGCGCATAGTTACTGGATGCCTGCGTCCCACTCCAACGGACCACCTACCTGTACTTTCAGGCATCCAGCCAGCTGAGCTTCGCCGACTGGGAGCGACACTCTCCTTGGCTTACCGTGGATCTCTGGACCCCGATCATATTTTGCATGGTCTTTTAAGTGGTTCCTCAGATACTGGCCAAGTGAGACTAAGATCCAGACGCCCGTTTGTGCCAGGTGCGCGGAATCTCTTGGACAATCTTGCCAGACTTGGCATCCGCGCCTCTGAATGGACAAATCATAAATGGAACGCGGAGTACTGTGAAAGTGCTTCCAGGCTCCGTGCTTTTGTGCCCGGGACCAGTGTCAGGCCTGTTGGGATGGGCTTACCCCGAGCAGCTTGGGTTAAGCTCAACCGCCTGCGGACTGGTGTTGAGCGATTCCATTCGTCCATGCACAAATGGGGTCTCGCTCCTTCACCGAATTGCGAGTGTGGCACCTCTGAGCAAACCGCAGACCATGTACTAACAATGTGCCCCATACATCGGGCACCACATGGAGCACGCGGTCTGACGGTTTTGGATGACGAAACTCGATGCTGGCTTAATAACATCACTGCCAGCATCTGATCCAGGCAGTGCAGCAGTCTGGGGTAGTAAAAGGATAAACCCTCGGCCCCAGTTCTGTTTGTGTCTGGCCTGGAGTGGATGCCCTTCAAACGATGACGACGACGACGATCACCATTAGCAGTATCCATCCAGACTTCGGCTAATCTCATTCTGTGCCATCTGTCAGAAGCACGTCATCTGAAGAGGCGAATTTAATCGCGTGAGTGCAGGCAGCCTGCGCCCCTCTTCTGCCTCAACTATTTATAAAAAGAAAACAGACTAATCCTTATGCCTCGCATGCTCCCCATTCTCACTCTTTCTGGTTACGCACAACTCGCCCAACCTTCTATCCCCCAAAAAAAACTCTTCAAAACTAGATGACCAGGCTTGGTAACTTACCTTGGCGAGTTTGTTGGCACATTCATCGCCACGAATGTTAAGAGTGTCGAGGCATTCGAATAAAAGATAGATTTTTTAATTGAATCTCAGTATATAAAGTTAAATTGTATTCAATTGTTGTTCAATGAAAATTGAAGCAGCGTAAATAACCGTGTTTTTTCGCATCTTTTATGACGCGATTGCCGATGGCAACTATACAGCAATTCAGTATTTATTTGCTCACATTTTATTTTGTGATCTTTTTATGTTTATTGTTTGCATTTATCAATCAAATTTTCGTACTTTTACAGAAAACAAAGAGAAGCTGAAGAGGCCGAAAAAAGAATTCGAGAGGCAATAATGAAAAGGCAGGAAGAAGAAAAAAAAAGGCTTAAAGAGGAAAAAGAAAGAAAAGAGAAAGCTGATGCAGTAAGAAGAATTTCGGAAGAGGCTTCTATCAAACTTGAAAATGAAAAAGTCACCGAGTTGATTTCTGAAATCGCTCGTGAAATATGGAGGTAAAAAAAAAAAATTTTACTTGCATTAGTCATAGTTTTATTAATTTTTACAATTGATTCCACTTCGCTTTTAATTAATGCAAATAACTTTGTTCAAATTCGACGAAGTGTTTTTTATTACTACGCAAATTCAGCTTTTCGTTGTTTTACCTTGCCGTTGCAAACTTTTTTTTTGCATTCCATTGTTTCTTTTCTGATGTTTGCTTCTTCGCTTCCCAGAGAGGAACGCCTTAACCATTTCTCGTTCGTTATATCGAACCAACTCCTTGACTCTTTCACCGTCTCCTTCACGCACGACATCGCACGCGACGTGAGGAAGATGGAAAGAAAAGCAAAACAAGGTCGATTGCTGGAGCGCTTCAAAATCGCTTCAACCAGGATTCGATTGAATAAGTAAGTGAACGTCGTAATTTTATAAATTATTTGTGGTGAAATAAAATAAAATCAAATAAGTAACACTATTTCACCCGTACGACGTACCCTTTAAACGCTTATTGGTGTTACTTTGACCAAATCATGTCAATATTTATTGATTGCTATGCTGTTCTTGTTGTGAGCAGATGAACCAACATGAATTATACTAAATGAGTAGCATGCCTCGCGCTTTCCATCAACTTTCCCGTGAAGTCGACGCAATCGAATTTCCATACTTCTGGTCACACGAATGCTGATTGTAACGGGACAGTGGAAATAGTAAATCCCAAAAACGATTGAAAAGTCATGAAAAATCGTGATTGACAGTTTCTTTGAAAAGGATAAATAGATAACGCGACAACGTGCAGCAAAACGTTAAACATCTTACTGCGCAAGCCTGATTTTATACCATTTACTCTGCTTTTAAATTGATAGTAAAATTAAAAGCATTTTGGATTGAACCATAATATCACCTTATCTCGCATTTTTCGCGATGACGTTTTGTAAACCCGGATGTTCGCGTAGTTAATAAGTTAGATTGCAAGTGGTTCGCTGTCCACGAGCTAATTCTCGTTTCTCTCTTTCGCTTCAATCTACGTAAATAGTTGTAAGCGCTAGAAATGATCTGTAGAAAAAAAAGTCTCGCGTACTATAAGCAACATAGATAGTGGAAACGAGACTTATATTTTTCAACAGCTTAATGCTTTAACCGGCACTGTTTGCTTCCGTTAAACACTTAGGTCAGTATTATTGTAAGTCTATTCGAACGATTGCTTATTTCCAAAACTCGTTTTCTCATATTTAGGTGGTGTGCAGGACTCGAAAAGATTCGATTTTACCGCCGCTCATGTCAGCTGTTTCCTTGTACATCATTGTCACGCAATATTCACCAGCAAATCAGAGTGCTGCTTCCTGTGTCGCGAGAAAACGCCGACGATTACAAGACCAGAAGACCGCGGTTGTCGATGGAGCCGCTTACTAAGTCAGTTCAACCTTCACTTTATATTTCTTTCTGAAACTTGTGCTTGGTAGATGGAAAGATGAAATGATTTCGTCGTGCCGGCAAGTTTAGTCAGTTACGAGTCGGTTCGAGAATCGTTGTTTGAAAATTCATCGCTTTATTCGTGTGTGCTGCTTACTCACTTGTCTGCACTCGCTTTCAGACTCTTTGATGACCACGCCCGCCTGTTCGAAACCGTTGAAGAGAAAATGCCCCATGTTGTCTCTATTCATTACGACGCGTTGCCATTTAACCGAATCGTTTTCGATAATTTTGCTCAAACCCACTGTGATGTAACGAGCGTGTATTCCGTTTCTCCAACGACTTTTTGGAAAGTGGTTCTCGCCTCGCCAAGTATAAACGACCCTGGGTAAGTCGTAGTTTCCGTGTCGTTCGTCATTTTGCGGTGGGACGCTTGACAATTTTCTGCTTTTAATGAAGAACTTGGCAAACTTGGATACAGCATAAATTTGGTTTGCGTAAAGCACACTCGTCGTCATGCCAAAATGAAATTGTGACGTCGGAGTCGTTTAGTAGTCCGGAAGATCCTCCGTCTTTTCGAAAGACTTGCGTATGTTGCAAGGTACGGTTTGCTCCCACTCAAAAAGATTTTATATTGAATAAATTATCGGCTTTGTTTGCCTTCGTAGCGGAGATTGAAGAAATGTCTTTATTCTTCGGTGAAGTTGTCAATGTCAATCTGACCTTTCAATACAGTTTCCAAGTTTTTATGGTTAATAGTTATTGACTTATATTGATCCAGATGTTGACAAGCGAAGAGCGATTCGAAGACGACCTTTTCGGCACTTCATCTCTTGTCATCATGCTCACGAAAAAAGAAGAAAGTGACGTTATCGGGTTAAAGGTTCGACAATACACAAAAAAGACTTTTATCAGTAGCGCTTTCGGTAAAGGATTAATATTAAAATAGAATCTGGTAAATTATCTACCCCCAGAAATACACTAGCAAATTATCTGCCCTCAGGGAATGCACTAGTAAATTATCCACCCCTGGGGATAGATAATTTACCTGATCCTAAAAATGTTTTCATTTTAATGTTAATCAATCTGTCTAGAGGTTGATTCAGTACTAAATTCTGATCTTTCATAAATTAATCATTCAGTGTAAGAGTCATCATGCTTTTTTATATCGCTTACAGCAGGGGTCGGCAACCTTTTGCTAGTCATGGCCAAATGTCGAATGTGCAACTTTTTGGCGGGCCGGAATTTTCATTAACACTATAATTCAGACTCGCTTCAGTATATTACGCTACATTGCTACAATCTCAATCATACCAATCACAAAAATAGCAAAATATGTGTATTCACACTTCAACAACACAACATTAATGCGACACTTGATGCTGCTTGCTTTGTGAAAGTTTTTCAACATCCGGTGACAAGTCCGATGAAGCAAGAAGCCGAACATTTTCTAAATTGGCGTCGGAAATGCGTGATCTCAGCTTGCTCTTCGTAAATTTCATTGTTGAAAACAATTGTTCACATGTGAACGTGCTACCAAACATTGATGCCATTTTTTTTGCATTATTGGTCAAGCTGGGATAAAGGCCACTTTCAAAAAGGTACTTTTTGTAAAAATCAAGCAGCGATATGCCCTGATTCCCCTCTGTATGAAATTTCGCCTCTAATTTGTCACTGCATTGCAATTCAATAAGGTCCATTTGAAATTTTTCGGGAATTGTATTGACGTCTACATCAAACGGAGTACTGAACAGTCTGAATAGATTTTGTAGAGAACGAATGTCGGAAAAGCGTGAGGAAAATTCAGTTCTTAAATTTCGTATCACAGTGACAAATGCAGTATTGCTGGTAGGTTTGCTCTCCTCCAGTGTAGGAAAGTGAACATAATTTTCTTTGTCCAGTTTTGTTTCAACTGCGAGTATATACTTCCATATCTCATGTATCAGTTGGTTTTTTCCCTGAAGTTGCAAATTTAATTTATTCAGATGTAACGTTAAATCGACTAAGAATGCAAGATTAGATACCCATTCTGGATTGCGAAATTCTGTGGCGTTAATGTTTTTATTTTCAAGGAAAGTTGCTATTTCATTTCTCAGCTCATACACTCGTGCAAGCATAGCACCTCGACTTAGCCAGCGAACATCGCAGAAATACAGGATATCACCATATTGATTCTCTGCTTCTAGTAATAGCTCGCGAAACTGTCGGTGATTCAGTTTGTGAGACAAAATCATATTTACAGCTTTCACACCACTGTGTCCATCACACTCTTCAAGTTTGTTGTCTTGGCGCACAATGCCTCCTGGTGAATTAAACAGTGTATCTTTGTGATTTTGTTATTGAGTCCGATATCTTCCAAGTGTTTTTGAAGCAAAGCAACGGCACCTTTATTTTTACCAATCATTGCAGGAGCTCTGTCGGTTGTTATCGACACCAATTTTGACAGGTCGAGGCTCATTCTGTTTGTGCACTGCAACAGTGCCTTCAGAATATCTGCTCCTGTTGTAGTGCCTTTCATAGGAACTAACTCAACGAAATCTTCAAAAATATCAAAATTTGAGCCGACGCCACGAACGAATGCCGCAAGCTGAGCTGTGTCCGTTGTATCAGTGCTCTCGTCAATAGCTATTGAAAAGTATTGCAAATTTTTTAAACAATCTTGTTGGCGAGTTTTTACATTCTCAGACAAATCTTCAATTCGTCGGGTGATAGTTCTTGCAGAAAGACTAACATTGGAGAATAATTTTTTTTTCTCAGGACAAATGACTTCGACAACGGCCATCAAACAGTCTTTCACAAAATCACCATCAGTGAAAGGTTTCATGTTTTTCGCAATTAATTTGGCGACCTCATAGCTTGTCTGAGTGTTTTTTTCTGATTCAGTGTTTTGCTTTTAAAATATACTACACTGCTTCTCTAAGCAGAGTTTAAGACGGTTAATTTTGTCTTTTTTTGTTTGACCTCTGTACTCCGAAAACTGCGAATGCTTTGTCTCATAATGACGCTTAATATTAAATTCCTTGTTCACAGCAATAGACTGATTGCAAATTAAGCACGTGGGTTTACCAAAGTGTAATATGAAAAAGTACTTCTCCGTCCATTCATCATTAAAACTTCGACACTCATCATCAACCTTTCGACGTTTCGCTAACATCCTAAAGTCCTGACCTAAATTATAAAAAAGTCTAAGTTAAAGCTAACATAGTTTAGCCAACACGTTTCCTAACTGCACTTTTTACACCCATAAAACTGAAACTGCAAATATTTCCAGCTACGCACAACCACAGTGCTGTGGCAATATGATGCGCTTGGTTCATGAGGCACTCGGACTGAAAAAAATTTATCTCAAAGCATTTAATCCGCGTGTCTGCACATGCACAAATATAGGGCAGTATAGGCAACAATCTAGTTCTTATCGTCAAATCGTGTGAACCAGACAATCTCATGCTAGTTTACCGTCTTTGCACTAGTTTTATGGTGTAAAAGTACCACAATTTTTTTCAAACAGTAGTAACACTGCAGTTTGAAACTCAATAAGGCCTGGCAGGTCGTATTCTTGTAATAACTAGTTGGTATGTTTCGGGCCGGACGATTTCGCATGGCGGGCCGTAGGTTGCCGACCCTTGGCTTACAGAAATGATGACTTTGGCACAGATTTGAAACTGCATAACTTTTCGGTCGGGTAAAAATCAACGCAAGATAAAAAAAAAAGTTAAAAATCGAAGGTTTGCAAATTTTGTTTGGAAATTTCAACACGCCCTGATACAAGTATAGCAATCATTCATTTTTTCGCGATATACAGTAGGGAACAGCGCTCTGATTTGCTGTGAAATATCACGTGACAACATCATGCTAAAAACCAATCGAGTTCGCAGGCCCGTGTTAAGTGACCACTGATGTAGTGGACATTGGAAAAAGACCCCATGGTAAAACCAATGTTCTACAGGCTTACTTGAAAAAGTTGTTTTCGTCACTTCGTCCGGTCCCTTCTCTCTCTGTTCTTATATTACTTTGTGACGTAGAATTTGATGAAGACGAGTTGCTCAAAGGTTAGTTTTCACCACGCGGCTGTGTTTGCTGATTAGTTTATTGTGTAATTTTCAACGCAATTCTTGACTGTGCTTCAAAGAACGCTCGAATCCGACTGTTTGGTGAACAAGTTTGTTAGTTCGATCCACAGAAGGGTTGAGCCCTTGTTTCATAATAAAAACGAACGTATTGAGTCATTACATCATCTCACTTTTAAACTTTGTGACACATCGCTGTATTTGTTGGTTTGGTAATCGTTGAGGTTTTACAGGACATTTAGGGAGAACAATAAAATTGAATTGAAAAATTGCTGTAGGTTTGACCGCATTGTGATAGTTTCTTATTTTAGTGCCTAACATTTCAACCTATGCACTTTTTTTTAATAAATTTTTTGCTTGTTTTTTCCTACTGTGTGAATGAGATTTGTAACTGCCAGATTTGGAAATTTTGATGCACCCTGTTATTTCTTCCGTTCGCTTCATGGAACTGCATGAAGATGATTTTGCACGCAATGGAAGCGCTGTAAGTGTTTTCTTTAATTCCTAGAATTTTACCTTTTCAATTGATTTAAGTTCTTCTCGAGTGCGTTTCAGTTTTTTTCAGCACGAGTCTATTATCTAACAAAAGTGAACCATATTACGTAACATTTTACACTATGGTGCATGGTTGATAATTGGTCGGGCTTGACAAGTGCCATTTTCTATTTCTCAAACCTGGTGTTGGTAACTATGTTGCTCAAGCCTAGCATCGGTAAACAGCTCGAAAACCCTTCTATGATCGATTTTGTAGTTTAGATGATAAAATTATTCTCGCGATTTTAACTACTTTATTGTTTTCATTATTATTTTCAGGAAAAAAATGAATTCTAATTTTTGAAATATTTTTGTTATAATTTCATAATGTAATCCACTTTAAGACAACGAAAAGAAATACATAAATAAAATTGGTATATAATTTTCGATTTATTTCATAAATGAAATCTTTGGGACGTATTGCGCCTCAAAATGAGCTAATTTTTGCTTTGTTAACAATTTTTACACTTGAAAAATTTCACGTTCCCATAAAAAGATATCGGTTTTAAATGAACCTCTATTACTAATTTGTTAACATTGAGAGGTTATTGAAGTTTTAAAGCAGCATAATACCGGGGCTGTTTGATTTCTTTTTTGTTACGTCACTCATTGCAGTTATCATCGAGCGTCACTTCGCTTGTTGCCGCCACGAGTCTATTTCCCAAACTTAAGATTACCACGCTGCGCACGTTTGTTGAAAAACACCTTTTAAATTCTTATATTGGTCCTATGTACAAATACATGGATTGTCTGGAGTATCCGGAAACGGAAGTATTGGTGAGTTATGTTTTTCGATTGGACGATTCTAACCGACTTTTAAGGCGGCTTTTGCACCAACAGGTTTCCTGACCGAGGTATATTTTTTTTCAAATTCTTTTATATAATTATATTTAAACTTTACACAAAAATATCTAACCGTCATGTAGTACCATCATAAGGCTGATTGATAATTCTGACTTTTCAGCGATTAGAAAGTCAGCCTTGAACCTGTTTTAATTTAATGCTCTGCTCAGCTACATCTACACTCTACTTTTTAGTTTTGATTTAATACACAATATTTTCTGAAAAAGGTTAAAAACTAAACAGGAATATGTGTTGATATCTGAATCTTTCTTTCTATGGTGTATTCTCTCGCGTATGCAGACCGTCTGTGAGAGTTTAAGACTTGAACCTATGCTCAAGTAATAAAATTATGTTATGGCAAGTGTATTATATCTTGCGATTAATCAGACTTTCTTTTGCTTTCCATATCGTTTTCAGGATAATAACTTTACAATTAAACGTTTCATTCATGTTTATGCAAACATGATTATTGATGTAGCTCATCAAAACATGGCGTTGACATGGCCGGTAATTCCTCTTGTATCAGATTTATCTCGCTTTTATCGATGATCCGTTGACGCAGGATCCTCATTCGATTCGCGAGGTTTATAACAAAGTGTTGGACGATATTTGCGCTTGTTTGACTGAAGAATCTTTGCTAAACATTTCCTGGCCTGCCAATGAATTCCGCGTATCGCCTCCCAACGCTGATGACGGTTTGTTTTATGTTTTTTGAAGCTTACATTGTGAAACGTTGTTAGCTTAAAACAAACGTTATATTAAAGCCTGTGAGATTTTTGTGAGAGCGTTTTTTTTGAAATATTTTATGGCTTGAATTTTTAGTTTAGCATGGTATTTCATTTCTTTTTAGAACTTTCGTTTCCGTGCAAGGGCTGGAACACTCAGCCAATGTTCGATTCTCTTAAAACAATATTCCATCGACTCAAACTCCCCGCTTTGCCCCAAGTTCATTCCTGTGGTGAGAAAATCCATGAAAAGTTGTAGAGTTTGTTTATTAATGTTTTCCACATGATTCTTTGTTTTTATTAGCTTTTTGGTGCTTTATGAGTTACGAAGGTGACAGTTGAATAACATCTATCCTAATTAACCAAGGCTTATTGTATATGTTATTAATAGAGTACATAGAAGAGATCGAACAACTATTCGCCCAGTACTGTGAACAAGTTTGTCCGACCAAGCGCCATCTAACGCTTTCAATTATGAAAAGCATCGAGTCGTTTGCTGTCAGCAACAAGATTGAAGATGTGCCGACTTTTATATATTGTTTTCCATGGCAACGCTTAATTGATGCGATTGCCAGTTCAATATTCGAAGATGTTTTATTCGATCAAAAAGGTATCAAAGAAGTTTCTAAAACACCACTTTTTCTATCATTTGCTGTTACTATTAAACAACTTTGAACGATAGTATTTCATCTGATTTTTAAAGAATTCTGTTGTGACTTTCTTGAAAAACACATTATGCTTATTTACTGGCGCATCCAGAAATTTTTCATGAAAGTCATTCCCTAATTCTCTTTTGATTGGTCTGTGTACATTCCCGCCGTGGATACGCCTATGTGTTTATTTAAAAATTCAATTGGCGGTACAAAACTTTAAGATATCTTTAAAAAACGGTGTTCATTTCTCGAAGACTTTTCATCTGACACTTTTTTTTTTTTATTATTTTATCTGACACTTGTCGAGAGGAATCGTCAGAAAGAATTAAGAACGTTCGGATTGTGCTTATATAGAAAAATGAGAGCGTGTCTGATTGATCTTAAAGGAATAAACACGTTTTGTGCTTAAAGCTATGTGTTTATTGCTTATGCTGTTGCTGAAGATAGCAAAATTTTCTTGATCTACTGCAATCACTTTGCTACTGTCTGTACTTTTAAAACTTGTAAATCTTCCGTTTCTTCATTTCATTGTTAATCTAAATTAGGTTCCTTTGTCGTTATGTTGCTTGTAAATTGCATTAATTTCATAAGCCTAACAGCACTATGCAATGCTTCTTCAAAATTAGGTTCCTTTGTCGTTATGTTGCTTTGTCGTTATTGTCGTTATCTAAATTAGGTTCCTTTGTCGTTTTGTTGCTTGTAAATTGCATTAATTTCATAAGCCTAACAGCACTATGCTATGCTTCTTCAAATCAACAATTTTACCTCATTTTTTTTCCCAATGTTACAAATACACTAATAGTGTCTTTGTCTCATGTAAGAGTTCAAAGTTGTAATTTTATGCTAAACACACAAGGCTAAAAAAATAATCAAATTACGCGTAAGTGCGTCACAGTATTGTGCCGACAGTACGAGTTGAGTGCTTTTGATTAAAATCATTAGTACTGTATTTTATTTCACCTTCAGTTTGATTTGCGTGTAATTTTGAAGTTATTCTATACCTTGCTAATGTTAAGAGTCTTTAACTCTTAAAATAGTATAATGGTTTTTTTCCTCAGGTGGTTCACTTGTTGCTTTCTATGAAACTTCAGTTAATAAAACCCAGCTACCCGATTGGTTTGTGGCGCAATTGAAAAAGCTACAGTTTAATGTGTTAGAGGAGAAAAAGTAAGTTTTTTGGGTTTTGCTTAACTTCTGATTAGGGCTGGTAACGATTAATTTATATTTATTTTCGATTAAATCGAAATTTCTGCAGTGCATATATTAATAACTAATATTAACTGACAAAAGGAAGCTGACTTTGCAAGCTGAAGTTTTGAATATTGTAGCGAGTGTTTTTTTTTAAGGTCGTAAGTTCGCGACCTGTTAGATCCATGGTATGCAAACAATTTGTCACTAAGTATGCAATAAACTTGGTTAGCATTTTTGATATTATGGTCAGCCAATAATTTAAATCCAAAATGTTCTTGTAATTTACCTGATATAGGTTTATATTTAATAAATCACTTCTTCTGTTGCCATTTTACTGTTATCACTATTATTTTTCTGTATGTTGATACATTTATCCAGATGGGTTAAAAATAAAATTTAAATTCAATTAATAGTTAACAAAAATTTAATCTGTAAGATAAATTAACGACTAATCGATTGATAAGTAAAAAAATAAGATAATTTAGGAAGAGAGGTGATTTTTAAAATCCACTTAAAAATTATAGCAAGCAAAATTAAACATTTCATTTAGTTTGTAAAATTTTTTATTAAAAAGCTGAACGTTTTCGACTATCATCAGTCCTTATCAAAGCATCTAAAATTGTTTAAAATCATCTAAAAATTTTTTAACCATAAACGACAATTACAATCAATTAAAATATATAAAAAACAACAATTTTCTCAAGTTTATGCTGTCACTGTTATTAACTAATTCAGTTTATAGGCAAAGACAATTACACAAAACAACGTCAGAATTCACAGAAAAAAAGAAAAAAAAGAGAAAAAAATAATAATAATGCAAATCACATGACTAAATTAGAAGAGTTGTAGTAAAACATGGAACTTAAAATACACAACAATAACTTACAATCGTGGATTTGGAGAAAACCGACTCATACTGGTGTTTTTCTGAATTTCAAAGCAATTTGCCCGTTAAAGTGGAAATCAAACTTAATTAGTTGTATGCTAAATCGTGCCAAAAATATTTGTTCCGATTGCCATCTATTCAAAAATGAAGTAGAAAAATTAAGATCAATGTTCTGTAATAATGGATACCCAAATTATTTTTTCGATAAAGTTTTTTACCAATTTATGAATAGTAGACAAACAAATTTAAATCAGACGCAACCTACCAATAAAAAAGAAAACATTACAGTTGAAATTCCATATGTGGGGAAACAGTCTCACATATTCGCAAAAGACATTTCGAAACTTATTTGGAAATTCTCTGCCTTGCACTTAACACCTATATATAAAACTTGCAAAGTTGGAAACTATTTCAATTTAAAATCTAACACACCTGCGCTTTTGTTATCAAATGTTGTTTATCGCTTTTCGTGCCCGTGTGATGCGGGTCTGACTTACATAGGTAAGTCAACACGTCATGTGATAACAAGAGCAAAGGAACACTTAAATTTAGGCTCTTCGGTCAAAAGCAAAATAAAAGATCATATTATTGAATGCAATTTGTGTAATAAAAAAGATATGGATAGCTTAATACATCGTTTTAGTGTTATAAAGAAATGTTCATCAGATTACGACTGTAAAATTCACGAAGCGTTAATAATTAAAAAACATCAACCTAAATTAAATAAACAACTGTATGAAAATGGCTCGTCTTTTTTACTACAACTCTTCTAATTTAGTCATGTGATTTGCATTATTTTTTTTCTTTTTTTCTCCTTTTTTTCTGTGAATTCTGACGTTGTTTTGTGTAATTGTCTTTGCCTATAAACTGAATTAGTAATAACAGTGACAGCATAAACTTGAGAAAATTGTTGTTTTTTATATATTTTAATTGATTGTAATTGTCGTTTATGGTTAAAAAATTTTTAGATGATTTTAAACAATTTTAGATGCTTCGAAGGACTGATGATAGTCGAAAACGTTCAGCTTTTTAATAAAAAATTTTACAAACTAAATGAAATATTTAATTGTGCTTGCTATAATTTTTAAGTAAAAAAATAAGAGTATCGCAAATTCATGACTTAACCCTTTTGTAGGGACCGTTCACTCATTACGTAGCACAAGAGGGGTTGAATAGAGAAAAATTGCTGTGAACCCTCCAATAATATTAGCAATTACCTCAAATAATCCGAGACAGATTCAAAGTGAAGACTACTTTTTTAGTTTTATCACTATTTCGGGGCGAATGACATTTTATAACGATTCGTAATAATTAAAGTTTGCCAATGTCAATTTATGTGCGGCCGCAAATCATTTCAAAAGTTTCAATGTGGCCAGAGGTTGAAAATTATTGCCCACCCCCGTATTAAATCATGGCTTGACACTCTCTTTCGGTACCGAGTTTTTTATTGACAGGCGAGAACCTTCAACAGCAGTCACCGATGTCACTGTCAATTCTCTTACTTCTGGATCGCAAGCAAATCTTTTTAAAATCTTGAAGACTGTCAACTCGGTGAGAATGCGAAATTTTAATTGCGACGAGAGATGGTCTCTAGCCAATCGCGTTCATTTTTATGCTGATTTGTAGACTAGAACAAATACTTCGTGTAATTGGTTGGCGATAGATGACGAAACGCAGGTTACAGCCAATCAGACAACAGATTTACGTGCAAATATTGCCAACGATATCATGGAAAGCCGAAGGTAGATGTGTAGAAGAGAGAAAACGTTTTCTTGTATTTATTGAAACCATATTTGATTTTAGATTCGAAGAAGGATTAAAGAAAATCATTGAAAATGGCGCAGATATTGTGTGATCGCACTTTTAAATTTGTTTTTTTTTATGGTCATTTTAATTCTTTATGACCGGAATGTTTTCTTAATACAACTTTACGCATGTTAAACTCATTTTAAAGAGATTACGATCACTATGCAGCCATTAGGACCAGGCTGTTATGATTGTCTTCTTAAAAGTTATATCAGACATAGCGCAGCTTTTGATGAAGACGTCATCTTGAATTTTATGTTAGCAATAGGTCGCAAATGTAAGCAAAACGATGACGGTCACGAAAATACCAATATCAGTAAAAAAAGTTCAAAGAATCGCAGTGTCAAAACAGCCGGTGGTAACACAAAATCAGTTTTGGAGCTATTAACGAAACAAAAGTGGATAGACCCATGACAAACGCTGGCAGCGTCGTTACCGTGTTCAACATTAAGTGCTGCTGCTTTTCCACGCATTGAATTGACGATTTAGATTGAAACTGTAAACGTACAAATTTTTTTGACCATTGTGGCTCCATCAAATGATCTTAAATGCATTTTCATGTGAGCAGCCTACAATTTTCGTTAGTAAAATTGGTGAAACTTATTCGTAACCTACTATTTGCGGGGATAGTCGATAAAAAGTGTAGAATATTAAAATTATCAGTTATACTCTCAAAAAATAGTTGTTTTAATTATACAACAATAGGAAACAACAGCACAGTTTTCACCAATTTGATGTGGGGTTGGAGTAATTTTAATTTTTTTTCATTATACAAAAAAGCAATATGGCAGTTTGATATAGTTCCACAGTTGTACTTGTTTTCAAAACATTTGGTCACTTAAAAAGTTTTATCATAATGATCTTTGATTTAAAGAATTAAAAAGCAACTGATGATCACGCAAAACAATTATAAAAAAAAATTAGCTAGCCGTCAACCATTCGCGAAAAATTCTTTCCATCTTATCCAACGTTTCGTCCTCCTGCAAAGGTAGTTTAGACAACGATTACAAGATATATTTTTTTTTAACATTTGTTTCTTACTTTGCAGAAGCAAAATCGAATATATTTTTCAGCCATAGGTTTATGTTCTTCACAATAAAAGGCGGAATTGGGAATTGTGGCAACTTTCTTGTTTGCAGTCAACCATTTCACCAAACGGTAATCCCAAGATTCGCCTGAATCAGCGCTGTCGCCGAGATCCACGTCTACAAAAGCCAAGTTCATTATTTACACGTCACAGTTGTCTCACAGTATTAGCCAACACAAGGGGCCCCGAAAGCAGGGGGCAGTTGATACCCCCTGCCTTTTTAAAAGGGGAGGATACAGGTGGGCAGATGGTTTTGGTTTACACTTCAAATTCTTCACGTTTAACTTGGGACAAAAATAGAGATTCGACATTGAGAGTGACGAGGTTTTTTACTATCACTAGATTTATCCGCTAAAAACAGTCTAAGTGGCAACTCTGTAAAAGGCGTTTTTTCAAAATTTTGATCGCTCTCTTACTCAAGTTGGAGGCATCAGCAACCATAAAATAGCCTCCGTCGGGAATAATCGGCTTCAATCCAGCTTCAACCAAAACCTTCGCCATTCGGTCGCGCTTTACTTTCAACTCTCGGGATAACGTTTTGAAGTAGGAGTCATCCTGATCCAAACGTCTCATTTCCGTCTCCAGACCACGTGCAACTGCTTCCTATAACCAAAGTTTAAGCGTGAAGGTTTGAAAAATATGGGCTATTAAATTAAACAGTATGTAGTTTTGCTCATGCTCGTTTCAAAGAATTAATAACCAAGTAGCTGTTTGTATTTAATAATTAAATGTTATTTGAAGCGAAACGCCACAACTTTAACATGAACATTTATTGGCAACGTCTTTCTGTCCGGGTATAATTTTGGAATATGTAGCTCATGCATATAATACACAAGTTTACATAATAGCATTATAACCAAACAACCATCTAGAGAACACATAATGACAATAAAATATTTTTTTAATACCGGTATAAGAAAATAATTGAGTAATAAAGCAGCACGTGAAAAGTAATGAGTATCAGAATAGAATAGAAAACTGTTTATTCGCCTGATCAATTAGAACGCATGCAAAACAACACATTTAAATCAAATTACAGTACACTTGTTCAGGCCAGGAAGCATCGACGAACCCGATGGTTTTTTAATCCAAGATGCTTCCTGACAGAGAAAAAAAAAACAGAATTTAACCAAAGTAGAAGAAATGACTTAGTAAATAATTTAACATTACTGTATGTTCACACTAATAAGACGACAAGATTCAGTTCAACAAGTATCAATCGTAAAAATGCGTCAACAATACCTGAACAGCGGTGGGGCACACGTAGACACTGTTCTGCCACACGGTCTGTAAGTGCTTAATCAAATGTGGGGGGCCGAGTGACCATCCAACCTGAGATGTGAATGTATTGAACACAGCATAATCACAAAATATCTATGCGTCTCACCTTCCACCCGGTCACACTGAAGGTCTTACCAGCGCTCCCGATAGTAATGGTTCGCCCCCACATTCCAGGAAGTGAAGCTAAAAACAGTACTAAAGTTGCAATGTGCTTGCTTGAAAAATAAAAATCTAAATCTCGTTTACCGAGAATTACAGCTGCTTGAAAAGCACTGGAGGAACTTTTCCTTTTGAAATAAATTTTTTGCTAGCCAGGTAACTTTTCGGTGACGAGATCTCGCTAAGATGATGCAACAATACACGGACTTACCGATTCTGAAGTGCTTATGATCGTCGTAAGTCACCCACTCGTAAACTTCGTCGGAAATACATAAGCAATCATGTTCTATACATAAATCAGCCACTGCCTGAAGTTCTTCTTTGGTGAACACCTGTGTGTAGATATTGTTAAACGACTGCGATTTGGCAATGAAATACAAGTTTGAAAAAAACAGTAATTAAAACTGATTTTAGAAGAATTCAGGGCAAAATGCAAACAAGCGAACAAAATTTAGCGCCGAAAATAAGAGACTTCCAAAATATCAGAATAAGATTAAAATTTCAATATCGTTCCACAAAAATATATTCCGAGAAATATAAAGATAATTTTAAACGTAATAGTACTTTTTCAAATGCATTCTTGTATTTTTCTAGAGACATTTGGCGGTGACGTCATAAGCTATTGCAATAAGAATAAAAGTAGCATTAACCGACAAATGGAAAGACAAATATTCAAGTTAAATATTAGAAAATCTTGTAAGCAATTCAGTTTAATTTAAAACGATAGTACGAAACAAGCAACACATGTTCAACTTCATTCATTTTGATATTTCAAAACAACTACCGTATATCAAACCCGGAAGCATAAAGACCTAACTACTACGCGACTTTTTCTAAATTGTACAAGCTCAAAATTTCCAGGTAATAGCAGAAAATGTTAGCTGCCCAATGAAAAGTAGTCGTAATCAGATTTTTGAGAACAGTTAGAAAAATAAAAATTATTTAAGCATATATCTCTTCTAGACGTAAAATCTTACTTTTCCTAATGGATTGTTAGGTGTATTCAAAATAATCGCCTTAGTTTTCGAATTAAACAGAGATTTTATTTCGTCCATGTCCAAGATCCAATCACTGCTACTCAACACAGAAGAACCACTTTGCTTTTTCTTTATAAAAGCAAACACTTTAATTCAAGTCAACACAAAAAACAAAAAACCTTACTGGACGCAAAGGAGTAAATTTTGGAATTCCACCTGCTACCTTGACCATTGGCTTATAACAATCAAAATACGGTTCAATGATAATGACCTAAAAACATATCAAAAAGTAAATTTTTATTTTCAAAAAACTATTGTATTTGTTAAAAAATGGAGTAGTTTTAAAACAATTGAAATTATTAATTAAAGTAAAATACAACCTTATTTCTTAGGATCCGACTGCATTAGATTACAGCCAATCCAGCAAAATGTTTTTTATTAAAATCTAAACAGATATTTAAGCAAAAGTAAAAAAGATGATTTGTGTTTATAAAAAATTTTTTAAACACATCATACCTCATCTCCTGGTTCAACAAAGGCTTCTATTGAAGCAAAGAGAGATCCATAAGCACCAATTGTCACCAAAATACCTTTGTATGGATCAATTGCATGCCCAATCAAGGGGCTAAACATTTTAGCAAGTGTATTAACCAGCTTTGGATGACCCTTTTTAAATAACAATTTGTCTTAAATTTAAAACACTTATGTTATGAAATACTACATATATAAAATACTTGGTTTATCTCAATCAGTTTAATTTCCTTTAACAATGAGATAAGTATTCAACGCATCAGCATTGTAATAAAGAATTATAACCGCATTGGCTCAATGTTTTCATACAAAATACAAGTGGTTCTGGCTTTTTGTTTTAAATAGCCTCATTTAAAGATGCTTGTTCGAGCAACTAGGCTGAACAAAATTTCAATTAAAAAAACTAAATTATTTAATGAAGTACCAACATAGCATTTGTAGTATAGATCAAAAGTTTAAAACAATACTGGTTTTGGCCGTTTTTGTATTACAGTATGATATTGTATTTAAAGGTTGCAAATTGATGTAATCAATAACTGTTTTAAGCAAATATCACTTCAACACCAGTCTCTAAGGTTACTTTTCTTTAATTGTTATCTAACTAAATTGCCTTGTGTCAAAGATTTAGTGAGGTTATTAGAAACTGCATTGTTGTTTTCTACAAAGAAGTCTACATAAAATATTAAATGAGTTGCATTGTTTAAATAACATTCCTATACATCAGGCAGCAACAAATTTTTTATTAAACCAGAAATTTATATTAAAGCAAAAGTCATTTGTTGCCTACAAAAAAACAACTGTACAAACTCATATTTTGATTAAAAGATACTGAAATGTCCTATATGTTAAGCCAAAATATTGCTGCAAAATATAATAAATATATATGTACCTTAATGCTTAATAAAAAGTAATTGCTGTTTAAACAAGTACAAAATACCACAGCAAAATGTTTTAAAAAAGACAAACTATACTGGAGAGAAAAGGCTTAAATTTAAATTTGATGGACTTAAAAAAACCTATTCAGCAACTGGTCATACTACATCATTTAAAAACGAGTTATAAAAAGTGACAAAAAGTAAACACATAAAGTGAAAGTCAAAAAACATACAAAGCCTCTGGTATATTGGTGAATCATATGATGTTCTGAAAGTGTATCTTGTAGTGCTTGTTTGACATGGTCTGGGGGGTTGAAGTCAGGAAAACCTTGCCCCACATTAACAGCTTTGTGTTCAGCTGCAAGAGCAGAAAATTCAACCCTAAAAAATTAAATATTGATGCAAAAAAACAAAGTGATTGATTCACAGTTAAGACACACAGCATAGCTCTTAGTTTTTTTAAAAGAGAAAAAAGTCTAAATGAGTTTACTTAATAACTTATCTTGTAAAACATTCTTATCAATGTATTATATTTTTCTCTCTGGATGACCAGCTCTGTAAATGAAACTTAAAGCAAACAGAGTGTCTCTGATAAGTGTTTAAAACAAAACAAATTGGTCAAACAGTAAGCTATTGTTCAGCATACACATTAATCAATTCTAGAAACGGCAGTCTTTATTGCTATCTCCCAAAACCTTCTATAATTAAATTGGCTTTGAAAATGGTATTGAGAATTTTTCACCTCCACATACAGGAACATATAAACTAAATCACATTTCTATCACTTTAAAATAGTATCCTCAACCTTCTGACAATATGGTCAAGTGGTTAAGAGTGCAATGATTGTGATTAACAAAAACCTACCTGTGCTATTCTCTTGTGTCCCTTGGAAAGATAATTTACAGCACTTTGCACTGCTTTGGCAGTCTTTGCAAGCAGTTCTAAATTTCAGTCATATCTCTAAAACTAAAATAAAAAATTTCAACCAGACAGCAATATCTTGGCATCTTCTGAAGCAGGTCAGGGTAATTGCTTGACATGGTCCCAAGTATACCATCTTCAATATTTTCTTGCAAGTCAGGAGAATAAATATAAAGATAAAATAAAAAAATACCAAAACAATTGATGCAACATTTTGTATTCCAATAACCAATGCAATTTTTCTATGCTGCACAACCAAAAATTAATAAATAAAAAATACATACCATACATTCTTATCTACTCCTTTATATCTTTGTGCAGGAGCTAATTTGCTAGTTGAGGACATTCTAAATATATCATTGAATTTCTGCAATTAAAATACAGTTTTTTAAAGAACCAATACCAACTAAATTGTTTCAAAACTTGTAACTATCAGCTTTAAATTTAAATTACTTTTCAAAATAATAATAACTGAACACAGTAAGGATTAAATTGAATACAATCTTTATGTTTTGCAACCAATCAATTAGGCTATCAATCGAACGCTGAGTTTCGCATTGTGACTTTTATTTGATTATCGGCAAAATGTTTTTCTAACGTGCATGAAAATTCAAACAAAAATTGCATTTAGTTCCGACTCGATTGCTTTATTGCATAAAATACTTTTTATTAGTAGGCCTATGCCTATGTACCTGGACAGGGTTACAAAATTTGTGTTGTTTGTAAAACGTTTTGCGTTTACAAAATCCTACATTTAGCTTGTCCAAACCCTGCAAGGTAAAGCGTGCCAACAGTCGACCGGAAGACATTGGCATGAATTTATTTTTTGTTTTTTATCGCAAATGCATTGTCGGTAAAATTAATCTAATGTAACAACCACTCAATGCCAGCAATATCTGAAATATAAAGTCAATAAATGCGCATTGTAAAAAACAATGTATGCTTAAATTAGTTAATAAATAACTTTAAATGATAAAAAACGGTGCTGTATAGCGGTACAAGTACGACTTTATGCCGTTATGCAGGCGGAACGAACCTTACCTCATAAAAATAAAATAATAAGAACACTTAAACTTTCGACATTTCTACTTTGCTGACCTTTTTCATACCGCAACTCGATTTCCAACCCGAGATAACTTAAAGACCTACTTCGGTGAAGAAAATTTAATTTAGCAGTTTACAGGCTATCTAATGCTAGCCAGTAATGGCAGTAATGGCTTTAATAAGGTGAGAACGGAGCGGCCGCACCAGGCCCCCCTAAAATACATCAAAAAGTGACCCCCCAACACAAAAAAACTGGTCTATATTTCTTCGTAGTAGAACCAGGACGTCGATGGCATGTCAAAAAGAAAAAAATTTTTTTGAAGATCAGCAGGCTTCTGCTCCCAGTGGCGTATCTAGAAGGAGATGGTAGGAGCGGTCCGCCCAGAACGGCAGTTTTTAGGGGACAGGACTTTAAGTTTATTTATTATTGAGCTATTTAAGTTTATTTATTACATTTCACCTTTATTTGTTATTGAGCATAGACTAAATCAAATGTATGATATTGTATAGCGTTGGAGTCTATTTTCCATTTATTTTTTTTACTAATTATAGTGAAGCTGTTTAGATGGATCATAGACTTTATTGAAGTTTGCCTATTACTTCAAGTTTTAAAATTTATAAATTATTTATTATTCTACTCCTCTTCTACAGATGAAGCGAAAGAAGGAAAGTGGTGCTGCTTTTAAAAGGAAGAGAACAGCAAGAGAAGCATTAATGAAAAAGCATGAGGAAGCACATTTAAAATACCTCAATCATCAAGAAACTACAACAAATATTAACCAAACCTCTGCTAAAACTAAAAAAGTTTGTGAATCCAAATGGTTATTACATTCAAAAGATTCGGCTCCAAATATTTTGTCAAATATAAGAGATCATAGTGATGTAGAACGTAAGCCTCATGAAGAAGAAAATATCTCCTATGCGGACAGAGTAGACTTTAAGAATGCTGGTCTATAGCCAAGCAAGAATAATAATGACACATGGGTCTTATTGGTACGTCAAGGTGCAACTGTGATCCAAAATATTGATTCTAATTTTGGTCAAGTAATCCGTCAAGGTGCATCAACCAAAAGGCTAACTAGAAATCTTACGTGTGAGCAGTTTTTTAAAACTTTGCCAAATGGTGAAAAAATATTAAGATCATGGATGGTGTATTTCCCTTCCAAGAAAGCTCTTTATTGCTTTTGTTGCAAACTCTTTCCAAAAGAAAGCAACTCAAATTTTAACTATGAAGATGGTTTCAACACATGTTGGAAACTGAATTCTAAAATATCTCAGTATGAATCCAGTGCATCACATGTTAAGAATTTCACAAATTTGAAGGAGCTGAAAATTTGGATTGCTTGTGGAGCAACAATAGATAAAAAGGAACAAGAAGTTGTTGAAAATCAAGTAAAAAACTGGAAGGAAATCCTTTCAAGATTGCTTGATATCATTAGATTTTTAACTAAACAAAATTTGCCTTCACGGGAGCACCGAGAAGGAATAAATTATGAGAGTAAAGACTGGTATTGAATTAGATGTAACAGAAAATAGAGGCAATTTCTTAGAATTAGTTGATCTGTTGGGAAAATATGACCCAGTATTACGTGAACATCTTCTCAAAATTTAGATGGGAAATAAGTTCAGTACTTCTTATCTGTCGCCTCTTATTCAAAACGAGTTTATAGAGATTTTAGGAAAATTGTAAGAATAAAATCATTAATCAAGTAAAAAAAGCAAAGTAAAGAAAGCAGAGTAGTTAGTATCAACTTGATCTTAGTTAAGTAGCTTTAATCACTCCGTTTTTTATTTTTATTTCTATATTTATCCTCCTGACTCCTAGGAAAGCGCCGGAAGCGCTATACGTAGGGCAAGCAATTACCCCAACTGCTTCCGGAGATGCCAAGATATTGCTGTCCGCTTGAAATTTTTAAAAGAAATACGGTTTTAATTTAGAACTGCTTGCCAAGACCACCAAGCAGGAGAAAGTGCCGTAAAGTGTCATTCCCAAAGACGCAACAGAATGGCGCGAGTAGGATTTAAATCGAGACCGTGTTGATCACGATCCTGGCGCTTTAAACAACTCCATCACGCTGCCGACATAATATAGTAAGCCTAGTAGTAATGCATACATAAACCACTGGACAAAATATAGTAGTAATGCTGCAAATTTTCTTAACTATTGCTATCAGTGTTGCTACCTGTAAGAGGAGTTTTTCTAAATTAAAACTAATAAAAAATTACTTAAGTTCTACTATGAGCTCCTCGAGGATAATAAATCTTGCCATATTGTCTATATAGAGAGACAACCTATAGATGAAATAGATTTTGACAATGTCATTGACAATTTTGCTAACAGAAAAGCAAGAAAAGTTTTTTGTAGCAACAGATAAAAATTTTTTATTGATTAAAAGTAAAGAAAATTATTAATGGATTGTTATTATGTTATTATTTTTGTAAAAAAATTTAATTCAATTTCAATCGACAAAATTAGCTAATTGTGTTTGAGTGTATCTTTTTTTGTTTAATTTTAAAATGCCACCACACAAAGACAGATATTTCATTTCAGTTATGTAATTCAATTTTCACATAATAAAAAGTGGTAAATATGTATTGTGTTATTATAATCTTTGTAAGTAGGGGCGGCAAACTTGAGAATCGCCCCGGGCGGCGAAGACCTTAGATACGCCATTGTCTGCTCCTTAGGTTGTTGTGTCACTTGTACTTGTGGAAGTAAAACCTTTTTTTTAGAGATTACAATGTCTTGAGACAGTAAAAAGTGCTTTTCGATGTTTTGGATTACCCAATAGTGGCCCCTCTTAAATTAAAGGCCTTTTTTTAGAAAGATTACTTTGTTTTCTGACAATAAACTTTTGTTTCTCACAATACACTCTTGTTTCTACCTGAACAATTTTTTTAGCTATTGCATAAATTTTATTTTACTATTTATTGTTACTACTTTGCATCGGTTTTTGTAGATTTTTTTTTATTTTTTATTTTTTTATTTTATTTTTTTTTATTATGTTTTCTTATGTTGTTTTTGTGTTCTTTTTGTTTGTTTGTTTTTTTACTAATGGTGTAATGTTTTTGTTTTTGTATTTTTCTTACTGAGGTTTTTGTTCGAGAAATGATCTTATGATCCGCAACAGGATTTCTTTCGGTGGGTTTGTTTGCCTGTTGGGCTGGTAGAATATGTTCATGCTTTTACATATTTTTAAGGACTGATCATATTTATCCAGCCGAACTCTGCTATGGTCCCACCATTGCACCGCCCCCATAGCAGTGTTTTATTAAGCAAATAACCTCGGTCCTATACATTTTTTTTCTTTTCTTTTTCTCTTTCTATTTAAACAATTTTATAATGAGGTGAAGCAACCTTGCTTCTATATTAAACAACAAGTCACACCTTTCATCGCTAATTAGCAAGACACAACGTCAACTTGTTTTGTTGCTTCTTCCTTTTTCTAACCCCGTCTTTAACAACACACAAACTTTTCAACATTTTGTTATTTTTTTCATGTGGCGGAGCAGAAATAAAAGAAAACTGAACTGAACTGAACTGAACTGAATAAGAATGGCTTCAACTAACTTTTTCTAGTACACTAAATAGTGGCCCCCCTTACTTTTCTTGCACCAGGTCCCCTTTTCGTAAGGCCATTACTGAGTATTGGCCTTACAAAAGGGGGCCCGGTCCAAGAAAAATAGGGGAACACTTTTTCAAGTCATTTTGCGCCCAAAATATAGCGATTTCTAAAAAAAGTCATATAGTAATTTCAAAAAGACAATCGATTACATTATCCATGCTTTCGTCCTAAAGTTAAAGTGCAGACAGGAGGGCTTCCGTCATGATGCTACTATGAAGAAATAGAGCAATGTTTTGCTTAGGGGCAGTAATGGCCTTACAAAAAGGCGGCCTGGTGCAAGAAACGTAAGGGAGCCACTATTTAGTGTTTTAAAAAAGGTACCTGAAGCCGTTTTTAGTGTGTGTAAGCAAAGTGATCTCTAAAAAAAAAGATCTTCAATTGAGGAAGGCCATTATTTAGTGATCCAAAGCATGGAGAGACAAAATGATCACTAAAAAAAGGGTCTTCAATTTAGGGGGAGTATTATTGGGTGTTCCAAAGCATGGAGAGGTACTTTTTGCTGCCTCAAGACGTAGTGATCTCTAAAAAAAAAGGTCTGTACTTTTCCACACATTTTCACAAGCATAAAGTGACAACAACCTAAGGGGAGCATGCTGCTGATCATTAAAATTTTTTTTTTTTGCATGCCATTAATGTTTTGGTGCTACTATGAAGAAATAGAGCAATTTCTTATGTAGGGGGGGCCACTTTTTGATGCATTTTAGGGGGACCTAATGCGGCCGTTTCGTTTGCACCCTATTAAAGCTATCACTGCTTAGGGGGCCACTTCTCGACGTTTTTTAGGGGGGGGCGGTGCGGCTGTTCTATTCGCACCGTACTAAAGCCATCACTGATGCTAGCGTTTCCATATTTTTAAAATTTAACATTAAAAAAAAGTCTAACTTGGATTCTGTCTCTGATTTCTCGCATTAGATTAATTTAGTCCAATCAATGATATACCAGGAGTGTATATCGTTGGTCCAATATACCAAATTCACTTAAGCTACGGTAAAAACAAAAATGAGTTGCTATCGTGTTGGTCTCACTGCGATTGTAATCAATTAACAATTTATGTCGGGTCGGCGAGGCAATTTCGCTTGTTTAAGAAAAGGAGCTAGGAAATGCGCCTTTTAAACGAAACAAGCAAACCAAAGCAAATGAATTTTATTACTCGTTAATTTGAATCAAATCAAAAAAACACCTTCTGATAATCAGGGCGTTGAACCGAACCCGAACCGGATCCTTAAACCCGTATTAAAAGTTGTTATTTTTTGAACCCGAACCAGAACTTAACCTAAAAAAATAATATATGCTCAACCTGGATCGGAACCTGACCTGAACCGGAACTTTATTTTAAATGGATCCGGTTCAACCCTCCCATGTACACATTTTAATTTTTAATTTATTTATAGAAGAATTAGAATCACAATTTTGTCTTTGAAATTGCCACAATATTTTTGGTCACTAGGCCTATACTTGTTTTGTGGCAATACAGAAACGTCATAAACGACTTTTTCAGGCGAGAAGTAAAAACATATGTCTCTTGCGAGATAAAGAAAGCGGGATTTTAAATAGGCAGGATAAAGCAGCAGTTCTTAAGCTTTTTACAGTGCGATACTTTTTAAAAAATATATTAATATAAAAGATGCAGTAAAGATAGCGAAACCAGATCATATTAAACGAAAATCAGATCTAGATTAAACAGATTCTTATTTTTAGCGTAACAATCAGTTTCAGTTAATAGAGTTTGAGAACCACTCGGTAAAAGTAAAATGGAATTGCCTTGAAAAGTTTAATAAAAAATAGTGTAACCGTATAGAATGATTTGAGTTCAGTATAGGTTCTGACCTAGAGTAGAGGTGGGGAACTTTTTTGGGGTCTTTACAAGTAGTCACCGTAAGCGATTTTTGTTTGTAAAACTAACCCGGATGCTCCTGTGGTTACTATCGCTTCTTGAGAGATACATTTTCTCTTGGTTTATTTTTTATTCCATGCTGATGCTGAAAGGGGGACTCCGGGTTAATTTTACCAAAAGAATCGCTTGTGGTGACTTCTTGAAGAGAGAGAGATCTGTTTAGAGAGAGAGAGAGATCTGTTTATTTGCATCAAATCTTTTCAATAAATTACCGCTTAAAACACAAAAAAAGAACAATAATTTTACATTTTGAAATTAAAACAAACTGATAATAAGCCATATATATCAAATCAAAGAGCACTATTAAAGATGTGATGCAGGGGTAGGAAGGGACAAAAGTCATTTAATCACTACCCCCAGCTTATTTAAAAGTTTCATTACAAGCAATTTAATAAATTAAGTTTTTGGTATGTAAAATTGATTATTAACTTAGAAAAACATTAGCATAAGACATTTTACATCATAAATTAAAATAAAATTATAAATCACTTTACAAACATGATGAAAACAAAACAAACAACAAGAAAAACAAAGGCCGCATACATGTAGATAAAATTAAACGACAGAAAATAACTCGGCATAAATTCGATTTGAAATAAAGGCAAATAGTGTAAAAAACGACAGCACGACGATGGAAAAAAAAAACAAAAAAAACAAACAATCAAACCGGCAGTAAAAGGACAAAAAAAAAAAAAAACCAAAAAACAAAAGCTTATAAGATTAAATTAAACAACAGAAATAGATCTTACCATAAATTAAATTGAAAATAAAGGTAGTAGCATAAAACAAACAACATAACAGATTTCAGAGTAGATACAAATAGCACAAATCCAACAGCACAATAATGAAAAGGAGCATAAAAAAACAAAGAAAAGTACAAAAACAAAACAAAACAAAGGCCAATAAGATTAAATCAAACAACAGAATAGGTCTCAATATAAAATTTATTGAAATAAGACAGTTAGCATAAAACAAAAAACAATAGATTTCAGCAGACAATTAAGGATTAAAGAGGTGCACAAAGAGCAATACAAAACATAATATTTCTTAAAGTAAAACCTTAAAGACATTAAATTAATATGCATTATGCATGTAGTTCATTTTGCATTAATATTATGAATTAATAATTTATATGGGTAAAATTTGGATGTTGATTAAATTTCATAGGTATCTAGCAGGTATTGGTACAATAATCTATTAAATGGTTTAATTCTTTGTTCGGTTCTTATATTAATTGGCAGCTTGTTCCACATTTTCATACAATTTACTATAAGACTATTAGAAGATTTACAAGCCAAAAAATGTGAAATAAAGATGTTGTTATTGCTTGATTGCCGTGTATTATAAGCATGAATTTCATTTACTAAAGGGATTTTATCTTTAAACTCTCTGTCATTATATAATCGAAACATGAATTTCATTGCAGAATATTGGTACAATTCATTTACCTTTAATAATTTAGAAAATGCATACAATTTATTTAATCTTGTTCTATATGGTTGCATACTAATGTATCGTATAGCTCTATTATGCATTTTATTAAGGTTTTTTAGTGTTGATTGATTTGCATTTCCCCACAAAACTATGCCATATTGCAATCTGCTTTTTATAAGTGCATGGTACACGAGCTTTAGATTATTAAAGGAAAGGTATTTTTTTAAATGATACAGCATTCCCACAGATTGAGATATTTGGGTAGTTAATTTATCTATATGTGGTTTCCATTTTAGATTTTTATCAATTACAATTCCCAGGTATTTAACTTCGTCTTTTTGGCAAATTTGACTGTTATTTATATGAATGTTTATCATGTTATTTTCAGTTTTCAACATTATAGTGCTTGATTTTTGGGTGTTTAAAGTAAGTTTGTTTTTTAGCAACCAATTTTCAATTTTTTTAAGTTCTTCATTGACAACTTTTTCTACTGAAGATGAGTTATTACCAGAGGCAAAAAGTGCTGTATCATCAGCAAAAAGAAGAGTTTTTAAGCTTGAAACATTTGGAAGATCATTTATGTATAGGAGAAATAAAACAGGGCCAAGGACACTACCTTGTGGGACACCATGATTTATTAAATTTTTATCTGATTTAGTTGAATTTATACATGTAAATTGGTATCTGTTTGCTAGATATGAAGAAATTAAATCAAAAGGTAGCCCCCTAATACCCATTGCAATTAATTTTTGTTTTAAAACAGTGTGGTCTACTGTATCAAAAGCTTTTTTCAAATCAAGAAAAATTCCACAAGTAATTTTATTGTTTGCCTGCTGATAACGCAAGTAATTTTCTAGTTCAATAAGTGCATCACTAGTGCTTTTGTTTTCCTGAAAACCATATTGATTTTCTGATATGATTTTGTACTTATTAATAAAATCAGTTAAATTATGTTTAAGAATTTTTTCAAAAATTTTTGAAAAGTGGGGTAAGATGGAAATTGGCCTATAATTTGAAGCAATGTCTCTATCACCACCTTTATAAATTGGTAATACTTTGGCAATTTTTAATGGACTTGGGAAAACACCTTTATTAATACAATTGTTGATTAAATAACATAATGTAGGTGCTATTACGTTTTTACTTAATTTAAGAATTTTAACAGGTATATCATATGTATCATCACATTTACAGTTGTCTAATAAATTAATTTCTCTTATGATATCTTCATCAATTACTGGTTTAATAAACAATGAAGAGCAAGTGGAAACAGTATTTAATGGTTTTGAAGGACTTGTTTTTGGAAGAGAATTTGCCAATTTTGCTGCTATTGATGTAAAATAGTTGTTTAGACATGAAGATATGTCTTTAGGTGAAAATAAATCTTTATTAGACTCTGGACACTTAATGTTTGTAATTAAACTATCACTGGCAGGTTTTCGTATTATGTTTTTAATCATTTTCCATGTATTTTTACTATTGTTTTTGTTAAGTTCGAACTGGTACTGAAAATAATTTTGTTTTGATTGTTGTTTTACATGTGTTAGTATGTTATTGTATTGTTTGTATTTTTTGTAATAAATATATGTATGTGAATGTTTACAAGAAATTTGATAAAGTCTATTTTTCTCTTTTATACTTTTTTGAATACTTTTTGTCAGCCAAGGTTTAAAATAAAATTTGATTTTCTTTCTAGAAAGTTTTTGTTTTGGAGCATGAGTCTCGAGACATTCTAGAAATATATTCAAAAATTCTGAAAATTCTGCTTCTGGGTCTGAAAAGTTATTACCTAGGTTGCTTTTGTCAAAGCCTTTTGTTAAAGAATCTAAAAAATCAACTTCAGAAAAATTTGAAAAATCTCGTTTCAATATTTCACATGGTGGTCTACTTGCTGGTGAAACTTTATTTTTGGGTATCATCACAAAAACTGGATTATGATCACTTATATCATAAGATATTGAGCCAGAAATAATATTACTTGTGGAATTATTACAGTATATATGATCTAATAATGATGGAGTTTGCATGTTCATGTACCTTGTAGGACAATTTATAAGATTAATTACACCTAATGATTCAAGAGATTCTTTATATTGAATGATTGAGGGAGCATCACTTAATAAATTTATGTTAAAATCACCCAGTATAAAATAGTTTAATCCTTCTAAATTTATTTTTTCTATGGCAGATTCTAATTTAAGTTGAAAGTTAGATATTGACGAATGAGGATGGAAGTAAATCCCCCCCACGACGTAAGCTTTATTACAATTATTAGATTTAATTTCAACCCAAATATCTTCAACTAAGTCTTCATTCAAGCATAAGTCAGGACGAATTTTATAATTTAATGGTGTTTTTAAATATATGCCAATACCTCCACTGTTTGTTGGAGAATTTGATGAATGAAAATGATAATTTTCAATAGATGTAATATTATAGTTTATATTTTTAAGTTTTGTTTCACTAATTACCATCACTTCTGGACAGCAGGGCAACAACCCAAGCAGTTCATCAATTTTATTTATGTTTTTATTAAGACTCCTTACATTCATATGAAGAAAAATATTATGTTTTGTGTAACTTGTTTCATAGAGTAATTTACAAAATTTAGAGATACTCAAATTTGGTTTGCATACAGATTCATGTATGTTGAACATTTTAAAAGAAAAAAAACAACTAAACACATGTTTATATTACATTGAGAAATTAGTGACTTACAGAAGTTGATCGATATCAGATTTGCAGGTGATTTTGATTCTTTCACTAGTGGTGTTTTTTCTGATAAATATATCACCATTGTATGTCCAAAGAAATTGATATTTTGAGTTAATTTTTTTTTTATATGCTAAGGAGAACAGCTTTTTTCTTCTTGGAGTTAAATTTTCATTGATGAATAGCTTTGTCATGCCATCAATGCCATAGTCTCGTACTCCAATTAAATTTTTTCTTTTTTGAAATATTAAATTCCTTATGTCTCTGTTTGTAAATCTGGCAATTATAATTGGAGGATTATTTGACGAAGTTTTTGGAAGACGATGGGAGGTTGAAATATCATTTTCTTTTAAATCGATGTTTAATTTTTTTGCCATGGTTTTGATGATATGGTTAGTATCTTCATTTGGATTTAGGGGGATACCATGAAATTCTAAATTTTCTCTTCTGTTGTACTGGTCCAAATCATCTCTCATTTTTTCCTCTTCAATTAATTGATCTTTGAGACATTGGTTTTCTTTCATTAAATCATCAGTTTTTTTTTGCAGGTCAAGTTTCATTAAATTTGATACATTATTTTTTAAGTATTCAAATTCATCATTCAAAAACTTCTGACTTTTCATTACATCTTCAATTTTTTTTTCTTGATCTTTTAGTTTTGAAAATACTTCATCAATTTTATTATTAAATTTTATTTCCTGTCTCTTCAGTGCTTCTTCGATTGTTTCTTGAATATGTGTCTTTATATTATTTTCCATTTCTTTCATCATGTTGATAATTTCCCTGGTTGGAGCCATAACTTCACAATTTTTAAATAAAAATTTATACAATATTATACAACAAAGAAAATTTTAATTACCAAAACCTTATTCAAATAGAATGAGTTTAAGTCTTATTCAAATAGAATGAAGAGACCTCTTTTTTGTAATTAACGAGGTCAATTTTGACTAGGCAGTAACAAAGGAGGCCGCAAAAGTTGAAATACCGAAGGATAAAACGTCATCATTTTCTATCTGACTGTAATTTCTTGATTTTCTATTCAAAAATGAAGTGATCTCTAAGAAAAGGTTTTCACTTTGCATCTGTTGAATCTGACTTGAATTTCTTGGTTTTTGTCCATAAAATGTAGTGATCCTTAAAAACAAAAAGTTTTCTTATCAGCAGGAGTCATTGGCACATAATTCTGTTGTCATTTAGGCTGCAGGCTTCCTACCTCTGGTATAGGTTATAGCTGCCCCCTGATGCTTTTATTTGCATGATGACCTTGATCCTTATTCAAACTAGAAAGATGCTATTTGAAAAAGGACATGAATATGTCATACAAAGTTTATTTAAGCACTTTTTAAAAAACCAAAACACTCTGTTTCATTCTATAGAATTGTCAGATGGTTACTGGAAAAAGAAAGAATATAATTATTATTATGGAAAACAAGTATGTTAAGTCAATCATATTTTGATAAATAATACATAGTTATGCAAAACATAATTTATAAAAGGTCATTTCAAACTTTTAAATTATTTCTAAAACTAGAAATATTATTTAAGCTTTTCAAATTTTATGCTCTGAAATATTCAGTTTGTCAAATTAATTAAGCAAATAATGCAATTTTTGTGATGTCATATAAAAAAAAAAATCTTGAAATATAGTAAATGCAAGTGCAGAGGTTATGCATTCATATTCAGGTAACCCTGACTTCCTTTCTCTTACCTTAATAGGAATAAAACAGACCAATTTTATTGGATAAAACAGACTGTTGTGGTTTTTTAAACAAATTTTAAATAAATTTTGTATTAAATTGCTCTGATTTTTCATTGAGCACTCTGCTATGAAAATCAATTTGCTATTGCTCTCTTTATATATTTTGCAATATTTTATGAAACTCTTGCAATATACATATAAATTATGAAAAAAATAATTGACATGTTTTTGTAAAGTGCTTAATGAAAGCTGGAACAAATACATTAATTTTTCATTCATTAGAAAACAACCATCTGTTCCTTAATTTCTTAATCAGATAAAACAGGCTGTAGAGATAGTTTTGACTTAATAAATAAAAAAAGACAAATATATTTAAACACAAAATTACTAATATTTAAAAATCCACAACAGTTCATTTAATCATATGGAATTGTCAGATACTTATTCAAATAAAGCGACCAATTGATGATTTGATTTGATTTAAGTAATCACATGATTATTCTATAGGATGAAACAGGCTGTTGTGATTTTTTAAACATTATTAAATTGCTTTGATCGTTTCATTGAACATTCTGCAAGAAAAGTTTATTTACTTTTAATATATATATGTATATATATATATACATATAATACAATTATACTAATATATACAATAATACAATTGTATAAAATTGCTTTAATTTTTTCATAGAGCACTCTGTGAGGAAGATCGATTTATTCCTGCAATGTATAGTGGTGGCCAAAAGTTTAGCATCACCTAAAGATTTTTAAAAAAACAGCATATAATGAATTCAATTTTGTTTAATTAATAAAAATAACAATCTTTTGCGACAGATGGACCTATATGAGGTCATCTGACGTCACTCAGTGAGCACATGGCTTGAATTTATTTGCTAAAATTTAAAAAAAAAACTCTGTGACATCACAATGCCCAAACAAATGAGCACGTCCGTTTATATATGGCTGTGCTTTGATGTGAAGTCAGAATTTCAATTGCCAGCTAAAAAGCTTTGATTATTGATTAATTTTTTTTTTGTGTAATTTATCCTTTTGACAAAAGTATAGTATCATTCAATTTTTGTACTTCTAATTAATTTTTTAACATCATATCAAATTATAATAAGCTAGAATGCCACATGCTTTGCAAATGACCTCTGAACAAAAATAAATTATTATTAACATGGAAAATCATGATGAATCTGATTGCACTGTTGCCAAATATGTTGGTTGCAATCAGTCAACTGTATCAAGAGTGTGCAAAAGGTGGGGGGAAGAATACAGCAGCAGTGTAGCAGATTGAGCAAAAAGGACAGATTTAAAACTGGCACTTTCATTAGATCTTTTTGTTCAAACAATATGGCTTATCAATGTCTTCCAGAACCATCAGGCATAGGCTCAATGAAGGAAAATTATTTGGCAGATCAGCACAGAAGAAACCATTTATCAATTTGTGCAATAGACGTCTTCAAGTTGAGTGGGCCAAGAAATATGAGCATTTCACAGTTGAGGACTGGATGAATGTGCTCTTTTTTGATGAAAGCAAGTTTGTGAAAGTGCACAGCAGTGGCAAAGTGTATGTGAGGGGCATGACTGGAGAGCAGCATTCGATCAAATGCACCAAGGCCCACAGTGCAAATGGGCAGTAATTCTTTGATGATCTGGGGGTGTTTTTCTTGACATGGTATGGGGCCTATGATTGAATTGGAGGGCAGAATGAATGCCAGTAGATATGGCCAGATTATCAGAAACACAGACAGCCCATATATGAAAGAGAAAATGGGCAGAAAAGGCATTTCTCTGCAGGATTATACCCTTATCCATACTGCAAAATGCGTTTCTAAGATTTTTTTTGAATCTTAAGATGAAAATGCTTAATTGACCTGCTCAAAGCCCAAATCTCTATCCAATTTGAGAACATTTGCAGAAAAATTAAAGTTGATCTGAGTGGGAGAAATTGCAAAAATAAAAATGATCTCAAATTGCATTTGATTGAATGCTATAATTCAATAAATCTGAATTTTTGTCATAATCTTATCAAATCTATGCCAAAAAGATATAAAGCTGTTATTAAAAAATTTATATATAGCACAAAATATTAGATTTTTAAATATAGTGATAGAAAAATTTAAAAAATAACTGATACTATATTTTTGTCCACATGCTATTTTTTTGCAATCTATTTAATAATTATTGAGAAATAAAATAATGCATAATTATTATGATATAAAAATTAAAAAATGCATATATTAAAAGTATGATAACTTATTTTTATTAATTAAACAAATTTGAATTCATTTAATGTTATTTTTTAAAAAACTCTTAAAGGTGATGCTAAACTTTTGGCTGAACTGTATATATATATATATATAGAATGGGAACATTTGCTGCCATCAATTTGCTGCTGACAGTTAGTCTTTCCCAATTTAGATAAGGGCTGTTGCTAGGGCTCATTTCTACTACATGTATGAAATGGAGTATTCTTTGTTTGCTTTATTGATTTTTTTGCTTCATCTTGTGCTTAAGCATGGGAACAAGTAAAAAAATCAATAAAACGAACAAAGAATGCTCCGTTATACATTTGTAGTGAAAATCAGTCTTTGAAGTTAGTGATGCTTGGTGACAATTTGCCATAAACGATTTGCCACCTACCCATGATTATAATTATTATAATTTAAAAGAATGTCTCTTTTCATATGGGTGCATGCTCAATGATAGTGAGGTATATGAAAAAGGCAAATACAAGAATAAATTAGAATTCATTTTTAAGAATCAAAATTTTCATAAAAAATATTTCAATTCCAATGCTGATTCCTATTCTTAAAAATTTTTCTATTCAAATTAATCGTCCCATCAGTAGTTAAAACATGTATTACATTGTACAAATCTGTTAAAACTTTTTTATAGGGTCCTAGCCTTCTTTTTTAATCTTCAAGTTTAATTTTCAATAGATAAACCTAATTTGTTGTTTGAATCCAAGTTTGTTGAATTAGTTTGTGATATAACAAAGCTTTTAAAAACTTAGCTATTTTGCTTATTGTCTTTTCATTTAGCCTTTTCATTTAGCATAATAGCCATTTATAGATATTGCGGGACTGCAATATCTTATATAAACTTTATTAAACTTTATCCATTTGTATATCAAATGTTAATGTTAATTTTTAGTAAAATCAATTCATAATTTTGCTCATATATGCATTAACCAATATAATTAATATGTAAAAAAATTAACTGACATGCTTTTAAAATTGTAAATAAGTGATACCTGTACAACTGTAATGAATTTTACATAAAGAAAATAAAGTTACCTTTTTGCTAAATGACCAATATGTCACTGTTAATGACAAAAATTGTACAACTGACGTTACTGAAAAAGGAATTCAGCAAATTAAAACAAGTTTTTTGAGGCACTTAATTTTGTTGAACAGACTTTGGGAAAAAATAAAATTAGAAAAATTAAACTTCTTGAGACTTGATGTTGGGTTTTAAAAGTTACTCATGTCATGTTCTGGAATAAATATTTTTATATAGTACAGAAAACTTATATAATATTTGTAAATAAACTTTCTAGCAAGTTGTTCAGATGAGATAAAAATAACTTTTACTTGTATTTTTTGGTAGGCATTGATAGTAAAAAGGAATGATATATTTGATGATATGTGTCATAAGTATGCTTGATATGGCTTATATTTCAAAGATATAAGCCAAGAAAAGCTGTGAGTTTTGGAGACTCAGTGAGTCAATGATCATTTTTTTTATTATGCTGTTTTTCACATTGCTTATTTCACTTGTTTGCTGTCACTTAGCATGATAGTTATTTTAACTTTGACATAAGTATGGCCACTCTCATATTTTGAGCAGTATATATTTTGATAGTTATTATAATCTTTTTTCATTGCTATCTGAAAAGAACTATGACAAAAATACTAAGTCTCTACAGCCTGTTGAGAACAATCAAACTATGACATCACAATATGCTCTCAGTTTTTCAAAACAAGTATGCATTGCATAGGCCTCTATTTTAGTTAGGCATGAATTAGAAGCAAAATTAATTTAAATTGATCAAAATTTTTTGATTGAATTTATTAACATAATAAACAAATTTAAAATTTCAAAATAAAAAGTATAGCCAATATATTTTGAAACATAGTTTATTAAGGACATTTCAGAATTATAACATTCCATTATCAACCATGCAAGGTAATGGAATGTTATAATTCTGAAATGTCCTTAATAAACTATGTTTCAAAATATATTGGCTATACTTTTTATTGTGAAATTTTAAATTTGTTTATTATGTTAATAAATTCAATCAAAAAATTTTGATCAATTTAAATTAATTTTGCTTCTAATTCATGCCTTACTAAAATACAGATTATAATATTATAATACAGTCCTTAATAAATTATGTTTCAAAATATATTGGCTATACTTTTTATTCTGAAATTAGTTAAGCGTTCCAAATTTTATTCTCTGAAATTTAGAATTAATTTTTAATTATTATTTGAAAGAAGCAAATGGCAGTATACATATTTTTTTTTCATTTTTCAGCTTGTATGTTATTGCTATTTTATTATAAGTTTCATCGTTTTTGATTGAATATGATATATTGCTTTGCATTTTAATATTTAGTTATTTTTTATGAAAACTAATCAAGCACTGGTAAACCTTAATTAAGTTTGTAGAAAAAAACATCATGTACCATGGATGCAGGTGAGTGATAATTACTTATATTTGCAGATTTAATGCTCATTTTTATATGTATTTATTTTTAATATTTTAATATTTACCAGTAATATGCATAAAACTGTTTATGGTTAAAGAGTTTACCAAGAAATACTTTTTACAAACTTTGTTCTCTATTTTAAGAATGGTAATTTATATGGAATCAAATTAGTGCAATAAAATTTTTTCTTTAATTAATTATTCATGACTTAAGTTTTAATATATCTTTTAAAAGAATTTACAAACATTAGAAATATGTGAAAGAACTAACCTCCAAACAACTTTTTAGTTTAATGGTATTTAGGTACATATCACTCATAGCAGTTTTGAATATACTGTATAGTGCAACACATCAGCAAAGCTTTGCAAACCTAAAAAATTTTTTAGTTTCTAAATTGTTGTTTAAAAACTGTTTAAGTGTTTATGATATCATTTCTCTCAAAAACACTACTTAAAATATTGTTTGATTGAAAATTAATGACTCATTTTGAAGCTTTTTTTCTATTGTATTTTTTGAAATATAAAGCTGCTATATTCATTCTGAACAAGAGCACTTTTATGATGGCCTATTTCATTATTGTCAAAAAGTATAATACGTACAAGCTCAGTTTCAAACAGTTTTTCTACATTGCCAACTCTGATTTGTACAATTTGTAATTAACAATTATACAGGGTGGGGAAAATGTTCCCGGACTTGTTTTGCATTTTATATTTATCAATCTTCCGTAAGGATTACAATACTAAAATTACGCTAATCTGTCGCTTATATTTTCGTTCTTTATTCCAGAGTAGTTAGATATAGTGTATTTGTTAAAATTTACTGACAATATGAGTAAACGTGATGCTATCATTGAGCTTTATCATGTGGGAACGCCTATTCCAAAGATAATAAAGCAGCTGAAGGTACCAAAGTCAACCATTTATGATGCTGTAAAGAGATATCAAGATCTGGGCAATACAAAGGATCATCCCAAAAGTGGGCAGCCTCACACAGCTCATACCAAAGCCAACATCAAGGCCGTTCGGGAGAGGGTGAGGAGGAATCCAAAGCGATCCATGAGAAAAATGTCACGAGAGATGAATATGGATCCAAAATCCATGAGGACCATCGTCAAAAGTGACCTGAAGCTTTCTCCCCTCAAACTGAAGAAGCGCCAGCAGCTCACAGTCCTTCAAAAAAGAAAAAGGGAAGAAAGAGCTCGACTTCTCTTGAATTTCATAAAATCAGGCATGCAAACAGGTAACATTGTCTTTTCAGATGAAAAGATGTTCACCGTGGAGGCTCAATTCAATTCACAAAATGACAGAGTGCTGGCGAAATCCTCTGCTAACATTCCTGAAGAAGTTCTGACAGTTTATCGGCATCAGAAGCCAGCATCTGTCATGGTTTGGGCTGGAGTCTCCAAAACTTGGAAATCATCCCTGATTTTTGTGAAAGAGGGAGCAAAAGTGAACACAAATGCGTACATCGATGATACTCTGACCCCTGCCCTTTGTGAAATGAAAAAGCACTTCAAAAATGACAAATTCACTTTTCAGCAGGACGGTGCTCCCTCTCACACATCCAACAGAACTCAAGAATGGTGTCGAGCCAATTTTCCCAATTTTTGGAGCAAGGATTTGTGGCCGCCTTCATCGCCTGATCTCAACCCAATGGACTTCAGTGTGTGGTCCATGTTGGAGTCCGAGGCCTGCTGCTCTTCACATGACACGGTAGGAAGTTTGAAAGAGTCTCTGATGAAAGCATGGGCCAAAATTTCCCAGGAAAAGTTGCGTGCCGCAGTGGAGAGCTTCAGAGGTAGACTTCAGCAAGTAATTGATGCCAAAGGGGGGCATATTGAAAAGTGAATGATGATCATTTTTTTGTTACACCTGAATACATTGTAGAAAGCCTTGAACTTTTATATCCTTTACTCAGTTTCACAATTATCGCAATTTACTTTGTCCGAGAACATTTTCCCCACCCTGTAGGCAGGGATCTGCAAATAGTTGGTTACAGGGCAAAGTTGGGTTGTGAAACATAAGACATGCATAGGCATATGCAAGAGGGGTTGGGGGTCAAACTTTTTGATTCTCTTTTGATGTCTATTGTTTTATCACAATGTTTTCATGTGAGATGCAAGCCTAGGCACATTGCTATGAAAAACGAAACAAGTGCATCTAAGGAGTTTAGTTTCATAAAATGAAACATCTAAGGAGGATCTTTGAAAGAAACTTAATAATACTCTGGAAAGCACAATAAAAAAAATAAAAGTATAAACAAATATTATGAAAATGGTTCTTTAGTTTTACAAACATTATTTTAATATGGCAGATCAGTGATTCACATAGTTGAAATCATATACTTCTCTTTCAAGGCTTTGCAATTCCCCAAAGTATATGACAAAATTTTTTTGAGAAAAATTTCTTTTTATTATTAAGTAAAAATTTTTTTTGTTTAAATGTGAAGCACCAATGTCTTACCAGCAAGCTGCTGAAACTTTTGTCAGATAAGCATATGATTAGAAAGATCATAGAGTTTGTCCAGAACAGAAGTTTTACTCTTACTGCTTGACAGCAAGCAAAGCAAGCTTAACATCAAAGAAATGGTGTTCCTCTGGGATTGGTATTGGCTCCTCTTCTTAATAATATCTATACATGTGATCTGCCTTCCACAATCTTCAAAAAGTGTGCTTTTGCAGCCAATCTAGCATTGTTGCACTCTTTTTGGGACTAAAAGGACTTGGAAGTCAAGACATGACTACAGTTTCTGCATATCTCCAGACCAAGAATTTGAAACTCAGTCTTTTAAAGATGGTAAGAGCAGCCTTTCATTTGAATAACTGAGAGGCTAAACATGAGCTAAAAGTTTATAACAGCAATAAAATTTTACTATTCTGTCCAGTCCCAACTTATTTTGGGGTATAACTAAATAGATTGCTGACTTTCACCATTTTGTGGCATTGCATAAAAATTTGTGTTTTCTTGTGTCACACTGCTGAGGTGACTTGCAAAGATGGGATGTTGGCCAAACATTGTTTACAGCTGCCCTATCTCTGGGTTACTCAACAGCAAAATACTGCCTGGCAGTCTGGTGTTTCCCAGTGGACATTTACAGATGGAACACAGAGTACTGTGAGAAAACACCCAAGCTCTGTACTTTCATACATGGAATGCACTTAATTCAAACAACATGGGTTAAGGTCAATCACCTGCAGACTGATGTTTGGTGATTCCACTTGTCCATGCATGATGGGGTCTTGCTTCTGTATTGGATTGCAAGTGCAGTGGCACTGAACAAACTGCAGACCACATTTGTGGCCCACAGCCTGCATTGGGCATGATATGAAAAGCGTGGTCTAATGGTTCTTGGTGATAAAACCCAGTGCTGGCTCAACGCCATTGCTGCCAGCATCTGTCCTGGCAGTGTAGCAGCCTGGGGTAGTAGAAGGATAAACCTTTGGCCCCAACCCTGTTTGTGTTTGATCCAGAATTGATGGCCTTCCATGCTATGACAACAATATTATTTTTTCAGTCTTCACTTTAGCAAAACAATTTTCATGAACTGTCAAATAGAATTCAATATGTAGCTATACAAGGTGAATTATCTTCATACTTTTGTAGCAATGCTTTGTGTTCATAGCCATTATTAAATTGGGTTTGACTTGTGCTGAATTAATTTAATTATATCAGTGAGCTAAACTTGGAAAAATTTTATTAATATATAATAGTTGTGTTTACAGTTAGGCAAAAAAACTCATGCTTCTACTAGGTGCTCTAAAAACATAACAGGCTTACTCTAATTTAGAATGTAAGTTTGGAAAACTTTTCAGCCCATGACCAGCACCACTTTAAATAATCGTGCTTTTAACTTGCAAACCCCACTTGACAAATTTTTCGGTTACGCCACTGAACATACACGTGTCATAAAATAATGTAAGAGTTATTGTAATGCTTTTATTTAAAAAAATCTTTCTTCCGTAAGTGCTTGTGGACCCCTGCCATAACTACCACTTGTATCAAATGTGCTATTTTTAAAAATGCACTCTTAAAACCATCTTGTATTTAAGGACAAATGCTTCGGAGCTTTTTGGACCAACTAGTCATCTCTTTACTGGCTATACAAGTGTTATTGCTGTATAGCTGTCTAAAATAGTAATTTTTGTAATTGTTTTTTTTAGATTTTGAAACAAAATCAACCCATTTATTTGAAAAAAAGTTTTTTAAGCTTAGCATTATAGAGCCCTGGCAATTTTTTCTGATATGAAAGTATTCATAAGATATTATTTTGAGAAAGTGTAACAACAATTGCAGACTAACTATTGTTAATATTATTGATAGATAGCAGTGGCATGCAGTCAGGGCATGCAAGTCATGCGTTGCATGACCAACAAACTTTTGTGCAATGACCTTTATTTTTCAACTAAATAAAGAAAATAATTACCTGCAAAAACAAGCTAAGGCAGAATTTAAAGCACACTTTATGAGGATAAATATAGAAATTGCACTAAATTGTGATGCCATTTAAACCAAACATTTTTACATTCTTATTAAAAAGTGGGTGGCACCGTAAAGTTCCCTCTCATTACATTTGTGGCAAAATTATTTTTTTTATGTAGTGGTAAGTTAAATCGATTATTTTAAAAACTAATTTTGTTATCATCAAATAATTGCCATTTAAGGTGCAGAATTCAGATTTACATCTATGTCTAATTATATTTAGGGCAGCCGTTCGAAGATTTTGTATGTCCAACAAAACTCGTCAAAAAGAAATTTTTTCATCTGAAGTTTCTGAAGAAATGTCAACGTCATTATCAACTCCTTTAAATAACTGTCCAACCCCTGTGTATGCCAATGCTGAAACTGAAAATTTTCATACTAATGTTACTAAATTGTCCGACGGCTTAAAAGTGACCTCACAGGCAAAATTTGGTACTTTTTGCACTGTTGGAAGTAAGATGTTTTTTCTTTCTTTTTCTTTTCCATATCGATGAACCATAATAATTTTAGTATTGGTGGATGTTGGTTCTCGACATGAGGTTTCTTATCCAAGTGGGGTCAGCCATTGTCTGGAGCGCCTTGCCTTTGCAGGGTCATCTTTATTTAAGACAAGAGATGATGTAATGCAAGCCGTTGAAAAACTTGGAGGAATTTGCGACTGTCAAACATCAAGGTGCGTGTTTATATGTACAGTATATATTTTATAGAATAAAACTTCGTATTTTTTTCGGTTTTTTTTCGATTGAAGCGTTGCCACAGCAAATGTCATTAATTTACAATATATAAATATAACACTGTTGGAAAATCAGTTCTTCTAAAGTGCTCGATAACAAAGTTAGAGCTTGAATTATTGTATATATCTATATATATATATATATATATATATATATTGTATTGTATCATTTAAAAAACTTCATTTTAAAAATTATTTGAGCTTTCTTGTATATTTACGTATTACTAATAATTGCTAAAAAAACTTAAATTTCTTTCTTAATTTTTTTATTGCTTATTAATTAAAAAAAATTTTTTTTAAAGTTCTTAAATTGATGCTTGGTAAAATTTTTGTAAAGATATTTAGTTCTTAAAATGTTAACATTTAATGTTTTTTTTTATATTTTTTTGTGCATGTGTGCAAAGCTTTCAATTTCATCTAAAGATAAAAATTCTTTTGAAGATATATCATTATTTTGTATTTCATCTAGCTTGAAATAAAGACTCATCAACTACACACTATGTGATATTTAGTAATGGTTAATGTTTGGTCTACATAATAAGTTTGAAGGTATGTCCATATTGTACCATACAGGGTGGGAAATATGTTTTGCAACGACGAAAATTAAAAAAAACGGCATCAAGAAAAACTAAAATAAAATAATTTTATTACCTATATTAAAATAAAATAATGCTACAGAACCAATTTGCCCTGCTTTGGTGATAAAAATCTGTGGCCTCCATCTTCTCGAGATCTCAATCCTATAAATTATTCCATCTGATCTTTTCTTGAGACAGAGGTATGTGCAAAAACTCACAAAATTTTGAATAGTTAAAATCGATCTCTTCCCCGTGCATAGGCCGAACTCGATCAGTAAACTGTTCGTGCCGCTGTCACTTCTTTTCCCAAGTGCCTTCGATTTGCTGTTAAGACCAAAGGAGGCCATATTGAGTAGGATTCATTTAGTTTGTAGAAAAATGCCCAAAGTATGTAATGGTGATAAAATTATTTTATTTTAGTTTTTCTTAATGCCGTTATTTTAAATTTTGTATAATTCACAAAAGCTTAATCGCTCTATTATAATTTTTTCAGGGATACAACTATTTATGCTGCAAGTGTAAGCCGCGATAAACTCGAGTCTTTAATGGAGTTGCTTGGCGACATAGTATTCCAGCCTATTTTAGATGAGAATGTTATTGCTCATACCCACGAAAGCATTCGATTCGAACTCCAAGAACTGGATAAAAAGCCGGATCCTGAACCCGTCATGACGGAATTAATACACGAGGTTGGTTTCTATCCTTATAATACAGTTTACTTGTCAATGAAAATTAAATGTCATCAAAGAGGTACCTTGGTTCAAGGTTTTTGCACAGATTCATTATTATTCTTACGTTTCTTGTTCGACGTGTCAGCTCTTTTTTTTGTTTCTACCAAAAGTACTAACTTGCAATTTCTACATAATACATTTGACAACTGTTAGAAGGCTAAATCTTATCTCATAAATACCTATACAATAAACAATTCAACAAACGAATAAATTTATAAAAGATTTATTGGCTGGCAATATCTTGATTACTTGTTTTTCTCATATTACCTAGACTGCTGCTGTTTTGTTCTTCAAAAAGCTATACCGGTAGATATTTTTAATATAATTTTAGCAAGTAAAATGTTAACGTGGAAGAATTTGTATTAATATTTTTTATAAATTAACGAGTACGACAGTTTTTGTTAAAATTTGAATTGTGCCTATCTTTTATAGATTCGAATTACGTAATATAAGTGCATAATTGTTTTTTAATTTGGTGCATTAAGTTAATGGTAAATTTCATTACCTTACCTTAACAGTATTTCGCAACACGGTTTGGTATATTTATGCATAAATGTTTCGGCAAACTTGTGCTTTTCAGGCTGCGTTTCGTGGCAACACGGTGGGTTTGCCTAAATATCCATTAATTGACACCTTGCACGAAATAGATCGAAAAACGTTGCAAACTTTTCTACGTAGTCATTTTATACCGTCCCGAATGACGGTTGCCGGTGTTGGTGTTGATCATGACGAACTATGCCGACTCTCGGAAAAATTTGTGTCAGGTACGCTGCTGAGTGCAGAGAGAAGCGATTATTTTTGTTTTGCAAATTTCACCAGTGAGAATATTTTCAAATTGTTTAAACTTTTTAACTTACTCAATATTAGATCACCATTAACTGCTGCTTCAACTTTATTGTTTTATTATTGATTTATTTACTAAGCATCCAACAACTGTTTATTGCAACAATACCATAGTTTTTTTTCATTTTTTTTTTCATTTTTATCTCTATATTTATCCTCCTGACTCGTAGGAAAGCGACGGAGGCGCTATACATAGGGTAAGCAATTACCACGACCTGCTTCCGGAGATGCCAAGATATTGCTATCCGCTAGTAATTTAGTAGAGATATTACTGTAATTTAGAACTGCTTGTCAAGACCATCAAGCAGGGGAAAGTGCCATAAAGTGTCTTTCCCAAGAACACAACAGAATAGCGAAAGTAGGTTTCGAACCGAGACCATGTTGATCATCAGTCCGGTGCTTTAACCACTCGACCACGCTGCCGACCAAAAATTTATTTTAGCTTCTGCAAAAACGCCGTCTTGGTCTTTAAACGGAGACGTGATGTTTGATAAATCCATTGCGCAATACACTGGAGGAGAAGTTAAAGTTGAGAAAAACTTTGATCTTTCGATGAGCGTTGTTCCCATGCCGGAACTGGCTCATGTTTCCATTGGAATGGAAAGTGTCAAGTTTACGGTATTAAATTTTTTAGATTTAATTAATGTTTTTCAGTAATGCAATTCATTCCTCGAAGACTTTTCATCTGACACTCATTGGGGGAATCGTCAGAATGAACTGAGAGCAATCCGATCGTGGTTATATAGGCAAAGAGAATGAATCTGATTGGTTAAAAAAGGCAGCCAATCAGAAATAGAAAAAAAAGGAAAGAAAGCGAGAGTGCGTCTGATTGGTCGAGAGAGACAACCAATCAGAAGTGAAAGTAAAAAACCGTTAATAAATGAGTTTTAAACTGTAAAGAAATTTCTTGTGTCGATAGAGATTTGGGTTGAAAAGATTTTATAAACGTAGCTTCAAGAGCGGAGAGGTGGAAAAAAGTACGTCCTCGGGCAAGGATAGAGAATTTGGTGTCACTGTATTGGCTGGCACAACGAGGGTTTTCCAAAAGATGCTGTCCAATAGCAGAGTCATGGCGGTGACTTCAGAAGTGCTGTTTTTCTTGCAGTTACGGAAAAGATTAGACTCGAGCGATCTTGAAAAGAATGATGGTTTCTGATCGACCTGGGAACATGTTGCTTAATACGTTCTTGCAACCTTTGAGATGTATGTCCTACGTACCGACTATCGCAGTGGCACACAAATTGATAGATAACATTATTGTGGTGATGGGCAGGTAGTACATCCTTCTAGGTTGCGGAAAGAAGCTTGGTTGTAAAAACAACACGTATTTCAACAGCAAAGTAGATAACATTATTGTGGTGATGGTATTGGCCGTATTTTCCACCTCTTCACTCTTGAAGCTACGTTTATCAAATCTTGTCAACACAATCTCTGTCCACACAAGAAATTTCTTTACAGTTTAAAACTCATTCATTAACGCTCTTTTACTTTCACTTCTGATTGGTTGTCTCTCTTGACCAATCAGACGCACTCTCGCTTTCTTTTCTTTTCTATTCTTGATTGACTAAGTGAGTCTGATTGGTTAAAGAAAGCAGCCTATATAACCACGATCGAATTTCTCTCAGTTCATTCTGACGATTCCTCCCAATGAGTGTCAGATGAAAAGTCTTCGAAGAATGAACACGCTTTTTAAAGCTATGTTAAAGTTTTGTACCGTTAATCGACTCTTCAAGTAATGCATTTCATTATTGAATTTTCAGCTACTTTTTATGCCATTAGTTGTACAAAATTTAGACTGATAACCTTTGTCAGAAATGTTTGCAAATGTTTGCTCTTACTTTGCAAAGCAAAATCATGCTAATGTTTTTTTTACTTCAATACGCTACTTTAATGGTGTTTTTTTTTTTGCAACAAATAGATTAAGATATTTTCTATGTTAAAGATCTTGCTATTTGCTTGGGTTTATTTGAGATTCAGACAAGTTTTTGTATTTCAGCATGACGACTTTATTCCTTTCGCTGTTCTCAATATGTTAATGGGGGGTGGGGGCTCCTTTTCGGCTGGAGGTCCTGGAAAGGGAATGTTTTCTCGTTTATATCTTAATGTTTTAAACCGGTGAGTTTGTTGTCGAATTATGACACAATTATGATAATTTTGACAGTAACTGCGTTGTGGTTTTCAGAATGTAGGCTACCTTCTAAAAACTGACTCTTTTTGTTTGTTTATTTCAAATTTTAGCCTAAAATTGACTTATATTTTGTTAATAATTATGTTTAAACTCAAAATGGCTTGTTCAAGATGAAGATAATCAACTTAACAAATTTCTATTTTCAAACATTGAAACTTGCAAGAACGTTCTTGTTCTTTTTTGCAATAACGTTCTCGTGGTCAATTTTATGTTGTGCTTTTAGCTTGGCAATTAGTCGCGTTGTGGTAACCTACTTGACCGTTTTTTGAAATAGTCAAGCAAATTTGTCAAAAGATCTTTTTATGAAGATACCATTGGATGTACGCAGCTACAGCGTTCCATCATTCGTACGCAGACGCGGGCGTGTTTTGTATTCAAGGTAGTTCACACCCGTCAAAACTCGCCGACTGCGTAAACGTCATCACGCAAGAGTTTGTGAGACTCACACACGGTACAAACGAGGTGTGTATTTATTTATCTGCTTACTGCTCGGAAAAACTCACGCCACCAAAAAAAATTCGTCCGTATCGCTAGAGATCATGCTGCAACAAAAAAGTTTGTTCAAATAAACCTTCAAAGCTCTGTAAACCAGGGGTTCTTAAACTTTCTAAGACGTGTCGCCTTTTATACACACAAAACTCGCGCCTTTCCTTGAAAATACCAAATTATCGAATTCTCCATTTTCGTCCAAAATTATTGATAAAAACTAAAAAAAAGATTTTTACTTTCCTTTAGTATCCTTACTTTTTCCAGTTGCCCCCCTTTTAAACTTTTCACGCCCCACAGGTTAACATGCAAAAAGCTTATTCACAAAGTACATTGTTTTTGCAGGAAGAATTGGCTCGTGCTAAAAAGCAACTACAGTCAATGCTAATGATGAATCTCGAATCCAGACCTGTTATTTTTGAAGATGTGGGGAGGCAAATTTTAGCCACCGGAGAGCGCAAATCGCCCCAACTTTTATGCAGCTTAATCGGTAACCTTTTTCATTGATGAGTGGTTTAAACTAGCTTTTAATTAAGATAAATTTTGCACGATTTGCTGAATGGCAAAATTAATTGTAAAGGTTTTCAATTAACGATATAAGTGATCGTAATAGTTGCTTAAATCACACATTGGCTGTTCTGCCCTCATCCGGTGAGGATGGTTCTCAAACCTGTTGTACACATTATTCGCGAACCTATAGAACTTAAATTTTTTTTTCCAGATAAAGTAGCTGATGATGACATTGTCCGCGTGTCGCGGCATTTGCTGTCCAGTCGCCCGGCCATTGCTGCAGTTGGAAATCTCAAAAACTTGCCTAAGCTTTTAGACGTGGAAAGCGCGTTAGCTAGTAATGACGGAAAGTTGTCGAGAAAATTTCGCTTGTTTGGCGGATGAAACTGATTTAGTTTTTTTCAAATTTGATAGAACGTCCGTTGAAAAACCTAAACTGGATTTTGCGATTCATTTTTTGACCCCTTTTATGTGTGAGCGGCTCGGTAATAAACTCATCTTTATTATATGAACACAGTGTTTTCGGTATAATAAGAAATTTAAAACGCGCTAAAGCAAAATACTACTTGCTGACGTAAGGCAGATAAAAGGAGCGAATCGCGGAAGCGTGTCTCTGCTTGATCTCAGAGCAGCGCTTGTTCAGAACATTTCTGGCATCTACTCTTCGACGCAGCACTTCAAAAAGATTGAGAGGTTTCATTTCGGTTTCGTGTGCTAAAGGAGTCCGGTTGCAGCTTGGAGTTGCCCCGGATTGAACTTTGACCTTTCGGGGTGATAATGGTTTTTCATTCCCACTCGGCGTTCTTTGATGAGCAGTAGACTGCAAAACATTCGAGTCGTCGGCATTTGGCAGATTGCAACAATTGTGACGCTATATCTACGAGTACGATCTCTTTCCTCGTGAGCCGATATGAATTGTTGAAAAATCTGTACCAACCTGCTTCGGTACTTTGACGTCCTGATGCCACCACTTGGCATGGTCAAGAATACGTGCGTATTTATGAGTAATTTCCGTTATGCTCGAAGCAAGCACTTTTCGATCGCTGTTTTCTTCAACGCTGTCTTTCCCGCTCATCCATGACGAGGTCACTAAAATCTTAATATGGTTGTTAATTTTGTTAAACAGCAAACACATTTGGTACAGGCTATTGTTAAAGATTGTTACAGTAATTGGTGGTTCAGAGACCGGCTGAGAAAGAGAAGTGCCAGTGAGATAAATTCAAAGAGTAAAGTCGCTTTGGGTGAGGTTTGAAAGATCGATCGGCTTTAGTATAGAGGTCTATGAGTACGTTTCGACAGAACAGAGTGGAGAGGTTAAATGGATATGATGAACTAGGATAGGCCGAAGGCGACCAGAGGGACCATTAGGAAAAATGAATGAATAATAAGCGTAGTGCACATTTGCAGTAGGAAAAACATATTTTCCGATATTGTGCAGCGAGTACAGATGGTGTTGGAGGTGGTGGGTAAAGATTGGTTCAGATTAAAAGCAAAAAGCCTATTTTTCGCGATACTTTTCCGCTTGTATTTTTAAATGTTTTTACTTTAATAATTTTCCGTTATGCCCAAAAAATCTTGTTCTTATGCAATTGGTTGGCGGTTCCGCTTTTAGTGTAAACAGTTTATCCGCTTTTGATATGAAAACTTTCAGCTTAAATCAACCTTAACAGTAACACAAAAATTTGGTAGAAAAAACCGTGCATTTTCTCAACGGGCAAGATATAATAAGAAAAAGGTGAATTAATCGAAAGAAATATTGGTAAAGGTAGAGCAAATTAAAGATTTTATAGCATAGAGATTCTTGGTAAAGGTCCCAAGAGGTTGAGGTGTTGAAACAAAAAACACAAAATCGGTTATAAAATTATTCTATAAAATAGAAGATATTTTGAAAAAAGTATTTGTCAACAGATTACACTACCAAAATTCATCATTTAATTTAATACAAATTTGTCGTCAGCGTGGGCGAGCGCCGGGATTGTGATCAACATGGTCTCGGTTCAAAACCTACTCGCGCCATTCTGTTGTGTCCTTGGGAAAGACACTTTACCACACTTTCCCCTGCTTGGTGGTCTTGGCAAGCAGTTCTAAATTTCAGTCATATCTCTATAAAATTTCAAGCGGACAGCAATATCTTGGCATCTCCGGAAGCAGGTCGTGGTAATTACTTACCCTACGTATTAGCGCCTCCATTGCTTTCCTTCCAGTCAGGAGGATAAATATATAGAATAAATAAATAATAAAAGTGGGGATCGAGTTGAAGTTTACTGGTGATTTAAAATGAATCAAAAATGAGATAGGGATAAGGTTCAAGATTGAAGACCATTGACCCCGATTTAAGAGGTGAGCGCGGGTTCGATAAGTTTTTAGGTAGCAAGATTGCAGAAATCGTTAAAAAGTATTGCTTCCTAGTTATCGTTGACAGCAAATAGCATTCATTGCGAGAATTACCAAACAATTTGTCCGGCCGACGGCAACCACCAGTACAAAAGAATTTCTTGCCAGCGATATGGGATAATATCGGTGTCTCAACAAATTCTCGTTTTGAGTATTGAAAATTGGCTTCCTGTTTGGACGGAGGATTTCTACGCAGAGCAACATTCTTGCTTTTCAGATCAACATCAGATTGGAATAACCTTGTACTCATGTACTGTACATTCAAGTCTGGTATGCTCTGAAAAGCACGGTTATTTTGGATAGAGAACCTGCGGGAGAAGTGAGCAGTGTGGAACCGTGGCCAGGACATTTCGGTGTGCTAGGACGCGAGTTTTATGCTCAGCCAATTTGAGTAATTTTAATTGTGTTCTTGGTAAAAGAACTTCACGACAAATTCTTTAATGAGGTCATAGGCTACTGCTTGCCTACTATGATTACTCCGCATGAAAGTAACCAGTTCAAAATAAAATTAAAAACATTTACATCCCTCCGTATAGAAAGAATTACAGCGCCGGTGCAACATTTCACCACCATCGCGCCTCCCTAATGACCTTCTGGTAGCCCCATCCCGATTTTTAAAAAACCCGTCATAATAGTAGCCTTTCTGAATTAATTGCTTAATAAGCTGATTAAACGCAAAAAGAGTTGCAGATACATTTATAAAGCACATAAAACAGATGTTACAGTGCAGCAGACAGCAGCAAAAGCTCGTAAATAAATAGAGGATCAAGTGATGCAAATTATATACATGTAATGACCGACGCAACCAAACTTCTCTTTCAAGATAATCTTAATGAAACATATATTATTACTTACTTCGTTTCTCGGCATGACGACCGCTTTAAGTGATGTTAAAGATTTGGCTTCTGGCTCGACAGCTTCGGACACTTTTCCCAATGTTTCCAACTGCAGTTCTTGTAAAATACTTCGATCACGTTGGCCACAAAAAGATAAAAGAAGTTGAAGTGAACCCATAAGCAACAATCTAATAAGTAAACCGAAAACTTTTAAGCATTCAAAATTGTTTTAGTTTAAAAAAAACATAAAATTGCATTCAAATCAAGTGCAACTCTGATAAAAGCAGAATAAGCATCGAGATTTCACTTTCTACCGCTACAAAGAAAAGTATGCTAAACGTGCAGAACTTATCCAGAAGCGCTGGAAGAAAACCGTCGGGCTCAAATATTGCTCGTAACAATATTAGGCCAGAGTTTAAAGTATGTAAATATATATTGAGGTGAAGATGGTCTCCCAAATAAATCTTTTTTTTCCAGAAATTGAAACCGTCAGCAATTATGTGCACCTGTTTGAGAAAGCTTTTTTGCAACTTTTTGCTTCCAGAAGCTATTCAGCATGAAATTTAAGCCAAGTTTAAAGGTTGTCCTACAACTAAGAATACGCAATATTTAACAGCGCTTCAATTCCAATAAAAGCCGGAATATTTCGATCACGATCACAATCATAAAAGTCATTATCACCATCACCATTATTATCATATCAGTCATACGTCAAATGCTATTATCAAAAGTAATCACAAGGACCCAACTAACTTGTTGACAGCTGTTCTATAAAATACGATAAGCGATCTGACGTTCCAGATTCCCAGCGCAGCAAGAAACCGTCGAATGCTCCGGATTTTCCACAATAAGCCGGTACCAGCGTCTGTGATGCGAAGTTGAAGCAAAGGAGAGTGATACAGCAAGGCAAGCTAAATAAACGCGATCCGGTTACCCGAAGAATTTCGGACAATTTTGCTTATCTTATCTCCATAGAGCCTCAAAAAAACACATTTAAAAATTCAGAAAAAATTAACTTAAAAAGTTAAGTAAAAGTAAATAATATCTAACAATTTTACGCAGTCTCAATTTTCGATTCGCTTCGAAAGCCTAACGTTTACTACAAATAACTCACCAAATCGATTAGGTTGCACAGGATTTCTTCCGTTAGAGGCAACATCAATGACAAGGCTTGAATACAAGTACTGCTAGCAGACAATTCTGTAACAAGCAAATAAGAGCTTAAGCCAGAAATATGTAATTTAAAAAAATCGGCTTTTATAAATTCTCGTGCAATGATTTTCAAAGTTTTAATGTACACGCCACAAGTAAAAAGTTTGAAAATAAAAATATTATTTGAAACTTCTGTTTTCTTTAAGTTGCCGTTGTGAGCACTAATAAATAAATTGTTATAGCTGAACCAACTTTTTGGATAAACGAGGCTTCTATTTCTAATGTCTTAGGCCTACCTAAATTTATACAGAGATATCATGTCACGCCCTCAAGAATCAAATTGGAGCACCAAGGCGTCAAAATTGAAGGTTTGAAAACCATTGCCCTAGTAAATGCAACTTTTGGTACGTGAGTTTTTCTGTTTATCAATTGATTCAATAATCGTATTGCAACGCAAGGTAAGTGTCGGCTTTGCCTGTTTCATTTGCTAGGAAATTGTTATTTTTTAAAAGCTATGAAAGCTTTTTTTGTAAAAACATATCGTGTATTTAATAAGTTATATTTAACGAGCATTCACAAAATTTACGTTTCAGACGTAAATTCTAAGCAAAGAACTTACTGAAAAATAATAAAATGTGTTTAATATTTAAGTAGTTATCTATTCACCAAATAAAGCAAAACAAACTGAAAATACCAAATAAGTTAATGGATTGCCAGGTCAGCTGCAAAAAACATTTCCTTAATTCAATAGAAAACATAAAAACAAACCCAATAAACCGGATAAAGCTTGATGCAAAGGAAGCAACAATTCGTCTTGATTCCAGTGGGGGAACACAATCATCTCGGCCTCGGCAGCCTCCGCCCCAACGGAAAATACTTCTCGGGTGACCCGGGGAAGATTTGCGATGTCGACCCTTTGAAAGTCGAACCCGGCCAGCTCCAACAACTCCTTGACTCCTTTCACGTGGGACACGGCCTCGGGCATTATGACGACAGGTCGATGACCATTTTCGTCTTTGGCGAGCCGGTCGGTGGCTTCTTCGATTAATCCGAGTAAGAACGGCAAGACTTCACCGTCACGTGACACATCTAAGTGACCACACAGAGACGACAGAGCTTTTTGAACGGAAAGATAGGATTTCAATCTTTGTTCTTGAAATTCACAACAAAAGCAGTAACTTATTTCGTGTTGGAAAGAAAGCAAAGTTTTAAATTGAATTAAACTAGACCAACTAAATTAATCTGAAGTTTTTCAACATTGCAAGGGCAGCGAGGGGTAATGTTTCAAAGCATCGTTTAAAGCGCAAATGCTATAGAAAAAATTCAGTTTAATTCCCTCTCATCATGTCGTCAAAACCTCAAAAAAGTAATTTTATCACTAATTTATCTGTTCCTTTGTCTTGAGAAGCAGTTCTACTTTAGAGTACTATTAATCCCTTAAAAACATTAGCATCTCTCTCAGAAATCAATGCCTCCTTAAATGGCTCAGTCCATCTGAAACAAGGCCAAACGCTGGCGGGTTGGTGGGCATAGTTCAACACTTCCACCGTTGTCCCGCGAATCGGGAAAAGAAAAAATACTGATGACGACATAATAGTTGAGTCAAAGTTTGCGGTAGTGCAAGTATCTGCTTATACGCCAAACAACTACAACAATCAACATTATTTTAAAAATCATACGAATCACCAAAACAAAAACTCAAATATTTTCAAAAAAACGTGCCACTACATATTCTCTGACCTGTATCAATTAACACAGACGGATTCAATTTATCAGACTCGACTCCGCTAATAGCTCGATGCAAATCCGAGTCGCGAAATTCGGCCAAATTTACGGTGACGTCATTTCCGATGGCAACAAAAGCATTCCAAAAAGCAGTACTCGAAAACCTTAACAAAACAGCTGTGATTCGACGAGTCAAAGCAAAAAAATGAAAAGTTTTTGCGTCCTGAGTTTATTCCAGAAAGATTCAAAAAAACGAACGAATCTTTAAAGTTTTTTTTTATTGTTTTAAGTCAAAATAAATTAATAAACGGGTAAAACTGAACTGAGCTAGTAAATAAAACAGTTTTGTTGCAACTTACTTCTCCCTTGTTGCTAGTTTAGCTGAATAAACAGCTTTCGATATACAGCCCCCACTTTGCAGTTTCAAATAGAAATTAAAATAAAAAGTTTCGGAAACATTGTCCGGTACAGACCAGAGCGGAAAAACAACAGCTTGAACACCTGGATGCAAAAATTGTCTTGATTGGTGGCTGTTCGCCTTTAAGACTTTCAGACGGTCACTCACAGTCTTTTTGTTGCATTAATGTCAATTTTAATAATTTTGTGTCTATTATATTCAAATTCAGGATTTTCTAATATAAATGTTGCTTTTTAAAGTGAATGCCTCAATAAAATGTATGTGAAAAAGTGGAAAGCATATCTTTACTTTGCAAAAGTTAGGTTAAATATAATAAGAGAGTTTCTGATAAAAACATGCGATAAAACTTATATTGAATTCTGTAACGGATTGATAACCAAAGAACAATATGAAAATCAGCGAGTTTGCTCGGAGGATGAATAAAAAAAAGCATTTTATAAAACTTTTTCGGTTTCTTTGCTGTTGAAGAATAGTTTCTTGATTTGATTGAAGAATAGTAATCACAATGCTTCAAATGACGATACAAATACGGAACCTTTATTTTCTGATCACAAGAAAGCAAATGTGCAACAAACAAAACGACACATAAATTGCACTCACCAGCTGCAAGCAGAACGTTGACGAGATGCAGCTTTAATTGCAACTTTTGATCGCATGACGCAGGCTCCGACCAGGTCTGACCCGACGATAAAACAATCAATTTAACCTGATGTGAATCCAGATCGAGAAGGTCATTCAAGCTCACAACATATCGGCTCATAGACACGGGTTCAGATTCGATGGGAAACGAGTCGGGACGAAAGGCAAGTAATCCTAAAAGAACATTTTCGAATTGAATTAGCCACTCTCAGCTGCACATTTATTTCCTTCTTGCCTCGCTCAAACGCTGGCAGTACGTTTGTTTGTGTATTGAATCTCGTACACCGATCGTATGTGTTAACACTAGAAAGACGCACGGTCAATTTTGACCGCTTTTAAATTTTGTTTTTCTTTTCACAGGGTTTGCTTTTAAACTTCGACTTTATTTAACCCATGAGTTTTTTTCTTTTTCTTAAAGTTATCTGAAAACCAAAAAAAGTTTTTGCTTTTATTTCTCAAACGAGCGCAATGAAGGAGTATACCTAGAAAGACTAGCGGTCAAATCTGACCGCTAACAATCTTATCATAGGGATAGCTATGCTAGACAGTATTAAAACCGTTTGTTAGACAGTTTAGATCAGCTAGACAGAAACTGAACAATTTCTGAAAACATGGTTGTTGATTTTTGTTTCTTTTTTTTTATTAGATCAAAATCAGATCTGTTTGACGAAAGCTTTATTTGTTTATATCTGCAGACGCAGATCAAAATTTTATAAATTTCATCTTAGTTATAAGCAACAAGTTGGTAGCAGAACCTTTATTTAATTTTATAAAAAGAGAATTTAATTAATGATTAGTATAATACTCATAAATTTGATTTAATAATATTTCAGCTACTCATTATTTTGAAATTAAGCTGTTTTGAGGTTTAGTGTGTTTTACAGCAGGATAATATTTATTTTTATCAGTAGATTGCTATTTGTTGAAAGAAGTATTTTTTAATAACAATTTTTTTATCATGGTTGCTGCAAGACGACTGACAGCGGCAGAAGCAATCAGGTTTTTAAAGGTAGATGAATTTGATAATTCATGTGATAAAGATCAGGATATAACAACAGGATCGATAATGCAGGTTACTCTTAAAAATTTTGATTTGTCGCATTGTAACAGCAATGAACCTAGCGATCAACTAATTCCGGAAAATTTTAATGAGACACAACCTTCAAACAATCGATGGAACACTCTTTCAAGTTAAACAATCAATGGAGATTGCTACAAAGAACTGATGAAGCATTTGAGATTTGAAATTTATTCAATACGCAGCGAAAGAAGACAAAAAAAAATTTTTCTCATTTCGGATACTTGAAATAATTTTATTGAAAACTCTAAAAAGTGTTATGTGCCAAGTTTTGATCTCACCATTAAACAACCACTGTTTCCTTGCAAAAATCGGTGCTCTTTCATCCAATACATGCCAAACAAAACAGAAAAATTTGGCATAAAGTTCTGGCTTTTGGTTGATGTTTGTTTGAACTATCTCTGCAATGGTAAGTCGGCAGCGTGGTCGAGTGGTTAACGCACCGGACTGATGATCAACATGGTCTCGGTTCAAAACCCACTTGCGCCATTCTGTTGTGTTCTTGGGAAAGACACTTTACGGCACTTTCCCCTGCTTGGTGGTCTTGACAAGCAGTTCTAAATTACAGTAATATCTCTACTAAATTACTAGCGGACAGCAATATCTTGGCATCTCCGGAAGCAGGTCGGGGTAATTGCTTACCCTATGTATAGCGCCTCCGTCGCTTTCCTGCGAGTCAGGAGGATAAATATAGAGATAAAAAAAAAAAAAAAAAAGCTTTATCTTGATAAAGACCCCACAAGAAACCGGAAACACGATTTACCGACAGATGTCTGCTTATGGTTGATGCAACCATTCTTGAAAAAGGGTACAACGTGACAATGAATCACTATTTTTTAAGTACAAATTTAGCAGACAAACGAAAAGCGGAAAAACTACTCTTCTTGGAACAATGAGAAAGCAAAAAAAAGAGGTATCAAAAGTTGAGGAAATGATGAAAGGCTAGCCTTTATGTTTATCAGATATATACCAATCTCCTTCTAATGCAATTTTGACTTTATTTAAAGCAAATAAGCAAAGTTGGTGTTTATGCTGTGTTCAATGTACCAAACAGTTTCTGTTGATCAAATACACCCAAAAAATTTACCAGAAACAGTCAAAAGTTGCAACGCATCAAAAGTAGATGTAGAAGTCTTGGACCAAATGACGCGTTATCATACCTGCAAAAGTGTCCCAAGAAGGTGGCCAGTGGGTGCATTTTTAACATTATAGACTGTGCATGCATCCATGCATATATAATTTACTCTGAAGTAACAGGCCAGAGCTTGACAGGAAGAGAATTTTTACTTTTGCTAGTAAAAGAAATATGTCGCGATCTTTCTAAGAAAAACGGTTTGCCTCCTTTTCCTACGGTGGTGCTACAGTAGAAAGCTTTAGTTAAATTTTGCAAAAAAAGAGGCAATGCCAATTGCAGCTATGTAGAAACAAATCCAACGTCAGTTGCCATAAATGTTTGAAGGTAGACCTACATCATCAATATTTATTATTGCAACTTGCTCTTCTTGCGCTATAGAAAGCTGATAAGAAATTAATAATATGATTTAATTTGTTGATTAAAATTATTCAAAGTAATTGTAAATTTATTTCCAACAGATAATTAAAACAATTTTGGTCATTAATAGTTAATTTTTAGCACCAAACACTAATGCGGTCAAATTTGACCGCAGCCGTCTTTCTAGGTAGCGAGAAATTCCCGTCTTTCTAGTGTTAAGGGTAGAGATTTTATTAAACCAAAAAAGTACGCTGAAAGTACTTGCCCGGTATATTCTAGGCGTATACCAGACTAAAAGGCTTAAAAGCAGAAAGCTTTTGAAAAACAAAATAGTTTAATAAATCTACTGAGGCTATTGTTATCACAGCAGGTATTTTTGAGAAAAGACTATAACTATTACACGCGCAAGTTGAAAGCCAAGTGAGGTTTCATTTCAATGTTTTTTAAATTTTATTCATGTCTAACTCTAAACGAACTGTGTATTGAACATTAAGGTAAGCAAATTATGACACTAAAAGTAAAAAAAAAACTGGACAAGACAATTTACAAGTTCACCTCTTGAAATTGATCCAAAAGTACACACGTGAAGTACAGTCGACTCCTTCATTTGTTTGAGAAACTCAGCCTTAGTTGCTGCTGCGCCTATTATCGGCGTTACGTCAAGATATTCAGCAATCTAATGTCACACTTTCAATAATCACAAGTTTGTCATAAAAAAATCAACAAGATTTTTGACGTCTCAAACAAAAGATAAAGAGAAAAAGAAAAGTAGTTTTGATATTTTTAAACAAAATTGTAAAAATTTCCAGCAGTTATGCTTTTAGCAATTAACGTTGAAGTCAAAGATATAACTAGAGTGTAAAGTGGACTTCAAAAAACTCAATTGGCTACGAAAAAAAACAAATTATACCTTTTTGCATTCCTTTTGAGCATTGGGAAGTCGTGATGGTGGCCTCCATATATCGTTGTTTAGTTGTAGACTTTTTGGCATCATCGGACCTCCGATAACGCACGCTTTATCGGGAAAAATAGCCTTAAAAAATTTATCAAGTTAAAAAAATTCAATTCGCAAACTACGTAACAGAAGCAGTTCTTTAATTAATTTAAAAAGGAAAATAGCAAAAGTTGCATTCAAAGCTTTTCTATTTCGGCTTCCTTTTTCGATGAGAAAATGTCGTCACAAAGTTTATATGAGCCACAATAACACGACTTGAATTTAAATTGGGTTTTCTCATTCTCGGGTAAGTCCGAAAAAAATTTCCCACAACATGATGCCGGACTCCAAAAATCCGGTCAATGTGTGTTTCAAGCGTCGACTTTCACGATGTATCAAGGAATACAAAAAAAGTATTATGTTAGCAACTTGTTATACATCAAATCATTACTAAGAAACCGAAACGCCGTTTGCTTTCAAAACAAATAGAAACCAGGTTTTTAATAATTTTGCTTAAAAATTAATTGTTTCCTTTTAAATTTACCACATAGGGCTTTGGAATTGCCATCGAAAGCATAGTTTTAGAAATTTTGTTTTTGGCGTTGTCAGCAGCGTTGTCGAGTGGTTAAGACCGCCTTGATTGTGGGAGACATAGTCTCGGTTCAAAACCTTTCATTCTTTATCATTTCATTTTATCTCTGCCTCCTGACTCGCAGGAAAGCGACGGAAGCTCTATACGTAGGGCAAGCAATCACCCGATCCAGTTCCGAAGATAACAAGATATTGCTGTTCGCTCGAAATTTTTTGTTTGTTTTTTTTGAGTTTTTTTCTAGATAGGACTAAAATTTAAAACTGCTTGCCAACACCGCCAAGCAAGGGAAAGTGTCGTAAAGTGTCATTCTCAAGGACACAACAGATTGGCGCGAGTAGGTTTTGAACCAAGACCAAGTTGATCACAATCACGGCATTTCAACCACTCAACCTACTCACCCCATTCTGTTGTCTCCTTGGGAATGACACTTTACGGCACTTTCCCTTGCTTGGCAGTCTTAGAAAGCAATTCTAAATTTCAGTCATACCTCTATAAAACTAAAAAAACAAAGTGTTAATTTCAACCGAACACCAATATGTTGGCATCTCCGAAAGGAGGTAGAGTAATGGCTTGCCTTATGCATAGTGCCTCCGTCGCTTTCTTGCGAGTTAGTAAATAAATATAGAGATGAAAATAAATCGTTTGACAAAAGTATCCATTTAATATTCGCTACCTGTCTGTAAGGAGTGACGTATTGAGGGGAAGAAATGACGTTGGTTCCCGATGCGGTTGAAGAAACCAAACCCGAGAAATTTTTCTCGAAACCCACTTCCTCTAAAACCTTCAGATCTTTCTCGAATACAAACGAACGTAAAAGTTGATTCCTTCTGTTTGACGAAGTTTAACCGCAATTAGATCGGCTAAAAATGTTAGTTAATTTTTTTTTAAATCGTCAAATGAAACGTGCGCTAACCCCGGAAACCTTCGGTGATTTCTTTCCGTTTGAAACAGATCATAATTTACAACCAACAAGCAACGCAAACAAGTTTTTAAGCTAATTTGGTCCAGCTTCGAGCCCAAAACTCCACATACTTAGAACCAAAGTTGGGATTTGAACGTTACCAAGACAAGTTTTGCAACCGGCCGCTTGTGGCAAAACTTGTTTCTTCTTTTTGGCCAAGTCTTTAATTAGGATTTTAAAGTTTACCACATTGGGTGAGAGATGTGCAGAGGTCTACCAGATCAAGCCTGGTCGAAGCTCAGAAATTAGACTGATAAATGACTTATAACAATGTTTTTCATATCATTGTTCTTTTTTTTTAAGACAAAATTAGTTTTGGGCCGAATTGAAGGCTAAAAAAACAGGCTTTTGCTTTCCAAAATGTGTAACTATTTTTTGCCTAAATCGAAATGAAGTTATACTTTAGTCTTTATTTCATTTTCATGGAGCAAATGCTAAAAAATGAGCTTTTCTACCCAACCCCTGAATTGAGCTGAACAGAATTTTAAGAAAAGGAAAGAGAGTGTCCACCCTCGAAAAAACAGCCAACCACTGCTTTAAGCTATTTTGCAGGACTATTTAAAAAAAGAGCAAATCAGAAAAAATTTAACCTACAAATTGCAGTAAAAAAACAGTTTATTGAGCTATGATTTGGTTTACCAAATAATAATATATTCTGGAGCAATTAAATATTGAATTCTGTGTTGGTTTTTAAAACTTTGTAAACTTGTAAATTTTGTTGCAATTACAGGTCAATTTAGAAAAGTGAAGTTACAGTACTGACTTTTGAGAAAAAAATAAAAAAGGAAATCTAAAACACTTTACCAGTACAGATTTTATAATTAAATGTAAAAAATAATTAATCGGTATTCTTTACTGAAGAGCAAAAAAAGGCAATTAGTGCAATATTTAAACACTTGCCGAGTTTGTTTTCCCTTTCCTGATTGCTTGCAAAGCTCCCCTTTTTGTACAGAGCTGTGAAAAAAATAACCATATTTGGTAACAGCATAAAACCAAAAAAATCATAAAATTACAACGCGAAGTTAATGTGTAAAAATAATTATATAATCACCTTGGATTTATTAAGTGCAAACATGGCGTAATTATCACGTCAAATGTCTCTCCCAGCGCTTTTTCGTTTGTTGGATTTATAAGTTGTTCAAATGGTATCTAGAAACAAAGAAATTTTAAATAAGATAAATATTTGGTGAAAATCCAAATAGAAATTAAAATCTTGAGGAAAGTTCCGAATTAGAAACTTTTTATCATCACCAACCTGAGTGATACTAAAACTCGTGCATCTTTGCTTATTATCTTTTATCTATTTTTCAAATGCCATTTATTTGTAATCATTTTCTTTATTTCGTGCCAAATAAAAAAATCACATGTTTACAATCAAAAAACAATAAAAAGTAACGAAATTTTAAAATCCAAAAATTTCAAAAGTATTAAACTATATGAATTTGGGCCCGATTGAAAATCGTTTTAAAGAGCACAGCCGCAAACGCATTAAACGACCCTTGAACCATCAAACTAACGTTATAAATCCAAACAGATTTGTCTAGTAAGTTCTGAACAATGCATCTTGTCGCTGACTATTATATTTTCTACATTCCAAGTCTTAATTGTTTTTATCCATTACCCTGGCCAGCAGACCTTCAACGGAGATGAAGATTTGAGATTGACTAGGAAGAAGTTGAATTACATCTCGAAATGGTTGTATTAGAATGCTGTACAGCTCTTTAAAAGGGTTTCTTGGTTTGGTATTAGTTGAAGTATCTACCCCTAGAAAAACAACAAAATATGGATTATTTCATATTGAAATTAAAAACGCTAAATTAGAGTTTGAAAAAAGTTTAACTTAATTAATACAATCAGCAGTTATAGGAGCGTATATACAAGATATCTAGAATTTACAATTCACCTTCTTTCTGAAGATGACTCTCGCAAGCGTCCCCTTTCTCCAATAAACATTTTGAAAGTTTAAGATCATTATTCGGATCCACCACATCAGGTTTGTCTCCAATTTCGTGTTGGATACATTTCTGTCGTTTTGGAAGAGGAACAGCAAATTCTCTGATTCTTTCACCTGGCTCTGGTAAATTTCTGTAACGATTTTATCTCAATCATTGAATAAAGCCGTAGAATACGTGAAACAACTTTTAAAAGCAGTATTATTTGATAAATTGAAAAATCCATAAAAAAATTTCAATGAGAAAATACAAGAATTAGTTTAATTTAAGAAGAAGTGAATAACAATAAAAGTATTTGTTATCAGTTTTGAACTCGGCAATCGTTCCGATCAATTCAATTTATTATTGTTTGAGCGCGCTTTTCAATTTATACTAATTGTTGTCACGATTGTTAATCGAATGGGTTTTCAGAAAGACATTTTCAGTTCTAACAAAGACATTTTTATTTACAGTATAGTGTGTTATATTTTAGATGTCAATAAAATAGGCTTTTAAAGCCTTACTAAAGGTTAAATATTAGATGAAATGAATTAACACATTACAGTATTTAAATTTAAAAAGATATTTTGACCAGTCAAAATTAAATACACATCAGACAAAGAAAAAATAACAAGTATTTTTTTAGTATATAAATTTTCTAAAAATTTTTAAATATAAAAACAACCCACCAATAAGAATCTTAGAAAAGATTTACCTGTTTTCAATGTTATATAAGACTTGAAACTTTTCGGTGGCATTTGATTTTTCCTTTTCACTAATTATTTTCACCAGTTGCCTTATATTAGTCTCTATTAAGTGCGAATCAATCACGTGATCAGCAGAAAGGTAGCTTTTAATCAGTTTTCTTTTTGAATTAACAAAATGCGACAGAAGACCTGTTAAAAAACTCACTTTACATTTTAGTCAGCTCTAAACAACTAGCCGCAGTGGAAACCTTTGCTTTTCACAAAACTGGAAAATTATTTCGAGGTTATAACATTTTCAAGAAATGTGTAAAATAAATTAGGTCAAAATCGAAACAACATTAATCTGGATCAAAAGGGTTTTTGAATGTTCAGGAATATTATTTATATTACTGTAATTTATCTTACAAAGGCAAAAAAACAGTCGCAAGAAACAGAGACTCGACCATTAAACTTTAAAAGTAGGGGCTTGACGTGAGTAAAGAAACAAAATATTTTCACACACCTGTGTCGGTTAAAGTATACGCCAGGATAGTTACGTCGAAATCATCAGGAAGAAGTATTTGATCGGAATCAACAACGCAAACATGAGAGAGATTAGACATGAAAACACCTGAAGCAAACAATTAACAGTCAAATATGTAACCAGCATTAAAAAAAAGTACCAGAAGTTCAACTATCGAATTTTTTGAAGTTTTTTAGCAGCAGTCCATGGGTAGTTTGATGGACTTTCAAAGAAATTATAAACATCAGCGATACTGAATGGCAGTTGATCTGGCTGACACGACTTTTAGTTTTTTAACTGCTGAAGGCAGAAAGCTAATTTTTAGTAAATTAAGGGCAGCATAGCGCAAGACAATTTCAAAATTAAATTTAAAATAGGTAGACTACAGCTAATCTTTTTTTGCTAAAAACTCAAAAAATTTTTTGGAACCGCACTTTAAAAAAATCGAAAAATATTGATTGATTTATTAATGTAAAGTGCAGTATTGTATTTTCAAATAAACTTAAAGTGCTTTTATTAGCAAAACAATGCTAAAGATAATATAAAAAGTGCTTTTAGTGTGGGTTGTCAAACATCAGTATACAAAACACAAAGAGAAAAAATCAATAGTCACCTTTATTTTCAATAGTAGGAAGAACTGAGCTTTGATTTTTAGCTTTAAAAAATGGCCGGGATTTGGCTGACTCACCAAAGGCTAGAGACAACTTATTCTCTCCTAATCTACACAATATAACCTGAAAAAGTAAAAAAATAACTTTATCAAAAGATTATTTAATTCTATCAAAAAGTCTTTGTGGGTTAAATGATATTATTCAATCAAGTTATTTGCATTAAAAAAGCGATTGGCAAAGACGCAAAGAGGGACAATTTACGTGCTTTTTAACCTAAATATTTGGAGAAACTTCACAAAAAAATCAGCAAGGAGCTAGTAAAAAACTTACTTGTATAGCAACGTAATCTTCAAATACAATTCTTTCGTCTTCAACTACCCGAGAAGCGCCTTCAGATTTGAGAAGTTGCAGTTTCTCTTCTAGTAAACTGATTTCGTTGACAAGAAACTTCAACCCGACTAAAAGCTCCTATAAAACACTTGGTCAAACAGAAAAAAGGACAGGAGGCCTGCAAATACCAGGTCGCGAGTCGTAAAAAAGCAGAAATGATCGCAAATATACAACGAAGCTGATGGAAGAAAAAATGGGATAGGGATAGTGGTGAGGGAGGAGCTGGCTGAAAGTGTCCTGGAGGTGAATAGGGTGTCAGACAGACTAATGGCCATGAAGCTGGAAGTAAAAGGGTCCATCCTAAATATAGTAAGTGCGTATGCTCCACAGGTTAGCAACAGCATGGATGAGAAAAATAATTTCTGGGAAGACCAGGATGGGTTGATAGAAAATATATCAAAAGAGGAAAGGATAGTTCTTGGTGCAGACCTACATGGACATGTGGGCAAAGGAAACATAGGGGATGAGGAAATAATGTGGAGGTACGGTGCTGGAATAAGAAATAAGGAAGGAAGGACGATGGTTGTGGATTTTGGGAAAAGGATGGATTTGGCGATTGTCAATACATATTTCAAGAAAAAAGATGAACACAGGGTGACGTATAAAAGTGGCGGAAAAAGTAGCCAAGTAGATTATGTGATGTGCAGAAGGAGGAACTTGAAGGAAATGTGTGATTGTAAGGTAATAGTAAATGAGTGTGTCGCAAAACAGCACCGTATGGTGGTATGCAAAATGGCTCTCATGGTGAAAAAGAAAAAAGCAGAGAAAGTAAAGCCAAAGATATGATGGTGGAAATTGAAAGAGACAAGCTGTCAAGAAACGTTTCGACAAGAGGTGACAGGATTTTGAAAGGCAAGAATGGGTTACCTGATGAGTGGGACAAAACAGCAGAAATGCTAAGAAAAACAGCTGAAACTATACTGGGAGTGACATTTGGGAAACGAAAGGAGACAGGGAGACATGGTGGTGGAATGAGGAAGTTCAGGAGAGCATAAAAGAAAAGAGGCAAAGAAAGCATGAGACAAAATAAGAGATGAAAATACTAAAAAGATCTACAAAGGAAAGAAAAGTAAGGCAAAGAAGGCAGTTGCGATGGCGAAGGGACGTGCGTATGACAATTTGTATGAAAGATTAGAAACAAAAGAAAGTGAAAAGGAGTTGTAGGCCTACAGATTGGCTAGGCAGAGAGAATAAAGCAGGAAAAGTTGTACAGCACGTGAGGGTTAAAAAGGATGAAAACGGTAATGTTATGGTAAATTCGGAGGCTGTGTTAAAGAGATGGAAGGAGTACTTTGAGAAACTGATGAACGAGGAAAATAACAGAGACCCTAGGACAGAGGAAGCAGAAGTGGTTAACAAAAAGGTAAATTGCGTCAGTAGAGAAGAAGTAAAGAACGCACTAAGAAGGATGAAAAAAGGTAAAGAGGTTGGGCCAGATGAGTTGCCAGTAGAAGTTTGGAAGTGCATAGGAAAGATGGGGATAAAGTTTTTGATCAGACTGTTCAACAGACTATTAATCGGTTAACGTATGCCAGATGAATGGAGAAGAAATGTGCTTATCCCAATCTATAAAAACAAAGGGAACGCACAGTGCTGTGGAAACTACAGAGGAATAAAGCTGATGAGTCACACAATGAAGGTATGGAAAAGAATTATTGAAGCCAGGCTAAGGAATAGAGTAGAGACAGCAAACAGCATTTATGCCAGGAAAGGAAACCACCGATGCTACGTTTTCCTTAAGAATGTTGATGGAAAAGTACAATGAGGGTCAAAGAGAGCTACATTGTGTATTCGTCGACCTAGAGAAAGCTTATGACAGGGTTCCGCGGGAAGAGCTGTGGTACTGTATGAAAAAATCAGGAATGGTGGAAAAGTATGTGCGACTTGTACAGGATATGTATGAGGAAAGCGAAACAGTGGGGAGGTGTGCAGTAGGAACTACAGAAAGTTTCAAGGTTAAGGATGGACTGCACCAGGGATCAGCGTTAAGTCCATTCCTTTTTGAAGTGATAATGGACAGGCTAACGGATGAAGTAAGGAGAGAACCACCATGGACGATGCTGTTTGCTGATGATATTGTGATTTGCAAAGAGACCAGGGAAGAAGTGGAGTGGAGACTAGAACGCTGAAGGTATGCATTAGAAAGAAGAGGTATGAAAGTAAGTAGGTCAAAGACCGAATATCTGTGCATAAATGGAGGAAATGACGACGAAACAGTAAAGATGGAGGATACAAAAATGCCAAGACTAATGGAATTTAGTTATTTGAGATCAACGTTCTTTTTTCGTCGTTTGAAGGGCATCCACTCCAGGTCAGACACAAACAGGAATGGGGACGAGGGTTTATCCTTTTACTACCCGAGACTGCTGCACTGCCTGAATCAGATGCTGGCAGTGTATTAAGTCAGCATCGAGTTTCGTAATCCAAAACCGTCAGACCTCGTGCTCCATGTGGTGCCCGATGTATAGGGCACACTGTTAGTACATGGTCTGTGGTTTGCTCTGAGGCGCCACACTCGCAATTCGGTGAAGGAGCGAGACCCCATTTGTGCATGGACGAATGAAATCGCCCAACACCAGTCCGCAGGCGGTTGAGCTTAACCCAAGCTGCTCGGGGTAAGCCCATCCCAACAGGCCTGGCACTGGTCCCGGGCACTAAAACACGGAGCCTGAAAGCATTTTCACAATACTCCGTTTTCCATTTGTGGTTTGTCCATTTAGAAGCGCGGCTTTCTGGCAAGTCTGGCAAGTCTGGACAACCTTGACAAGTCTGGCAAGGTTGTCCAAAAGATTCCGCGCATCTGGCACAAATGGGCGTCTGGATCTTAGTCCCACTTGGCGAGTATCTGAGGACCCACTTAAGAGACCATACAAGATATGATCGGGGTCCAGAGATCCACGGTGAGCCAAGCAGAGTGTCGCTCCCAGTCGGCGAAGCTCAGCTGGCTGGATGCCTGAGAGTGGTCCGTTGGAGTGGGACGCAGGCATCCAGTGACTATGCGCAAGGCGTCATTCAAGACACTGTCAATGAGGCGACTGTTAGCAATGCGACACCAGACTGGCGCACAGTACTCAGCTGTTGAATAGACTAGAGACAAGGTGGCTATGCATAGTGTTTTAGCACCAGCACCCCATCCCGAGCCCACGAGTCGCCTCAGCAGTGTGACGCGCGGGGATAGTTTTTTTGCGCAATGCCACTAAGTGGTGACGAAACGTGAGCGATCTGTCCAGTTTTACCCCAAGATAAGTAGGGGTTGGACAGAACGTTAAAAGTCTACCGTTGTTGTACCTTTATCTCACGTTTGGCCTCTCGGTTATTCAAGTAAAAGGCTGCCGTCACCGTCTTAGTGTGACTGAGCTTCAACCTCCAAGTCTGGAGATACGCTGAAAGTGTGGACATGTCTTGGGTTAAAGTCCCCTCCAAGTCCTTCCAGTTTCCAGAAGAATGCAACAATGCTAGATCATCAGCATAAGCAAACTTGCTGGAAATCATGGAAGGAAGATCGTACGTATAGATGTTAAATAGGAGGGGAGCCAAGACCGATCCCTGAGGAACGCCGTTTTCAAGACGGCGTAGCCTACTTTGCTTGCTGTCACCGGTGGTAAGGGTGAAGCTTTGATTTCGGACAAGCTCCATAATCATTTTGACCATTTGCTTATCGAAAGTAGTCTCAGCAGCTTGCACGGTGTCAGACAGTGTCATAAGCAGCTGTCAGATCGACAAATACGGCACCGGCCTTCTTTTAGCCTCAAAAGAATCCTCGATGTTCAGGGTTAGCAGAACAACTTGATCTACGGTTGACTTCCCGTGTCGGAACCCAGCCTACGCGATCAACGGTCCAAGAAAGGATCAACGGTGCAAGAAAGTGGTAGTTGTGAGAGGGAGGTAAAGAAGAGAGTGCAGGCAGGATGGAACGGATAGAGAAAAGTATCGGTAGTAATCTGCGACAGGAGGTTACCAGATAGAGTAAAAGGAAAAGTGTACAACTCAGTGGTAAGACCAGCAGTGGTGTATAGACTTGAGATGGTAGCAGTCACAAAAAAACAAGTGAAAGAGATGGAAGTCGCAGAGATGAAAATGTTGAGGTTTGCTATGGGAGTGACGAGAAAAGATAAGATTAGAAACGAGTACATAAGGAATACCGTTCAGGTAGAACGGTTAGGAATGAAGATGAGAGAAGGCAGACTGAGGTGGTATGGACATGCTATGAGGAGAGACAAAGAGTATGTAGGAAGACAGATGATAGAAATAGAGTTACCAGAAAAGAGGAAAAGAGGGAGACCAAAAACAAGATTTTTAAATCTAGTGAAAGAAGATATGCGAGAAGTTGGTGCGAAGAAGACAGACGTTGAACACAGAACGGTTTGGAGGCAGATAATACGCTGTGGCTACCCCTGATTGAAGGGAAAGGCCAAAAGGAGAAGATCGCAAATATTCAAAAAAGTCTTCTTGTAAAATTGATGGTAAAATTGATGACAAAGATATACGTAAATTTTCAAATGGCAAGGCTTTAAAGTAGTTTTTTGGTCACACTAAAATGCATTTGGGAACTGTAAATATTTTTTCGTGGACCAAATAGCACCTTTAAAACTTTATTGTTTTTATAACCACATTGCTTCATAACACATGAAATGTTAAACTAGAAAAGTTTTACACAAGCTAAAATGTTTTCCTTGCCGTTTTAATTTTTAATGCGTTAAAAACAAATTTTTTTGTTATTATAGTTAATTGATAAGTTTCAACCTTTGTTAAATTAAAATTAGGCCATGGATTGAAAAAGTTTGGAAACCATGTTTTAAACAAAAAACTTCTTGAAATACAGAAGTCCACACACGTTATGTTATGAGAATGACTCCATAAAAAGATTCGGACTATTTTTTTTCATTGAACTCTGACCATCAGCGGCATCACTTGTAAGCAAGCCAACAAAGTAAAATCAGACCCAAATACAATACTTATCATGGCTTTAGCTGAGTACAAGTATTTTACAAATATTCGCTTCGTGATTTAAAAATGCACCTTTTCTGAAGTAGAATGCTGACTGTAGATTGCAGCCTGATGTTGGAGTTCCGACGGACTGGTTTTCAACTTTTGACCTAAGGTCAGCGCTTGCTCGCACCGGTAGAGGGCGTGTGCGTACCGATGCTGCGCAGCAAGTACTTGCGCTTCCTGAAAATAAGCATTTCTACCATGGCGCTTCATTATTTCTACTTAAGGCAAACTTTATTACTTTAGTAGAGTACGCCATCTTTCCAACTCATCTCTGCATACAAATTTTCATTTTATTTAATCTCCATACTTATCCTCATGACTTACAGGAAGCATCGGAGGCGCTATATACATAGGACGAGCCATTACCCAGACCTGCTTCCGGAGACGTCAAAATATTGTTGTCCGGTAAAAATTTTTTATGTCGTTTTTCAGTTTTATAGAGATATAACTAAAATTTAGAACTGCTTAACGGTCTTGGAAAGGGCTGTAAAGTGTCTATCCCAAGGAGAAACAGAATGGCGAAAGTACATTTCGAACCGAGGCCATGTCGATCATAATCATGACGCTCTCACCACTCGACCACGCTGCCTACAAATTTAGTGTTGATTTATGAACCATCAGTTTAATTGAGGTAAATGAGAGTTATCGACTTGAAAATTTAATTGGTTGTGGCAATTGCTCGAGCAATCATTATCAGGCAATTAATCAGTGAGCGAAGCAGGATTTGTATGTTCAAGAAAAAATTTTACATAGGATATTTTTTGTCTTGATTATCCAAATTTAAAACAATTTGCGTATAATATACAATGAATCATTTGTAGTTTTTGCATAAATTTCGGTAAGTTCTTTATGTTAATCAATAACTGTTTTTCTAGTATATCGCTTGCTAAGAAGTGCTAAAATTACTAAAAAAATGTTTTACTTTGCACTTGATTTGCAGCACATATTTTAGCGCATTCGTTTCATAAATATGGTTTAAGCCAGGGGTGGGCAATTTACGGCCCGCGGGCCTGATCCGGCCCACCACAGGTTTCATCCAGCCCACTTGTGCCTGTCGAAACCACGACTATAGTTTGTGTGAATATAGATTTCCGTTGAAAATATTGATGAAAATAAACGAATTATTGGCTAAAATAAATACCGTAGTTTTCTATGTATTATCCGCACCTGAGTATATCACCATGATTTTGGCAGAAAAAAGCGAAAATGGAGACAAAATCAAAGTGAAGACCTTTTTTTTAGAGATAACCATAACTTTGGAAAGCCTTTTTTTAGAAAACACTAATTTTTGGAAATTCTTGCCTCAGGCCCCTGAGTTTGAATATCCATCACTGATAATGAAAATCAATATTTTTAGAGATTACTGTAATGCGGCCCTCGAACTAAAATATTTGCCCACCCCTAATTTAAGCCAAAGATACACATTAGGCAAGTTCTAAATAAATTAAGCAGAAAAAATTGTAAGCATTTCAATTTAATTTGACAGATAAAATGATTAATATCAGATCAGATTACTTATTTTAAATAAAGTTTAAAAGGTTACACAAGGCAAACACTACCTTGGCCATGCATTTGCATTCAGTAGCATAACCATCGTCAATGGAAGTTTGCGCAAGTTTTAAAGCACGAGCGAAAATGCTTCCTGCTTCCTCGTAATTACCCATAGCCAGCATCAGATCACCATGTAGAAGAGTTCCCACTATTTCTATTCTTGGGCTCTTATTTGCTCTGTAAAAAAACAAAACTAATCGGATAAAGAACTAAGCAAAAACATTTTTGGTAACTATCAAATTTAATTCTACAAACTGTACGGTTAGCAAAAGTATTCCAAATATTTTAAAATAAAAACAAATTAAATAACATTTGATTGTCAAGAGTTTTTCAACCAATAAAAAAATGTAAAAAAAATGCTTAAAAAACAAAAAAAAAACTTAAAAAAACCAGTTGCGCGCTATCACATCAAACAGACGTAAAAAATCGTCGGTCCAAACGCTTCGACCAACAACATTTACTTACTGCCCGATTCGAGTGATGGTTGAGAAACATTCAGACGCTTCAGCAAATAAATTTAATTTCATCGCCATTCTTCCAGCAGCCTCGTATCCAGCTATCAGTTCGTTGTGCAGGGGCAAACCTGCATCTAACAACCATCAAAGTAAAATAAAAGGGGAATAAAGACTTTGAAGATGCTTTAGATTTTTGGAAAATTAACTGATAAAAAAATTTGGTGGTAACTTAAACTGTTTTCTAGCTTTGCATTGCAACTAACACTGTAAGATCTTTCCATAGTTTTTTTTATGAGATGTATAATGATCAAAGATTACGTACATACAAAGAATTTAAGAAGTATCCGTGACTATCACGGTAACTCATGGATAGTTTGTCGTGTCTTGCACAACCCACTTTGCGATTTTAGAAATCAAGGCCTCAAACAATGAACCTCTTTATTAAAGGGTTTAAACATATACACTTCACAGATTTAGTTTTGCCTATAATATCGATAGCTTTCTAACATTCATATTTTTATTTAAAATTTTTTTTTAATTACGAAAACAGCTTTTTAAAAACTTTTTAGACATTCCAATCATTCATAAAAAATTACTTTGTTCTTTGTCGATGATCGACTTGCATTCGTCCAACCACTCGCAGAACAATTGATGAGCAGATGAAAAATCTTCCAGTAATTCATAAAGACTTCCTAATATAGAATTAATCTGCAATATTTTAAATGAAAAGTCTTTATCAAAAAATTTTTACAGATGTGACAAATTTAAAATAATCCACAAACAACCTAGGTACAGAATAGTTTACCCATAAAATTAGTTTTTAATTTATTTAATTTACATAAATGTCGAAATTAACCAAGTCTAGAACTAACTTTTTATTTTTTATTTTATTTTCATCTTTCTATTTATCCTCCTGACTCGCAGGAAAACGTAGGAGGTGCAACATGCAGCAACCGTAGCTTGCTGAAGCTTTCCAGCGAATCAAGATCATAAAGATAGCGATGACAAAAATTCAAGTCCGAATAAACAATCAAAATCCCTGCTATTTTTTTTTTCGACAAATGAAAAAGAATATTTTATAAAAATATGTTTAAACAGTATTTGAAATTTGTTCGCTGGTTCAAAGTTTTATAATTCAAAACTTGTAGTCCATTTATTACATTTATAACGGTTAAAAGAAATATATTTGGGACTAAATGTTTAAACTAGGGGTGCGATATCTGCTCCTTGAGGGTGCGTGGTTGCTGAATTATCAATGTTGGTTAGGTCTACAGACACAGTTAATGTACAATCTATAACTGCAATTTACTTTTTTGGTAAAGTAAAACTAACTCATGTTTTAGTATTGTGCTATTATGTTGTCAGTTACTTGTTTAAAATTTTAATAACAATGATTTTCTTATTCAATCAATTCTAAAAGGGGTGAAAGAATTGGTTGCTGACTTCAAAGGGATGCTAGCAAAGAAAAAGATTAAGAAACACTGCTTTAAACTGTTCTCGACTACAAAGTGCTAATTATTTGTTTTTATCAAGTATTGGAAACTAAAAAAATGAATTTCTCAAAGTTACGGGAATGCTTTTGCTTTTTACGACAGCAAGCAAAAAAGACGTAAGCATTAATTTTGCTTATGAACCTGTATCAGAAATTTAAAAAAAATTCTATTTCGCTACAAACCTGCATTGTATGGGTAACTGCGGGATGATTTTTAAGCCTTGGTTTCACAAGACGAATATCAGTCAAAACTTTCAGCAAATTTTTAAATTTACAGCCTTCAATTACTGCTTTTTCGTACAAATGAAGCTTCATGTAAGCCACACATAGATTGTAGTGTATCTCACATTCAGATTCCACCGTCCAATGGGCTCTGTAAACTTTTGCTATAAGAATGCTGAACAGCATAACTTTTTACTTAGCTTTATATATGCATTGCTTAAAAAAAAACAATATTACCAACTGTTTTTAATTGAAAGCAAATTTACACGCTAATCTAGTAATCTTATTCAAATGTTTAAAAATTAAAACTACGTGTGGCTGAAAATCTCTTGCAAAAGACTCAGAAGAACGTGAATCAATGCTGCTGGCCTTAATTTTAGTTCGTTTGTTGAGTTTCGTTTTTGTTGAATTTCGTTTTGTAGAGTTCATTAAATTTAGTTCGTTTGCAAAGAGAGTTTTCTTTTGCGATAAAATTACCTAAACTGAAGCGTTTCACCATTAAAAGTTTCTTTAAAATCTTCGCAAATGGCAAGCAGCCGCATGTAATTTGAAATTGCTTCTTCGTAAGAATTTAATTCCATCAATACATTGCTCATACGTAACAAAATCTTCAAAAAAGCATTTACAACGTAAGAAACAAAAAAATATAAAAAAATATACCTTTTTTAATAAATAAATCAATTATGCTAATAAAGCCTAGTAGACAAGAACAAATAAAACACAATAACGCCTTAACGGCTTGCAAAACAATTACGGCACATTTTTCCAGGTCTACGTGCCTCACTTTAGTATAAGCAGTTAGTTAAATTAAGGTTTGGTCTACAACTCTGGCTTATTTTCTCAGCGTAACATTGTTTATTAAACCATTTTCACCACAATTATACCAACAATCAGTGTAGATTGTCACTAAGTCAAAAGAAATATACATCGATCATATATGTTAGGTGAGACCAGGCTTTTATAAAGGTAGTGCCATGATATGCTAATGCTGAGCATATGTATTCTCGTATTTGGTTTCTTTACATACACGAGCAGTGTTTGAAAGTAAAATACAAAAAACCGTGTTATACGTTATTAAGTACATACCATTTTCTCGAACGGAATGTCATTGTGCTGAACGGCAAGTTGTAAACTGATGGTGAAATCAGAAACGCATCGTTTATACTAAACAAAAATCAGCCGATTGTCATTCAAGATGTACCAAAATTCTATTCAATAACAATTTATTAAAACTTTCAATACATAGAATAATAATTTTATTTCTAAGATAACTGTGTGTCAATTTTTATGACATAAACAGAGTGCAGCAAGAATTTTTACAAAGAAAATTTTGTTTATTGGTGATTGCAAATTCAATCAATTTTTAACATTTGCAATTACAAGCCATGCAAACTATGATTTGAAAGATTTAGGCTATCTTATCTTCAAGCTTATAGTGTTATCACTGGTCATTGGTTATTGGCTTGACAATTTAACCTTTTAAAATATAACTAGTAACATTATAGCACATTTCTTTCTATTCCCTCATTGTTATTAGAGGCAAAAATCTTGCAAAATTAGTCACAATGTATGATCTCCCATAATCATCAAAAATGACAATCATATATTGCATCAAGTAAAGATGGTACATCCCACTTTGAAAAGGATGTATTATCTTTACTAGGTTAATTCAGGAATGTATCATCTTTATTTAGTCAGTTTGGCGATGTGTAATTCTTTAAAGTTTTTTGAAAGATTTACAAGTAATTCTAAATAAAACACTTTAGACTATAAAATCCTAAGAACTCTAATCCTAACCCATACTTCATTAATTAAAGTCTGTTCATTGATTTTAAAAATGACAGACCGAAACCAAACCTACCAAAACGGAAGGGTATCCACCCACTCCGATGTTCAGGGGTCTGCTAATCGGCAAACGTCCTTTTCAGGGCGGGACAATGCTAGGACAAAACTGCCCTTTTCAGGGCACATTGCCAACAAGTTCCGAAGACCCACTCACTATTCTTCAGCTGAACATCGAAGGCCTCACTGCAAGCAAGATGAACGTTCTTCATCACCTCGTTATGCAGTCTGAGGTACTCGTCATCCTACTGCAGGAGACCCACTGCACTGATGCAGAGAAGTTGGTACTGCCAAACTACCAACTAGCTGGGTCTTCTTTAAGCAGGAAGCAGGGCCTTGCCACGTTTGTCCACGAGCGACTGAGATACACGATTTTGGACCAATCTCCACCGACATCGGAGATCGAGTGGCTGTGTGTGGACGTTGATGGCTATAAAATAGTCAACGTCTACAAACCATCGCCAACGCGATTGCGAACCCTGGATCTCCCAGTGTTTCCTCACCCCTGTCTTTACGCTGGCCATTTTAACTGTCGTCATGCTGACTGGGGTTACGACGACAACAGCCCGGACAGTGAGTGCTTGGCTGGCTGGGCAAGTATTAATTGTCTTGCCCTCCTATATAATGCCAAGGACGCTGCCAGTTTTTATTCCGGCCGCTGGAACACTGACACCAATCCAGATCTAGCTTTCGCTAGCGTAAGTCCAAACAGTCGCTTACCGGATAGACGTGTCTTTGACAAGTTTTCCAGGTCACAACATCGACCTTCGCTTATTACACCACCAAGGTTTGCTCTGGCAGTGCCAAGCATGCCTGTTAAGCGATGGAACTTCTGCAAGGCCAAATGGAGTCACTACATTGCTTTGACGAATAAATTCGCAAAGACTTTGTTGCCGCCTGATTCATTTGATGTGGATGCGGCTTACCAGGACTTCTGTAACACCATTAAGAAAGCAGCCAAAAATACTATTCCACGCGGGTATCGAAACAACTATATTCCGTGTTGGGATGCAGAGTGTGAATCCCTCTATAAAACCTTTCTGCAGTCTCCTCAGGGAGACGACTCAAGTTTGGCTGCTACAGCTTTGCTTGCCAAGCTTGACAGAAAGCGGAGGGATCGATGGTCCGAAGCAGTTCGGAGCATTGACTTTTCACACTCTAGTCGAAAAGCGTGGAGTACTTTGAACAACCTTATTGGTAGATCACGACACTCTCCTCGTCACTGTCCCGTTTCAGCCGATGCTATTGCAGCTCAGCTGGTTAGAAATGGGAAATACGAGGCTGTTGACCGCAAGTCATCTCGACTTGTCCATCAAGAAGTGTCTGACCTTTAGAGGGCCACAACACCAGACGCAGTAAATATCTCTGACAATTTTTCACGGAGAGAATTTACTGCTGCCCTCCAACATTTAAAACCAGGTAAAGCTCCGGGTCCTGATTTCATCTGCCCCGAGCTTATACTCCATGCCGGAGCTGCTTTCAACTCCTGGTTACGTGACTTCCTTTCTTCCTGTTTGCGCCGACTCAAAATTCCCAAGATCTGGAGAAGAGCGCTTGTGGTTGCGATCCCAAAACCAGAAAAGCCCGTGGGGGACCCAAAGAGTTATCGACCGATATCTCTGCTCTGTGTCCCCTACAAGATCCTCGAGAGGCTTATCTACGCAAGCGTTGAACCGTTAATCGATCCACTGCTCCCTAAAGAGTAGGCTGGGTTCCGACACGGGAAGTTAACCGTAGATCAAGTTGTTCTGCTAACCCTGAACATCGAGGTTTCTTTTGAGGCTAAAAAGAAGGCCGGTGCCGTATTTATCGATCTGACAGCTGCTTATGACACTGTCTGACACCGTGGCCTTACCTGCAAGCTGCTGAGACTACTTCCGGATAAGCACATGGTCAGAATAATCATGGAGCTTGTCCGAAATCGAAGTTTCACCCTTACCACCGGTGACAGCAAGCAAAGTAGGCTACGCCGTCTTAAAAACGGCGTTCCTCAGGCATCGGTCTTGGCTCCCCTCCTATTTAACATCTATAGGTACGATCTTCCTTCCATGATTTCCAGCAAGTTTGCTTATGCTGATGATCTAGCATTGTTGCACTCTTCTGGAAACTGGAAAGACTTGGAGGGGACTTTAAGCCAAGACATGTTTACACTTTCAGCGTATCTCCAGACTTGGAGGTTGAAGCTCAGTCACACTAAGACGGTGACGACAGCCTTTCACTTAAATAACCGAGAGGCCAAACGCATCTGATTCAGGCAGTGCAGCAGTCTGGGGTAGTAAAAGGATAAACCCTCGTCCCCGGTCCTGTTTGTGTCTGACCTGGAATGGATACCTCTTCAAACGACGACAACGATTAATTAAAGGTTAGGTTTAGGGTTAGGTAAGGACTAGGACTAATTCTAACTTCTATTTAATTAATTAAATTGGGTTAAAAGTAATGTTTTTATTTTCATTTAATAAAGTTTTAAAATTTTGAATAGGATGTATAATCTTTACTAAATCATTTTAGGGATGGATGATCTTTATTAGGCTTTTCTTGGGATGTTTAGTCTTTACTAATATCCCAAGGGATGTACAATCTGTACTTGATCCCAAATATTAGATGAATTTAATGTGTTTCTTTTAAGCATTAGTGTTGCTGACTGCCTTACATTGGAAAGCATATGACAATACAAGTCACAAATGGATTAAATCACTTCCAAGACTGATTGTGATTCAAATTAATGAAATTTGAGCAAGTAATTTCAACTTTTCAAAATTTTTCATAAAAATGCTTTATCATAATGTTGTTTGTATCATATCAACTATTTACTTTTTACATAGAACTGGGAGAAACTGTTAAACAAATATCCAATTTTTTTTAAACATTTTCAGATAAAGCTGTTCAGATAAAATTTTATTTCCTTTTTTATAGTTATTTAAAAAAGGATATTGTTAATGTTAAATATTAACAAAAAAATCTATATTTGTAATTACAATTGAAGAACAATTGTGTTGGACTTGCATTTTTAGCTTAATGTGTGATTAGTAATTACAGTTTTAAAAAGCATTTGTGAATCTAATTTAACTAAAGTTATGAAATTTATTCCACTTAATAGTATAATCAAAAAATTATCTTTTGTTTTAATTACTATTTATTTATATGGGGTTTTTTAGCATTATTTTATAAGATAAAATATCAAATCTTCAACATGTAGCAAGTGAAACTTGGAAATTGAGATTTTATGATTTTATAATGTTTAAAAATTATATAAGCACACAGTACAAGCATTATAAATAATGTAGCAATTATACAAGACTTTGGTTCTGCATGTGTATTTTTCTTTATTCATTTTTTATTTTTATCTCTACATTTATCCTTCTGATTTGCAGAAAGCAACAGAGGCACTAATGCATAGGACAAGCAATTACCCCAACCTGCTTTCAGAGATACCAAGATATTGCTGTCCAGTTGATAGTTATATAGAGATATGACTAAAATTTAAAACTGCTTGCCAAGACCACCATGCAGAGAAAAGTGCCATAAAGAGTCTTTTCTAGAGACGCAACAGAATGGCACTAGAAGGTTTCGAACCAAGACCATGTCAATCACAATCATGGCACTTTAACCACTTGGCCATGCTGCTGATAATTTAAAGCTTTGAATAAAACAATATTTAAAGCATCTGTCAGCAGTAATAAATAGTATGAAATTAAAGTGAAACCCAGTTGAAAAAGTCTTTGTAAAAGATGAATTTTTTTAAATAATGACAACAGGTAATTAATTATACAACTCACTAATAGTTTTTCTTCATTACAACAAGCTAATTCATAATAAACCTTCATCATAAGAATTTGATCAGTGGTTAAATTGTCATCAGCAATTGTGCTTCGATTAAAATTTTCAAATTCAATTGCTGTTTCTAGGAAATTTATTGCAAGTTCAAGATTAGGTTGTTGATGAAATGAATAAGCAAGTGCAAAAAGTTGATTTAAAAACCCTAAATAAAAAAGTTGTTGAGTTAAATAAAGAGATATCAATAATTGAAAAGTTAAAAGATGAAATTTAATTTTGTTTATAACAAATGATAAAAAAATAGAGATAAAAAGAAATAATTAGATTTGTTACTTATAATGAGGAAAAAGGCTGTAATGATTGTAATGAACCAAAAAATTTGCATAATTTGATAAATGTAATATTTATGGTTTTCATCATCATCATCAATCCAATTTTAATCCAATTTAAATATCTTCAGTAAATGGAGGTGGCTGGATGCATCTCACTACTTTTGCAAATCTTTTTACACCTTTCTCCACCAACACTGATCTGCCACACCTTCTTTTCTTAAACCAATTCTTCTCATGTTTCCTTCAACTTGTTCCCTCCATTTCATCCTTGGTCAGTTTTATTGAATGTAAATAAATTAATTAAAAAAAAACTAACATTGTGTTAATTTTTTAATGACAACATAAAATAGGAAAACTGGGAGCCAAAAGTTGAACAAAGGTATGTCACTGAAAAACATTGTTTTGAAATTGACAAACCCTACATCAAAAGACTTAATCCTGTGAACAAGCATTAAATATAATTAAAAGTAATTTCCTTTCAATCAAAATTTTAATGCAAAATATTTGACCTGCTTTAAAAGATGTCTAAACATTTCTATCCAATTGAAATTTTTAATTTGGTGTTTTAGTTGTTGTAAAATGCTGTGACTGAAATTTAGATATTCTAACGCTGCCATGCAGAAAAAATTTCAAAAAGGGTATTTCTCAAAGATATAACAAAATAATGAAAATACAGTTCAACCTATGCAAGAGACCTATGCAATCATACGCACTTTCAATATTGTACTTACCAACAATACTCATCTACACATTCAACAACCAGCATAAAAATTAGTTTTAATTGGGAAAACAGATCAAAAGTTTTAATATTTTTGGTCTAGCTTTCCAGATTTGCTTTTTCTGATATTATGTGGCTTCAAAAAGCAATAAATTTAGCCAAAATAATTACAGATGTTATAACTATCTGGGTAAGAATTTGATTTAAATAATTGTTCCACTTTTTAATCTTTTTCTTTAAGCAATATTAAAATTGCTAGGAAAATTTTTTAGTGATATTATTTAAACAATAACAAAAGTAAAAGCTTTAGTTGATTTTTGATTAAAATCATTTACCTTGTTGGTGAAAATTATCAGACAACTGCAACAATTTTGTAGCACTCAAAACAATACGTTTGCTGAGGATATTTAATTTCTTGGAATCTTTATTACCATCAACATTACTACAAGCTAATTTTAGAGCGCTAAGGCTTTGAATCAATGCTTTTTCATAATCTTCTTTTTCTTCTAAACCTTTAACTTCAGAAATCCAACTCTAAAATTTTAAGAAAGTTTACTAAATAGATATTTAATGTAATTTTATGTAGCCTAGTAATTATAATTATTCACAACTTTGTCTAAAATCAGCATCTATTTAAGTATCAATAGCTTTACCAAAATATTAATAGATCACCTGAATTTCAAGATTTGAAGATGTTGCACTCAAATTATCAGTTGACATAATTGATCGCTTTCAATACCGGTATAATTAAAATCTCTGACTAAAAAATTTCGAAGCCCACATAAATGAAAAAGATTTGATTTGGAAGTCAATTCTTTCAGCAAATTTCGTTTTGTCCAAAGTTCTAAAACCTTTTATACTGCAACGCGCGAACAATTTTTTTATTCAATACAACCAGGAGACAGCGTATTATAAATCAAGCTGTTTTAAAGTTTCTATTTAGTTTTTTTTAATGATAAAAATCACACAAAAAATTATATTAAAATATCTCATCAGTCTCTCTCGCCCTTACAGCTTATCAGGAGATAACTCTTATTCAAATAGAATGAATACAAAAAAGATTGAATTTGAATAAGATTTACCTCTTAATGAGCCGTAAATGTGAAATACACTGTTCAAGTTTTTTAATAAAATTCTCTGCGTGACTCTCGTAATTTAATTTGTTGCTCTGAGTTTTTACGGAGGTCTTTACTGTCAGTCATGCCACTTCAACTATAGTTTTTTTATGTTAAAAATTTTTTGACAAAAATCGATTATCCTTTTACAGCAAAGTCAAATTGACGATATTATTTAACTAGTAAATTGCAATAAATTTGTCGGCAGCGTGGTCGAGTGGTTAACGCACCGGACTGATGATCAACATGGTCTCGGTTCAAAACCCACTTGCGCCATTCTGTTGTGTTCTTGGGAAAGACACTTTACGGCACTTTCCCCTCCTTGGTGGTCTTGACAAGCAGTTCTAAATTACAGTAATATCTCTACTAAATTACTAGCGGACAGCAATATCTTGGCATCTCCGGAAGCAGGTCGGGGTAATTGCTTACCCTATGTATAGCGCCTCCGTCGCTTTCCTGCGAGTCAGGAGGATAAATATAGAGATAAAAATAAAAATAAAATAAATTAATTAATAAAATCAGTCAAAATTCAATGAGCTAAATATTTAACAAAGAAAGTAAAAATAAAAACCTACTTCATCGTAATAAAATTTATAAAGGTTATCATCAATTTCTGTAAAAAATAAAATATCGAAAATTAAACAATAAAATTATTCTTTTTCATTTTAATTAGGTCCTGAATCAACATACACATGGTGAAATCTCATTAACAGCTACAAGACAGACACAACTGACGTTGTGATAATCAATAACGTAATGATGTTGTAAAAACCTACACTGTAAAAAATCTGCACCAAAATCGAAGAAGACGCAAAAATCACAATTATGCGATAGAAAAATTCAATTAATATTAATTTTAGGATTTAAATAATTAATCCATTTATTTTCACACCAATCTAAGAAAGTTTTATCCGGCTGTTGTACAAATATTACCATAAAGCATTCTGTAATGTCAGGTTTAATAATATGGACTTCAAGGTAAAATTTATAAAAATGATTGAGGAGGACAGCTCGGTCATTGCTATCGTTGAGGTTGAATTTTTGCAGAATGAGCAGTGGTTATTTCATTCTCTAAAAAATTTATTTTTTATTTGTCCTACGAATTGCATTTTGCAAAATTTGCAATCTGCAAGTATGATTTTATTTTATATTAAATACATACAGCCTGGGACAAAAGTTTAAGACCACCTTTGGAAAAAGGCACATTTTAGAAAAAAGCTTCTTAATCACCTAATACTAAATATTCTTGTGTCAAAATGCATATTTAGTTTTTGGATATAAACTTTATCACACATTAATATTCCGATGTTCAGTGTGGGTCTGTTAATCGGCAAACGTCCTTTTCAGGACGGGGCAATGTCAGGATAAAACTGCCCTTTTCAGGGCACATTGCCAACAAGTTCCGAAGACCCACTATTCTTCAGCTGAACATCGAAGGCCTCACTGCAAGCAAGATGAATGTTCTTCATCACCTCGCTATGCAGTCTGAGGTACTCGTCATCCTACTGCAGGAGACCCACTGCACTGATGCAGAGAAGTTGGTGCTACCACACTACCAACTAGCTGGGTCTTCTTTAAGCAGGAAGCAGGGCCTTGCCACGTTTGTTCACGAGCGACTGAGATACACGCTTTTGGACCAATCTCCACCGACATCGGAGATCGAGTGGCTGTGTGTGGACGTTGATGGCTATAAAATAGTCAACGTCTACAAACCATCGCCAACGCGATTGCGAACCCTGGATCTCCCAGTGTTTCCTCACCCCTGTCTGTACGCTGGCGATTTTAACTGTCGTCATGCTGACTGGGGTTATGATGACAACAGTCCGGATGGTGAGTGCTTGGCTGGCTGGGCAAGTATTAATTGTCTTGCCCTCCTATATAATGCCAAGGACGCTGCCAGTTTTTATTCCGGCCGCTGGAACACTGGCACCAATCCAGACCTAGCTTTCGCTAGCGTAGGTCCAAACAGTCGCTTACCGGATAGACGTGTCCTTGAGAAGTTTCCCAGGTCACAACATCGACCCTCGCTTATTACACCACCAAGGTTTGCTATGGCAGTGCCAAGCATGCCTGTTAAGCGATGGAACTTCTGCAAGGCCAATTGGAGTCACTACATTGCTTTGACGAATAAATTCGCAAAGACTTTGTTGCCGCCTGATTCACTTGATGTGGATGCGGCTTACCAGGACTTCTGTAACACCATTAAGAAAGCAGCCAAAAATACTATTCCACGCGGGTATCGAAACAACTATATTCCGTGTTGGGATGCAGAGTGTGAATCCCTCTATAAAACCTTTCTGCAGTCTCCTCAGGGAGACGACTCAAGTTTGGCTGCTACAACTCTGCTTGCCAAGCTTGACAGAAAACGGAGGGATCGATGGTTCGAAGCAGTTCGGAGCATTGACTTCTCACACTCTAGTCGAAAAGCGTGGAGTATTTTGAACAACCTTACTGGTAGGTCACGACACTCTCCTCGTCATTGTCCCGTTTCAGCCGATGCTATTGCAGCTCAGCTGGTTAGAAATGGGAAATACGAGGCTGTTGACCGCAAGTCATCTCGACTTGTCTTTCAAGAAGTGTCTGACCTTTGGAGGGCCACAACACCAGACGCAGTAAATATCTCTGACAATTTCTCACAGAGAGAATTTGCTGCTGCCCTCCAACATTTAAAACCAGGTAAAGCTCCGGGTCCTGATTCCATCTGCCCCGAGCTTATACTCCATGCCGGAGCTGCTTTGAAGTCCTGGTTACGTGACTTCCTTTCTTCCTGTTTGCGCCGACTCAAAATTCCCAAGATCTGGAGAAGAGCGCTTGTGGTCGCGATCCCAAAACCAGAAAAGCCCGTGGGGGACCCAAAGAGTTATCGATCGATATCTCTGCTCTGTGTCCCCTACAAGATCCTCGAGAGGCTTATCTACGCCCGCGTTGAACCATTAATCGATCCACTGCTCCCTAAAGAGTAGGCTGGGTTCCGACGCGGGAAGTCAACCGTAGATCAAGTTGTTCATCTAACCCAGAACATCGAGGATTCTTTCGAGGCTAAAAAGAAGGCCGGTGCCGTATTTATCGATCTGACAGCTGTTTATGACACTGTCTGGCACCGTGGCCTTACCTGCAAGCTGCTGAGACTACTTCCGGATAAGCACATGGTCAAAATGATCATGGAGCTTGTCCGAAATCGAAGTTTCACCCTTACCACCAATGACAGCAAGCAAAGTAGGCTACGCCGTCTTAAAAACGGCGTTCCTCAGGCATCGGTCTTGGCTCCCCTCCTATTTAATATCTATACGTACGATCTTCCTTCCATGATTTCCAGCAAGTTTGCTTATGCTGATGATTTAGCATTGTTGCACTCTTCTGGAAACTGGAAGGACTTGGAGGGGACATTAAGCCAAGACATATCCACACTGTCATCGTATCTCCAGACTTGGAGGTTGAAGCTCAGTCACACTAAGACGGTGACGACAGCCTTTCACTTAAACAACCGAGAGGCCAAACGTGAGCTAAAGGTCTACAACAATAGTAGACTTTTACCGTTCTGTCCAACCCCTACATACCTTGGGGTAAAACTGGACAGATCGCTCACGTTTCGTCACCATTTAGTGGCATTGCGCAAAAAACTATCATCACGCGTCACACTGTTGAGGCGACTCGTGGGCTCGGGATGGGGTGCTGGTGCTAAAACACTACGCATAGCCACCTTGTCTCTAGTCTACTCAACAGCTGAGTACTGTGCGCCAGTTTCGCTATACCCCATTTTCGCTCATTGAGACGACAAAGCCTGACTCTCCAAAAACGATTAAATACCGAACTAGAATGTTATGAGGCGCCATTGAGAAAGCACAGATCTTTGGCTGTAGATTTTATAAAATTTCTAGTAATATAATCACCTTTGGTATTTAAGGTTGTCACTTGGAGCACATCTAAAAATTTTAATTCATAATCAGTTTTTTGAATATTAGCCTAATACTGTTAAAAACTAATTGCAGATTGAAATCACCAAACTGGGCGAAAAGTAGATTTTTAATTTTGGTTGTGGAACAGTGATGGCTTTAATAGAGTGCGAAAGGAGCGGCCGCACCGAGCCCCCCTAAAATATATTAAGAAAGTGGCCTCCCTATACAAAATATTGCTCTACTGTATTTAAAAAGTTTTTTGTTGGTACAAAATTTTAAAATAGCTTTTAACAACAAATGCTTCATTTAAAGCTCTTTTGTTAATTAAGTAGCCTTAAAACAGGCTGTTTTGAAAACTCGAACGTTTTCGTCTAGCTCTCTTCAGGAGGTTTCGCTAGAATGAATTGCAGAACTGAATGTAGTATTTCAAAAGTTATAAAGCTGATTCTGATTGGCTAAAAATTAAGGTTAATAATAGTTATCATAATAATTGAAAAGTATTAATAAATAAAATCACGTTTCGTCAGCGTAAGAAATTTTTTTGGCAAAAAAAGGAACAAAATTATGCAAGCTTTGTGTTAAAATTTGGAACTAAAAAAGAAAATTTTTACAATTATGCTAACAATTTATGTTTGTAAACAAACTCTTTCTGTCTACACAAATTAGGTTTTCGAAGAGTGATGAAAATTGATTCTAAGACTGATAAGTGGAAATCGGATCGTGCTTTAGAGAGAATAAAAAATTGATTGTCCTTATAGTGAGATGCACATTTTTGGTTATGTAACAAATGGTTTCCAATCGCTGAGTCACAGTGCGGTATTGAATTAGCTAGTTTACCTGGACGTTCTGGTTGTTTACGTTCTTTACTGGTTCTATTCCGAATAGACTTCGGCACATGCTGGCGGATTCTGTCCTGCAAACGTTGAGACGTTCGACCCACGTACCGACTATCACAGTGGCACACGTATTCGTATACGACGTTACTTTGTTGAAAAGTGGGAAGAACGTCTTTATGTATAGCAGGTAAAATTCGTCTGGTGGAAAAGACCACTCGTGGTTGGACCGCTCCAAAACAATTATTAATAGATAATTTTATTTTTCTTTCAAATTTCAGGGAATTTTCGCCAATCCAAGGTAGTTTTACATAGACAGGACATTTTTTGGGGTCTTCTTTAGTGTTTTGTTGGAAACGTAAAAGTTTTTTAGAAATTCTCGAATCAATAAGGAATTCTGGATAACCATTTTGTACAAGAATTTTCTACTGTATTTCTTCATAGTAGCACCAGGACGTTGATGGCATGTCTAAAATAATTTTTTTTAGAGATAACTTTGTTTTGAGACACTAAAAAGTGGCCCCTCCTAAAACAAGGACACTTTTTTTTAGAGACCACACTGATGTGGAACACTTAACAGTGGCTTCCCCTAAATTGAAAATCTTTTTTTTAGTGATCACTTTGTTTTCATACACTAAAAATGGCTCCACCTATGACAATAACTTTTTCTTGGAGATTACTTTGCCTTGGAACACTAAATAGTGGCCCCCTTTACTTTTCTTTCATGGGGCCCCCTTTTTGTAAGGCCATCACTGAAAGTATACAATCTATTTTGCTGCTGTTGGTCTAGTATTTTTGTAAGATTTTTCCTGTTCTTCTTGTGGGGCTACTGTTCTAACTAAAAACACAAGCTTTTGGATTAACCTACTTATTTTTTTACCATCGAATCAACTAGATGTAAGTATGTGACCAAGTAAACTTTCAAAGCATTCCTATATTTTTAACAGATACGTAAGAAAGCTGCTTGGAGCACTTAACTTCTTCAGGACTATCAAATTAAAACCAAGCTTATCAAATGAGTAGGAAAAATTATAGTAATCACATCATATAGCAAATATATTGCAAAAAAATCCGGTTTCAAACCAATTTTTAAAATATAAGATTGTAACAACATTATTTTGAGACCTAGAATGTAAGCACAATGCAAGCTCGAGGCCAAGACCATGACCTCAAACATTTATTTTTGAAACTTTAATCACTGGCCAAAAGTGCTTTGCTGACATTTCATTTTAATCATTTGTTGTGTTTTCTATTCGGCAAAAGTGTTTTTCCGTTGTTTGCTTATCAGCATTGATTTTTTCAATTTCAGCTCCAAGTTTTATTTGTCCGAAACAATTTTTAAAGTTTTTTAAATTTTTTAACCAAAATTTTATTTTTCAAAACGATGGTATTTTGAAACTAAAACGACAATTATATCCACTAAAAATTAATAACAAAAAAAGAAATTTTAGAAAAATATCTTAATTTTTATAGTGTTTAGAGCATTAGGACTTTGAAAATATGTAATATATTCACAACAGACAACAGATTATGAGGATTTAAGTAGCCTAGTCCTAGTGTACTTTAGAGCAGGGTTTCTCAAACTTTTTTGTTTTGCGAACCCATTTTTAACCTGGGACAAATGTTGGGACTTTTTCCAAATTTGTGGTGCATTTAGACAAGATTTTATGATTTCGTCCTCAAATTTAAGTGTTCTTTAAAAAAAAGTCTAATCAAAATCAAGCACCGTTTTAACTATTTTTGTCCCCAAATTCAAGCGTTGCCCATCTCTACTGTGGCGAAGAGATTGACTCACGTGATCAAGCGTTCTCTTTAAAAAAAGGTCTTCACTCAAAATCAAACTCCGATTTGTCGATTTTTGTCCCCAAATTTTCTGATTTGTCAATTACGTGCAATAACCGCCGCAGGTTGGACATTGCTAGATTAATTTTTTCAAAAGGTTTCGCGGCACTACTATGATTCTCAAAGTTTCGCGACACAAAGTACAAAAAACTAATTTGTTTCCCAACCCCAAAATTTTTTTACGCGACCCACAGTTTGAGACGCCCTGCTTTAGAGTTTAGACTATTTGATACAATAGTTTAAAGAAGTTGTGTTTTACAATGGATATCACAACGCTTTTAAAATTAACAAATACTGTATAATTAAGCATTATATATAAATAAACTTTGACAAAAAAACAATAACTGAAAACAAATTGCAACAAGTAACATTTTGAACCATAAAAATTTCATTAAAGATTGATATACGTAAATAATATATGCTGATAAAATACAAACAGTGAACAAATTTTTATGCTGATTAACTTCGTAAAAATGATTTTACAGGAGAGAGACAGTCAGCATTAATAAATTTGCCACTTGAAACAAATTTACATTTAAGGTTATAGACGATCTATATTATTATCTATGTCGCTTACAGTAAAATTTGAATAGGTTAGAATTTGTCATAAAAAACTGCGTAAAAAACATAGTTTTAGGGTGTATGAGATTAAAGCTAATTCTTTCTTGATGACTTTGTTGAATTTGTCGCTCGACGTGCTGCAGGAAAATTTTGCGATTTATTCTATGTTCATTCACCTTTACGTAAACAGAAATTTTCTTTGTAATAATTGATAGCCTAACTGAGAAATAACTGTTTTTTTCAAATTTAGTAAAAGTATTAATGCTAAACAAAACTATGTATTGTAAATCTGGATAAATCTACCAAACGAGAAATTTTATAAACAATCTTTTAAAAAAATTGAATTAACGAAAAAGTGGTTGTTATTGTGTGAATCATTACAGAAAATAATTCCAAGTTATTTTCTTCAAAAAAGACTAAATTTTTACACTTTAAAAACAATAAAATATTTCGCTATTCACTTGTACAATTGCAACATAGGCTTACATAAAACATTAAAAAGTAACATGAAATAAATAAACTCAGAAGCATACTTCTTTTCAAAATTCTCAAAAAAAAAAAACAAACTGCGAATTAAAATCGTCCATTTTTTAGAATAGTGGTATTTTGTTTATAGTTTTATTGAAATGTTAAACATTAAATAAAAAAATTGCAGTAATAGAAGTACAACTTGATTATTTCTGACTAAAAACTTTTTACCACTAATCAAATACCTACTGTATAACGAAAAATTTGAAAACTGAAAGTTACAAAGAAATTTCAATTACAAGATGTAGAGAGAGAGACAAAATTTTTATTTCGAAAGAACCATACGGTTATCAAAGTCGCGGTGCCTACATTTTTTCATGTAGTAACATGTACAATGATGTCGTACAAACAGTGTAAAGGCAAGCATGTTGGAGAAATGACATATAATCATAAAGAGATCATATTTAGACGAGACGCTATTTTCAAACTTTTTGGTGGGTCTCAAAAAACTACAGCCGTTCAAGAAAAGTTAGGATAGCAGAAAATATAATTTAAGCGGTTTAAAGCAGTAAAATACGCTTCCCGAACTGAGTCTTCAATCAGCGAACTCTGCTTTATTCGAAAAATAAAAGATAAAAAAGTCTTAGAGATTTGAATTCGCGGAACTTTTTTTAAATTGTGCGCTTTTCTTTGGCAGTTGAACTGTTTAGTTGCACCAAACTATGAACAATCGAAAAATAACACATTAAATAATAAAATATAAAGATACTGTACAGTCCGAAAGATGAGGTTGAAAATAAGTTAATAAAATGATTCTAAAATATTTCTGAGAATGATAGGCTGCAAATGCTGTTGTGCAAAAACCAATTACGGACAATCGACTACGACAAAAAATCTTAACCGCTTGTAACATTGTTGTACTTCTTTCGCAGATCTTCTGCCACTGTCGGAACTGGAAAGCAATAGCCCGCGATTGCGGCAACTACAAAACTTTTTTTAGGTTTTGCTTTTTTTTCCAAGAAGGAAACGTTGTTGGAGTAAAATATTTGTGAATTCTACCAGGTTTGTTTTTACCCGTGTAGGACACTTTGTGATTTTGATGCAACGTTTTCTGTGAAGGACTTGTCCAGCTGGACAGTGGCAACCCGCTTTGCAAGGCAGCCTCAAGCAGCGTTTGTTTCGTCTTGAATTCTTGTAGTTGCTAAAGAGGCAATTTAAATGTATGCTTCATTGCAAATAAAAAGAGTTAATCTTTTTTTATTAATTAACTTGATTTAAAATGACCTCACCTGCACGTCACTCGACAAGGAGGTCCACATGCAGAATAAACTTTCCCACGCTTGCATGTTCCTACCAAACAATTTTTTAAACCAGTTTTCGACTGTGCTTCCAACAATTCAAAACATGTATTTATTAGATAAATTATTCACCATTATACAAAAAATTTGTATAAACTAATTTGATAGGCATCTACTATTGCAACGCTTGTCTATTTTTTTACTTAGACCAGTGGTTCTCAAAGTTATTGCCACATTCATCCCTTTCAGGACACAGGTACGATAATTTCTCCCCCTCCAAAAAAATATCTCAGTGATCAAAGTGAAAACTTTTTGTTTGTTTTTTGTCTTTATCCAAATTTTTGATCCAAATTTCAGTTATTCCGGGAAGTTCAGAAATTAACACTATCTCGGATTTTTCAATTTTCGTCATTAAATAGTAGTGATCTTCAAAAAAGGTCTTCATTTCAAATCTGTTTCGGATTTTAGGTTTTCGTCCCTATAAAAGTAGTTATCTCATTTCCTTCAAGCTGTTAGATATAATTACAAAGGACGAACCAATTTTTTTGGCTCAACTGACATTATATTAAGATTTGCAAATTTCTCCCCAATTCCTCTTCTAGTGATTTTTCCTTCCTTCAGATTTCAAATTTCTCTTTAGAGAGCCAATGGCTTACTTTGAGAAGCACTAACTTAGACATTAAAATTTCAATAAGTACAATATAACTTTTTTAATTGTTTTAGATTTGAGCCGTACTTCTGCAGTGTTCTTTTTCATTCCACGCTATTGCTATGCCTTCACGAGAACACGCTTCTGTGTACGCCCTGATGGATTCGCAAGAACACTTTCGAATGCGTGGACATTCGCACGCATCCATTAAACACGATCTGTTGCACATAAATATGATGGTTTATAAAAACTAATTAAATTGACAACACCTCTACTTTGTAACGATTAAAAGAGCGATGGGGTTTTATTCTTGTATTACATACCGGTATACTTGAAAATGTTATGAAGTTGTATTAACTTGATGTTGTGCAGGTTTTTGGCTTTGATGTTTGTAGTGAAGAGAACCAACGTTATTTTTGTTTCAATACCGGCTTATGCATTTTACTGCATATATATCTTTTTCACTTGAGGGAGACGGACGGGAGCTGGATGGTTCACTAAGTGCCCGGACATATTTCCGTCAGTCCGGTCACCAGGTTCTTGTCGACGTCTAAGAGAGCATGGGCTCCATTTGGATGGTGATAGATGGGGAAAGATGCTATTACGTGCTCAGCTGTCCGCTTATTTTGTATATATATATATATATATTTATATATACAGGGTGGAACAAAAGTAGGTATACAGTTATTAAACTATTTTTTATATGCTTTAGTTACCTGCAGTGCACTTTATGTTACTTAAGTCCACAAACACAGTTTATTTTTTAGGTAATAAATACAATCTACCTTGAATTTTCATCAGTTTTCTAGCTCCTTGCAAATATGCGCGAAGGAAGAATAACGTCACCGAACTCTCTAAAGCTTTCTGGCAGGTGAAAGACGTGAAAAAAACCCTGCATAAAACGGAGCATCGAGGCTCACATAGCCCCATACCAACCGGGGGCAAGATCTCGCAATCTATGTCTCACCAGAAAAACTCACGATCTCACAAACGGATTTAAACTCATACCTCAACAAAAGGACGGAACTTAACGGAAAATGTCGTCATGCGAACAAATTTAAATTAAGCAATTTTTGTTAAATCTTTTTGACTTGCTCTTCGCGCTTCTTTTCTGTGTACCTGACCAAGCCTTGCTTCTATCTCTTTGTTTCTTTGTTATCTCTACCGTATGACGTTTTTATGCAGTGTTATTGTGTTTTATTGTTGTTTTCAATCAGACCGTTTTTTATGCTCAGCACAGACTTAGTCGACTTGCTGTCACAGTCCTTGTTCGGGAATACTAAAGGACCAGTTGAGCTAGGTAACCCGAATACCTGCGCTGAAACAAAGTTGTGTCTAAAATTTATTTCATTTCGGCTCAAGAAGTGGTCTTGCTATGAGCCTGAAGCTTTTATACAGTTGATTTAAACGAAAGCTCGGATTGGTTCGTTAAAGACTCTTTTTCACTGACAAACAGAGACCACCGTCTCTAATAAGAACGAATGTATTACAAAAATCACGACCGACGAAATTTCTATTCCACGCTTTGCCAAACTGCAAAGCAAAATCAACGCTACAACTTGATTCAATCAACATAAAATGATTCTACCTTCGTAGAACACAACTCCAAAAACACTGGCGCAAAATAAATTCAACTTTCGCCCCAAATTCAATTTTATCTCAAAGCGACTTTTTCGCTTCAATCGTTTCTCTATCGCCGTCTGTTTTATTCGTCTGTCTCTATTGTCTCGCTACGCAATGCCTTTATATAGATAAAAGTCACGTGCCGACGAAGATTCTCGTAAACGCTAGACCATTTTACAACTCTCTAGAGAATACGCTTATACTAGAACCACCTAGTACACATGCGAATATTCTACTACAGTGACGTTGATCAAAAACATATTACGTCAATACGGTCGAGCAAAAGAGAAAAGAAGATAGATGTATCGAGCAATAGAAACGAATCGGACGTTATATCGTATAATACAAGAGCAGCACTCAAAGAGACGCAATTATTATCTTATAATAAAACTACGAATTACTTTTAACGGGAATAAACTACATCGTTATGATTAAAATTATTAGTAATGAAGTGTGACACTTGCTTGTGTAACTATTAGCGATTTCTCAGCGGTTCTTTGTTTTAGTGGATAATATAAGCGTCAGTTAATATAATATTTTTGGTTTTTATATTTTTTATGTTTTACGTTTTTTTATTACTGTACAGATTCCACCTGATGAGCCGTCTTTGGCGAAACAGGCTGTAGCGAATTTTATATTTTAAATTTTTATTCTGTTTTAGTGTTTTCATTAATATATATACACATATAAACATAACAGCAAAATGTTGGTGCTTTTCAGAAGAGCAAATAGCAGCGGTTTCAACTCACTCGTAATATTCAACCGGGTCGATCGTACCGTAGCAGGGCCGGAACGACGGGCTTTTGAAAACCGAGCATTTTTCTCTGGCGTGTAGCAATGCCGCAACTCTTTTGCTGCACGGTCGGTTGATTCTAATCAGGAATACAAATTTTTTTTAAATTAAGATTATCGTATTGAGTTGTTAACATAAAAAAAGTGATTTATTATGTAATTTGCAATTTTATTTTTACTTGACTATTCTTATTCACTTACTTTGCGTCATAATTGGGTCTAGTGCAGTCGAAAATGTTGTTGCTCGCTCTCCAGGACTCGGCAAAATCTATGTCGTTCCGCTCTAGCGAACCGTCTCCCCCAATAACATCATCCCGCTTAAAACTGTTGAAGTTTCCGCACAATCCGCAAAGAATTCCTCGATATTCAGGAGAAGCGCCGACTTCCAAATAGCTATCTCCATCCCAACGTAAAGAGACTCCTGTTAATTTTAAATTCAACAAAGTGATATTCCTTACGACTAAAATAAATTCATGAATATAAAAAGAGACTCTTAAACTGCATTTAAATTGTAAATATCTTAAATTGGTGTAGAGCATTTGTGAGACAAAATAATGTTAGCTTTTCATTCTCAGAAATCTTTTGTGTTCCGTTTGACCAAACGGGGGTAAAAACTAAAGTAGCGGACTTGCAATCGATAACTCAATTTTATTGTTAGATCTTGCTTAATGATTTTTAAAAACATTATTGTCAATATAGTCACGTTGTTTGCAATTAATGCTTAAGTAATTTACTTGAAAGTAAATTTACGGGATCGTTAAAACCATTGCACAACTGTATCGCTGCGACCAAAAAAATTTTGAAGACAATTTAGGGCAAGTGTTGTACAAAATAATAAAAGAGAAAACTTTTAGTTTAGATAATTGGCCCCGAAAAATTAAAATTTCTGATATTTTTCACAATTTGCAAGAAATTTACTGCACACTCTTAATCTTTCTCTTTTAATGCAAAAACAATCTTTTTTAAATTTACTGGTAGAAGTAGGATTTTTGCAAGATAAACTTTTTCAACCCACTCAATTCTGGTTTGTGAGCAAAAGTCTTAATATTAAAACTTAAATAACAATAAATGTTGAAAATAGGTATATATGTATTAAAAATTTGCAAAGATAATTTCGTTGTTCATAAAATAACTTTTTGTTATTTTATTATACTTCAATTCGTTTTTAATAAATTATTGGCAATTTCTACAACAACAACAACAAAATTATAATGATCAATAAGTTTTTTATTCAGTTGGCAAAAGCGTAAAAATTTCATTTGTACAATAGTTCATCAAACAGGGGCAAATCCAGCAAAAGACTTTAATGGTCAAGTGCAGAGAAAAAAAAGTCATTGCTTCGATCCGAAGACTTTTTCCTCAAAATAAAGTGAAGACAAAAAAAGTCTTCCATTTAATTCAGAGGTTGTTGGAAGTTTTTAAAGGTTATTTGGGGAATCGAAGGAACTAAAAATTTTGAGGTGCTGGAAATTTTTTTAAAGCGGTCGAACCTCAATCACTTCTACGCTTAAGCTTATAAAGATTGGTTGATTTTCTGTAAAAGAAGTATGTTTTATATTATTACATTTAAGATTTACACTTTACCTGCTATTGACTTTAACTGAACATATCCTCTTACGTTCTCTATGACGTAAAATGGAGTACGAAGAGGTAAAAATATCTTTCTTCCATTCAACTTTACGGTTAGTCGTTGATGAAGTGAAATCAACGTTTCAGGCATCGATTCTATAACAAACAAAAAATAAAAAAAAGTCAAAATGAGAAACGAACGACGTAAAAAAAATGTCAAAATTAATATTGCTAAAATGACAAGCAAATAAACATAAAAAAGAAACAAATGTGTCAGCTAAAATTCAGCGGAACAGAGCCGCAATGTCATATAACGAACTGTTAAGTCGGTTACAAATTACAAAATTGTTGTTTTGTCAATTTCTTTGATTCGGATAGTCAAGTAGTGTGTTTTTTAATTGAAAAAAATTAAAAAGAGTTTTTGTGAGGACTTAAGGAAAGCAAATAACAAAATTTTTGGTACGCAGTTAGATTTAAACTGTAAAACTTTTTGAAGTTTTGCTAATTGGTAACAAACCGAAACTTATTGAATAATGTGGTGAAAAATGTTTAAAAAGTTTGAAAATAACAAATATGTTTAGTACGACTATCTATAAATAAGCTTATAAATGACAGTATTATACAGTTGTAGAAAGATCTGCATTCTTCCAACCTTTTCTTTCATCTGCTAAACTCCCACAATGGTATATACGCAATCGTAAGCTGGTTAAGTATTTTACTTGACTAACTAAAAGATTAACAAGCTATGACGTCCTCATGAGTTCTATTGAGACAGGCCTGTTCGTGCTTGCTTGTTGTTGGATCTTGACCGAACACTCGTGACAAAGTACTATATCAGTGGTTTTCAAAGTGGGGCCTGAAATAATTTTGATGAGGCATGGAGATTTAAGACATTACGAACCAATTTTGGGGAAAAAATACAAGTGGGCCACAAGCAGAAGTCTTTGCTTAAGTCTTTGCGAAAATAAAAAAATCAGAGGCAGTTTCAAAGTGATAATCTTTTTTTAATCTTCACTAGTTTTTTGGGCAAACCGCATTGTTCTCCCAAATATTTTTCGGCTGCTATAATGGGGGACATCTGACTTTTAGAAGTGATTAGGTGGGGCCTGGCCAAACAAATATTCAGAAACACTGTACTATAGCAATTAGATCCAAAAAAATCTTGAATATTTTTAACATTTTATACTTAAAAATAAGCTACCTAAATTTTGATCTTACTTGTTGCAAATAAATGAAGAAAAACCGACTTTGTCCATGAAAACAAACGTGAATGCTTTCCGTCGTTTTGAACAACTACACTAAAGTTTTTTCCCAAGCAGTCCTTTGACAAAATATATTTGCAATCTCCCTGAAAATTGAAAGGACGACCGTCGAACGTTCGATAATGAGGATCACCAAATACGGTGCATATTCCTGGCTCTGCAAAAGAAGTTCAAAAGTCTTAAAACAAAACAAGAAATTCAGACCAAGCGTAAAAAATGACAAGTGACGTGAATAATAGGGAAAGCAGTGGTCCAGGGTAATTCAAGTTTTACAGCTTGAATAAAGCGAGCTTAAGCTGTGTTTTAAAACACTTTAAAACACCGATGTTTAAGATTTGTAATTTGGTCCTCGTGAGTTATAAAAAAATGGACATTTTTGCGAAGAACAGCAAAATCAATAAAGCAACGATGACAACATATCTATCAAGATTTATATATCGTATGTGGTTTCCGATAATGTTGCCCGCCGACCATGACCAATTATGAAAAATCTCATATATACTTTACTTCTCATAAGACTCTGATCAAACAAAAAGCCACCGAATGAATTAATTAATGGCATGAGTTATAAAAAATGGCTTTTGGTGCTTAATTGAAAAAAGCAAATGCACAATAAAGTTCAACTAATAAGTAGCAAATGTTGTGGGTACAACTTTTCGAATTCTTAAAAAGCTTTGTTTAAGATTTATTATTATACAGAATTCGTCAACTGGGTAATAAAGTTATTGAAAACTTTTAAAACTACAAATTCTAACTGAACCTCACATAAATTTTAAATGCATAGCATCCTAATTTTTATGCAGAAAAATATAAATAAAAAGAAGAAACGACGAGAAATTTATTCAAAGTTAGATTTAACACTGTAGGAAAATCAGTTCTTCTAAAGTGCTCGATAACAAAGTTAGAGCTTGAATTAAAATTAACAATAGCGAAATCATGGAAATAAAAACAAAGCTAAAACCCAACAGACAGTTTCACCCATAAAAGGGATCATCAGGGGTATCTTATTCAAGGGTATCTTATTCAAATTCTATTTGAATAAGATACACCTGATGATCCCTTTTATGGGTGAAACAGTCTATTGGGTTTTAGCTTTGTTTTTATTTCCGTGATTTCGCTATTGTTAATTCAAAGTTAGATTTAAATTGTTTCTTCACTTTATTTTATCGGGTAGCAGTAGGGATAAACATAGCCGTACCTGCCGGGGGGCAGGGGGGCAATTGCTCCCCAAGTTTCCAAGATTTGGAAAAAATTCAAAATTTTCAGGCAGTGACAAGAAAATATTTGGGCAAGACCATAATTTTTCGGGCAGCGAAATGAAAAATTTGCGCAAAGTCAGGAGTTTTAGGGCATTGACAATGATCAACTGCAAAAAATAGTTACCAAATTTAGGTGAAGACCTTTTTTTTGAGATCACCATGATTTTAGGACAAAATTTCTTCTTCATCCGAGAATCTCAGACAATTTTTTTGTCCTATCCATAAAGTATTAGAAAACATACGTCACAAGATTTGGGCAAAACTTCATTGCCCCCAAATTTTTTTGGGCTAGTACGCTTATGGGGATAAATAAGTAATAGCTAAATTTTTAATAGATTTAAAAATTATAAGTCAATTCGACAAGAAAAAACATTACAAACAGATACCTGGAATACAAGTTTTGCAACACTTTCCCGGAACAACATCCAAAATTTCTCCCTAAAATAAATAAACAATTTTTAAAAACTTTTTTTACAAATACAATAACATCTAAATTTGTAACTACACAAAATGATTTGCTTTTTGAAAAAGCTGAACTAGATTTAGCTTTGACTTTGTTCAAATTTTGGCCTTTGGTGTAGCGTTTTTTTTTTAAACGATGTATTAAAAATCATTGTTTGTAAAACCTGGTTATCAGAAAAAAGTGTTTTTGCGTATTGATTTTGTAAATAAAAGTAGGCGATTTCGTTTGGTTGAATGGCTTGTTTTTGAAAATGGATTATACAAAAAACATCTATGCTTAGCTGGGGTTTGCCTACTGTGTGTGGCTTAGATTTCAAACGAAACAAGTCAAACTATTGTCTAAAGCGGGCTTTTAGTCAGCCGATACAATTTTTAAGCAGAGAGCAAGTGAAACAAATCGAGGAATCTATTGCAATAAGACTTGATTTAACTTTTCTGGAAAAAGTTTTCTTTTTGATGCAATACATTGTTATATGTATTTTGCGCTCTGCTACAAAAAAGCTTGATTAATTTCACAAGTGTTGAAGCTCAAATTGGCTAAACAAATTTGACAAAAATCATGATTTTACACAATTCCAATAACTAAAATAAAGTTTTTTTAAACTATTATTGACAAAAATATCTTAAAAACTTTTCATATCAAATTACCAAGTCAATTAACACGTGTAAATTTGTTACTTACAGGTTTGCAAATTGTTGTAGCCGAAGAACAATTAGTTTTGATTTGTGTCACAGAACCGTTATTGCAACGATATTTTATGCACGGATCAGCTGCATCAGACCAACTTTCCCCATGCTAAAGAAAAATTGTTTTAATCAATGTATGGTAAAACTGTTTTTAAAATCAGGAAAAATCTTGCGGTCAACTTTCGTAACAATCCCTTGAATTATTCAATGAAAATTTTTGTTTTCGGCAAAAATTTTTACAATTGTTTTTTCGAAACAACCTTGTTTGACTTGGGAATAATGGGTTTGCTTATTTGTCTGCTTTAAACAGCCTAGGTTGCAACAAAATAGTGTTTCTTTCCCCTTGCATATGTTGGCGCGGTTCATTTAAATTTGTTCTACAAGATTCTAGATTTTCGAAAATCCACTGCAAAAAACCTAAGGTTTCAGGAATTAAAAAACTAAATTTAAAAAAACTGAATTTTTTAATTCCTAAAACCTTAGATTTTTTGCAGTAATTTAATAAAAAACACAACTCAGACAAATTAGAGAAAATGTATTTTCTAATTGCACGGGTCAGTTGATAGGTTTTTTGGAATGCAATCATATCAAAATACGATAATAGTATTTAGTAATAAATTGAAAAGATGAAAAAGTATGAGGAGAGGAAAAAAATCTAGCATATTATACAGTACTTCAAAAAAGCAAAACATTTATTTGAAAAATTTGCTTATATTAAACCGTTTTAAAAAGTTAAACATTTCATCAAAAGGAAAAAAGATTTTAATTGCTGATCAGAAAATTTTAATGGCTTTGAATCTAAACTACAGCAAAAATTTATACGAAACAAATATTTTGAAAAACTTCTTATCTGGCCAATATTTTTGAAAACACTTAGATTAAACTTTATTAAAAATTCGATCAGAGCAGCCATTTTATCAAAAATATTTACCAATATCATAAAAATTTAAATTACGTTCGCTGATAGTGAATAACTGCAGAGAATTAAAAAAGTAATCATTAATTGTGCTTTTGTTTTTTGATTTATGTGAAGGTTTTTAAACATGTAGCCAAAAAAGGAGCATTTTGTATGGTCCATAGTCCATACTAAAAATTTATATTTTTTATGTAATGTTAGTGATTCTTTACATGTACTTATAGGTTTTCGGCCAAAATGGCAGGAAAAAATAATTTAAATTTTGATTTGGAGCTAAGACAATTTTTTTGGTTTTCAGCCAACTTGAACGGGTAAAAGCTGTCAAAACTATATTTTGGCATTGACACTGAAGTAAAGACTTTTTTAATTATCAGGCGAAATAACGAGATTTGTAAATGTAATTAATTTTATCATTGACTTTATTGGTGGCACTCTGTTTAAAATAAACTTTAAATCGCTCTCATAACAATTTGAGCTAAAGAATAGTTTTTATAAAAGTTGACTCTGTTAAACAAACGTAAAAAACTGTTTTGACAAACTTACTTTGTGCTTTTCTTTTCGTACAAGACAATGCTGAAAAAGCTCGTTCGGACACTTGGGGCAGCAGCGATTTGGCATATAGACGAGTTCACTTTCTGGACAATTCCTGTTACGACAGGACCGTCGACGGCAAACCAAAGTACCATTCTATTAAAATCGTTTCATAAGATGCAAATTAAGTTTTTTTTTAAATGGTGCGTTATAAAAATTATAAAAACTTTCTTACAAATATCTTTGTGATTAGAAAAAGCTCTCAAGCTAATAAAGATTAAGTACATACAAATTAACTTTTGTAACTAGCAATTTAGAAGTTCTTTTTTTCTCATCCCAAAAATCTATAAAAGTTTTTTGATATAAATGAAAATTCAGAGTGCGAAATTCTTATGGCAATCTACAAATTTAGTCCAAGCGGTAGTAAGTTAAAAATGATTAATTTGATAGTTTTTCGTTTAAACGTGTAATATATTACATCTTTCGACAAAACTATACCAACAAATCGAAAACAGGAAATGTTTTAAGTCAATATAGCGAAGAAGAAAAAAGAAAATGCGTCATTTAGTAGCCATTGACGTGAAGCCAATGGAATTATCCGCCATTTTGCATTTATAATGTTTAGTCACTTTAAATCAAAATGTATGAAAAATAGCGATCACCAAATGAAAACGAGAGCATTTATTTATCTAATACAGAAGCTACGATAAATAGCCTATATGGTTATATTATTGAGCGGAATTCGTTCTTCTTTAATTACCTACTTGGCAACGGCATTTTGTACATTTGTCCGCTTTGATCTTCTTTTGATTTTGTAATTTTCGGTGCCGAAACAAACAACTTCTATCACTGTAAGCCACTGCTTGTTCGTAGCCTATATATCAAAAAGTGATTATGACACTTCGGGTTTTAAAATATTTTTGTTTCTATGTCGTGCATGTTGATGTTAACAGAACCTTTCCCAACAACTTCCAAAAAATAATACTCATCAAAGTAGGTCTTTTATTTTTATAATCATGTCAAGATTAAGGTTTTGAATTTTAGTCATTTTACAAAAAGAATTTTTCTCGCGCCATTAATGTTGAATATTTGTTCTGAGTTCGAGTTGCCGCATCCTTAAGTTAAAGAAACACAACACATATGTTAGTAACCAACCAATCACATCTATAGTTATGTGTACAACTCACAATCAAGCAAGTGTTACCTACACACTCTAAGCAGCATCCGTCTCGACTAATCCGGATTCTCCGTTTTCCGCAAGCAACAACAGGACACGGTTTCTTCGAACAAGATGTTCTGCCTTTCTGTGAAACAGCAAGAAATTGTTGGAACAAACAGGGTAAAAAATAAGTTACAAATGGAATCAATTGAATTTGTTTTTAGTTTGGCTTTTTGTTCGTTTTATTTTCATGAGCGCGTTTCAAACTGTGACTCACCGAACAATTTCATATTTTGTCCGTTTAATCTGTCTATAAATCCCCTTATCCAAGGGTTCGCGACCCACGGCTCCTAAACCAATGAAATTTTTCAGCTGGTGCCCAATGGCCAGTTGACACAAGCATTCAAACGCACTTGGCAAGTTAAAATCTTTTTTGTTGCAGTTTCGTGTGGGTAGATGTAGTCAAAACAGACTTTTCGGCCATGATTTGAAATTGGCCATTTATTTTTAGACATCACTGATTTAATTGTACAGTTTTAATCAACTGCAGCCAGGGAGCTATTGCATTTTTGAAAAGCGGCCAGCAGACTTGGTTACTCTGATTTATTTAAATGACACACAACTATCAGTAAAATATAATTCGGTTAATTCTTGGAATACATAAAAAAAACGTACTTTGCATATGCACTTTGTGCACGCATCTCTTGGAGACTCAAAAACTTCTCCTTCGTTATACAGGACTCCGTCTACAACGCAACCTGCATCAAAACACTTTGGAGCTTTAGCAATTTTTTTGAGATACAGAGAAAACACTGAATTTGTTTAAAACTTGAAGCTATTAAGCATTTTACAATATGTCTTACATTGCATAAAAATGGCATTTTGTATAAAATTAAAAAATTGACAATTGCACAAAAATACTTTCTATTATTCAAACGGCAGTGGTGTGCTCAGCGAGACAAGCGGGCGGTTAACGGCTCTGCAAGAAAAGGGCTTTCAAACTGAAATGTTGAAATAAAACTAAAAAAAGATCTTTGGTTAATTTTAAAGCCAAAAAACACTTTTAAACTTTTAATTTCAAGTGAAGACCTATTTTTGGTCATTTTCGGAATTGCGTCAAGTTTTCAAAAAAAAGAGTTGTTAAAATTCGGCCTCCAGGGATAAAAAAAGATTTTCTTCGCGCTTTTCGCTGGTTGACAGTTAAATTAGCAACATTTCTATTGGAGTTTATTCGACTTGTGACGTTTTATATTTGCTGAAACAATTAGAGTACGCTAATTGTGCAAAACCAACATCTTTTACAAGTTAATTATATCTCCGATCTTGTTAACATTGAATGAATGACTTCGAAAGCAAACCATTTTTTAATTAAAACAACACTCAAACAATTTGAAGGAATTTGTTTGTTTTAAAGATTATCCTTACTTATCAGGGTAGTGATCGTTTTTGTCAGACTTGATTTTTTTTCACAGAACATTGTTGTTACAGACTAATTTAGACTAATGCCTTCCAAGTTCTAACTAAATTTCTTCTAACCGTTTAAATTCGTCATAGTTAATTAGAGACCACGTGATCGTTTAATCTAATTATTTTCCTTGATCGTTCGCCCCGACAACACAAGTATAAGAGCGTAAAAAAAAGTCAGTCTACCGTAACAAGACGGACAGCATTCGCCAATAGATGGGGGTGACGGCTCTTGGCAATTCACAACACATTGAAGATGAGAGTGTGTTAAAATTCCATTCTGCAAATAAGAATATCACGTTGCAAACATTTCAAAATGTTTTTAGTATAACGAAATCGCTTTTAAGTGCTCTCGGAAAAATGCTTCTTGAAAAAAAAAACAAAAAGCTTTTTCAGCTTTCTAAATTTTTTCAAATCGATTTTAGATAAAACAACTTGATCACGAAAGGATACTGCTGTTGAGTTTGTTTAAGCAAATAGTAAGATTATTTTTAACAACGAACAGCACTCTTCGATCAAACGAAACAACTTACATTACAATTGGTCAACGTACATGAAGAGCCGTCGTTCACAAACCATTCCTTTGATCCGTTATAATATTTATTTCCTTCTTGACAGCCTTTTTATCAAAACAATAAATAACATCATTACAAAGCTACAAGCTTATAAAGGTCAATACTTGAAATTAGACTGTCACAATTACATTAAAAAAAGAACGATAGATTTTTCCTTCCAAAAATACGTCGTTTCAGTAATTTTCGGATAGGTGGTGTGAAATAATATGTCTTTCCAATAAAAAAAATTTTTTTTAGATTTTTTTATAGTTGTAAAGATATGAATACTTGAAAAATTAATTATTTAAACTTGCAAACATGAAGAATATAGTAAGAATGTATCATCATTTGGCAATTGGCCGTAACATTTCTTGACTTTACAGTTTAAAGATTCTTGTCCACCTAAATCCAAAGTCACTAGAAAATACAAGTTATGCAACGCATTATTCTCTATAATCGTGACCAAATATGGCGGCCATGAAATCATATATACAATATACAATATATATTGTATATATATATGATTATGTAATATGTACGATATATATTATATATATATGTACGATATATATATTATAAAATATGTAATATGACATCATATATACATGAAATATACAACGAATCGGGACCAAACATGGCGGCCATGAAAGCAGTGTTGCATAACTTGTATTTTCTAGTGACTTTGCCTAAATCTAGTGGCGTACGCAAAATTTGTCATGGGGGGTTTTTGCGACCCGAAAGCACGACTACTAACCGTTAAAATAAAGTGAAGACCTTTTTTTTTAATTTCACTTTTTTCACGCCACAATTCTCTTTGGAGCGGTTTCGCAAATTCTTCATGGGGGCATTGACCCCAGAACCCCACTGCATAGCCTATGCGAAAATCGAAAAAAGGGTAGAAAATTTAAAGTGTATTAACAATCAGAGAATACGGTTTCAGTTGCTTTCAACTTTCTCCGAGAAAACCTTATCTCGGTTTTACGCGATTAACAAATATCCTAAAATCTTTCGGTAATCTAATAAGAATAATGTTTGTCTTCAACATCTTCATCTACAGAAAACAAACGACATAATCAATTAGCTCGCCATTAACTGCTCTTAACGATTGTTATATTAACATTAATCGCACAAATACCGGCAAGCGCTAGAATTTACTCATAACAGAACTGACTAACATTGTTCTTGTCAATCTAAGTAATATTCGTCAATTATTAATAGCAATTTCTTAACTGATTCATAACAATTTATCGTTAAAAGAACGGTGTTTCTACTTTTGATTTGCAAAGATCCAAACATTTTGGCATTTTTCTAGCAATAACTTTCCCAGTCGAACAGCTAAATCTCGCTAATTAAAACTAAAAATTATTAAATTTTTCGTTTATAATATTAATAGATTTTTGGTGCGCTTATTTTTTTTTTTTTTATTGAAATTTCTTGCTGCTAAATTCATTTGTTGAAAGTTGTGTATATTTAACAAATATATGTGAACCGTAACATAGAATAAAGGAAACGAGGTAAAAATATTGCGCTCGATTAAAACAAACAAAAAGAACTATTTAATGGGAAAATTATTTAAATCACAAAATGCCAAAAAACTTTTCTCATCTAATTTTAGTGATACAAATGAAAAAGCTTTTATACGATGAAATTAATCTTTGTCTATATCTAATAAAATAGCAACCCTTGAACCTATTGCTTTAGAAATCCAATGACTGTGTAAATCTGTGAGTTTATTTGCTCATTGAAAGGTCAATGCCATTGATGTGATGGAGTTCTCTCTTGTATTTCAAGAGAGTTTACACGAAATGGGCTCAATCGATTTAAATCTTGGTTCTCACTTACAGACTTGTGAAACTTCAAAAATCACACGCTTTTGTTTGTCTTGACAACTGTTTTAGTGCTGGGTAAATAGTCTTTCGTTTCATTCGTTTTTTAAGATTGTTTTTTTTGTCCGACTTCAAAAACTGCTTGGTTAAAAAAAGTTTTTAATTGTTTGTTTTCAGACATTTGTTTGAGTTTGAAAAATCTCGAAAATGTTTTTGTTGTAACTGATCGGTACGTATTTTTGCACTTCATGCAATAATCATAAAATCTAATCAAAAAGTTTATAAAATTAAGAAAGAAACATCGCGACTTATTGATCGTAGCATAAATAGCAATTAGTTTAGATTAAAAAAACTAGCGAAGGCTTCAGTGAATCTTATTACGTTCAAGTTTTAAAAATAGAAAAAATAACAAACTAAGTGCTATGCTGTATAAAAAAAATGGCTCGTTTAAAAAAACAAAAAAACAACAACAACGAAGGTTTAGTTGAACAGCGCACAACCTGTAGCCGTTGATAATAATCTGCCCAGCACGCGCCTAAATTAGTCTATTTAAATAAGTTCCTTTTTTGTATCAAATAATACTATGCTGCTTTGGCGCACTTTTTGTACACACTGTTGATTGCTACGTCATTGTTGGCCAACGATTTTGTTTGCCGGTTATTATGATAAGAGTTAGCAGCTTAGACTGACGTATTTTGCAAGTTTATCTGCGAGCATGCAAGAATAAGGGAGTCATTAATAAGATGTTTTGCGAATTGTGCTTGAACAAAGTCGCTAAAAAATTATGACATTTCGTTCCATTACATTTTTCGGTTGAAATTAAATCGCATATGATCGATAAAACTTACTATTTCATAATATTTGATTTCATAACTCACTGCTTATCGTTAATAAGAAGGCGGCCGGCAATGACAAAACGATTGTGGATCCGTAATTCGGTTGAATTATTATCAGCAAAAAAAGAGTTTTTTCTGTTTGGTTTTAATAGTTGACACGACTTTCCTCTTTTTATTCTTTTAGTTAAATTAGTTACATTACAACGATTTCATAAATTAAAATGAAATTCATTGAATTATGACGCACTACAATAAACAATTTACGACAAGGTGCTAGCGGAACCGCATTTTTGTAAAAATTGTTGCTACTTTACTTCAGCGTTTCTCAAACCTTTTTTTTCTGCGACCCAAAATCGCTAAAAACAACGATTTACAAATATGACTGCGACCGAAATAAATTTGAGTGAGCGCTTATTGAAACATTACGTAAGCCAACAATGGTCGTCCAATTTTTAGCTGTATATGTGTGGGCAGAAATTTGTTCGTAACGTAGTGACCTCCAAAAAAAAAAAGGTCTTCACCTTGAATCTGACTCTGATTTCTTAATTTTCCTCTTAAAAAGGGTCTTCACTTTTGAAATCTTGTGTGCGCAGATCTTTTACGTGCGGTAATTTACAAGCTTTCGCGACCCATCCGCATAGTCTTGGCGACTCATGGTTTGAGAAACGCTGCTTTACTTTAATTGCTTCTTATTTTTACAAATGAGTGAATTTAAGCAAATCAAACATTAGTGTCGCTTTTATAACAACCAGCCTTGTAAAGCTAAACTAAACTTAAAAATTTCTGTTGAAAATAATAATTTTTGCAGAAACAACATTTGACAAGCAAGAATCTTAACAAAAAAATTACCATAACATTGAGGACAACAGCGGCCCTGTTCATACTTTATTACGCGACATGTCAACTTGGGACATTTCTCGGAGCGGCATTGCACATGTCCTTCCTAAACAGAACAGTATTAGAAGAAGCAACAATAGGCCTAAATACAGTAACAACAACAAACTACTAAAAGAATAAAATTTGATTTCGGCAGAATCTGAGTCGGTTACTTTATTAAAAAATTTTATATTTATTCATAAAACAATTGTACTAAGCAGCACTAGCCCATTCATAACTATTAGAGATATGATTTAAAGCTAATAAACATACAACGTAAACATTTTAGACTTCCATGAGCCCTGTTCAGATGAATGAAACAGAAAGTAAACAAATCCCGGAAATTTTAATCAAGAGGTCATTGACCTAATTATGTAAACTGTTTACCAAAAATTTACGTTATAATTATTTTTTTGCGCTTTACAGAAAAAAGTTTTAATAGAACAAACACAATAAAAGATTGAGAAATTAAAAAGGCACAAAACTTCGAGTGAAATAAAAAAAAAAAAATTAAAACCATACTGAATTTTGGTGAACAGTTTACATAATTACGTCATTAACCTCAACTAGTTAAAAATTTTCTGGATTTGTTTATTTTCTGTTTCACTCATCAGAAGTTTCATAGAAGCCTAAAATGTTTACGCTGTGTGTTAATTTGCGTTAAATTAAATCATTAGTTATGAATGTAGTGGTGCTGCTTAGTGCGGTTGTGTTAAGTTTGAAGAAAAATTAAACCTTTTTCTCAAATATTTAAGTATCACTCTATTTGTGCTTTAGTATTTTACGGGCTTCCATTTGTATTTTTTAGGTTTGTAGACAAAGTAAACACATATTCAAGACGTTGTTGCTGTGCCTTTTGAAGAAATTTTTTTATTTTTTTCTAGCCCTTGGCTGCGTTAACAAGCAGGTAATAAAAATTGCAACCATAATCACGCAGAAAAAACAAAAAAAAACAGTGGAAGAGCATTATCTTCAATATCTTTCAATTTTTTGCCAAATTAATTTTTAAGATTGTATGAAGTAAATAGATTGAATACTATCTTGCCAGGCGTTTTAGAAAAATATTGTACAATTAAAAGGTTCTGTATTTGTGCAACATAAGCTTATCCGGAATTAGATTGTTTTAAAACTTTATTTAAAGACAACTAAAAAAATGTCGTAATCCCTAACCATAACCCTACCCTTAACCCTATTCATACCTAACTGCTTTTTATAAAGCAATAATTCATTATAACCTAAAAATAAATAGAAATTTTAAGATAGAAGTTCAATGATAATAAATTAAATTTAGAAGTGCAATGATAGTAAAGGTTTGTGCTTGAGTACATACTGCAGATTGCTTATCAACAGCAACTTGTTTCAAAATTTAAAAAAGTATTATATTCCATTTGTTTATTTGAAATATGCCAAGCGCCGAGAATCAAAGCAAGTCGAATCTTCCGGATATTGCACTCAAAAGTGGGCTTTCGACAGCAGTCACAAAATGTCGTTCAAAACCTTAGAAACAAATTTTTTTGGCGTCCTTTTGACCAAAGCCGAACTGTAATTACGGTAAGTCGATGAGGACATTTGCGTTTAATCGGACAATTAGCCCTCGACGATATGGCGTCATTTGGCAATAAGGATTTACCTGCTTCTTCGTTGTACATTTCGCTCAATTAAAGATAATGCTCTTGAGTCGTCAACCTTGTACGAAAACACGGAGAGAGTTAATCTGGGAAGCCTCGTTGTATTGACAATAATCGTTTTGTAAACGATTGGAAGACTCAAGGGATAGCTGGCCTTAGATTTTTAAGAAGCCTGCTGCTAGAGAGACAATAGAGCTTATACTTTGTTCACATAATTTAAGTTCAAGCATTAAAATCTCAAACAAGAAAAAGAAACGCTTGTGTACTTTTTTCTTTGCTGAACAATAAACCAGCAGCTTGTTTTTTGTTGAATACTTTGTACTTTTGACCCTTCGAAATTAAGAAACTTGACAGGGGCCTAATGAACATGGCAAGAGTCTACTTAATTCCCTTTGACATTTAAAAAATTAAGTTTTCACAAAATTTATTCTTAGATGCGAGAAAAGTGAAACCCTGTGTTTCGATGAATAACACTATCAAATGCATTGCTATCGATGAATAACACTATCAAATGCATTGCTGCAACGGTAGTAGCGGCATTGTGCATTACGCGCGCCGATGGCCAGGTGCTTAGAAACGAATAGCCGAATTCCAAGATTTTTCTCACTATTTATGACCAGCTTTGCGAAAATAACCTGAGCAAGCAGACTTCCCTGTTGAGAGTTTAAAACTCAAAATTATGGCCGGGCAATGAGCTCGGGTTCCGCGTGTGTTATGCACAATGCCACAGATGGGGACTCTTTAGTGCAGTCTTTTCAGAACTTCTTAAATAATTTTGACATGAATCAATAAATTTTAAGCGTTTTACGTCAGCATCAGTTTTATACTTCATAGAATTCTGCCGGAAATACATCGCAACTTCGCCGAATTTTGTTTCGATTTTAATGGTCGAAAGTTTTTTCAAATTCATATTGACTTCAAGCTTTTAGCTTTTTAATTTATGTTTGATGTTGATTCAATGCAACGACGTCATAGCGCAGTGGCAGAGAATATTTTTTATGTCCTTGTACTTAAAAAATCTAATTGTAGCACGGCGTAAGTCTTGGGATGCCGATCCTCACACAAAAATTTTAAAAGATCCTGCTTGAATGTGGGAATAAAAAGTCTGTAAGAAAAGGTTCGGTTTTTAATTTTGGGCAAAAAAATAAACTCAAAAAGATACAGATAAATAAGTAATAAAAATGATAAAAACAGAATTCTACATTATTATACAAAATTCTTTTTCTCTTTATTTTATCCCAAAGTTTATCCAGTAAAACCGTTTGTTTAAATTGAGTTGTATCAAAGAGCAGCAGCTTCCCAGATACTAATGTAACCTCACCTCGCAAAAACATGTGATGCATGGGTTGCTAGTAATTCCGGGCAACGCAATTTCCTGTCCTTCAGCGTGACAGTCTTTTTGATTTCCTGCTTAATAAATAGTCGGAAGTAAACAAAAGCAAAACTTAACGACAAAAAACAATGAATCAAATAATGAAACAAAATATGAAAGGAGCCATCATTAAAGCAGCGAAATCTCTCGCGTTTTAGTTTTATGACGCTATTTTTATAATTTGAATCAGGCATCAACGAAAAAATTCTAATATAAAGTAGTAGTGCCAGGATAGATGGAAAACTTTTGGTTCGATTTCCTCTCTCGTTCACAGATTCGTGATATCATTGATGGCGAAACGTTTCAGCGTCTCCGTTTTTTTTTTTTTTTTTTTTTTTTTAATAAGTCCACATTGGCTTTTTATTACTAATACCCTGATGAACTCGTTGCTAAGAATCCTTATATTCTGCGTAATCTTTTTGAATTCATGAAGAAACTTTTACAAAGGGCAAAACAGAGTCAAGGCTTAAACGACTAAATTTACTGATAGTTGGTTTAGCTCAAGAAGCTGCTCCTCACAACCTGTCTAAGCTGCCTTAATCGGGGGGGATAAATTACAAGCGGGGATGAAAGGCGGATTCTCGTAGGTTGAAAAAATATTTGGAAGATTGATTTTATTGACAATAAGTGGCTGTCTTTTGCGGCGACTTCATAGGAATTCGATAATCAACTATTATTTTTACAGATATTTTATACTGCCCGTGGAAAATTCGGCTAGACTCTAAGTCGTCCACAATAATTGAGTCACATTGAGTGAGCTTTGTCACAAGACTATGGGGACACAATGACATAACAATCATTCTATATAAGACAGCGATCTAATATTTTCCACTGTAATTTGTTTACGACATTTGTGAGTCTGGAACTTCGAAAACGTTTACTTTATCTTATTAATTAGAAAAAGCAAATCTTTTATAGCAAGTGAAACGGCAGAAGGATATTTTTGTTTTATATTAATAAACATAGCTTTTGATAAAAATTGCGAAGATCTTATTTAAGTCAATTTAGTAAATCACCGCTATTATTACAATTTGTCGATCAAAAACTAAAAATATCATTTCGCTTTACTGCAGAATGCATACCAAAATGGAATAAAGTCAAGCAATATATATACGGATTGTTATTAGGCATTTAAAAATCGATTGTCTAATTTACTGTATTCATCTACTACGCCTTCGTCATGAAGTTCAAAGGTAAAATTTGTTTCAAAAATGGAAATATTAATAAAAGTAGTTCTAAAAAGTACAAAAAATTAGGATAGAATATACATTCTTTATTTTTTAAAAACATGATAAAATTTCTTTTCTAGGGTTATAAGAAAATTTAATTTTCGTCACTCTTCATGATTCTAAGAAGAACCTACGGTAGAAGTAGAATTACAATTGGCATCTATATCTAATGGTACACTTTAAAAACAAAATAAATTTTTTCACATTTTTTGATTTTTTATATTTCAAAATTTTTAACTGCAGTTTGTTTCAATTGTAACTTTTTATGAAATTTTTATTTCTATTATTAGGTTTAAGTCTAATGTACAACATACGAGGCAACTGATGAAGAAACATATGCAAATTCAAAGTCTACAAAATCCAAACAAACAAGCACAGATTATTATTTTTAGAATAGATCTTTAAAAAAATGTACTCACCTATGATTGGTTGAGCATGTAAACTCACGATTATCGCATGTAAGCATAAAAATAAAGCAGAAGATAACGTAATAAAGTCTGGACTCATAATTGCTCGCTTTGCAAAACTCTACAGTCTGATTGGACATCGGTGAATCACTGAGTGCTCGCCGACAGTTAACACCTACGCGCTACACTGAAAAGAAACGAGATTATCAGGTGCAATAGCAAATCGTTTACACCGATTCCCTTAATCAGTTTTAATCGGACCGTTTTAAATGAACGTCGCAATAATCTTAAAAGCTTGTTATTCGAACCGCACGACAACGACCAGGTTTGAATGTCGGTTTTTTTTTCAAAATCCTTCGGTTGTTAACAGTATTATCATGAAAAACTCAAGCAACCTGCAAAACTTGCTTTAACAAGAAAATTAATCATAGTTTTCCTCTAAAAAGAGCTGCAAACTTTTTCTTTCTTTCTTTGTAATTTCGATAACGATGAATTGCGACAGAGCACCTCTGTCTGACCTTCATACTTCTTTGCTTTCTTTGCTAGACTAAAATTTTACTTTTTTTCTCACAATTTATCCAAACGTTTGAACACAAACGTAAAGGTTGTGCAACAAACAAAAACCTCAACGTTTGTGGTTGCGCTTTTTTGTGTTCGAGACATTGCCAAATCGGCGATTGCCAGACTTTGGCCCGGTGCGACTTTGTTCTGTCGTCGGCCACATACCACGTCTTGAGCTGGCAGAAACTTAATTATCGCTTGAAACTATTTCAATTTCGTTTTTGCGCTACAAGAGCATGAAAAAATAAACGTTAGCAGCTGAAATTTCTGCAATTGCTTGTTAACTTGAAAAGAAGAATATCATAAATTAACTTAACAAAACCAGAGCAAAAATTGGGTAAAAAATTTTTTTCCTTTTTTCAATTAAATACAGAATTTTTAGTTTCTCAGAGAAAAATTTCTAGAAATGATACTTTCTGTTTTGCAAATTTCATTTGCATATTAAACTAACTTTAAAATCGTCATTAGCTCTCCCTTGTTTTTACCTGATAAATTTCTTCAATTGCCGCGAGCTTGCGCACCCTTTCAACTTTGAGATTTTCTGCTCAGTCGTTTTAACGTATTTTGCGTCTGACTCGTGAAGCGGTACACTGAGCCTAGCGCTAAAAATCGGCCACACAACTTTCCTTGTTTACGGTTCAGCATTTCAAAGTAACTATGGGAAAAGTTTCTTTTCGACATAAAAATAGTGCGGGCTCTTTGGTATCGTTGTGTCGCGGAAAAAGTGTTGGTGATATATTTGTTGCAATTAGAATAAATGCTAATGAAAAAATTGTCTTTTGGAGACCAATTTTAAGACAGTTGATATTTTAGCAAGAAACATTTATAGGTATATGTGGATTTACCCATTCTTTGTTGAGCATCCTGTACATTATGATGATTTCTATTGGTAGTTTCAAGGTAAAAAAAATTATATTGCCGTGGAAGTTAGTGAATCAATGTCTAGAGATATTTACGACATCGTCAATTTATCGTCTTGACTTGAAAGACAACGATTGAAGCAATCGACAACGATCCATTCAAAACTGCTGGCAAAGATGCAAAATTACTTCTGTTCGCTTGGAATATCCACAAGAAAAAATGACTAAAAAAATTTTTTTGAAATCCACCCATTAACAGTTGAAAATTCTCATTCTCTGAAAATCTTCCTATTGCAAACCAACAATCTGAATTTAAAATTTTGTTATAAAGCATAAAACATTCATTTGCGTGTCACGTGGAGTTTCATGACTTGCAAATTCAAGTAATTAAATTTTTGCTGGACAGTTATTTTACCATTTTTTTGCCCTGACTGAAAAATTACGAGCAGTACTATTTGGTGCTTGTGAGGAACAATAGATTTGCTTGTCAGGAAAAGAAGCAGATTTTTTGGTTGAATTTCAATTAAGAACAGCTTGAATTTTGTATTGCTTTGATTGACAAATAAATCATCGAAAGCTTTTACGACACACAGTATTTTACGTCTTCCTATCGAATAAGAATACGATTTTTAATAAAAATCAAAACTCCTGCAGTTGACGGTGTATTCGTCATTTTTCCGTATTTTTCTATTGAATTTTCTGCCTAGACACAATCAAACACAGATGATTGTTGTAAATTGCCTCCTAACTCAACGAAATTATACAATGGGTCATAGGCATGATTACCTTAAACCGAACATTTCAATCAAGGTCATTTTTAAAATAATTAAGTGAGAGAATCAAAACCAGAAACTGGTTTCTAAATACAAAAATTCATTTGATTATGTCGTATTGCTGAGTGACCTTTTCGAACATTTTCTTTTCTTACTTTATGCAAAATTTCTGAATTTCTTATTAAAAAACGAAAATAATTTAATGAAAGTAGGGAAAAAATAAAATAACAAACCATAAAAAAACTCTGTTTCTTACCCATAAACTTGCTCCATTAAAAAACCAAGTTTAAATACTGGTACAAAAAGTGTAGCCGAATCATAAAACGTTAAACGTTCTAAACGATGCTTTAGATGGCTCTTTATTTGCATTTATTTTCAAAAAATTATTTTAAATTTAATTTTGTTAGCACTAGCTACAACGTAAACAATTTGTTCATCCTTACGAAAAGCGCTTAGTTTTTGAAATTGGCAAACATTTTAAATGTGATTTTGTTTGAATGAGTAAAGACAATACCTTGTCATTTTACAAGATTTGTATGAATTGAAAGCAGTTGACTTGATGTTTCTCAATAAAGGCGGGTTAAAGAAAGAGACAGATGTAGTTTAGTACCTAGCATATCTTTATCTTTTAATTAAATCATAAATACAAAAAATAATATTAGGTACAAATCGAAGTAAAATTAAATTGGTATTTTTTGCGTTTAACACCGTAAAAATGTTAATCTTGACAACAACTTTAGATTGTTATAAAATTTTTCATTTTTAAAGTTTAAAATGTTTCTTGTCATGACATTTGGTTTTGACTTTTAACTTCTATTTGTTATGTGTGAGGAGATACATTAAAAAGATATATTTGGTAAAACCGCATGTGACAAAAATAGATAGTCACCGTCGTGTACTTATGACAAAAGTCTTTATCTCCCGTTTTGTATTTTCAAGAGCAGAAATTTGAAAACAGGAAATTCGATCATCGGCACATTCCAAAGAAATTACATTTTTATACGAAAAATAAGAATACTAAAAGATTATAGACTAATTAATTAGCTGCTTAATTTCAAGGTTAGCTTCAGTGGAAATCCGAAGATAAGCCACTTTAAAAAAGTTAAAACCAACTGCTTTGGTTGAGCTTTGCCTTGCCGAGACGCTCCGGATTACAGATAGAGACAAGATATTGATAGGTGTTCGGCGAGTGTTGGCCTAACGGCGCCAGACAACTATTTACAAAAAGTTAATCGACGGCGCCCGTTGTCTTGAGTTCTTTCTTCCATTTCCCAGAGCCCACTTCAGAAGATTTTAGTTTAATCTAATATGACGTCGCTTTGCCGGCACGAATCTCGTAATTTAAATGTGACGGATAAAAATTCCGCCTTACCTAATTTTCTGTCGGCATTAGAATTAATTAGTTTGATATTTTCTGAAGTCGGTTTTTTATGGGCGCAAGCTGTGTTTTGAAGAGCGAAACGTGTAGGCGTCAGAAGAATGTTTTGTAGAAGACGTAAAGACTCTTTGCATAGCTGCCTGCTGCCTTTTTATATCAAATTTGTTTGATTTTTACCCAGGCATCCAGATTTCGTAAATGGCAACCAGTGAGGTCACACAGCCAACACAAAAAAAAGCGCTAATTGAAAAAAATCGGCCAGAATCATAATGAATCAGTTCGGCAGTCTCATCGGAGTCATTTTCTACTAATTGGCGTAATTGACAAACCAATTTTAAGTTTTAATTGTTTAAAAAGTTATATAAAAAGCTCAATCCGTTTTACATTCGGCGTAATGAAATCAATAAAAACAATTTTTTAATAAGTTTTTTTGTTTTTTCTTAGTGGGCTAACAACTATTTTTGAGAATAGCTCTACAGACACTGATACTCTCTGGGTAGAAGCATTCAATTAATCAAAAATAAATGTGCTTGGTAAATGGTAAAATTTACTGAGAAAAACTATTTTTAATTTAAAATTCATATGTTGTTCTGGTATAAATCAGAGGCCAATTTAACTTCAATAAATACACTAAAAGCCGCATTTATATTTTTTAAAGTAAAACTCAAAGACGATCTTTTGTCCGTTTCACCGTGCGCACTACTTCAGCTAAAAACAACACACAATGCACATCCTATTTAAAAAGCAAAAAACAAAACTAATAATTCGAATAGTCAGAGGCAGTTTACGAAAAAACAAGTCAATAATTTCGTGCAATACACTTTAAAATCATTAATTCAAAACCAACATCCACGATAAAACTTTTATATCATGGTAAATTTTTGGAAAAACATTCCAATCTTTTTTTTGCCAAAGGAGTTATGACTAGGGGCGCCCGAAGCGGAAGGCAGATAGTCCTTTTTGAAATTCACAGAACAGAAGTATCGGATTTGATATGTCTCTTCAATCATGTAAACTCGATCAAAATTAAATTTAATAAGTTTATAAAGTAGTGATTTGAATACAGTAAATAACGGCAAGGTAGCAAGGTCGCAAAATCGAGAAAAAGAGGAACTTTTTTGCTGGACAAGGTACTCACAATAGATATTTAAAAAAAGGTCATCAAGCAAAAGCAAGGTATTTAAATCCGGTGATGATCTTTTCTTTGATCTCACTAGTTTGTTTATTTGAAAATGGAGAAATGTCTTACTGATTTAAAGCGAAGATCTTTTTTTTAGTAATTTTTGAAATGAAATGAAAAAATTGGACAAAGATTTAAAGTAAAGGCTTTTTTTAGTCAACACTAAATGAGACAAAAATGGACGCAGATTTAAAGTGACATCTCTGTGAAATGCTACAAAATCATGATTTAGGCAATCGTCAAACAAATTTGGGCAAAATTGTATTGCCCCCCAAAATTTTTTTATTTGGTACGGTTATGAACCTTAATTACAATTTTTTTTCTATTGAACAAAAAAGGTACCTTTTTTGAATTTTGCTCCCCCTGCCAAAAAATTGTTTGGCGTCCCTGGTTATGAATGCGCAAACGTTGTTAGAATGTGAATGAAGCAATTTTATTTAATAGAAGATTTAGTAAAAGTTACTCTTATTGAAACACTTCTTTTTTTTACAAATCAAAAAGGGTATCCTAATCTCATATATGGCCGAAGACTGCAAAGAGTCGGGGAGAGATTTTTGTGTGGAATAACAGATCAAAATTTTTGTATTTAGGGCGGGGCAATTGCTATGCGCAATGTACATGATAATCGGCCTGGCATAGAAAATTCAAATATTTTTACAAGTAATTCAAGAGTATTGTTTAAAACGAATAATTGCAAGATTGTCATGATGCCGTTTGTTTTTTAAATTTTGATCAGGATTACATCCAAGCAGAAAAGTTTTTTTAATATTTTTATATCAAGTATTGAAGGTTAAAGCCCAAAGCTTAATTATACGCTTTTATCTGTATTGTAGATTTATTTTTAATGGCTTAAGTGCTGATATGTCACAATCACTTTAAAACTTCTGAACTGACGTTGAAAAAACTATTTCATTAAATTTGAACCGAGTTGTCTTCGACAATTTCGGTCTTGGCAGTCTGAGACTAACTTTAAAAAAAAAGAAGCAGCATCATGAGAACCTTGCAATCGTTCATTCTTGATAGTTTTCTCAATGCGATCAATCCTAATCTGTTTGCTGGTTAATAAAACAGCAAGAGTCTTTGTTTGCAGGCACAAATGACCGTGTGGATTTTTTCTGTTTGGCATCAACTGTATCAGGTTGTGCCCTAATATGTTGAGAAAAGCGTATATATACCCTCTCAGTGGCTAGACTTCGCTAAATAAACCTTACGGTTCACTCAAAAAATTGTTTTTATCATTCAAATACCACAGAAAATATTACAGAAAAAATATAAAATTTGTTCGTCTTAGTCCATACTTCGAGTTTGGTTTAAGACTTCTCAGCCTTAAGTGCAAGCAAGGAATCTAAGATGCCTGACTTTTCAAGTCGTGGATAGGAAAGTTATTGTTACAAATGTATAAAAACAAAGTGATTTACGAGATACCTTGCAAAATTTTCGATAAGCCTAATGCTGGGGTTCTTAAACTGGGGGGCGTGAAAGGTATATTAGGGGGCTTGAGCAACTAGCTGTAAACTGAATTGATAGCTGCAATGATAATTCCTTCTGTCATCATCTTCAATTCCGGCCGAAAATGGAGAATATGATGATAGGGATGAAGTTTTGTTTTCTGTGTGTGTTACCAAGGGGGGGTGCGACTTTTTCTTGTACGAAAAAGAAGGGGCACGAATTTTGTTTGCGTGAAAAAAGCGGGCGCGTCTCAAAATGTTCCCTAGCCTAATGTGTTACTTAGTAACCTAAGGTAAAGATGAACCCTGTGTATGAACATGAACCAATTAAATCAACGGATTTGTTCAGCAATAATTTTGCCACTCAGCATTTTAATCAAATTACAAGCGAATAAAATGCATCGGTCTTTTAAAAATGTAAAAAAAAGTGTATTATTATTTTCATCCTTTTATCCTTTTGACTCACAAGAAACTGTTGGAGGCGTTTACTTAAAGCAACCGTCAAGTGATTACTTCGACATCCTTCTAAAGATGACAAAATATTGTTGTCCGATTAAATTTTTTTAGTTTTTGTTTATAGATAACCTGGAATTCATGTGCCTCCCGGTGGCTGCAAAAAGATTTCAAGGGGTATCTAATCAATAAATTGTAAAGCGTTGGAGCGCTAGCGTGTTTAGGGGGCCATTATTCTATGCCCCCGTTGGAGATCATTAATACGTAGGCTTACCATACGTAGGACAGTACTTTTAGTGTCATGCCCTCCCACTCGAAGATCACTAATAATTTAGGGGTTTGTCCCGCCCATTTGGTCAGAAATCCCGCCAGAAAACGAAGATAGATCTTATGTGTAGGCCTCTTTTTTTGTTTTTTTCAAAGATCATTGGTCTCCAGAGACGAAAGTCCTGAAATCCGAGAACGATTCAAAGTGACGACCTTTTTTTTAGCTACCACTTAAATAAATTTTTCCACTAAGCATATTTGATTGTGGTAGTAAGGCTCCTCCTTTCAAAAATCTTCGGTACGCCTCTGCTTAATAGCCATTGCTCAAAAGTCACAATCCTTTACACAAGAATGACTTTTTTTATGTTTTAAAATAACTTATCATTTTGGTGTAACAATTTAAAATAACATACCTTTTAAATCAATAATACATGTATAAGGGAATTTTATAAGGATTGCTGTTTTGCTTTGTTTTAATTTAAACTGAATAAAAATAATTAAAATCTGGATATCAAACCTTTTTTGCTGACGGGCTAACTTTTAGGTTTAGAATGTTTACAACCACAAGAAAATGATAAAGCCTAAAATAGTTCCAAAAATCAAGTGAAGACCAAAAAAGTCCTCACTTAGCGTTAAAAAACAACTTCACTTCAGCTGATGGTTTTTTTTCCGGTCTTGACTTGACTTGGGTCGCCGATAAAATTTTGACTATAGGTTTTTTGTTAAAATGCTAAATGAAAATTTTTTTTGGTCTTCACGAGAAAATTGTATTGGACAATAAACATTCTGCAAAAATGAATCAAATAAAATATAAGAACAGAATTTGAGTTTTTAGCGGGGCACAGATTCGACATCTCTGCTTTAGGTACCTCGTTTCAAAAAATCTGCGCGGGCCACGGGTTTGACACCCCTGAATAAAATGGCCGATTAGATATATTCTTTCAAATGACTTATTTTATTAAAATGTTATTTAAAAAAATTTGAATAACGCTCTCTCAAAAAAAAAAATCATAAACTTTAAAAGTCAAAATCAATAAAAATAAAGCATCATAGATTTTTGAACAACATTACGATTAAACTTTTGAAAACGTATTTTCTTGAGGTTTATCGAATCTTCGTCACAGTTGCCTAGTAGAAAAAACACTTCTTTCAACTCGTTAATGAATTCACAAAGTAAATAATCACGACCCAAGCGAATGTCGACCGTCGTAGCAAACCACTGGTCAACCAACGACAAGGAAGAAACAAAATTTTCCTTCCATTTGCTTATTCATAAAAAAAAGACTAAAAGCAGCTCCTTGCCTTTTTTTTGACTTTGTCTTCGCTTTTTATTCTATTTTGTTGTTCTATTAGAATGACGGATATGAAACTAAAAGGATGAAAAAGTACCATAAGCTCGAAATTTTTACTTTCTTTTTTTTTTCTTGACGATAATGAGGGCAAAATCTGGTAGTTTTCAACCTTTTTTTACTTTCGGAAAAAAAACCCTTGAAAAATGTAAGTATTTTGCGGCGCTTCAGAACATTATTTTTAACAATTTTTTTTTCAAATAAAGAAAATTTTGAATTTTAAAACAAAAACATTTTAACTGCTCGCCACTTCGGTTGAGAAGTAATGGTGCAATTTTTTTTACGGTAATTGCTTTTTAATAATTAAAAACATATTCCTACGTCAACAAATAAAATTTTGGCAGTATGAAAAGTGGAAAAGTCCAAAACTTGTTTAATAATTTTTGGATCTTTTTTGCTTTGAAAAATCAACAGACGAATCGGTTTTATGCTTTGTTTTCTCATACAGTATTTAAAAATTGTTTTGGTTTTGTTGGGTTGTCTCAAATTGGGTGTCAAAATATTTTGTTGCATCGATAGTACTTTTTTAAAGCATCTCAAAGTAGTTTCATTCAAAAATATTCTAACAATTGTCTCTAAGTCTTTTATCACATGTGTAATTTAAGTTATTGTATGGTTAGAATTGGCTAAAATCCAATTTATGCGTCTGTTTTTAATTTTTGGTGCGTCACAATGTCAACATATTTCATTGAGTCCGGCCAGATTAAAAAATTTGAAAACCTCTGGTTAGATCAGACAGATAATTGACAAATTTTTTTTCTTTAATCTCGTCATGTTAGTTTATGATGTCACTTTTTAAGATACAACATCCACGCAATTAAAATTTTAGCGCTTTAAAATAAGCAAAAAAAACGTCTTACGCTTGACCTTCAGGCAGTTAGAAAGTAAATAATAAACAACAATTTGTAACTGTTTTGTGGATTAAACAACAGTTATTGCTATTTAACAAAAGTTAAGTAAACAGACTATCAATTTTTGTCGCTCTGCCTTGCGACTTATAAACAGATAGTAAGTTACAAAAATTAAAATGACAGAGGAAACCAGAAAGTTACGACTCGATTCTTTCCCAATTAGCAACGATATATATTTTGGTTGATTGACATGTATAGGACGCAATGGTAAACAGTGACGGAAATATTGGGCTGGAAAATACATTTTAATTCCCATAAGAAGATTACTGCTTTCCCTATGTTTAACGTTGATTGTTTGTTCTTGTCAGATCAGCAAAAACATTGCAGTGTCCTTTTGAAAGCCGTAAAAAAGAACTGAAAAAATCTATCGATTTTAAAGCATTACATCTTTTATCATTAAAATTTCTATTTTTTTACATTTATCGGCAGCGTTGGTTAAAATTTAAATTTTTAGGGTAATTAGTGTAAAATTTCTCTTTTTATTTTATGGGCAGCGTGGTCGAGTGGTTAAAGTGCCGTATTTATGATTAACATGGTGTCGGTTCAAAACTCAATCGCGCCATTCTGTTGTGTCCTTGGGAAAGACGCTTTACGGCACTTTTCTCTGCTTGGTGGTCTTTAGCAAGCAGTTCTAAATTACAGTCATATTTTTATTAAATTCAAGCGGACAGCAATATCTTGGCATCTCCGGAAGCAGGTCGGGGTAATTGCTTACCCTTCGTATTAGCGCCGCTGTCGCTTTCCTGCGAGTCAGGAGGATAAATATAGAGATAAAATAAATAAAATATATCATTAGTTGAAATCAATTTCAGTGTAATGATGATTTTAAAAAACTATAAAGACAATGAAGTTTGTTTGTTATGACAGTTGTTTAATCTAAAAAAACGATGATGAGGTTTTAAAATAAGTTTTCGTACTAGGCCAATACCAATAAATCAACTTTATAAGAAGATTTTAATCAAGCAAAAGGCAATCAAGTCTTTCATACCAATAGGATCGGTGTCTTTTTTAAGAATTTCCAGCTGTTTATTTTCATTAAGCTTTTTGTGTATTTACTTATTTATCGTTCGGCATCCAGATTAAAATTTTAGTTTATTGGTCTGTCGGCACTAAAAAGTTGTCATCACTGGTAGCCTAAAACCACTCGTTTTTTAACGATATGCAAAGACTAGAGTTGCCGACTAGGGTCCTAATTTTGAAAAAAATCCAAAAAACAGAAAAAATCTAACCCAATCCCGGGCTGGCAAAAAAACTGATAATTTTAAACAAAAAATACAAGGAACAAAACATGTATGCTAAAATTAGCAAGGCAGAAATGTATTTAAACTTGATTTACTAACTTTTAAACAAGTTTTAAAACTAAAGAAGTTTAAAATAATGCAGGTATTTTGTTTCCCAAAAACGACGACGCAACAATATAATGACAGTGATGCAACAAATTGGCCAAATGAAATTGAAATTTATCAGTAATATCACACTGTTTGAGTGAATTAAAAACTTTAATCAAATTTAAAACAAAAAAATCACAAAATTATGCTTATTGTTGTTATATATTATTAATCCATCAGAAAAAAGGGATTTTTTTGCTAAAAGCGGGAAAAGGGAAATTCAAAAAGACACTAATTCCCACGAATTACCTAAACCGGGATTCCAGTTTTCAAACCCTAGTAAGGACTATTGACCCGAAATAAAAAGCAACTTTATGACACGAAAATATTTGTTTCACCTCAATCTTCAGGATAAAAAATTAAAATAGTGGTTTCAGAGATACAGCATATTCAACTCCATTTTGCACGTTTAAGTAAAAAACATAGCCAAAAAACTGTAAAATATTTTGTAAAAAAAATACACAGATTTTTTGAAAAAGTAAACAGATTTTAAACCGTTACAACTCATTTTAACACTCGTCAGGTAGCCCTGGGTGATATTAACCTTTATTTTTTTATATTTAAGTGAACTTGAACGCTAATAAGCCAAGCGTCCTCAAATTTGGGGAGAGAGAATCATTTGAGGCTTCAAACACATTAGTATTCGGAGTAAGTCTAGACTACCTTTTATCTCCGCTCACTTGGGCGAGTCGGGCAAATTTTACTTAGGTCTTCCTGAAGTGTAATTGTGCTAAGGTAATAATAACCCAGGACTGCCTTTGATGAAAAAATTTAGAAGGGCTAACCGAGCAGGGTTACAGATCTAACGAGTAAATGATTGCGGCTGCTTCATTACCATTTCTTCGATTAACAAAGCACAATCATTTTCTTTGCAAGGCCGCGTTACTCAACGACCGGAAATCATGAAAACTCAACTAAAAGAAAGACTAACATATTTTGATGTGAAAGGAAAAATATTTACAGTAGTTATAAAATATATGAAGCAAAAGAAAAACGGTTTGATTACAAAAAACGGTTAATCATTTTGGCAGTGTCGCGTGGTTGAGAATGAATGTTTAAACCGAAAAGTCTGAAGGGGCGCTCCCTTCGATTTATTTTTTCCGTCAATATTTTTTTTAAAAAAATTGATCTAAAGTGACCAACTTTACATTTGTATTTTTTCGCCTTTGAAAGATTGCAGATTTCATGAAGTTCCCTGAAAACAAGCGAGTTTTATGGTTGATTCTTTAAAACTAACATTAAAAGTAAAGACTCAAGAAATTTTCAAGGAGGAGTTGTTTTTAATTCGACTGTAGCAGAAAAAAAGAGCCTCCTACTTTAATGGTGCAAAACGAGGTGAAAAGTCACATTTGTTTCCACCTGATTTGTCACTTTCCCAAAACTTGATGTAATCAGACTCCAGTAGCGCAAAATGATTTGAAGCTGAAACAATATTTGCAACGTTAACACTTATGGTCTGTTATTCAATATAATAGCATTTCGCGGACGAGGCATTTGAGCTAGCGTGTGGTCAGCGGCCTGCTAGTTTGGGACCTTTGACCTATTGTAGAGCATAAAGTGACGGTATTCAGCTAACCATATTGTTTGCAATCAAGCCGTACTCGTAGAGCTTTTGGCACAGAAAGAAGGCAGGTAAAAAATATAGACTTTTTTATTTTCTTGAACACACATAAGCATCAGTAAATTTCTATTTAAGTACTGCTTAATTGAGTAGATTATAATTAAAGGTTAAAGGAATCTGTCAAAACAAAATTTAATTTTACTTACGTGTAATACAACTGTCGCCATTAATAAGACAGTTATGACATCATAATTGTTTAATTAATGAAACCACAGACGTGTACGTAGTTTATGACGTTACCTTGAAAATACTTAAAGGTGAAAAAAAGCTTTCGCTATACTATGCTTTTTTAAATGATGGGCTCGGTAAGCGCAAAAAAATTGGAAAATGTAAAAATTATTTAGAGAAAAAAGTGGAACATTTTTATGTCTGGCATTTTGAGCCTCCTAAAACATGACAAAAACAATCTAGATTCTAAAAATTTATCTTTTAAACAATCGCTCTCTAAGTTCAAAAATAAATGTTTTACGATTAAACTTTTACCTTTTATAACTTTAATTTGAATAAAGTTAGGTAATACTAAAAAATTCCAAGGCAAACCGAAACGAGTCACGACTTCAAGATAGAATCTTCACAGCATTTATCTTCCAACACACGGTCTTTAGCCTTTTTTCAGTACTTTTACTTAGATTTTCTTCGAATGTTAATTTTGGTGGTCACAAAAGAAAATTAAAACAAAAAAATTTCAAAACATATTTAAAAGCGGCACGGGACCATCGCATGTTACGTCGTTTTTTTTTTATGCCAACATGGCCCGTCACAATACGTCAGCGCTACAAGGCGGGTTAGCCGTCGTGCGGTCATTGTTGTGCGACGTGATTGAGACAAACTTCGAACAAAACTTGAGATTCACCAGGGCTTTTCTCCTTCGTTTATCTTTTCGTGAACGCCGAGGTTCCGATGGAGGGCGCCACTGTGCAAACAACTCGACCGTCGGATGCGGTCAGTGGAGAGCGCAAGGCCGGACGCTTGTTTGGCGCGCACGATTGCTGACCGATCAGCTTCCTTTACAAAGCTAGTCTACAAGTTGGATGAAAGATCAATTTGACGCCGATCAAGCGCGGGCGGGATAACAAAGCGAATTCATTCAGCGTGAAGATCTTCGTTGATTGGAAGTTAAAGGTTTGATGGTCGAAGTTTATCCGAAGTCTCCATTGTTATTAAAACTTCTTTGGCACTATCTGAAGTTCTTCTTCGTTTTTACGATCTTATAAAACTTTGAACAGCTTGAAACAAAAATTTAGTTGAATTGATTGCAACAAATTATCTGCTTTGGTTTTTTACCACAAAACTTTTAAACACTTTTAGCGTTCGTAGATAGGTACAATTAAATGCAAAAAAAGAATCGACCATACTTTCTGTTTGTAGTTTTAAGTATGCTCATTTTAATTTTTAATTTTCTAAATTGTGTCATCTTCTTTATAACGGGATTTTTAAGCGCTTTTAGCATGAATGTTTTTTACGGCGAATTTTTTTGCCAGCTCATAGAATTTTTTATATTCTTAATCTCGTTCAACATTTTGCTACCTGATGTTTTAACACATGATTCTCTTGATTTAATTTTTGTAATTTTTATGATTTTCTTTTATTAATTGTTTCGCAACTAGAAAAACTACTTCTAATGTTTGCCAATAAAATGGCTTTTGCATCTTTTCCGTTAAAACACGAAAATGAGCGAAAGACTTCTTAAAGCTGGTTAATGGCTTGGATAAAAAGTGGTTATTCAGATTTGTCTGAAAATTCTAACAAGGAATTTTAGTTACTGGTTTTATGATTTTAAATTTTTTAAATTAGTTCTCGAACAGTGAATTGAAACAGAAATTGAAGAACAACCGTATCAATGACTAATAATTACCATTTACAAGGTGATTTTGTACTACTAAACATAACATTGAAAAATTGGGCTGGGAAAAACAACGATTTTTTACGCCTTTTAAGTTTCTTTCACGTTGTAAGTAGATATGATACTAAACTTGCTTGATTTACCGTGTAATAATGCGCAACAAATAACTTCAAAAACGCTTCCGCAAGTAGGCTTCACGAATAGACCACCACGGAGAAACTTTCCTTTCCTTTAAATCTGAGTATAACTTGACAAAGGTGTATCAAAATATGTCAACAAATAGAATGTACTGTTTCTACACAAAAGCTTAAACTTCTTGTTACGCTTTACTGACTGCAATCGTGTCACGTGCACTGACCCAAAAACAACTTGATGATCTGGGCTTGCCAGCCGATATGGCTAAATGATATCGAACTAAAATTCTTATCTTTTGAACATAAAATTTTACAGATAAGCAAATCATAATAATACTGTAATACAACGCAACAAAATTTGACTATTAGGAATTGTTGTTTTATATGTTTTTGACGCTGATACATTTAAAAAGGCTATTTTACGTGTGCAATGAGGGTAAGAATAAAATACTTGCAGAAAGAACAAGTAGTTGAGAGTAAAATTTACGATTTAAAAAAACATTCAACGTCCTTTAAAGACCTTACTTAACCAAACTCAGATTAGAATCTGCCAATAGGAAAAGAAAGTGTAAGTGGTTGTTGCAAGAACTGCAAAAATACGTCTTAGGCTACATGAAAAATTATACTAGAAACCAGGGTACATTGGAAAAAATTTGGGACTAAATGTGGCTTGTGTTCTTAAGTCATATATCTCAACCTTTTTCCGCCTGCGGCACATTTTGAGACTTTTTCGAAATTCGCGGGAGACTTGGACTAGATTTCTTAAATTTTGACCCTAAAAAGTAGTGTTCTCTAAAAAAAAGGTGTTTACTTTGAATCTGTCTCGAATTTCTTAATTTTTGTCTCTAAAAAAAGGTCGCGGAATAATGGACCAGTGGCGTGCGGTCAGGGCATGCAAGTCATGCGTTGCATGACGAACTTTTGCGCGATGAGGGAGAGATTTTTTAATTCATTGAGAAATGGTACTGCTTTGGGATGAAATTAGAGAAATTTGGGGCCGATCCGAGACGAAGACTTTTTTTTTTTTTTGGAAACACTACAATTTTGGTACGAAAAGTATAAAATCTGGGAATGATTTTAGGCGATGACCTTTTTTTTGTTTGAAGAACACCATGTTTAGGGACAAATAATCGATCTATGTTTTAGAATCTCACACAAAATTCTTACTGCTACCCAGAAAATATTGCATGTCCTACCCATTAACTACCCAGAAAATACCTAATTGCATGACCAGTTTTTGGCATGCCAGTTACATGACCAGTCTCAGAGGTCACCTCACGCCACTGCAATAGACTAATTTTTTTTAAAAAGTTTTGCCGCACACAGGTTGAGAAACACTGTCTTAAGTCATGGCGCTTATTTTTTTAGAAAAATTGCTGGAAAAAAAGGGTTGTTGTGATCATGAAATAGACTTTTTTCGAGCCACCTAGTGGACATGGCAATCTTTGCTAAGCCGACCAAGCTTTGGTTTTATTTAGTTTGTTTTGACAGCCAAGTCATGAAGCGGATAGGTTATTTCAGTGATTTGAATTTGAGTTCGGAGTATAAAATTAGTTTGATTTTTACAATCTGTTAGCTAAGTAATAAAAACTAATTTCTTAGACTTAATAAACTAGACTTTGCGTGTAGTCAGATGCTGTAGTTATTTTTTAATTTTTTTCTAAATATCTTTTACACTGTAGCTCGCGGTCATTTTGCTTTCAAAATTTATCTACTTCTAATCTTACATGGCTTAAATTAAAATCAAAATTAGGTAGACGACCAAACTCTTTTGTAACTGTATTATGTTAAGCAGATTTTTGTAAATTTAATTTACAAATATTAACGATTTACGCGTCTGTGTCAACATTTTTTGTAAAAATGAGTAAAATAATTACATTCTTGTTTTAAAAAATATAGTTGAACCTGGTTAGTTTCTAGTGCTTATGTGGATTCGTGTTTGTAATTATACAAACATCACAACATAATAAATTTTACTTAATTTTTGGTAATAAGTTCTGACAGTTTTTTCTATTTAATCACTTAGAAAAAACAAAGATAGCTTATACAGTAGCTTACTTTTAGTTGATTTAGGCTAAGCAAGTACGTATGTAAGCATTCAAGCTCTTAAATGGTACTTAATTCGAAAACCTGATTATTCAAAAACAGAAAAGTATAGTACCAAAATCAATTATTATGGTCTTAAATTATTACTATTTTTTTTGAGTAATTTTAGCTAGTAACAGTAGAAGATGAAGGCTACAGAGTACAAGAAGCTATACATTATCAAAAGGCAATGAGCAAATATTGGCTTTGAGCTATCTTTATTTTTGGAAAATGTCAGAACTTATTACCAAAAATTAACTAAAATTCATTATGTTGTGATGTTTGTATAATTACAAACACGAATCCACATAAGCACTAGAAACTAATTGGGTTCAACTATATTTTTTGAAACAAGAATGTAATTATTTTACTCATTTTTACAAAAAATGTTGACACAGACGCGTAAATCGTTAATATTTGTAAATTAAATTTACAAAATCTGCTTAAACCCTCTTAGGCCCAAACTAGGAAATACTACTAAAAAATTTATGAGCTTTTGTATACAATGTCAAAGAGGTCTATAAAGCTCATAATTCTTGATTTTTTATAATTTTTATGATTTTAAATATTATTTTTTAAATGTTGCATATACGCAACATTGGGCCTTAAGCGTCTTGAAAGTTACCGAATGTACTGTAAATTTGGTACAAAAACACATTTTACTCAGTAGTCGTCGTCGTCATCATCGTTTGAAGGGCATCCACTCCAGGTCAGACACAAACAGGACTGGGGCCGTGGGTTTATCCTTTTACTACCCCAGACTGTTGCACTGCCTGAATCAGATGCTGGCAGTGGTGTTATTAAACCAGCATCGAGTTTTGTCATCCAAAACCGTCAGACCTCGTGCTCCATGTGGTGCCCGATGTATAGGACACGCTGTTAGTACATGGTCTGCGGTTTGCTCAGAGGCGCCACACTCGCAATTCGGTGAAGGAGCGAGACCTCATTTGTGCATGGACGAATGGAATCGCCCAACACCAGTCCGCAGGCGGTTGAGCTTAACCCAAGCTGCTCGGGGTAAGCCCATCCCAACAGGCTTGGCACCTGTCCAGGGCACAAAAGCACGGAACCTGGAAGCATTTTCACAGTACTCCGCTTTCCATTTGTAATTTGTCCATTCAGAAGCGCGGATGCCAAGTCTGGCAAAGTTGTCCAAAAGATTCCGAGCAGCTGGCACAAATGGGCGTCTGGATCTTAGTCTCACTTGGCAAGTATGTGACGACTGCGAGGTTCGAACCAACTTTTTTGTTTATCTTGCTTTTATTAATTTGCACTATTTTTCTTTGTGATTATTTTCTTGTCACGTGTTATTTTTCCATTGCGCGCTTTTTCGCCTTAAGTCTTCCTTCGCAGTTTTTATGTTCGTGTAAAATGACAATCGGAGAGTTGCGATTACAAGCTTGTGACTTAACAGTGGTTTTTTAAACAATAAAGAGGAAAAGAACACGCTAGGCAGTAGCGGCCTAATATTTTAACAAAAACGCTACAAGTATCTGAGGACGCACTTAAAGGACCATACAAGCTATGATCGGGGTCCAGAGATCCACGGTGAGCCAAGCAGAGTGTCGCTCCCAGTCGGCGAAGCTCAGCTGGCTGGATACCTGAGAGTGCAGGTAGGTGGTCCGTTGGAGTGGAACGCAGGCATCCAGTAACTATGCGCAAGGCGTCATTCAAGACGCTGTCGATGAGGCGAGTGTGAGCACTGCGACATTATACTGGCGCACAGTACTCAGCTGTTGAGTAGACTAGAGATAAGGTGGCTATGCAATAGTGTTTTAGCACCAGCACCCCATCCCGAGCCCACAAATCGCCTCAACAGTGAGACGCGCAAGGATAGTTTTTTGCGCAATGCCACTAAATGGTGACGAAACGTGAGCGATCTGTCCAGTTTTACTCAGTGTTTTGATACTTTAACTAGATTTCTGACACTTCTATTATACTCGTAAATTCAAAAGACTTTTATAACATTATTCACTAATTTAAAAAACCTGTCATGCAGCTGATAAATTCAGGTTACAGTCATTAAAGCCCAATGTTGCAGGGGTGCAACATCATATTTTAAAAAATTCTGACACACTTATAGTTAGATAAAATATTTCCAAATTAGTTTTAAATAATACTTTAAGACCTAATAACTAGTTATCATGCAAAAGAAACGAAGTAACTTACTTTTAAGTGTTCAAAATTTTCCTTTTCAAAAAAGCACTTTTGACAGATACCTTTAACTCTCCACACACTTACAATGTTTGTAATGAAATGGCGTGAAATTCGTGAATGAATTAAACCAACCAATTAGAAAAGAGTAGCTGATTAAAAATACTGCTGGCGCCTTTTTGTTTTCAAAGCTCTTAAGAGTAATTCTCAATACCCTATCAAACTTGATGTTGCATATACTCGTATGTAACTGTGGGCCTAAGAGGGTCATAATACAGTTACAAAAGAGTTTGGTCGTCTACCTAATTTTATTTTAATTTAAGCCATGTAAGATTAGAAGTAGATAAATTTTGAAAGCAAAATGACCGCGAGCTACAGTGTAAAAGATATTTAGAAAAAAATTAAAAAATAACTACAGCATCTGACTACACGCAAAGTCTAGTTTATTAAGTCTAAGAAATTAGTTTTTATTACTTAGCTAACAGATTGTAAAAATCAAACTAATTTTACACTCCGAACTCAAATTCAAATCACTGAAATAACCTATCCGCTTCATGACTTGGCTGTCAAAACAAACTAAATAAAACCAAAGCTTGGTCGGCTTAGCAAAGATTGCCATGTCCACTAGGTGGCTGGAAAAAGTCTATTGAGGTGATGAATCGCCTTTCACACAATAACTGGGCTTGTTGTGCTTCAAAATTCTTTTGCCCCAGAAAAATTTTTATGAAGAAATTGCACAAAAAAAAGATTTTTTTAAAAATCATACTAGTTCTAAACAAAAAGTGTAAAAAAGCCTTTATCGTCGTCATGGTTTGCAAAGACATCCACTCCAGTTCAAGCGCAGTAACTACTGGGGTCGAGTGTTTTTCCTTTTTTTTACCCCAGGTTTTTGTATTGCCCGGACCAGATGCTGGTTAGTGTAGTGTAGAGCCAGCATCCGATTTTGTCATCCAAAATTGTCAGGTCTGATACTCCATGTAACACCAGATGTAAGGGCACGTTGATAACGTTGCCTGCGGTTTGAAAAGATGATAAGTGCCCCAAATAGTATATCAAAATCATAAAAAAATATTTATATTGCTTGCAACAAGGCCTTTCATATTAGCTGGAAAATATTGATTTTCAAAAGTTTTTAGAAATGTGTTTTAAAAATATGTTTTAAAAGGAAATGCCTCGTCTTGAAAAAAACGTTTGTTGATAAATAGGTTATGGCTAAACATTGTGGAGGGTAAATATTGTCCTTCCGTTTTAGTAGATTTGGCTTAATTTGTCATGAAAAGCAACAAGTTTAAAATCTAATCACGACTCAGGCTATGGAAAAGTTCTGTTGTTTGGGTTAGTGCCCTCATCAATTTCTTGAAATGCAAGATGAAGAATAAACTGGAAATTGTTGTTCTAAATTAAGCAATTTTGGAAGAAATTAAAAAAACTTCTAGTGTTGAGTAAATATTTTTTAAAATTATATTACAAGATTTTCGTTTCCATTAATAATTCAAATAAAAATTTTGAATTATTTATTCAGCTTTTATGTGACGTAGCACTTTTTAAATGCTTAACCCAAATCAAGTCAGTCTACCTAATTTAGGTTTTAATTTAAGCTGTATAACATTGGACTAAAATAAATTTTAAAAGCAAATTTACCGTGAGCTATGGAGTGAAAGATGTTCAAAAAAATTTCTAACTACAGATATCTGACTGCAAGCAAAGTCTAGTCTAATAAGTGCAAAAAATTAATTTTCATTACTTAACGAAGAGATTTCAAAATCTAAACTAATTTTATAGTCCCAACTCAAATTTAAACCACCGAAATAAGTTATTCGTTTCATTACTTGGCTGTTCGAACACAATAAATAAAGCCAAAGCTGGTTAGTCTTAGCAATGATTGCAATGTCCGCTAGATGACTGGAAAAAGGTTTATTAGAATTAACAATAAAAAAAACGGACCATCACTGTAACACTTTGAAAACTAACGATTTTGTTCAAGTCCATAAAAAATTTAGACTAGCTCTTTTCTACCTAATGATATAATTTTGTTGCTGGAAAATTAAAATGCACAAAAAATTTTTATTTAACGGCAGCCTGATAGTAAGTTATAACTTATTAGCAGCACTTAGCGGAAAAAACTAAACTTATATTATTCTGCAAGGTTTTCTATACCATTTTACATAATAAATAGGAATAGCAACAAACTACATAGAAATAGTAACAAACTAAATAGAAATAGTAACAAACTAAATGGGAATAGTAACATACTAAATGAGAATAGTAACAAACTAAATGGAAAAGGGGAATATTTTCTTGTCAATATATTAAATTTTAAATCTAAAGTAAAAATGTATACGTGTAACAACCTATTATAAAAACAATTTTGTATCAATATTGTTAATTATGGGGCAACACTCCAATAATTGATTCGCGCGCTTTCTGCCATTGTTTTCATTGAGTGTGTGTTGTGCTGAAGAATTTGTCAAATTTGTATCTATTGTTTGTATATATAGTAGAGAGGAGTCAGGGCCTTAAAAAAGTGAATCGATAAATAAACAAAACTAACTGATAAAATTTTACCCATGCCTGGAAAGACTCAGGAAGAGAAATTAGCTCTGACAGCTAAAAGAGCACACATTATTCGTCTTTATAATGCAGATGGTGATTGGCGCCGTTTGGCAACACAGCTGAATGTCCCAAAGACCACTGCTTATAGATGGCCCAAAGAAGGGGTAAAAGATAATGGCCGTGGAGGGAGTTATAATCAAAGAATTACTTCAGAGCAAATGGAAGCAATGTGTAATTTTATTGAAAATAACCTTAGAATTCCGCTGGCTCAAATTGTTAACCTAAAGTATGGGTTAGTGGGTTACGAAACTATAATACGTAATATTGCCTAAGTTAAGGTTTAATAAACTAAAAACGAGGCACGTCTAAACACAATAGAATTAATAACATAAGACTCTTATATAACCGATAACCTGACAAACGTAAACCACCGCAACATAACTGCAACTGCATAAAAAAAGAAAACGGAAAGCCGCTGCAACATGCAGCAATCAAGGCGCGACAAAAGGTGCACACTTTTATTAAATAGTTCAATTGGTAATGGCAACTTATGCTTCATTACCAACCATATCAGTATGCTTTGATGATATCTAAGACAACTGTTTTTAGGCACTTAGATATGTTGGTTTACACGTTAGAAAGTGTAAGATATGAGCCAGAGAGAGCCAACACTCCAGAGAATAAACAAAAACGAAAAGTTTTTGTGCAGAAACTACTTTATTATCAAGGCCAAAACCTGCGTATTCTCTATATGGATAAAAAAGATTTTAACATCCATATTTCTCGTTTTGAAGGTAGGTCAGTGCGACGGACACGTTGTACTGTAGCAGCTGAAGGATCTAAAGGAGCCAACATTCATGTGATTGGCTGTATTTCTATTTTGGGTTTGATTCAGCATGAAGTAAGACGTGGAGCATTCCATCGTGAAGACGCTTGCGAATGGCTACGTGCTTGTTTCAGAAAAGCCTTTAAAACATACAGGAAGTTCAGTTGTAATTGTCATTGACAATGCACCTTGTCATTCTCGTGTTGAAGAGGTTTTGACTGAAGAAGAGTTCAGTACAAATAGTATTTTAAGGTTGGCACCTTACAGTCCAATGCTCAATCCTATTGAGCATGTTTGGTCTGTGATTAAAGCAAACGTAAAGAGATCTCTTGTTGAAAATGCCAATTAAATATTGAACAATGATGCAAGAGGGAAAGTGAGTGTAAGGGAATACAGATTGCAATTCCTTGAAAGATTTATTGGAGCAGCAATTAGGTTAATTGATCGTGCTTTGTGCTGTAGTAACATTGCACATATTCAGAGCAAACTAGCACCTGCATTGGCTGAAGAAGACATGAACTTCTAATAAATTTCTTTAAAATTCTGTTGTTTTTAATTGTAAGATATAAACATTATGTAAATAAAATTTTTCAGAACAATAAAAATAGATATAATTGTCAAAATAAAATTCCCATTTAGTTTGTTACTATTTCCATTCAGTATGTTACTATTCCCATTTAGTTTGTTACTATTCCCATTTAGTACGTAAAATGGTATAGAATTTAATATATAAACAACTTAAACACTGTCTGTAGCCTGTTGCCTGCTTGATTTAATTTCGGCATGAATGATTGTTTTTTATGTATTTTGTCTTTAAACAGTAAAAAGTAGGTTTAATTGCATGCTGCACGCGATTTAATATGGTTTTGTCATGTTAAAGTAGACAATTAGAATAAAATTATGTTGAAAGTGGCAAAAAATTAATTTGGTTTTTAAAAATTTTTATGATTTTAATTTGATATTAAACAGTTTTCACAAAAAAATTGTTTTTAAACGAGATATTAATTAATGTACAAGTATTTTTTTCGAATAAATTGCTTAGATTAGTTTTTTATCGTTAATTTAAAATTCATAACTTCTTCTGGTAGAAATCAGAGGTAGTTCAACTTCAATATATACAATAAAAGACGTATAGCCTATATATATTTATTAAAGCATAACTTGTACTGTACATGACGTTTCGTCCGTTACATTGAACAGACTTCTTCAGGTAGAAGCAGCACACAATGCACAACCTATTTAAAAGCAAAAAACAAAACTAAAATTCCAATGATTTTAAGAAATATAGGTACAGTGATGGGTTTACAAAAAGGGGGCTTGTGCAAGAAAAAAAGCGGTTCACTTTTTTGTGTGTCGATTTTTTTTCGTCTCAAAACCATAGTGATCTCTAAAAAAATCATCACTTTCAATCGAGTACATTATCCCTACGTTTGTCCTAAAGTGCAGACAGGGGGCTACGTTATGGAGCTACTATAAAAAAGTAGAACAACATTTTGCTTACTGGGGCCACTTTTTGACGTTTTTTAGAGGAGCTCGATGCGGCCGCTCGGTACTAAAGATATACGCCTTTTATAGCATTTATTGAAGTTGAACTATCTTTGATTTATACCAGAAAAACTTATGAATTTTAAAATAAGTGTTATCCCTGGTCACAGTGTTAATATTAATTTTGTTATGGTTGTGTCAATCATGACACGCGAGTAAGAAGAACGATAGTGAAAACACAAGTGTTTAAGTGTTTTTATACTATATAAAAATTTATATTAATAAAGACTTTGCATATTGATAGAGCTATGGTTTTTATTTTTTAAGATAGTCTTTGAGTGTATCTTAATCAGAAAATACACCTGTCTACTATTCTCCAGCGGTAGGCCAACTATAACCGGCCCGCAAGTGTTTAATGTTAATATAAAAACGCCGCAATATCTATTAAATTTCACTATAACCGAAAAAAGCTGACAGTATAGGTCACTTCCGGTATGTAGTAAGCAAAAAACAAGCGTTTTTTTTGTTTTGTTGAAGCTTGACTTAGCGGGACTTTCCGTCTGCTTTTTATTGGTGCGGCCCTTGATATAATAAAAAATATTTGTGGCCCATAGTGTGAAACGTTGGCCCACCACTGTTGCACCACCAAGATCTTTGTTTTTTTTATTTACCTTTTTAAAAAACAGACGTCTTTTTTACGGTTTCTCACGAATACAGGGTGTCCGTAAAGTTACTATACAGTCTAATAATCTTATAACTTGTAAGACTGTATAGTAACTTTACGGACACCCTGTATGAGGGCGAAGATATATCAACTTTCCGTCCTTGGAAAATTTTTTAACCAAATTGAAATATCTTGGCATCTCCGAAGACATGTTATGGCTTGGTGGTTGCTCCAAATTTGCCGCCTCCAACGTCGTTCTGCGAGTCAGAGATAAATACGGTTCAAGATAATGATAACGTGAATCTCAAATTTTAAGCAAATGAAAAAAGAAAATCTTAATAAAAATTAACCGAAAGGTCAAGTAACATGTTGCCAACTTTCACGATGAAAGGGATTTAGTAGCCTAACGTTTTTTTTTCGAAAGTGAACCGATGGCACGCATGAAGTATTTCAGTAAATACATTTTGGGTATTAACCGCCAAAACACTCATGAACTTGATCAAAATTTATCAAGTCTGAAATGAAATTATAGTACACGAACCGGAAAGGCAAACGTTTTAAAAAGTAAAACTTGGATTTTATGAGTTTTAAACAAAAATTTGTTTATGAAGTTGAATTCCACAAGTTGGTAAGGCAAAACTTTTTTCAAGCCAAGAAAAGACAGAAGTAACCGACATATTGAAGTTTTAACTGATGTACTAAAACAAGCACGTCAAACTTGCGGCCAGCGAAGTTTTTTCACTAGCCTTTGAATAATCTTTTTTTGGTCAGAGGGTCAAAACGAAATAGTAATCAATTTAAAACTAGGTTTCATCTGATTGAATGGCTAAAAAAGTTTTCACCTCGTTTAGGTACGTAAGTGCGGCCCAAGGCGACTTTTTTAGGCAACTATTTCGTATCACATGATAAAAGAAGATTCTTCAAGACTGCGCGGGCGGCGGTTCGACATACTTGCTTTAGTAGTTTAGGTTGCAATTCATGTGAAGACCAAACAGAAAGGTGTTCATTTTGATCAATGGGAAAAACTCGACTGCGCAGATTGTTTTGTAAGCCTTAACAGCAAATCTTTAGTCAATTTCAAACCGAACACCAGGAAGACGTCTTTATTTTGTTGGTACCGGAATTGCGGCAGAGGCAAATTATTTTGGATTAAAATTTCATTGATGCAGCTTGCATACGCTCACATGTTTGACATGCCTGTACTAGAGCTCAATGCAAAACAAAACAATTTTGTTTTTTAACGTCTGGCAAAAAATTAATTTCAATTACCAATAGGCCAACTAAGTGAGGTAAAGAGCTAATTTAGATTAGAAAAACGAGATAGCAGAGTAAACATTTTGGCAACTTGGCGAAGTAATAGGTTTATAAATCGCAGTTTTGATGTTGGACGAATCGGTTCAAATCATACCCTGGCGTAGAAAGATATTTTATGAAGCTTTTTCATTGTTAGATTGCCTTAAAAAGTTCTAAATTAAAGTCATATTTCAAATAATAAGCAATAAACAAAATAAAAAAACTTAAACAATTGTAATCTGTCGATTTTGACCATTAAAAAATTTACAAAATTAAAGAAGTTTGGCATTATCGATGACTGCACAAAAAGCAGAAACACAGCAGCAAACCTTCAAGGGCAACCTTATTTTTTTAAACAGCAGAATTTTGTTTTTAGATTATTTTAAATACTAAGCCCCCTCTATGAATACGCAATGTCTATTTACGATGATCTAATTACAATCTATTTACGTTTATTTACGCAAATGTCTATCTATGAATACGTCTATTTAGCTAGCTAAAACAAGAATTTGCATCATGCCACTAATGGCCTTTTCTTTCATTTAATGTCGCCAAAATAAAATCGTAACATTGACTTGATAAACAAGAGTATTTAAAAAACTTATTTTAACACAGTTGAATTTGGATGCAAACTTTTGCTACATTGACATATAAAGCCCCCGCAAACTGTTTCGGCTTTGCAAAAGCCAATGACGTCAAAATTACAATTTTACACGACGTAATAAAGCGACGCATAAACAAAGCATCGCAATTAATCGATATCTATTTACAAGCGTAAGCAAATATGACATCGAAATACAATAAATTAAGAATATTGCACAAAATACTTCAACAGGATTAAGACTTGAACAAAAAAAATCGCTGAAATCTACAATGTTTGATTTCTCGAACCGGATTAATGAAGATATTTACATGAGAACTTGAACAAAAAGTGAATTTCTATAAAAGCCTATTTAAAAAGTAAGTAAAGCAAAAAGAATTATTTTGTGTTTTTTTTGCATCTTTAAACCGTCGACGGCTTCGCTACATATTTCGCATTGTTGCATATAAATAAAAGAAATCTAATGAATATTATAAAAAAAGCAGGAAAACCGCGTGGTTTTTGATCAAAGATCTTTTTGATGCTGTCGGATCTAAAACTTTGGAAAATGGTAACTGTATAGAAAATTTGGTAGGGTCCTTTAAAAGATTTAAAAATTAAACCTTCGTTAATTCTTGAAAATTTAATTGTTATAACTTAAGGGAAAAAATAATTGAAAGGCCTTTATAAAAACTATCCGGCTTAGTTAGTTCAAAATGAAACTAATAACAGGTTTAATTTTTCCGTTTAAAATATTTGCGACGATTAGCTAAATTTACTGTGAGCAAAACGTAATGATAAGCACTACAATTCTTTTGTGGGAAATACAGTAAATATAATGAAAGCAAATTAGAAATGTCAATTTCTATCGAGTAAGATGTATACGTGACCACTGTTTTGAAATGAAAAAAACAACAATGATGTATTAGTACTGTTCATAAAACGTGACCTATAATTAAATTGCCAACAGTTGGTTCTTTATTTATATGTTATTACTTTTTTACCATCGAACCTGCTCTGCACCGGGAAATCAATTAACACAAGATTAACAGTGATATGCACGAGAGATAAACAATAACAAACATAAAAGCTTAGCAGCAAAAATACTGCTCAATTCGTATAAAATAATATACAAACAATTGAAATATGTATTTCAACTTAAGTAATCGTAACAGAAAGCGAGTTATTTGTTTTCAAATAGCACTGCTCTAACAGCGAGTAATTACGATTTCAAATATTGACCTTCAGTAATAAAGTTGTTATAAAACAACGTATCGAAGTGCATAACTGCTTTTATGTGCATGCGCAACAGGATTGGTCATTCAAGGATTGATGTAACGCAACAGAAAGTTTTCGAAAAAAGCCATTACGCATTGGTTGAAAACAAATAACCGCAAACAAAATCAAAGCCAATGATATTTCAAGAAATTTACAGAAATTCAAGAAAATCAAGTTTAGCAAAGCATTGTTTAATCGCCATGGCTATCGAGAGTGAGCGAAAAGCTTTGAATTTAAATGCGCTGTTTATCGAATGATACGGTAGCCGGGACTTTTCTTTCAAGGCTTGAATAAAACAGAATAAAGGCAGAAGAGTCTTGCGGCGGGGAGGAAAGAGTTACTTCAGTGTCGTCGTATTTGTACCATCTGTTGTCAACCACATTCCGGCACGAAGCTGTGTAGTGGCCGCTGTCCAGTCCGGCTCCATGGTGATGCTGTTGAAGATTTTATTTGTTATGAAAAACAGTAGGTAGTTGGCAATAATGTTAAGTTTTCATCAGATGTCCAACAGCGAACGCAACAACAACTTGTTTATGCTTGTCAAGAATTTTTTCCTACTGACTAGCAACCGGAGTCTGGTCAAGGTAACGCAATTACCAGACCTGCTTTCGGAGATGCGGAGATATTACCGCGGTTGCAATTGTTTGCTTCGTTTTTTAGTTTATACTGTAGGTTATGAGGTGAATGTAAATTTAAAGCTGCTTATTACAACCTGAGAGTAAAAAAAATGTGGCACACTGCCTTTTTTAAGGCAACAACGGCATGACAAGAGAAGGACTTGAAGAAAGATTATGTCATTCGGGGTCGCCATCAAAACGGTACTTTTCATTGAAACACGGTACCGATAAAGAGTTTTTAATAATATTATTGACAAATATAACTTCTTTTATAATTGATATTTTAAAAAGTACGGTGAGTAAAAGTTTAATAAGTGACCCTTGAACCAAATTGTAATATTTATTAGCTCAATAGACGACAGGAAACTTACAAAGTTTTCATCAAAGTAAAAGTATGACGTGTTTAGAAATAAGTACTTAGAGTAATACTAGTTCTAAGCATATTCAACGAGGTTGGTATAATAAAGGAAATAAAAAACACAAATAAATAATAGATAAATAAAAAGTGACAAAGCGCACCGCAAGTCTTACAGCAAGCGCGACCCGACATGCGGCATTAAAAAGGCTGATTGTGTGGCGCAGGCGAGATTTTTTTAAATTTTTTTTGCTTGGGGCTGCGCTCAAACTTTTGGCACTAAAAAATATCAACAAACAAACAAAAGTTTTAACAACTAGGCAAGCTAACTAATTCGATCAAGTGGTCAAAATTTACAAATTCTTATATCAATGATGAACATGATCTCGGTTCAAGGTCTCCCTTCGTCATGTTACAGGTTTTTTGTCACTTCCCTCCACTGGCGATTTTATCGAACAGATTTAAAATATTGCAAAATACAAAACATAATTAGATACAACCTAAAACTAATGCAATCGTATGACTACGCGTTGCCAAAACACGCGTAACGAGATTTGGGTGTGCACACAACTCGACGCATGGTTATTTACTCAGGACAATTGTATTTGCTTTCTTTGCTTTCTGAGACTAACCGATCAACAAACATCAAAAATTCGTGGACTTTCCTTTAATTGCATTTTATGCACATCATATTCGTGTCAGTAAATAAAAAAGGCAAGAGCAGAAGTCTCTTGAAAGGCATGACTTAACAGACTAAACTTGTTCTACAAAAGCAACTCTTTGTAACTGCTTATTGGTTGCTATTTATACGAGGTCTGTTCAAAAAGTATCCGACCTTTTTCCCTCTCGCCAATAAGGTATGAGCAAACTGCCCGTGCAAAGCGTGGCTGCACACACACACATTCACGCGTAATCGTGAAGCGTTTCAGGCCGATTCGTCATTCGTATCTCTCTGTGTAAAGCATTTAGTGCAGGCGTGTAGTACGTGTTCATCGGTTTTTTGATTTTCAGAAAATTTCATTTCAATGACAGAACGCATCGAACAGAGGTATTGCATCAAGTTTTGTCAAAAACTTGGTGATACTCAAGTTGAAACAATTTGAAAGATTCAACAAGCTTTTGAAAATGAGGCCTTAAGCCCAACTCAGATAAAGCAATGGTTTAAACGCTTTAAAGATGGCCGTGCATCAGTGGAAAGTGATCCTCGCTCAGGAAGGCCATCCACAAGCCGAAACGAGGAGGCGATGGATCAGGTTCGTGAAAAAGTGTTGGAGGATCGTCGTTTAACAGTACGAGAGATTGCTGCAGAAATGGGAATAAGCACAGGCTCAGTTCATTCAATCCTAACTGAGGATTTGAACCTGCGGAGAGTGTCGGCTAAATTTGTCCCCAAGCTGCTGACGGAGCAACAGAAGGAACTCCGGAAGGAAATTTCGGAGGACATGCTGGATGTTGCAAATCATGACCCAGAATTTATCAAGACAATCATCACTGGTGATGAGACCTGGGTTTATGGTTATGACCCAGAAACCAAGTTTCAATCATCACAATGGAAGCATCCGGAATCACCACGCCCAAAAAAAGCTCGGCAAGTCCGCAGCAATGTGAAAGTTATGCTGACCTATTTTTTTGATTCCCGTGGCATCGTGCATCATGAATACGCACCAGAAGGTCAAACAATCAACAAAGAGTACTACCTGGAGATTCTACGTCGCCTTCGTGATGCTGTGCGAAGAAAGCGGCCAAACATGTGGGCAGCAAAGAATTTTCAGCTTCACCACGACAATGCTCCCGCTCATTCTGCACATGTGGTCCAAGCTTTTCTAGCCAAAAACAGCATGCCACTTATTAGACAGGCTCCTTACTCTCCCGACTTAGCACCGTGTGATTTCTGGCTGTTCCCTAAGCTAAAAACAACTCTGAAAGGGAGGCGATTTCAGTCAAGAGAAGACATTATGAAAAAAGCGACGGAGGAGCTTCAGAGCATTCCGGGGGAGGAGTTTATGAAGTGTTTTGAGAAGTGGCAGAAGCGCTGGGATAAGTGTGTGAACCACCAAGGGGAATATTTTGAAGGAGATTGAATAAAACTTGCAAAATTTATTGTGTTGTGTGCTTTATACAAAAAAGTCGGATACTTTTTGAACAGACCTCGTATTATAAATCTAGAGCAGAGGTTCCCAACTGGTGCGTCATTTTAGTACTACGAGAGTGTCAACTGGTCGGCGTAACAACTTGTATAAAAAAAGGGGTGCCAACGCAGAGTTGTAAAATACACCGTGATTCTACCACAATCCAAGGTGAAGATCTTTTTTTGGTCTTCGCACCTCTGAGCAGGGCAATCGTGTCTTAAATCGGCTCCAAGACAAAAAAAGGTCTTTATCTTTGTTTGCGCTGAAATTTAAGAACTTTTTTTGGTCCGACGATCTGTTTTTATTTTTGGTCTTCGGCTCAATTAATGGAACAATTTTCGTACATTCTCTTGTTGCAAGGTGTGAAGACAAAAAAAAGTCTTCACTTTTATTTGTGAGGCAAAGTTACCATAAAAATTATCAAAAGGAATGGTTCTTGTATGTTTTAGGCTTTAGTGCATCGTGGATTTCTACATATTACTGGGAACCCCTAAACTAGAGGTTTAACGTAACAGTTTCAGCCGTGTCTTCTAAGACGATAAAATGTTGATAAAATATTGAATGATTATAGCAAAAATAATGACACTGGAGTTTCAAAAGTCTATTTGAATTTTATTTGATAAAAAAAGACTTACCGAAACAGCGTATAAGTCGTATTTATCACGTTTTTGTTGCCCACAGGTATAATTTGCAAGGTTTAACCCAGATATCGGAAAGTTAACATTTGAATGAATTTTATCTCTCCAACGACCGGAATAGACAAATCTCTTCAGGTGAATAATTAAAATCGGTGGCAACTTCCAGATTTCAATAGTTCGGAACGCTACTCGGGGGACTTTGCAATTAGGGCATTTCCAGCGATCGTCGCCAGTTAGCTTTTCTTGTTTACTGAAATCTCTTATTAAATCAACCAGTGGCGACGAAACGGAAGGTAGTGAGAGCGTGAGAAAACGGAACGCATCGAACTTTCTGGAAGTTTTTTGGCAATATGAACAAGTTAAAGTCGCTTTGTATTGCCCGGTAAAAAGTTCGACAATAATCGACTCGTTTCGCTTTTTGTGATATTCCCACGCCATTTTGGCCGCTTGAACGTCACTTTGACCGTCATTGTCCGGTTCACTTTCGTATTTACAGTTGGAGATTTTGTTCATGTCTTCGTGCAGGCCGTCAAGCAAAAACAACAAGAACTCGTGCGAATCTTCTTGGGTATAACCTCCGAAGTTATCGTTAATACTGCCAGCAATTTGTTTCATGTCACTCGGTATAAGATATCTGAACTGTCCAGTCCAAATTGCTTTGAGCAAAACGGCGAAGCTTTCAGCTACTTTTCCACCATAACCCATAGTGTTTTTTCGATTAATGTCACGGCGGTAATTATTGGATAAAATGTATTCAGCTAAATGTGTTGTGTTAAACATGCACTGCAAGATAGAATTCATGTAACAAGAATTACCTAAATTTCGCAAACCACATTTCGCCAGTCCTTCTCCACCGTAAACACCTCGCAATGAAAGACTTAAATTAGCAAGATAGGGATCAGATTCTTCTTGCAAATTAGGTTTCAAATCTCTGTTTGGTCGCGGTATGCTAGGCGTAATCGCTTTACTTGTTTTTGGTGGAATAACATTGCTGCCAACTTCCTGCTGCACCATTTTAGCTATGTTAGGTGACGAAAAAGATCGCTTCAAACCAAACGACTGACTATCAGATTGATCTTTTAGTGGGGCTTGATATACTGCAGAAGACAGAGTGGCTGAACTTGATTTCGATTTAGTGTTTGAGGAAGATGCAGAAAAATTTTGTCCAGAAACAGAAGTAGTTGAGAAAGGTTCTTTAACATCAGTTGGCATGGGAGAAGAATAATCTGACTTATTTGTTGGCTTGCTTACTTTACTTATTGAAAGGTCGGTTGGTTTTACTTCAGGTAATGGTTTGATTTGGGAAGTAACATCTTCAGATGAAGTCACCTTTGGGCTAACTTTTGAAAGATTGCTAACGGCATCCTTATCTGTAGTAGGTTTTGGATTCTCATAAATTTCCAATTTTTTTGGCTTAGAACTAGTAGTTGTAGATGAAACAATAGAGTTTTCTTTGGTTTTGTTTTTAACCATAAGTTTTTCATCTTTAGCCATGGAGATGTCACCTTTATCGTCCACAACCTCACTGTCTCGTTTGTCGGTCGTTTGCACTTTTGCAATAGGCTTGAGTTGTCTCATTGTAGCAGCAAGATCGTGTTTGGCTTTCAATTCACGCTCTCTTAATTCTTCATTTTCATGTTCTATTTGTTTCTGAATGGACAATAAATGAAGTCGCTTCTGTTCTTCCATTTCCATTAGACGTTTTTCTGTTTCTGCCTTGTCTTGCTGCATTTTTTTAATGTTTTGTTGCAGTTCACTAATTTCATTTTGTTTTGAATTTATAAATTGTTTTTCAATAGGTTTATCAGGTTTGGAAAAACTAATGTTATTTCTGTTGTCAGAAATAGCAGGTTTGTTAGATCGATCAACTTTTATGTCATTATTAAGAGGCTCTTTCTCTGTTAATGACATCATTGAAGACAAAGATTTATTTGAACCAGTATTCAAGTCAGAACTAGTTGAAATAATTTTCGGTAACTTTTCAGATATTGTTGATGGTTTTGGTTTAGTGGAACGATCAACTGCTGGAATTAACTTGTCAGATGACCTACTTTCATCTTGTAATTTAGTTGTTTTACTAGTCTTATTAGCTTCAAGTACCTTATCGAATTTGGGATATATATTAGCAACACCATTAATATTTGTAGATCCTTTATCAGCTAATGGATTTGGGATAGAAATCGTTTTTTCAGGTTTGAAAGAATTTTTATCATTTACTTTATTGATTGATTTTTCTTTTTGTGCATCAGAACTTGAAAACCCATTAGTGATTGGATGCAAAGCCTTTTCTTTCTGATCAGATCTGTTCATTTCTTCCTTGGGAACCAAATCTTTTTTTAATTCTGAATAGTCAAAATCTAGCAAGCTGTTTATATTACTTGTTTTTGGTTTATTACTTGGTGGATTCACATGGGGATTGGATGTAAATTGTGGAAAACTTTCCAACCACTCTGCATAGCCACCTTCTAAAACTACAGGTTCACGAATCAATTCTTTTTGCTGTTCCCATTTAAAGATTGAGTCTTTTAAACTTCGCAATGGATCAGATTTATCCTGCAACCTTTTGGCAGTGGAATGCCAATCCACTAAAATCACAATATCAACTGTATCTCGACTATTCCATAATTTTATATCATCAAGAAGAATTCCTCTTTCAATTTTAGATGTTACTGAACCAGGTGTAATGGCATTATTGGGGACATTCATACATGAAGGATGAACAAAATGAGATTCTTGATAATCACTTAAAGAACGAATATCCATTAAAAGTACTTTTTTTTTACTTTTATACAGCAGATGGTGCAATTCTTGAACATTAATTGAAGTTGTGGGAAATGAATATTCAACATTTTTCTCAAGATTATCCTTATCTTTTGTTTTAACTTTAAAATCTGTCTTTATATCTGGTTTCTTGGCAACATTTTCAGATGAATTATTTTCATCTTTATTTTCTACAAGCTTACTGTACCGCTTTTTTAATGTATTTGAAAGTTTTTCAGCTTTTTCAACAGCTGTGGTTAATTTACTTGTTACAAATAAAGTGTTGTAATACTCAACCTGAGATCTATAATCCTTAGTTTTTCGAATTTTCATCATTGCATCAACATATCTCATGTATAAAACATATGCTCTTTCTTCATCTTTGGAAGAAAAAGCTGCCTCTGCAGCTTGATAAACTTTATTAACCATAGTTAAATGTGTTTTGATACTTTTGTCTTTATCAAAATCAAACAAACATTTTTCATTTAATTCTTTCATAGACTTGGCTATATATAAATCTTTTGCTTTTGCCATTTTTTGATTATCATAAAACCATTAATAGTAGATATTCATACTTATTATTCAGTTTCTGAAAATTACAATTATAAGTTTTAAAAACTCTCTTCAGGATTGTCATACATTTAAAACAAAGATAAAAAATATAAAAATTATAATATTATACTTTTAGACCAAGGATGTCTTCAAGGAAGACATTTATTCAGAGTCTAATTTACTTGTGAGAAACTTTTAGTACATCACTACTTATTGGCACCAAAAAAATTATTTTTTTTGCTCATTAATTCAATATAAAAAAATTAAGAAATCAATAAAAATTAAACTTTGAAAAATTTAACAAAATAGAGTTTTTATTTTTTTATTTCCAATTGTTATTTGTATTTATATTCTGACAGCACTACTACCAGGTGCATTCTTACAATAAATTAATCATTACTGATACAAAAACTTAATTGTTATTAATTTTGCAATCTTAAAAAACAATCTAATGGAGCAATTTTTCTTTACAATTACAAAATAGTCAAATTAAAAACAATTGAACTGTTTGTTTGTTTTTTTCCTTTCAAAGAGAGCAAAAATAGAGCAGTAATACAATGAAACAATAATAAGCAACCAAGTCAACAATCTGAAAAAGCTAAAAGCTATATGTTAAAAAATTTAAGACTTTATTGAATGCTGATTTTTATAATTTTATTTCAGGAAAGCTTTGATTATTGACAGATTCATATCAATGATAACACAGTAGTCTAAAAAAAAACTATAAATCTGTCTGTAGTTTTGTACCACACGATATCTGTTTCAATAATCTTATTTGACTAATGTAACAAACAAAAATAAAATTTCCTTGTGATATAATTTATAGTGAATGCAAATAAAATATTTTTTTCTTTCTTGGCTTGTCTGTTTAATTTACTAACAAGGGCCTCATTTGCTGTTACTAACCGCCCAGTCTTTGGGGATTTCTCAAAATTAAAAAAGTTAATGAAGTTGGAATGGCAAAAAGTGAATGGGATCCAATTTGTCATGGCAATAGTGAGAGAAGAGATGAGCAAATTCTACTTTCTAAATAACCAGCTCTACTTGTGTTTTGTATTTATTAGATCTTGATCCAGTCTGGATTTGTCAAAAAAGTAACAAAATAAAGAACCAGATCCTATTTAAGAACCTGGCAATACTTGAGGAAAAAAGAACCTTGGCTTACAGTATTAATAGTCTGGAGTTATTTTCTAAAGTCAAGCAAATCAACACTTAACACTCCACAAAATGTAGTTTTGCCTCTAGCTATTTCAATATTTACCCATCCAACATTACACTCCTCCTAAAAGACACAAAATATGCAGATGACATAACAATCACCTAGTATTCATTCAACCATATCTTTAGAAAATATATGAATATGTCACTATCAACAATTTTTGGCACTTTTATTGAAACCTTTGCACTCTCATTTTTATTTTTTCCTATTTCTAATTTTCTCTTGTATCATGCTCTTGTTTCGAATTTTCACTTGTATTGTGAAATTTCTCTTTCTCGCATCTATTGGACACAACATAAATAATTATATATACACCATCAAATATAAGATTTGTTTATTATAAGGCAGTTACATTTTTATGTTGTATTTCTAAACTAAAGCAAAGCTGATGATGACTGTACACTGATCATTTTCAATTATTTTTCTTAAGTGAAAACACACTTCTTTTTGTTTTTTTTTGTTTTGTTTGTATGACAGTGAGTTAAGGATTAGGGTAAGTGTTAGCTTAGAGTTACAGGTTAGGATTAGGAGATTAAGGTTAGGATTGTCTAAGTATTAAATTGAAAGCAAGCAATATTTAATCAGCAAGGCATGTTGCAATTAAAAATGAGAGCGTGACATAAGAAAAAATCAGAAACAAGAAAAAAGTAAAAATAAGAGTGCAGGGGTTTTGATAAAAGCACCCAATCCAATCTTCATACAGTATACACAGAAAAAACTTCAACTTTATTTTTTACACTATTTTCAGTCAAATATGGCACAACTTTGCCACTTAAATGAAACAACTAAACATTATTTACAAAACAACAAAAAATTCTCAAGATAATTCTATATTCAAAACCAACATTTTTTATGCCACTACAGTCAAAGCAAAACAAACATTCTCAAACCACTCATTTATACCAAATAAGTTAGACAAGTGGAACTCATCATCTCCACATTAGAGTCCTATAATATTGAACACCAGTATCAACAAACTACAAACCTTTCAAAACATAGCTCTGCACATTTCCAATAGCTACAAATAAGACACGAACACCAACATGATTAAAGCAGTGTCCATACAATAAATATCCATTTCAAGCTTCAGGTTACTCATTAAAAAATTGACACAAACACAATTTTTACATCTTCTTTATGCACATTCAGATCAATCAAAAATCTAACAATCTTTCATAACAATGATCAGACTAATGCCATCATTTCAAATCTAAACATAATGTTTAAGGAGTGTATAAACATAGCCTCAAACACATTCACACTACCATCATCTAACAATATCATAGATCCAAAAAAAATAACAAAATCACCAACACCATACTCCATAATACACATTCATCAAACAAACAGTACTATGTCACATGCTTATAAAAACTAGTACAGCTTAGAACCTGCACATCATTACTTTTGCAAAGCTAACTACACACAAACCCTGACAATTACATGCTAAAGTGCCCACTATGTTTGACAGAAACATGGCATTAATTGACTTTTTAATCGTGAAAAATTTTTATTTGTGATTACTAGGGTAATACAATTTTACATACCTAAAGAAAAGGTAAACTTACTAAAAAAATAAATATGAAACTATACAAATTAATGTCTAGTATACAATTTTATGTAATACCGACTGTGAATTGATTGTGTAGATAAAGAATACTTTTTATTCAAAAATTAAAAAGCTTAAATTTCTATCTTTATTTCAATATTTGTTTTTGGTTATTGTTTTTAAGCAGTAAAATAATATATTAAGTTTACATTACTGAAAAATGTGGAGTCTTTTCAAAAAGTCATTGATTTTTGTTCTTAAAACTAACCCGGGATTCCCTGTGGTTACTATTGTTTCTTTAAAAAACTTTTTCTTCTTCATTTCTTTTTTATTCCCACCTGGTGCTGTGTGGAAGGTTCAAGGTTAGTTTCACCTACAAAAATTACGTATGGTGACTTTTTGAAAACCACAATGTACTCTTTTTGAAGAACAATTTATATTCTGGCTTTTTATATTTAAATTAAATTTTCTCATCTTATCTCTATATTTATCCACTTGACTCACAGGAAAGCAACAAAGGCATTTCATACATAAAGCAAGTAAACCCCAACCTGCTTCCAGAGATGACAAGATATTGCAATCCAGTTGAAATTTGTTGTTTTGGTTTTTTAGTTTTATTAAGATATGATTGAAATTTCCAACTGCTTGCCAAGACCACCAAACAGGAAAGTGCCATATAGTGTCTTTACCAAGGACACAACAGAATGGTACAAGTAGATTTTGAATGGGACTATTTCAATCAAAATCAGAACACTTTAACCACTCGATTATGCTGCCAACCACATTGATCAGAATAACAGTGCTCTAACCAAATTACTAGTAACTTGGAGCTTCAACGCTTAATATTACAGTCGTACCTTTGCAATAAAAATTTACTATATTACATCAATCAAACAATACTCATACATCATTGTAATTTGTTGCATCATCAAGTGTTTAAAGTGCCATTACAAAAGTCAAATTTGGAAAACTAGCAAAACTAGAGTCTTTACAGCCAAAATAATAATCTAAAGATTTCGATTTAGAAAGTTGTTATAAAATTGCAACCATTGCATTTGCAGTAACATGTTGGTTGGTTAACCAATTACAATATTTTACTTTTAAACCTGATCTTATAATCAAAATACAATTACTCAGTCAAAGCATTGGATGTTGTGATCTAACAAATACATTTGATGAAACAATTTATAAACAGATAACATTTAAAGCATGGTCAAATGGTTAGAGTATTGTGATTATGATCAAAATGGTCTCGATTAAAAACCTACTCAACACTTTTCTGTTGTGTCTTTAGGAAAGACACTTTCCTCTGCTTGGTGGTCTTAGCAAGCAGTTCTAAATTTTAGTCATATCTCTATTAAATTTCAAACAAATGGCAGTATCTTGACATCTCCAGAAGCAGGTTGCAGTAGTTGCTTGCTCTATGCATTAGCACCTCAGCCACTTTCCTGCAAGTCAGGGAGTTAAAAAAAAATTGGCTAAGTTTAAAAATTAAAATGAGGACAATTGGTAGACCAACATTGAACAGTTCTGTATATATATTATTGGTATATGAAAAAAAGTCTTTTAGCCTATGCAAAAGCTGTTGCAACTGATGTACAGGATAATAGTCTAGCCATAAGTGGCAGCACAAAACTGCAGTAAGACACCTATAAAACCTACTTTGTACAACCTTTTACAACATAAATACAAATGCACAACTAACTAATACATGTCTACACTAAACATCGTCAATTAAACTCTCTCTAAATAAAAAATATTATCATTTTACTTAAGAACTTCAGTTTCTTCTTCGAAGCTTATCTGGTTTTTGTTAACACTTAATTGCAAAAAAAGATCCAGATCCACTCCGGATCCGGTAAATTAAAAAAAAAATTAGACCCTCTGCGAACGTGTTTTTGCTAAAAAGCATTGAATCTGGGTCCGTATCCGTTCCTGGATTTGCTCCATGTTTATCTCTGGGCCAGAGGTCCTGTATTGGAAGCGAAATTTTAAAAATTAAAGGTTTGGTAAGGTTTTTTTCGACTCGATTGTGTTATTATCCTTTTTATACGAAATATCTTAGAAATTAATGTGGCGAAACAAATACAACAAATGGGGCGTTGTCCAACGTATCGTGGTATTCGAGTTCGATTCCCGGTTGAAAGGTTCTTTTTTTAACTTATACTATTAAATACTAGCAAGTTATATAAATCACGTTAATATATTAAGGTGGAGTGAAAATAATTTTTTTTTTTGAAATTGAAAAAGTGTAGTTTTAAAAACCTGCCAAACAGGTAAAATCTACGAAAAAAATTGGTTTTGGCGAGTTGCTACCTTTGGGGGGCTAGCAACCCCCCAAAATGTGTTTTAAGGGGTAAAATTTCCTAAAAATGTCGCAACTCAGTAACCGCTTATCGTAGAGGCATGATTTATGGCTCAAAATTTGCAGAATCATCATGTTTCTATATGTGCTAAGAGAAAGTTTTTGTCTATTTCCACTAGAAAAAAAGTTATGATAGAAAAACTGTTTAATAAGTTTGTTTGTTTGTACTTAACTAATAGTTATCTGAAAAGTTATTATTATTTTTTGCAGATATATTGTTAAGTAATTGTGTAAATCAAAGCTTTGGCCAAACTGCGAAGTAGTAAAACATGAAAAGACGGAGTTCAACTTCTGTAAAGAAGATTTTACATAGTGGACACACTTTCTCTACCCGTGATAGTTTTCCACCAGGAGTATTGCCTACCAAGCGACATGTAATAGAACGCATTCTTCATTTGAAAAACTTTCAAACCTTCAATGCTGCAAATGACATTGCCAGAGAAATTTATGACAGATGGGTATGGTGCAACGTATATCCCATTCATCTGTACACCATTTCGAAAAAAGTTCAAAGTTTTGTGAATTGTTTCAGTGCACTTGATCGCTGGTCAAAGAAAAAACGAGGAGAAGCATTTTTACAAAAGGAAAAAGAGTTTATGTCAACTATTGATGAAATATTTGATGTTTTTTGTGCTGACGATAAGCAGCGCAGAATTTTGGAAAAACAACATGGTTTGAAAATGACAGATGATGATTATGCTTTTTATAAAGATCAAACTAGTAAGCGAGTTGGAAAATGTGTGGATGCTGTGGTTCCTTCAACGTCAGCTGACATACAGTTTTTGAGGCGCTCTCGACCCTTACAACCTCATCCAGAACCACCAACATGTTCTTCCGTTACATCAGTTACATCAGTGCCCGAGTCAGCTTTGGATTATCTGTCAGATTCTAGTTCAACCAACACAGACCAAACGCAATCTTCTGCTGCTTCTGAATTTGTTTCTCAATCAATGCCATATGAAAATCAGAATCGAATGATTTGGTCAAACCTTGCAAGGATGAGTGAGCGTTTTCAGATATCCGACAGAGCTGCTGCTGCGATCGCTAATAGTGTGATGCAAGATTTGGGTCTAATTACTGATGATGACAAGACATACGTTATTGATCGTAGCAAGCTTCGAAGAGAGCGAGAACGATGCCGTGCTGAAATTAGGAAAAAGGAGCAAGAAAATTTCAAGTTAGTGAATGCCATATACTTTGATGGGCGCAAAGATGCAACACAGGTCACCATGCAAGGGCCAAATGACAAGTTTTACAGATCTGTGCAACTTGAAGATCACTATACAATGGTTGGGCAGCCTGGTGAATACTATTTTTCTCATTTTTCCACAGAGGATGGCAAAGGAAGAACCATAGCACAAAAGATCTTCAACACCATTGCCAACACCGAATTACATGACAAGCTTACAGTAGTTGGCACTGATGGAACTGCAGCAATGACAGGCAAGTTCAATGGTTGCATTCGTAAGTTGGAAGAACTATCGAACAAGCCACTACAATGGGTAATTTGCCTACTACATACCAATGAACTACCCTTGCGCCATGTCTATTTACTATGCTTGATAAACCACCAATAGTCCTGACACATTTGCAGGACCAATTGGGAAGTGTTTAACTGGAGATGTTTCAAGTTGGCCGGTTGCTGCTAATTTTAAGTCAATTTCAAACCCTCAGTTTGTACAGTTGCCAGAATCAGTTGTTAATGATCTGAGTACTGATCAACACTATGCTTACAAGATATGTTCAGCAATAATCATAGGAGTTGTCGACAGCGACTTGCAATATTTAAAAGTAGGTCCCATTGTGCATTCACGCTGGCTAACTATGGCCTGTCGAATCCTCAGATATTATGTTTCGGTGGATGAACCCTCCTCAAACTTGGAAACTCTGACTAAGTTTTGTCTTCAAGTTTACTTTCCAAATTGGTTTGAAATTAAGTTAAATAGTCAACTAACTTGCGGATCTAGAAATTTTTTCAACTTGGTCCAACGAATTCTTCAGGTGCCTGACGAAGCTGTTCGGAAAACTGCTCTGAAAGTTGTGCAACGAAATGCATTTTTCGCACACCAGGAAAATGTCTTGATCGCCATGTTGGGTGACAACGATGAGGAGATACGAATGCGAGGAGTGAACAAAGTGCTTTCGATTCGTGGAAACTTGCCATCAACGGTTTCATTTGATAATCATGACTTGGTTGACAGTCGCAGTGAAGAATATTCTTTGGAAGGAGCAAAATATTATGATACCGCCTCAACTGTACGGCTGTTTGAACCGCCCACACTGGATCTAACAGTGAACTCGTACTACAAGATGGTGAATTTAACATCTTGCCATCAGCAGCCTCCGATAATTGAACATTTAACTCATTTAGATATTGAACAATGCCTGATAAGACCACTACAGCCCGATTACCCATGTCACAACCAATGTGTAGAGCGCCATGTCAAAATGGTAACAGAGGCCGCAGCACAAGTTGAAGGATTTGAGTGAAGAGATGGGTTGATTTGCCAGAAGATTAAATCTCGAAAACTTTTGAAAAAATTTGACGCTAAAGTGCAATTCTGATGCGCTTCATTTTGCGTAGAGTATTTGGTGTACTCTAACTTGCTTTCTTATTTTTCTCTCACTCCTTAGGCAAAACAACCCAATATCAGCATCAACAGTTCGAAAGTAATGAGATGTAACAGATTTTCTTTAAATTACTGAAATACTAAACATTTTATGGGCAGTAAAGCTAGCACGTTCTGTACCTTATGAGTAAGCCTATTTAGGTACTTTGTCTGGTGACCAAAGTTATCCCAAATCATCTTGTTAATATTGTGATTGTCATAATTAGTCCTTATATTGTGATTGTCATAATTAGTCCTTATCAGTTAGACATATATCATTTCAAATGTTAGATCAAAGTTATTTTCATACAGCGCAATTTTCGAGTATTGAGCATAAAAAACGGTTTATTGATTATAACTTTTTTTCTTGTGGAAATAGACAAAAACTTTTTCTTAGCACATAGAGAAACATGATGATTCTGCAAATTTTGAGCCATAAATCATGCCTCTACGATAAGCGGTTACCGAGTTACGACATTTTTTGTCAATTTTACCCCCCAAAAACACATTTTGGGGGGTTGCTAGCCCCCCAAAGGTAGCAACTAGCCAAAACTAATTTTTTTTAAGTTTTAGCCTATTTGGCAGGATTTAAGAACTACACTTTTTTCAAATTTTTTTTCACTCCACCCTATTAATATATATATACATATATAATAAAGCTTAGCAACAACAATTAAATAAGGTTCAGTTCAGTTCAGTTCAGTTTTCTTTTATTTCTGCTCCGCCATATGAACAAAATAACAAAATGTTGAAAAGTTTGTGCGTTGTTAAAAACGGGGTTAGAAAAAGGAAGAAGCAACAAAACGAGTTGACGTTGTGTCTTGCTAATTAGCGATGAAAGGTGTGACTTGTTGTTTAATATAGAAGCAAGGTTGTTTCACCTCATTATAAAGAATATAAGCGAATTTAGTTTCATTTGCATTGGCTTAGGTACAAATTATATTGGACTCGCACTAAGTTTTGAATCAGTTTTAACAAATCTGGGTATGCTGATCTACATTTCAGTCGATAAAAATTAGCCAAAGTCATTTTTATCCTAACTTAGCTTAAAACACGTCTCATTTTACACCTTAATTTTGCTTAACCCATTTAAATGAAAATTAAGACTAGAACTTGAAATTAAAACGTGATTAAAGCTAAGTTAGTGTAAATTGTAAATTAGTATACACAGTCTTGCTAAAATTGATTGAAAACAAAATGCGAGTCCAATATGATTTACACTTAAGCCAATGCAGTTTAAACTACTTTAAACTAAATTTAGTTTTTAGTTATTTTAACCTTATCTTATTTCTAGTTCTAAGCCTTATTTTATATATTAACTTTATTTACAATATTTGCATTTACAATTTAACTTCATTTACAACTCAAACCTAAATAGTTTACCGGTAGATAGATTTAATGTTTAACTTTTTAAAACCTGTATGCCTATCAGAAATAACTCTACTTTAAAAGTTTAAGTATGCAATTGTTTGCCATAATTCTCCGAAAAACATGCCAGTTGACGCCCATGAGATACTATTCGGCTACAAACTTAGCGTTACAAATTGGAGGAAAATAAAAGCATCGTCACCATTTTAACCTGTTTACCAATTCATTCAACAAAAACGAAAAAAGCCTTGCCACCTTCCTGGATTTATCAAAAGCATTTGATACAATTAGCATTGAAATACTACTAAAAAACTCGACCACTATGCAATAAGAGGATAAGCATATATTTGGTTCAACAGAAAACAACAAGTTGTGTGTTCTGGTATTTTATCATTCACAAACAATTCATCAACCATGGGTTTTCCGCAATAGTCTATTTTAGGCCCTCTCCTTTTTCTTATATATGTAAATGATTTTAACAATTGCTTAACTAAAAGCAAAGCCATTATGTTTGCTGACGATATAACTGCTTGGACTAACCATAAAAATACATCAACTCTATTCCAACTCATGCAATCAGAGATGGAATTAATTGATCGATGGCTGGTTTCTAATAAATTGTCAATAAATATTGAAAAAACTAAATTTATGCTTTTTAGTACTCCAAACTCAAATGCTGGAGGTAAACATTCTTTGTCAATAAGAAATAGACAAATTAATCAGGTAAATTCTCTAAAATTTCTGGGTGTATTTATTCACAATAATCTTTCCTGGAGTCTACACATGAAATACTTGATTTCAAAGCTAAGAAGCTGTTATGGTGTAGTGTGCAAAATAAAATCACCTGTAAACAAGGATTCACTACTCCTTCTGTATCATTCTCTAATTAACTGTCACCTCTAATATTGCATTTCAAACTGGTGTTTTGGTAATTCAACTCTAATTACAAAGCTTCCGCAAATTTGTAACAAATTCTTGAGAATGGTATTCGAATTGCCCTATTGTTTCAACATAAATGGCATTATGAAACAATGCAACATTTTAAAAATAAATTAGTTATATAAATTAGATACTGCGTCCCTTATGTTCAAACTAATACAAGGTGGAAACACATCTCCTGCTTATAATTGTAATTTGCATTCAAATCCATGCAAATACAATACAAGAAACGAAGCTCAATGCATAACACATCATTGTAAAACAACTGTTGCACAACAATCTTTTTCTTATCAAGGCCCTTTCATTTGGAATTCTCTCCCAGCCAATTTAAAAACTAGCAACCAAACTTTCAAATGTTTTAGAAACAATCTTAAAAAATTCCTACTCAATGAATCAATATAAATAAGGACCAATAAAAGATTTTACAAATTAAGTTATAAAACTACGACCACGTCTTAATGGCGCTTTGTCTTTTCGGCGCCATAACTTAACAGTGCATGAAGGTATTGCTTTTATACATCTGTAAACTAAAAATAGTGTATAATTAAATATTCAATAAGATCTAAATTTAACGATTTTAATGAGCTACTTACTGCGGGAAAGCATTTCTATTTCAGATAAAAATGAATTCGGGAAGTTCAAGGACATGTCTTTCTAAAAAGCAATCATCAACATTGGTTCTCTTATCAAATCTCAATCAGGTCACATTTTTCAAAACAGTTTCAATCTCTGTCAAGAAAGAGTGTATGCTACGCAAGAGAATTGGAATCAATTGATATAACTAATTCAAACCGTTGAATGGACAATCAACCTTATTTTTAACTGATTATTCAAATCAATTTACACAGTTGGCATGTTCTATTCTTTTCTAAACTTTATACTTCTTTATTCTCTCTTCGAACTGTATATATATATATATATATATATATATATATATATAAGTATATTGTGTTTTATTTCCATGTTTGTGTATTTGCAGTGCATCCAGAAAAGGTTTCCGGACCTGGTGAGGTTTCTTTTCGGGAGGTTTTCTTTACTCACCATGCTCAGTTGAGCTAAATTTATAGTTAGCAATACAGGGCGGTTGTGCCTCCCAATGATTTACATAACCGTTCCTGCACTGCACATTTTTTGTCATTTTTTTGTCTTTTTTGTCTTTTTAAATATTAATATTTAGTTTGAATTAGGTAACGCGGCCGTGCTTCTTATTTTTTCTCTTTCTCAACTCTCTTTATACTTTCTGGATGTTCAACGTTCGTCGTTGTGTCGCGTTTCCTTTTCATGGTTCATAGTACTGTACATTGCATATGTTTAATAATGTGACTAAGCATGAATGAAATATCATCATCATCATGATTACCAGCAAAAAATTCTAAAACTATCTGATTTTACCGGCAACAAATAAACTTTTTAGGCATAAAATGCATCTCTAAAATGTTTCTCGAAAGAAAAAAGTTATTTTACGTTTAAATAATAGTTTATTTTAATGTTCTGTTCACCAGATTCAATCATACAATTGTCTTTTTTGAGGTAAAATTGATTATTTCAACACATAACGCTCTAAATTAATTTTTGGGCGCCAAAAGGATTTTGGATACCTAGCAAAGCTAACGCATTCCGCTCAGTTATAAGCCTAACTATTACGTTTAGAATTCTTGGTAGAATAATGCAAAATAATTATGGGGTAAAAATTGTTTCGCCCCCCTTTCTCCAATTCTTTAGTATGGTATGTCTATGGCCACGATCTTCGAGCCATGTTCTTGGTTTATACGCTTGCAAAAATAGACCTAAAAAATATTTTATAAAATCATGAAGATTGAACCCAACATGAATCAATAATCCATAGTAACCAGTAGGCCTAATTGTATCTTTGAACCAGAAACGGAACTGAACCGGAACTAACCCTTTAAAAATAAAATTTGCTGGACTTGAATCTGAATGGGAACATTATTTTAAACGGTTCAAGCCCTGACGGTAGCTTTTAAAATTTTTTCACAAAAAAAGAAAAATATTTGTGAAAAGTTCTTAACAATAGCACAAATATACTTTGTGAAATTAATTGTTGATTAAGATAGTATTTCTAAAAATTTTTGTTCAACTAAAGTTTTTCCGACTTTATTCTGCAATTTATAAGGACAAATAAGGGTAATAATAAGGAATATACTTTTTTTGGGCATTGAACTTATCATGCCCAAGTCCTTGCGATCTTAAAAATAGGCTACTTTTAAATAAAGTGATATAGGCTATAGATGGGGAATTATTATCTTATTAAAAAATCCTATAAACCCCTCGATTGGCCGCTATGGATCGTCAATTCAGAAACCCCAAACAAGATACATATGTTATACAGTTGCATTTTAATTTGGAATATTTAATTTTTTAGTTGATTGGTATTAAACTTTTAAGTTAGGTTTTTAAGATATTAATTTTAAATTAAAGTGCTTAATATTTTTGTAACGATTAATAAACTTTAATTTCTTATTGCAATATGTTAAAAAAATAAAAGTTTACAGTTTTTCAAGATTGAGAACTTTTAGAAAAAAAAAGATAGAGTCAGTTTGTCTAATTAACTTATTTCGATTTTTTTATTTCCACAAATTGAACTTGTCAAAAGTGAAAGTTGGCCATTGGTGTTTAACAAAAACTATCAAATGGTGCTTAAGAGAAACATTTACTTTTTTGTTTTGAGAGAAAAATGGAGGGGAGCTAGGCGGTTTCCCAAATGCTCGGACATGTTTCCATCAGCCAGGTCAACAGGTTGTTGTCGACATCTAAGAGAACACGGCTCCATTCGGATGGTGATAAATGGGGCAGGGTGCTATTATGTGGTCAGCTGTCTGCTCCTTTGCGCCACACATACAGGCCGCCATAGAAGCCACACGCCATTTGTGCGTTTCTGATCGGAATAGACCAGAGGTCGGCAACCTTTAGCATTAAAAGAGCCAATGTTCCAAAGTTTCTTCAAATTAAGACCTATTCGGAGCCATAACATGTAACTATCGAGTTGGCCACTAAAACCAAAGGTAATTATAGCCTACACTTCATGCATAATTTTTCTATAATTTCAACAAACAAAACCCAACTATTAAACACAACACTTTCGAATAATCATTTATTCCACCCAGTTAATGCGATATTTGCTCCTGAATTTCACTGCATAGCACATCTACATTAGCTTGATAAGATGACACTTTGAGTTTCATCTGGGACTGCAAGCTCTCATCTGTTAGGCGTGAGCGTTGTTCATTTTTTAAGTAATTCATGACCGAAAAACTTTGTTCGCATAAATATGTTGATCCAAATATCGACAAAACTCCAAATGCATATTTTTTCATGTTTATGTAAGAGTCAGGTATGGCATTCCACGTATCAAACACGAGCTTATCTGGTTTTTGAAGCTTTTCAAGGTCACTCCATTTGTGGTTTTGACGAAGCGTGGCCTTCTGGCGAGCAAGATCTTCAAGGTCAGCTCTCAAGCTACGGAACTTAGATACCCACACATCCTTGTCAGCTATGTCGGCCAGTTCAAGCTCAAGAGTAGATTGATTTACAGCTGTGAATGCAGTCATATTCAGCAGTAATGGATCGATTTCCAGAGGGGTAATAGGGAAGGATAACGTGTCTTTTTCCTTCCTGAAATCACAGAATCGTTGTTGAAACACAGTTTGCATATCGATGATAGCTTTCTGAAAGTAAACTAAATTTAACTGGTTGTGTGCTTCTTTGAACTCTTTTAGAAAGGGAAAGTGAAGTAGTGTACCTCTCTGTATATCTCTGGCAAACACTGTCATCTTGCGCTCAAAAGCCAAAACCTCCTCCAGCATCTGCAGGGTTGTGCTACCTTTTCCTTGCAGGCTTTTGTTCAACGTGTTGAGGTGCGATGTCATATCCACCATGAAATGCAACTTTTCTACCCAATCTGGCTGATCCAATTCTGGAAAAGAGAGCCCTTTGATTTTTAAAAACGTTTTTACGTGTTCCAAACTCACAGCAAATCTTTTCAGTACCTCCCCTCGGGACAGCCATCGAACTTTGTTGTGTAGCCGCAGATCTGGATATGTGCTATCAAGTTCATCTAATAATGAACGAAACTGTCGGTGGTTTAATCCTTATGCAATTATTTTATTTAATACTCGAATGACGAGATTCATCATTTCATTGCACTCCCGGGGAAATGTTTGAGCGCACAATGCCTCCTGATGTAACATACAGTGAAACGTCAACAGCTTTCTATCCAGTACCTTCTGAAGTAAACTCACAAACCCCTGCTGCGTTCCCACCATATTTGGTGCTCCATCAGTAGCGACCGAAATCAAGTGAGTTGTGTTTATTTCTTTTGTTTTGAGACAATCTAAAACTGCCGCACAGATGTCTTCACCTCGCGTCTGGCCTTTTAGTGGTATTATTTCAATCAATTCTTCCTTTAATCCAGTAGAATTTACGTATCTGCAAAACAGCGATATTTGCTCAACATCACTGATATCTTTTGAACCATCACAAGCAATAGAGTATCCTGGGGCTGAATTGATATCCGAAATTTGTTGAGAACTGATGTTGTTTGCCATTCTAATAGTTCTGTCTTTGACAGTTTTTGCTGAGAGGGGCATGTCTTTGATTTTCTGAATGATTTTATTCTTGTCTTTAAAGTCTGAGAATAGATGTTCTGATATCTTGATAAATGTCTCTTTTAAATATTCTCCATCTGTAAATGGCTTTCCATGACAGGCTATCTCACGAGCCGCTATAAAACTAGCAGAAGTGCTTGATGTGGATGAGTTCATCCACTTACTGAAAAAAGTTTTGCTTTGATTGGCTCTCCGCCGCAGTTCTAGAACTGCTTTTTTTCGCTGATCTCCAGCAGGATATTTTTCTGCAAAGACATTGTGCTTATTCAGAAAATGTCTTTCAACGTTTGATTTCTTGTTGTTTGCTAATTTCTCATCACATAACAAACATACCGGCAAGCCAGTTTTGCTAGCAATGAAAGCAAATGAATCTGTCCATGAGGGGTTGAACATTCTTTTTTCGTCTGCAACTTTTCTCTTCTTACACTTTTCCATTGCTAATTATTAATCGATAAAAGACTATACTGTTTTGTTATAATATCGTTTCTAAACTCTTTATTAACTAAAAGATTTTAAACTATCAAGTTTAAGTAACGACTGTAAAATAGTAAATATAATGTTAGTTGCCATGGCATGGCACTTCTTTAGACATTCGTTCAGTTATTCTGAATGCATGAGTTGTGTTGCATCTGTAGTAACGGTTAGTTGGGAAACTAACATTATATTTAAAAGATTTTAATTAGTCATTATTCCAAACAGTCCTGAAGGGTTTTTTCGTTAGCAAGATAAAAGCATTAAATCTTGGTGAAAAAAAAACATACTAAACGGATTTGTAAGGCATAATTTTCAACAAAACAATAGCTACCGCAAAATGACTTGAGACCTATCTCATTTTCAAGAAAATACTTTCCATACTTTCCAGGCATAACTAGAGAGTTTCAAATTTAGTAAGTCACGCTAAAAACTTTTATTTAGCCTTCTCTAAAACTCTCAAACTCACAATGAATTCATCCAAAACTTACTCTGAATTCTCATCCCTATTTTATTGTAATAAAATCCCTTAAGCATTTTATAATATGGTATTGACAATAGCTGATTGCTCATATTTTATTACATCATAATTGATTTCAACAAAATAATTAAGTAATATATAGTTTATTGCAAGAATGTAACTTCTAATGAAAAAAGACCGTGTGAAAACATATCAAACGCGTGAAAAAGATTTAGGTCTGAAGTCATTTTGCGGTAGCTGTAGTTTATACTATAGAGCCGTTATTACAGAAATTTACAACAAACTTTTTTGTATTGCCCAAGATCGCAGTGTTTAAAGTCACGGGAGCCAGAGCAGAGGGCTGAAAGAGCCGCATGCGGCTCCGGAGCCGCAGGTTGCCGACCTCTGGAATAGACCAATGCCGGTTTGGATGTGGTTAAGCTTCACCCATAAAGATCTGGGAAAGCTAAATCCAGGTGACGTTGAGCTAACATCTTTAATAAATGTATGGAGTTGAGAGGTGTTTTTCTTATGTTTCACCCATCGTGTTACACTGGTGCCTGATTGGGTATAGGGTCGTTCAACAGTTTTGGTGCAGCAGGCACAAATGGGTGTCTTGATTTAAGTTGCCGCAGTTGTCCTCCAAGTGGAGACATAAGCCTGTCATATAGAAGGTGTTTTGGCTTCTGAGCGCGGCGATCGAGCTAGAGACAGTACGGTTTTTTGGCGGCGAAGCTCAGTTGGTTGGATGCATGCTAAGATAAAATGTTGTCCTTTGGTGTGAGACACAGGCATCCGGTCACTATGCGCAAGACATTTTTAATGGGCTTATCAATAAGGCGAGTGTGAGCACTGCGACACCAAACAGGCGCGCAGCATTGAGCTGTGGAATGGACTAAGGCAAGGGTGGCTTGTACAGAGTATTGTGGCATCCGCACCCCAGCTTGATATAGGTATTGCCTTAAAAGTCCAACGCGAGATGTTATCTTCTTGCGCAGTGACTCTAAGTGTCGGCGAAACATGAATGCCTTATCCAGTTTTATGCCGATATAAATGGGTTCAGTACAAAATGGATACGGCTGTCCGTTGACAGAGATATTAAGCTTATTTCGTGCCTCCTTGTTGCAAAGATGAAAGGCTGCCGACACAGTCTTTTTGCACTGAACTTAAGCTTTTATTTGTAAAGGTATGAAGATGCATGAGAGTCCCTCTCTAATGCCTGCCGGTTGTTTAAATAGTGCAAGAGAGCCAGATTATCAGCATAAGCAAATTTTCTGCCAACTGTCACTGATAGGTTATATGTATTGATATTAAACAAGAGGAAAACCAAAAATGATCTTTGGAGGACACCATTCTTAAGGCGTCGTAACCTGCTTTGTTTTCCAGTAGCGTGGTAAAAATTAAATTTTGATTACAAACAAGTTCCATAATCAATGAGATTATGTGCCTATCCCAAAAAAGACGGAGTAATTTGCAGATGAGACAATGGTGCCATACAGTATCGTAGGCTGTTATGTTCCATGCCAGCCGACTGGAGTGCGTAAATCGATGTTATTAACAGCCTCAGACCAGCGATCTTTTTGTTTTTCGTTAAGATGGGACAACCAGGCAAAAACAGCTAAACTAGTTGCTTTGCTCTGCGGAACCCGCAGAAAAACCTCGTAGAAGTGTTCCCACACTGCATCCCAACACGGTCTATAGTTGTTACTGTGACCGTGTAGAATTGACAATTTGGCCCCTGCAAAGATGGTATTACAGAAGTCTTGGTGGAGAAATTTAGTAAATAGTTTTTGAAATTTTGTTACTTCCACAAATTTTAGTTTTCTAAATTTTGGAAAGTTTTTTAAATTTTATTCCGATGTTAAAAAGTTTTTTGAAATTTTGTAGAATTTATTTGGTAACTTAGTACGTTGTTTAATCGTCTATCTTTTTTGGCGCCTGCTAAGAAGGCCTCGCCAATAACACAATCTCGGTGTCTACTAAACGATAATTCTTAATCTTCTTGCTGGATCTGACCTTCGAACCAGCGACAGCAAAAATATAGTCTAGCTAAATCACAGCTCAGACTACCACAATATCTTCTTTATTAAGAAATATGCTCCAATCCACTTAGGAGCCCGAATAGTATAAATCAAATCAACAGGTTAAAACTCAATAGCTTAATTCTTCACAATCACGTAGACCACCAAAGACTTGCGTTCAAAAACTATGACTTCACACAGTTAACAATTTTCCAATTTTAAGTTACCACAACGAGACATCGAATTAATATACTGCTTTTCAGCGAATCGTATTTATACCATTCAGTAATGGTACTCGAATGTTCTGACATTCTCCAAAGCAACAACAACAACAACTACTACTATTACGTCATAATCAAAACAGGTCAATCGGATAATTCTGGAAATTACTTTAAATTTCGTGAAATTAAGCAGTGTTGCCATTTTTTCTTGTAAATAAAAATAAATTATTTAAATTGCTCATAAAACTGTTACTTCTTCGGCTATTTGAGCCGGACCAACGCGAAATCAAAGATATTTTTTATGAGATTGTGAATCTACATAATTTGGGCGATTTTTAGGAACGGAACACTTGGTAAGCCTTATCAATAGAGCTAGGGTCAGGGGACGGTAATTCCTGAAATAGCTAGTTTGTGATGCGGCGGTGAATTTCCCAGTTAGATTTGTGGAAATTTCAACGCTTATACGGATCACTTGGGAATGGGGTCAGACTTTGTGCGATTTTAATTAGCGATGGTCGATGCTGGGACCTAGGAAATTTCTCTTAAGTACTGTCCAGTTTGTCTGTGCAGTCTGTCCAGTTTGGAGCTGTTTAAATCATCACTCGCAAAAGCCAGGTAGGGATTAGTTCCAGTGTTCAACCAACCAGAGAAGAAGCTAGGGGCATCTTTAGGGTTATAAAAGAGGAAAATATTCCCCTTCCCAGTCATCCAGGCATTCTCCATCTGGGCTGGTGTAATTATAGCCCCAGTCAGTGTGCTGGCAGTTAAACTCACCTGCATAAAGACAGGGGTATGGGAACACTGGAATGGCTGTTAATGTGAGTTGCGAGGTTGGTGGTTTGTAGACATTGACAATCTTGCAACCATCAATGTCAACTCACAATCACTGAATTGTTGAATTCTCAGAGGATTGATTAACAAAGGTCCAACTAAGTTTCTCGCAGACAAACATAGCAAGACAAAGATATCATCTTCCTGCTTGAAACCCAACGAGTCAGTGTAAAGTGTGGTATTACCATATTACTAGCTGGTCTGCATTCGTGCAATGGGTCTCTTGTAAAAGAAGACAAAACTTATGTCTGGTGGCCAATTGGCGCTTAACGCAGATCTTATTTGCGCTTAGGCCTTCAGCAATTAAGTGTAGTATTATGGCACAAATGGCCCGCATCTAGCATTTGTGAACCTATCGAGGCTCTTTTGCTTCCGGAGCCGAGGGTCTATCTTTTTATTACCCCAGAAGCACCCCGAATTTATCATCATTTTCCTGGTCATTTGTCAATTACCGGGACTCACCACGTGGAGATTGATGATATGAGTCCCAAATTTTGTTGGATTTTGACTTTATTTTGACCCGTAATTTTTGTTGGATTTTGAATTGATTTTCACCTATATTGACTAAATATTTGACTTTAATTTAGTTGGAATAAAACGGTTGAATCCAAAAAGAGTTTCATATCATGTAAACAACCGACGATTTTATAACCAAGCGCCACTAAGCTGTGATCAAAGATTGATTTTTACCTGGCGTGTACGCTTATCATCCCTTCGTTTGTTAATTGAATTTAAAATATTGAGAGTATACGCCAACTAAAAGCCAGGCGTAGACTAAACCGAAACTAGGGTAAAAAGAGCGGACTTGAACAAAAGCTATGGTTACCGTCGTTATGAAAAAACAACAAAGTGCAAAATCGTAACAAACACTAACGTTAATTGATGCAACATAATTCAAAAGCCAATGACTAGTGCCTGATTGTTGTACTAACATACATAGCCACTTAACATTCCGTCTAAACAAACGTAATAATCGACAAATTATGACAATGTTTCATCAAAACGCAGAGACTAGTTTAAACAAGAAATCATGTGCATTAAACTATACAATTAGATATCTATCAGGCCAATTCAGAGTTTCCTAAACCTTTCCTAGTTTTGGGACTTCAATGATCTTAATGTTAAAAGTCAAATTGAATTCTTGCATTAAGTCAACTTTTCAGCATAAAAGAGAGTGCGAAAAAAATGTCTATGCGAGTGTAAACTTGTTTTTTCGTCTTTCAATGCCATTTCTCAACTTTTTTCCAACGAAACCAGACAATCAAAAATAACTGTATTTATTCCTTAGCCATTTTTACATATTTTTTTGATAAAACAGCATCATGTCACAAAGAAAAACAACCGTATTTCTTAAAAACTCTACAACAAGGTCTCGTTCAGTTTATAAAATTGCAAAAAATCACCTAAATACGTTTCCTAAAGTTATATTGATAAATAAAAAATGTTTTTTTAATTTCAAAAACTTGTTTATTTTTCCCTTTGATCAACTAACTCGAATTTTGTGAAAAACACTCTCAAGGTTTAATTTATAAAAAGTCACAGCAAAGAAAAACTTTGGGGGTGTGATTTTTATAATTTTTTGGTTGCATGTGATGCATTTGCAAAATACTTGCAACGCCATTTCAAATACAGGCTGTTCGTTCAATCCAAAGCTTCTCGACCTTTTTTAACTCACGGACCCCTTTTGTTCAAAATATTATTCGGCGGACCCCAATACAAAAACACGTGCGATTTTTTTTTGTTTTTACTCATACATATTTCATTAAAATTTGCGCCTTAAATTTACTTAAAAAGCAAAGAAGAAAAAACGGAAATGGTCCCTATTTTAAATCCAACTGGTATTTACGGCGAACTGCTTAACAAATCTAAGTGATGATTAAAAACCTCTGAAGTCAAGTAAATTAAAATTTTTTCACGGATTTATTACATCATGAAACTTACACAACTTTTGTTTGGTTGCTCAAGAATCTTTTTACTGAGTTTTGCAGATCAAAATCAAGTCAAAATTTTGAATAAAGTCATAATTTTTCGAAATTTTACCTCATTAAATTTTGTAGCAAAATCTCATTTACCGCTTTTTTTGAAATTTTTTGAACACCTACAAATACTTTGAATATTTGGTTTCTGGACTTTGTACCAGGTATTCCAAAAATTTCCCAGCTGCAAACCCTTAAAGTCATTCTTGTAACTTCTCGCCCTCTTTCTTTTTATAAGCTCTGAATCAGCAATATAAATTTTGCATGCTTCATAATAATCCACCGAGTTTAAGTTTCTAGAAACTTTTTGGCACTCCCCTCACCCTGGGTACGCAATTTTTGGTTCAAAAATCCTTAATCCATAATATAGTAAAAATGTTTACCAATTTAAAATTAGGTAACATATATCTTTTCGTCCTCATTTAAGAAAAAAAAGTGTCTCTAAATGGGTGTTGCTACAAAAAAGTCAACAGCATGGTCAAGTGGATAAGAACGCTGTATTGATAGCAAACGCGATCGATACGGTCGCGGTTCATAACCTTCTTGCGTCATTCCGTTGTGTAATTAAAAAAGACACTTTACGGTATTCTGTTGTGTAATTGAAAAAGCTTCTTGCGTCATTCCGTTGTGTAATTGAAAAAGACACTTTACGGTACTTTCCTTTGCATTGTGGTCTTAGCAAGCAGTTTTAAATTTTAGTCATACCTCTAATTAAAAATTAAAAAACCAAATAAAAATTTAAACCCGGCAACAATATCTTCGTCTCTGAAAGTATGTTGGGGTAATTGCTTGACGGTTGTCCAAAATATAGCGCCCTCCGACGATTTCTTGAAAGTCAAGACTGAGGATAATTAGAGATAAAAATGAAAAAATATTTCTATCAAATTTACAATCACTGAAGCATAAAACTATTTTTCTGAAAGCATGTGAAAATTTTTATATGAAGTGCTACGCAGAACACATTTTAGTAATGTTTGTAATCGTGGATCACTAATCTACAAGATAAACTGAGATTTTCATTTCACTGTCGACAAAAAAATTTGATTATATTTTTCTAAAACATGGTTTCCCAAACTTTTAGTTCACGGGTACCTTTTGGACGCTTTGACAGGTTTGCATGCACCCCCAAAACTTTGTGACTTTTCTCTTAAAAAAAAAGTCTTTACTCTGATTTGGCCACAAATATTCCCACTTTATGCCCAAAATAAAGGTGTTCTTTAATAAAAGGTCTTCTCTCTTTATCGTCCTGTTAAACATATTTACGATCTACTGGGTTCAAAAATCCCGGACATTGTGTCTACTTCAAAAATTTTTCCGGAGACGGAATTTGACTTCATTAAGGATATTCACATAGTGACATAGTGATGTACTCTTTGAGAAGTGTAAATGTACCCCTAGGGGTACATGTATCCCAGTTTGAGAACCCCTGTTCGAAAGTGATGTAAATTAGAGTATTTGAAACAATATAACAAAATTTGTTCATAAAAATTTTCTGTAAAGGACAAAATTATTAGGTTAAAATAATATCAAAATTCAACAAAGATAAAATAAAAAAATAGCCTTAGAGATGACCTTTTTTTCTGAGTTGATGCGTCATGCAGTGACCTTAAAACAGTGGTTTCCGAACTTTTCAGCATCTTGGTCGACCCCAATTTGAGTAAAAGGCATCAAATCAACCCCCTAATCCACAGACTCTTAAAGAATGTAATGTATGTTTAAAATTAACATCTTTTGTCTTCATTTTCATGCAACAATGTTTTTTTCCTATAAGATATGAGCAAAAGCTAGTGATTAAATGTGTTCACTTTAACTATATATTTTTACATTTTTTAATGTCGTACCGATGCTTTATCGCTAAAGTAAACTCCAAAAGTTATTTTTCCACCCCCATTCCACCGCTTGGATGTTCCAATTGACCACTTTGAGGAAAAAATGCGTTAGTGTTCATTAGTGCTGTTTTGCTCTTTCCTTACATTTGTATCGGGCAATTGTTCCTGTGGGTGTGCGTGTTGCACCATGTCGTTCCTTGTAGTGCAGCATGCAAGCTTAGGGGTACAAACATTAACTGTTTTTAAACATTTAAGAAAGTGAAATAAATACTGTTGTGAGCTGCTTTTTAGCGGATGATATAGAGACAGAGATTTTTTTTCTTAAGAAAAAACCATTTTCTATAAAAAAATTATTTATTTTACTTAGTTCTTTCTTTTTTTTATTAAGAAAGTTGAAATATGATTGTAAATGCCGAATCAATTGTTTTGACTGTTTTGTTCGAAGTTGTTGGTTGTTTGAAATAGGGTTTGAAAACAGGGATCCTGATTTCGAGAATTCGTGGAATTTAGTGCTTTTTGCATTTTCCTTTTTGCGTTTTAGGAAAAAAGTTTCCGTTTTTTTCTGATGGTAAATAATATATAACATACTTCAATTTTTTTTGTTTTAGATTTAACTAAAATTTTTAATAGTGACTTTACTGAAAAATTTCAATTTTATTTGAATGATTGGTTGCATCAATGTGATTATATTGTTGCGTCCGTCGTTTTTGCGAATGTGAAAACCGCTGTTCTAAATTTGTTAAGCCCGCTTAGACGACGTAATAACTATTATTTTTAACTTTTATTTTTAAAAAACTTGTTTAAAGTTAGTAAATCAAACTTTAATACATTTTTGTCTTGCTGATTTTACATGTTTTGCTCTTCGTTCTTTTGTGTAAAATTCCCGGTTTTTTTTCAGGACCCTGCTATTGGGTTTGGATTTTCCCGTTTACTCTAGCTCGAAATCGGTGTCCACTTAAAAGAATTAATTACAAAAGAGCTAGCCACAAAAGAGCTTATACCAAAAAAGAGCTAGTGCCACAAAATAGCTAGCCGTAAAAGGACTGGTCATAAAAGGGGATAGGGTTTGGGTTCCTTTTACGGCTAGCTATTTTGTAGCCCAAGCTCTTTTTTGGTACTAGCTCTTTTGTGGCTAGCACTTTTATGGCACTAGCTCTTTTGTACTAGCTCTTTTGTGGTATAATCCTCAAAACCATGGTTTAAAATTTCGCACCAAATCACTCTGAATTGTAGACCGTTAGGGGAAATTTAAAAAACAATAAAAAATTTCAGCGGAAATACAATTTAACCATTAAACGCCTTAGTGTTTCCTCAACCACTATTACCTATGTGGGTCGCTAGCGACATGTTAAACGAGCTTTGCTCTGACTTTTAATTTCTAGCTTAAAGTCATGGATAAAGCAAACTCATGCGTAAGTATTCCAAAATTATTCGATGTCGATGACGGGATTCTTTTTTCTTTTGTAAAAATTTTGCTCAGACAATCACTATGATATTGATACCCGCAATGTTGGAGGCAGTTGTAAAAGTAGGCAAGAAATTAGCACTTGATTTTTTGCGCACTGCAATGGTAACAAAATTGATATACTTGTTCAACAAGTGCTTTAGTAGCATAATTTTCCAGTATCTTTTCAAGAAAACCTCTACCGTAAGCGATTTTGTTGTCATTGTGCGTCGTTTAAAGTAAAATTGCAGCTCTCCTTTTCCTAGGTGCATACGAAACTATAGTTTGCCTGTTACTAAAGCCAAACTCCTTGACCTAACCCCTCTTGCCTTTCCTGTTGTAAATTCATTGTGAGTTCTTGCTGCTTTTTCTCATCGTTTCTAGTGATTTGTTTTGTGCGTAGGTCAGCAGAAAGCTGGAAACTGGTAAACCAATCAGTTGCTAAATTGGCTCCAGAAAAGTGGTGTAATGTACGAGAAATTTGCTCGTAGAGACGAGTATACGAGTATACGAGAAATTTGCTCAAACAATATGCTCAAACAATATGCTCGTAGAGAAGAATTGCACAACATAAGATGACAACCCAACGTTTTTTAATTTCCTTAACGTCCAATATACGGCATTCCAGTGAGAGTGTATTTAGTGAGATGATCACACATGAAAAATAGCAATGTTTATCGTATACAGACAAAAGAAATGGCTATTAAAAAAAAAGTTGGACCATCACCGATGTGGGTCGTCAGAGACCCTACAGATTTTTGGAAAAAAAGTCTACTCATTTCTTGTAAAGTTACAAATATAAAAAAGGCGTTTATTAAAGTCAGGGTAAATAGTAGCTTGAGTAATACACAGATTATGGCAGTATTGGAGTGTACAATATGGAAGGTACGTGCTAGCAAATTTTCATTCTGGTCACTAGCGACCCACTAAGGCGTTTAAGGGCTAATTGTTATTCTATAAGCGTATTTTTTAGCAATTACTCGCTCGTAAAAGTGCGTTTAAATCGAGTCATTTGTTTTTAATAAAGATTCTTTAATATTTATAATAAAAACTTGGGAAGAGAATCTTTAGATTGACGTTCAGACAACTTTAAACGTAACGGGCAATAAAAAAGATAGCGAACCATGAGTAGAGCCAATCGGATCTTGGAGTTTTTTCCATCGCGTCGTTTGTTCAAGTTGGAGTACATGACTATGTCAACAAGAACTAGCAAACCTGTACTTAACAATCAAAACGACTAATTAGCTGTTTGGCTATCTTTTAATGGCTTTGTGATTTTAAGCTTTTTATCCCTGATTTAGAGGGTAATTTACATGGAACTATAAATATAAGCTTAACGAATAAAAAACCCTTGCTTTGTTACGTAAGATACCATGTCAGATAAACATGTAATATTTTTGTACTTTTTGAAAAAAGGTTTTATAATTCAACCTACAGTTTTTCCATGTTTTGCCGTTAATTAAAAAATAGTGAGATAAATTGCCATAGTTAAGTTGTTTTTTTGATTCTGTAAAATAGATTTAGAAGTAAGCGCAACAAAATTTCGCTATTTTACTTTTAAAATAGACTATTGACAAAAACTTTCATTTAGTGTAGAAACTAGTACTTTGCTGTATTAGCAGTCTACTTGCATTAAATATGAAGTTTGCTATTGCTATTGCTCTTTTCGTCCTCGGCCAATGTATCATCGCTGATGCCTGGTACGTGGTAAGTCAAGTTTATTGAAATAAGATATAATATTGTAGAAAACGATCTCGTCCAAAAACGTCATTTCACTTCAAAACCGTGTTTTATTTTGTAGGCCATTGTGCAGTAAATCTGTCAGTTATAGTTTTACAGAAACCAGTCAGATCGAAGTTGTGAAAGTTTTACTTGATTAAAAAAATAGGGTTTTTCTCTAGTGTTTTTGGTTAAAAGACCAATGTACTCGTATATGTTATGGCTCAATGGTTCGTCTGAACTTGAAAGAATAATCTGGGTAGATTTATACCAGAGTTGGAAAACTTTTTTTTATTAGAGGCCACATTTATATTAGGCAGTACAAAGGAGACCGCATAAGTTGAAATACTCAAGCAATAGCGCCAACACTTTGAATTTGTCTTGTATTTCTTGATTTTTGTCAACAAAAAATAGTGATCTTTAAAAACAGTTCTTCACTTTGAAATGCCTCGAATTTTTTTGATTTTTATCTCAAAATGTAATGATCTCTAAAAAAAATAAAAAAAAGTTTTCACTTTGAATCTGTTCCGATTTTCTTGATTTTTGTCTCTAAAATAAAAAAAGGTTTTCTATTATCAGTAGTAGTCATTAACACGTAATTCTGTTATGGAGGCCGCAGCCCCCAACGACCTTCTGTGCGGCCTGCGAAGGATTTAAACAAATAATTCAAAAAATTATTAACTTATTTTTTGTTTTCAACCAAATTTTTGGTCATTGCTTTTAGCGATCACTGATTTTTAGAAAAAAAATCAAGAAATCCGAGACAGATGCAAAGTGAAGACTTTTTTTTAGAGAACACTACTTTTTAGGGACGAATTTTTATTTTTAACAAATTTCCCGGTTTACCACTTCGGAAATATGGTATCCCTAAAAGTGAAGACCTTAATTTTGGAAAACACTTAATTTTGGGCACGAAATTTGAGAATTCCGAGACAGATCCAAAGTAAAGACTTTTAGAGATCACGTGATTAATGGAGCCCGCAAACAAATTCAATTTCCGACTGCGGCCCTCGAGCTAAAAATTTTGCCCACTCCTCGTTTATACAATAAACCAAGTTATTGCCAGTTGCTCGAATTTTAAATTTAAATTTTTAGGAATTATATCGTTATTTCTTTGGAGCTGATTTCGCATCAGAAAAGTAATGGCTTAAGCCTATTGATAATCAAACAATATTTAACTTATAAAAGCAATTATAAATTTTTTTTAGTCCTGCCGTAGATTCCATAATGAAAGAAACCATGACCGCAACGACAGAAGCAGTCTCAACAGATACGCTGATGATTTGAACCGTCAAAGTCATGACATCAACAGCAGAATCAGCAGTTTGTACCGAAGACTTAATTCAATTGAACCTAGTCTTCGCAGCAAGCGCACTTTGGTCGATGGCCAAAAACGCGAGAGTCAAAAGTTTACCGATTATGCCAAACTTCAAAGGAAGAGACTTGATGACCAATCCAGACAACTTGATGTTTACGATAAAGTCACTAAGTGTGCTTTTGACAAAAACAATATGTTGATGTGCCTCATCGTTGAATTCTTTAATGCTTAAGTAAGTTTGATTTTTGAGTGATACACTATTTAAAATATTGCCGCGAGTTTTTTGATTTTGCAGCACGTTTTTTCAACAGTGTACCAAGTAGCAGAAGTCCATCCAAAATACTTTGAATATAGTTTGTTAATTTTATCTTTTGGATTTCACTAAATGATACATATAAATAAACTGGAATATACTTTTATTTAATCATAAACTACAATTTAATGCCGTAACCTTGTAAAAGAGTACCGGTACTGTTTCTATTTATTTTACAATTTTTAACTCAATTTTGATTCAAGATTCTAGTGGTTTTTGAATAAGAAAAAAGCCGAAAAGTAGTGTCAATCAATTAGAAGCCGAATAATCTCGATCTTCCTGTGAACACATCAAAACATTGCTGCGGTTTTTTATTATGGGGCGATATGATTGATTGCACTTTTTGTACATCCGCCCACCACAAAAAAGCAATTTTTCTATGAAGCAAACAACTGGACAAAAGTTAAACCAAAATTACGTGGGTGATATTTTCAACAAAACTTTTTACCTTTCGGCAGCTGAAGTGCAAATAACAATAAAACAATAATTTAGAAAAAAGCTCGCTCTCCATCAAATTTTGATGTAAAACATCTTTTTAATGTCTTTTTAACAATATTTGATAAGGGATAAAATAAGTATTTATGTTGATTGTTTGTGTTTTAAATATTCACAATTGATTTAAAACTCGATACTACGACAGTTTATCGAAACGACAGTTTACCGAACAGCAGTTGATTAAACTATGCAATTTTGTTACAATCGAACCACCTTCCTTTTTTAATTTAAATCAGATTTTTTAACGTCGGAGGACAGCTGTGAAAAGCTGTGATGTCATTTTACCCCATTATAGAGTTTCAATAAACTTTTGGGTCACGATTGACCTCAAACCAAACAGATATCGGAGCTGGTAAAGATAAGCAACCCTTTCATTTTTACGTTTGCCTATCTGTACCTGGAAAAATTTGGGTTTGTTTATTTTTTCCAGGACTTTACACGTTTATTTAACTTACAGGTATCGTTAAATTAACAAACGTTATATAGGTATTTTCAATTTCAACATTAAATAAAATTAATGTTATTGTATTTTGCTAAATAAAAATAAAGGCAACTGTTCAAGTCATTTCACGTTACCTAACCAACAGGGTTGCTTATCATTGCCAGAAAGATTTCGGGGTTGTTTGTCTTTGCATGACTGTTTAGGGTTGCTTATTTTTACCAGCTCCCAGATATCATATAGTTCTACGAAGTGACAGCATTTTGTTTTTAACTTTGTAACTAAATCAATAACGCTTTTAAAAAATTTTAATAAATGCATTTGCAAATAATATTTTTTAGATGTGAAGATTCGACAAGACTGCAAAAAACCACTTCAATTTTTTTGAGGCCAATAAAGTTGCGATTTTAGTCAAATGTTGTGGTTTGTTTCTACTTATAATCCAATTTAACATGTGATTAGAAGCTAGAATTTTAAAAAATCTTATGAATTGTCAGTGCTAGCAGAGATAAGCTAACGCTTTTACACGGAAAAATTTATTTTAAAACAAATAAACACCCATCTTGTACTCTATACAAATCAACTAAAACAATTCAGCCAAACACTAACTCATCGTAGGGTTATAAAGCACATAACAAACAGCAGCAAAAAATAATTCGGTCATGAACATGGTCCATTTCTAAATGAGCGATGGGGTATTTTTTAACGTGACGTAAAGTAAATAATCAAATGATATAACCAAAGACTTTAATTAAAGAGCAAATCCGTGTCAAACAATGAAGATTTTTTTTTACAAAAATATTCTTCGATTATAATATAAATAAAGCTGAATGGCTAAGTTTGACGAGCAAAAATCTTTTTTTTTCGTGTTCACTTGACGTCGAAGGTAAAAAAATTAATTAATGCAAGTGAAAATTAAAAAAAAGTTTTTTCCTCTCTAATTTACACACGATGTTTTATTTACATTATAATAATCTATTTTGACTCGCGAATATTTTTGGCGAACCGGTATTATTTTTGTCTCAAAAAGGTTGGATCCCTCTGTCCTAAAGGCTTGTTTTAGCGTACGCGAGAAAACCTTTTTGCTTCTTTAGTAGTCGCTTTTGGCGCGAATCAAAGTAAAATAAGTTGAAAAGAAAGCAAAAATTTATCATTATCATCTCTATTCATCTTTCTGATCCGAAGGAGATAGATGAAAAGTTAAATTTAGGGAAAACATGAAGCATTTCTCCTGGCCTTCTTTAGGAGATACTAAGGTATGCTGTTGAAATATTTTTATTTGTTTTTTTAGCTTTAACTTCATGATATGATTGAAATTTGCAGCTGCTTGCAAAGACTGCCCCTGGAGAAAATGCTGTAAAGCGTCTTTCCCACGGAAAAACAAAATGACGAGATTAGGAGTTGAGCCGAAATAGCACCGATCGTGTTTGCCATCAACTCGACACTCCTGCCTCCTCGTATACGTGAAACAAAAAAAGATCGTGGAAACGAGCTTAACTTATAAATTACTTTTTTCAGAACAAATGGCGCAACATCTACTCATCATGTATGCTCAAGTTTAAATGAACTCGTTGACACGTTTTTTCAAAACTTTTTATAACGAATTGACTGAAACAGGACTAACTTCTAACGAGATTCGAAAGTAGGTCCCCGCAACCAACCGAGCGCAACACGTCTGTAGTAACAATGAAGCAGTTTAGTCAATTTCAACGGTTGCTTTCTCTTTCGTAAAAAAATCAGTAAAAATAAATCCCTCCCTGAATTAGCAATTTTTCGTGCGTAAAAAAACTGTTTCCCTATGAAACCGGTATTTATCATAATTATTCAATAGTATGAAAATCAAAATAATGCCATGAAAAACTAACGCTCTTTTGTAGAATAAAATGAACTATTGACTTTATAAATTTTTCTGTTGATATCAGGTATAGGCCTATTATAATAATTTACATTCATGTTTCTATGGTATCAAAAATTGAACTCGTTTATAAATTTTGTAGAATTTGATTTTTAATACCAGAAGACTATGAATCAAAATTATAAACTTTTAACATTGTGTTGTTCAATTTTTCACTATTTTATAATTTTTAGAGACTAAAATATTTAATTATTTTTAAGGGTCTGTATGAGCAAAGAGAAAGAAGAGTAAAATCGAATTCACGTTTTAAAAACAAGAATAGGCGGTGTTATGAAAAATAGTATTTCAACTTTTTTGGGGCGGTGATTCGATAGGGGAAAAGTTTCGTCGCCAATTAAAAATATAAAGCTAAAAAACTTGATTAAATTCTGTTTTAAGTTGAAGTTTTGTGTTTAGTGATATGATGAGTTGACTTTTTACGGTTTTCACTGACCAAAAGACATCAGGTCACTGTACTAAAAATAAAATTCCAACGTAAAATACTTGACTTTTTTTCAGTGATTTTTTTGAATGGTTGGCTGCGATACATTACCGTGTTATGAACTACTTACAAAGTTTCTCTCGTCCCAACTTTTCAGCAAATAAGATCTGTGCCTATAATAGCGATAGTATGACACATGTTATTAACGAACCACCACACAACCAAAAAGGACTAAAATTGGTTGGTCGACAAGTGCTGGAAAAGCATTAATCTAGACAAGCAAGTTTCTTTTAATGTTTTAGGCATTTTTTTATGATTTTTTACGCAGAAAATTTGTTCTCGTTCACTATTCGTACAGTTTAGTTCAAGGGTGGGCAATCGGTTTAGCTCGAAGGCCGAATTCAGAAGATGGTTTTGATCCAGGGTCGCACTAGAATGAACATTAAATGAAGAACATGAATGAACATGAAATTGATTGAAAGTGATGACTTTTTTTTTAGAGATCACAAAACGGAGATTTTGAACATTGATTGAAAGTGATGACTTTTTTTCTAGAAATCGCTACGTTTTTGAACATTGATGGAAAACGAATAGAGAGTAAAGTTATTTGCTTGAGGCTTTTTCGGGCGGCACAGAAATTAATGACGGGCCAAGTACCCCTGGAATAGTTAATGACATTTTAAATTTGGGGGAATCCCAAAGCTTGCGAGGTTAGTAACGGCGAGCAATAAGCAAGACCCAAAAATTTTTTATTTATTATGCATTTCGACCTTTTTATGCGTAGTCAAACTACTAAAGAATAAAAAAATTCTAAAGAGCTTAAATTTGTGCGTTTTATAAAAAAAACTGTTCAAAAGTTTAAAAGTGAATGTGTCACTGTCAGCTACAACAAACTGAAAGGCGAATAGATTCAAGAAATCAAAAAGAAAAAAAAGAATCGGATATCTCTCATCTTCGTTTCAACATTCAGCAAAAGCCTTGATCAATCCAATGGAAATTCATAATGTTATATGGACTGGAAAATTTTTTTAAACTTTCGTTACGCATTCTCTGAAAAAATAAATATTAATTTTGCTATTTTTTACATTTAAATAGCAATTTTTTTGCGTTGTTGAAAGATTGCTTTTCTATAAAGTTAAAAATTTTATTCTCACTGAATAAGATTTTTTTACATTCAAACTGATTACAAAGAAATGTTTATAAAATATTTGAGCTATTGTTTTTGTAATACGCAACGGTTAATCGTGTAACGTTTAATATAATTTAAGTGTGCCGCTTTGGTTAAAATTTTCGTTGTGCGTGTATTCAAATCTGTAAATATCTTTTCAATTATTTGAAAGCCCAAACAAACATTTTTTAATAAAAATATTTTTATTTAAGATTTTTGAATTACGGATTGTTTTATAAATACTATCCCATTAAGTCCAGTTTAATTGTGATTAAAGCAATCCTTTGGTATCCTGTTTTTGTGGATGTAATTAACTGTTATGTTTTGTTCATCTTAATATCAATATTTTGTTTTTATTTGTTTTTGCATTGAATTTTTAGTTTATTTATCTTTAATTGATATCAAATAATTGTTGCTTTAAAATTCTTAGATAAATATTCTTTGTTTTGTTCAACATTTTGTCCTATCTAATCAGAAGTTTTGTATTTAGTGTAGAAACTAGTACCTTTAGCTGTATTAGCAGTCTACTTGCTTTAAATATGAAGTTTGCTATTGCTGTTGCTCTTTTCGTCCTCGGCCAATGTATCATCGCTGATGCCTGGTACGTGGTAAGTTTATTTTTTAAAAAGAGTTGCAATACTGCTGAAATACAGTTATTCAGTTTATTGACATCATAATACAATTGTTTTTAGAGATGTTCTACCTTCCAAAACTTTGTCAATCAAGCCAGCAGAGACCGAAACAGTGTTCGCAGCACCCTCAATTCTGTTAGCAGCAGTTACAGTTCTTACAGAAGCCGAATGAATGGATACAACTCTGATCTTAGTAAAGTTGAATCTGAAAGATCACGTTGCCTTAGTAGCAGCCGCAGCTTTCAAGGTTGCCTTGTCTCCGACTTTAGAAAGTTGAGACAACAAGCATCTTATCTCGACGGCTACCAAAGAAGGATCGACAGAATTTGCCAAATGAACAAGTGTTTGTATGGTGATGAACCAGTTCTCCGTTGCTTGTTTTTGGAATCCGAAAAATGGTAAGCGGCTTTGTGCTTTTCAATTTAAAAAATATCTGCAGTGGGTAGTTCAATTTTTATTTATAGAAAGAATATCTGTCTATTCAATTATTGTTTTTATCAGTTTTAACCACAACTTTTAGCACAGAAACAGGGTTTTAAAAAAATAAGCGAAAAAACAGTTTCCACACCAATGTAATACGTTTTATTTTTAAGTGAAGCTTATATTGCCATTATTTAAGATTTGCATTTCGTTTCCACTGCGAGCGTTGGGGGAGTATTCCTTGTTTGTTTTATTTATTTTTGTGCTTCTCTTTGCGCTTAAGCGCGGAAAGAAGTAAAAAAATCAATAAAACAGACAAAGAATGCTCCCTCCAAAGATAGTAGTGGAAACAAGCCCTTGAAAGCTATGATTGTTTTTAAGGCGGTGGTTCTCAATTTCAACATTTCACTGGTGAAGGATAGAGATAGATATGATCCAAACTGAACCTATTTCTTCGCCTATCTAATCACAACCCAAGGGTTTCATTACGTGTTTAATGAGATTACTAAATAAATGTGCTGGGAAGCTAGGCTTGTTAGTGGCCAGTAACGGCACAATGCTTTACTTTTTAAAAAAAAATCGTCAAAACAATTTATTTTAACCGTCATTTTTGTTGCAGAAATTTGGTACTGAGTATTTTTCGACCTCTGAAATAACATGTGATTATAGTGAGCTAAATATATTTGAACTCAAATCTACTGTCTGTGTCAAAAAGGTCAAGAAACAGGGGTGGGGACGGCTCGCAAAGATTTTTCAATGCGGCCCGGGTGTGGTTGGGAAAAAGCAAAGCTGGTACTATAGTTTTTCGTGAGAAAAATCGAAAACTAAAAGATAGATTCAACGTGATAACTTTTTTGGAGAACACTATGTTTTTGGGCCGAAAATCAAGAAATCAGAGACAGTTTCTACGTGATAACTTTTTATCTTTTTGATCTTCATCATAAATTTAGGATGAAATTTCTTCTCATATCCGTGAAGTGCTAGAAAGTCGCAATTCGAGTAAACGTCTATAAAATTTGGGCAGCGGTGCGCACCAATTTTTCAATTTTCAGATACGGCCCGCGAATGTAATAAGGTTCCCACCTCTGTTTAATTGAGTGAAGTGCAGCTTGCTGGGCTTCATTCAAAATTTTATCAAGGCAACTGAGTGTGACGCTTCCATTATCTTTTCGTTTGGTTCCCGTTGTTCTTACTTTAAAATCAGAAAATAGCTCATCAAAGGTGTATTTGAAGTGAATGTAAAAGAAAATTTTTGCCAATTTTAAATATTTTTCAATTGATATTTTTGTGAATTTCAGCAAGGGTAAAAGATTTTTTATCATAATTGCCTTACATATAAATTTTTTGTTTTCAGGTAAACATCAACAACTGAAATTTTGAATTCCTATTTCGTGAGATCAATAAAGATACGTTAAAGTTTCAATAAAACGTAGTGCTTGTATTTGCTAGAAAGTATTTTAGAAATTAAAAGAAAGTTTCAGTTTTTAAAACGAGCTTGAAGATAGAACAACAGTTTTTTTTCGCTAAGTGACGAACACTGTTAAGCCACAGCACGACGCACAAGATTTTAAAAAAGTCGCATAAAAACACTTTTCGTGTAGAAGCGCTTTAAAATATTGGACATTTCTTGGACGTGTGAGAGTTAACTACTGCAATGTAACGTAAGGGGAGCCGAAAAAACATTTTTTCGCAAAAGAAACAACTCAGATCAAAATGTTCTTAATTTTTTGCGAATTCAGGCGATTACGAGCGACAAATCTATACGATTCCAACTTACTTGACGATCAATATATTCACATAGGCTCCTACAACGTCCTGAGTCTTTAATTACGAACCGATTGCGCAAAAATCTAAAAATCGAATCAGATAATTTTACAGCGAAACAGCGAAGAATTCAAAAGCACAAAAGCACGAATTAATTTTAAACGCGGAACGTGATGACGTATTCTTTATCGCTAAATTGAAGGAAAACAAGAGTTCGTTGTGTTGTGGGATGAATTAAACAACTTTAACTTTGCCAAGTGACTACACTAATACAAGTAAAAAAGACGAACAAATATGCAGCCTATTTTTACACGTTTGTTTTACTAAGTTTGCAAAAATTTTTTGCAAAATTAAAATGATGACACAGACAGTTTATTGCCTTTGCAACTGTAGCTAACGCAAAGTCAAAAGCGCAATAATTTAAAAAGCTCATAGCTTCCAGCAAAGCATTGATCGGCATAGTTCACCTAGAGACAAAATAAAGCCTAATATTGATTGGAGGGTTGCGCAATACATTAAAAATCTAATTCTTTCGATGCGATACAACTAAAAAAAATCAAAAAGGCTTTCTTTGCAATTATGTTTAAAAAATCTTATCCAAAAACAAACTAAGTTTTTTTAAAAACCAAAGCCAACCCCTTCACCAAAATTGTTGCCAAAGCCTTATCGATAAAAAAATTATTAGCTTTTGTTTACTGATTTAAAAATGCCTCAAGGTCCAAATGTTTGGCCAAAAAATGGTGACTTTAGATGAATGTTGTTAATTTTGCTTGCAATGATGAAAGATGAAGACTAAACAACTTTAAACTCGATGCAACATTTTTTCTTGTTATTTGTCGGAAAGTCGGAAACGCATTTCTACCAGCAGAATCATGAAAAATACAAAATTCCTGTATTTTTCAATTGAAATATTTATCTCCGAGCGGAAATTTGAATTGGGTCATTCCATGCCAAATGAGCAAATTTTTTTAAAAATTACACCAAATGTTTCATATTTTTATGAAATTTGGCACACTTGTAGATCTCACTGAAATAATAAGAATGCAAAAAAAAGTTTTTAAAAATTTTCATTATTTTTGAAGTTACGGTCATTTAAAAAAACGCCATTTTTGCTTGTTCCGCTTCAATGCACATGCTTAAAATTTTATCTAATTTCTATTTTCTTAGCCTGTAATCATAGGAGGTTGCTAAAAATTGCTAGGCAGGTATTTTAAGACCCAAGGAGTCCAAAAAAATAGCTTAAAAAGTCGTAAAAAAACTACTTTATATGATAAAAGAGCTTTGAATTTGTTTTTTACATTTTTCAGAGGTCAAATTTTAAAGGCATATAAAAAAAATGGGTCTAAAATTTAAAAGCTGAAATTTACCCATTCTATTCTTATACCAATACACTTTTATGCCAAACAAAAAAGTTGAATTAATTTTGATGTTTACTACAAAAAAATTTTTTTTTAAGGGTAACACATTTTTTTCCAAAAAATAGCATTGAATCAATTAAGGCAGGTAAAAATAACACAAACCCCATGGGAAAAAGGAAGCAGTAAAAAACATATAAAAGCTGATGCATGCATATCAACCAAAGTTTTATCTAAAAAAAATCAAGCTACACAAAATTTGCTTTAATGAGTAGTTCTTTTTAAGGCCAAGCACATTAATCTCACGAACGATAAGTGTATGTACTATATTATTCATATACGTTAAATGTGACTTTAACTGCAAGAATTAAGATGTTACTGTGGAACACTTATATTAATAACTACAGAGCACTTTTAAACAAAACTTTTGATGTTTACAAATAATCATTACAACTTCAACTTAGTCATGCAACTTTAATTGCAAAAGAATAAGCTGTCACTGTGGAACACTGACCAATAACTATATAACAAAATATAGGACAATTCAACAATGTCTACAAATAATCATTACAACTGCAACTTAAGTTAAGCCACTTTAATTGTAAAAAATAAGGTGTCAATGTAGAGCTTGATACCAATAACTACAGAACACTATTTAACAAAATATAGAACAGCCAGTGCTCAATGACTAAAAATAATCATTACAACTCTAACTTAAGTTAATCTTCAAAGTTGTAACGATAATTTATGGAGACCCTGGATCATACTGAAAAGAAACAGTGTAAAAGATGCAGATCAAGTAAACTGTTAAAAATTTATTTAAATGCTCTTGTCAGAAAATATTGACTGCATCATTTTAAAATTCTTATCTGAAATTTTGTATTGTTGTTGGCTAGAAGTTAAACACATGCCAATGCTGAGCAGAATTTGGTTGCATAACACAAAGCACAGGTATTATGTGAAGTAGAATACGAGTATGCTTGTATGACAGAAATTGGTAGATTGGTATCAGGCTTGCAAACTTGAACTCTAACTCAAAGAACTTGATCTTTTTTGCCAAACTTGAAAAATTAAAATTGCTAAGCTCGAACTTGAACTCAAACTCAAAAAATATATATTTAAATTTGAATTCATTAATTGAACAGTTTTGAAAAGAGAATAAATAACATTTAGGATTTACTTTTGATACTGTTATAATTTCAAATGCAGTTGAGTTGTATTTGACTCAGGAAATGTTTGGGCAAAGTCAGAATTTTTTGGGCAGTAACAGGAAAATGTTTGGGCAACAAATAATTTTTGGGCACAGAAAACCAACTACATTTGCAGGACAAGGTTTTTAAATTTAGAAAAAAGATTATGGTTTGAGGTAAAAACTTTGTTTAAAGACTTTTTTGGAATAAAAATCAAGAAATCTAAGACAGATTTCAAGTGAAAATCTTTTTCTTTCATCTTCACTCTAAATTTGAGGCAAAATTTTTTCTTATATCTGTAAAGTATTAAAGATAATGATTCCGGCAAAGCCATAAAATTTAAGAAAAACTGTATTGCATCCCCCCAAACATTTTTTTTGGCTGGTAAGCCTATATAATGGCCTGTTTCATTATTTCCTTTACTTTGTTTATCTTTTCGTAGTAGCCTTCCAATTTTTTTAAAAGTTATTTTGTAGATAAGCTTAATTGAGCTTTTGATTTTTATAGCATCGAATAGAACTTTAAAAATTAAAAATTAAAGAACTCGAGCTTGGACTTGCTATTTTTTATGAACTTGAACTCAAATAAAAATCTATTGAGTTTACAACCCTGATTAGTATGGTGATGACAATGAATGATTAAGAACATGATGCAGAAGTACAATTTCTGCACCCACATGGGCCTGCAATATCTTTTTGTTTGGCCTTCTAGAGAAAAAATGTGCTTTATACTATACAATCATATTCTGCTCAGCATTGGCCTGTGTTTAACTTCTAGCCGACGACAATGCAAAATTTCAGATAAGGATTTTTAAATGATGCAGTCAATATTTTCTGACATGAGCACTGAAAATAGATTTTTAACTGTTTATTTGATCTGCATGTTTACATTGTTTCTTTTCAGTATGACCCAGGGTCTCCATAAATTATCGTTACAACTTTGAAGATTAACTTAAGTTAGAGTTGTAATGATTATTTTTTAGACATTGGACACTGGCTGTTCTATATTTTGTTAAATAGTGTTCTGTAGTTATTGGTATCAAGCTCTACATTGACACCTTATTTTTTACAATTAAAGTGGCTTAACTTAAGTTGCAGTTGTAATGATTATTTGTAGACATTGTTGAATTGTCCTATATTTTGTTATGTAGTTATCAGTATCAGTGCTCCATGGTGACACTTATTCTTTTGCAATTAAAGTTGCATGACTAAGTTGAAGTTGTAATGATTATTTGTAATCATTAGACATCGGACTGTCCCATATTTTGTTGTTCTTGTTGCTGTTGTTGTTGCCCCTCCTCTAAGGGTATCTTGGAGTTGCAATCCCTTAATTTCTCAAAGAAGCCAATGTAGATTCCCATTTTAGATTACCTCTGCTGCTGCTAAAGGCTTCTCCACAGACTGGTGGTGCTGGATATATTTTGTTAAATAGTGTTCTGTAGTTATTGGTATCAAGCTCTACATTGACACCTTATTTTTTACAATTAAAGTGGCTTAACTTAAGTTGCAGTTGTAATGATTATTTGTAGACATTGTTGAACTGTCCTATATTTTGTTATATAGTTATTGGTCAGTGTTCCACAGTGACAGCTTATTCTTTTGCAATTAAAGTTGCATGACTAAGTTGAAGTTGTAATGATTATTTGTAAACATCAAAAGTTTTGTTTAAAAGTGCTCTGTAGTTATTAATATAAGTGTTCCACAGTAACATCTTAATTCTTGCAGTTAAAGTCACATTTAACGTATATGAATAATATAGTACATACACTTATCGTTCGTGAGATTAATGTGCTTGGCCTTAAAAAGAACTACTCATTAAAGCAAATTTTGTGTAGCTTGATTTTTTTTAGATAAAACTTTGGTTGATATGCATGCATCAGCTTTTATATGTTTTTTACTGCTTCCTTTTTCCCATGGGGTTTGTGTTATTTTTACCTGCCTTAATTGATTCAATGCTATTTTTTGGAAAAAAATGTGTTACCCTTAAAAAAAAATTTTTTTGTAGTAAACATCAAAATTAATTCAACTTTTTTGTTTGGCATAAAAGTGTATTGGTATAAGAATAGAATGGGTAAATTTCAGCTTTTAAATTTTAGACCCATTTTTTTTATATGCCTTTAAAATTTGACCTCTGAAAAATGTAAAAAACAAATTCAAAGCTCTTTTATCATATAAAGTAGTTTTTTTACGACTTTTTAAGCTATTTTTTTGGACTCCTTGGGTCTTAAAATACCTGCCTAGCAATTTTTAGCAACCTCCTATGATTACAGGCTAAGAAAATAGAAATTAGATAAAATTTTAAGCATGTGCATTGAAGCGGAACAAGCAAAAATGGCGTTTTTTTAAATGACCGTAACTTCAAAAATAATGAAAATTTTTAAAAACTTTTTTTTGCATTCTTATTATTTCAGTGAGATCTACAAGTGTGCCAAATTTCATAAAAATATGAAACATTTGGTGTAATTTTTAAAAAAATTTGCTCATTTGGCATGGAATGACCCAATTATAATTTTTAGAACGCCTCATTTCTCTCAAAATTCATGCGTAGGCAAAATTTCTCGCAAAAGCTTCGGAAAAAATGGATTTAGAAATATCTTTTAGTGAATAGTAAAACAAATTCATCCGATAGTAGGTTTAAGTTAAACTCGAATTTTGTACTCCTAAACAGGGAATATTTCTACTCTCAACGACGGGGTCGAATTATTCAAAATAATTTTCCGCTTTAGGTTCAGGCTAAGATTCAACAAATTATAATTTTGTTACTTAATTTTTGGTTCAAACTCAAAACATTTTTAATATTCGAGTTCAAGTCTTTGTTCTGGTTCAAAAAATATAAACACAATGTCACACGAAACCGAACTTTCTTCAGCAATTTCACCAATTTTTCGTCGGGTCATTGACATACGAGTAGTTCTTTCTAAGCTGTGTGCACGTGCGCGTGCGTGCGCGTAAATATACATTTTGCGTCTAGCACATAAGAAAATTGCACATACAAGATTAGTTTTTTTTTCTTTAAATTCGAAATACTTTTGATTTTAAGGTTTTCCATTTTAATTATATGAAATTACTTTTTAGATTTACTTTTAGCTTTACTTTTTCTAATAATTTGCAAAAAATTTAATTGTGTTCACTAACCAATTCCTGGCATACACTAAGCAAAATATTAGAAAGATTAATGTCATGGGTTTTTCTCGTCAAAAGAGATGGAGAAATAATTCGAGTTATTGAGGAGCGTTTTTATAGTAATTGAAACACCTATCACTTATTGATATTCTGCTCTGATAAAAATCCCTAAAAAATAAGCACTCTTCCGTTATGTTGGCAAAAAATTAAGCTTCTACAGTTTTACATTAACTAAGACAAGACTAAAAATTAGCTCAACCGCCTGCGGACTGGCGTTGGGCGATTCCATTCGTCCATGCACAAATGGGGTCTCGCTCCTTCACCGAATTGCAAGTGTGGCGCCCTGAGCAAACCGCAGACCAAGTTCTAACAGTGTGCTTTATACATCGGGCACCACATGGAGCACAAGGTCTGACGGTTTTGGATGACGAAACTCGATGCTGGCTTAATAACACTACTGCTAGCATCTGATTCAGGCAGTGCAGCAGTCTGGGGTAGTAAAAGGATAAACCCTCGGCCCTAGTCCTGTTTGTATCTGACCTGGAGTGGATACCCTTCAAACGACAAGAGGAGACTAAAAATGTTAAAATTGAAGAACATTCAAAAAGGTGACATTTAATTAATTACCTTGCTATCAAAACAATTATGTTATCTACTGGAGTGAACGTCATAAAAGGATAATTGAAGTAGAATGGTAACAAAATGTTTTCATAGAAAAAATTAAAAAACTTTTTAAACGGAGATTCTCAACTTGTCAGCAATTAAAAAGCGCTATGATTTTAATTCTGTGGTTAAAACTGCTTCTTACCGGCAATATCCGTAAAAAGAAATGCAATCAGTTAATAGAAAATTTTTTTCTATTTGTGGGGCTAGTCCAGAAGTGGGTAACCTGGGGTCCGCGGGTCAAATTATATTTTAATGATGCCCGCGTGTGATTGGGAAGCCGGTATGCCGCGTTTTGTTTTTTTGGTCTTCACTTCGGATTCGGCGTAAAAGTTAAAATAAATTTTTGGGAAATATTATACAATCTAAGTGAAGAATTTGGTTTTCACTTCGAATTCGGCGTTAAAGATAACAAAATTTTGGGTTTATCTATACAATCCCAGTGAACGCTTTTTTTTACTATACTCGACGTTGAAGGAAAAATACTTGTTCAGAGTTAATGAGGAAGAAAAAAAGGTCTTGACATGACAAACCAGATGAAAAAACGTGGTCTGTCGAGAAACTACCTTTTTTCTTGAATCAGCAAAAAAAACTCTGTCCGCACCCAATTTTTTAATTTTAAGGTGCGGCCCGCCAGTGCAAACTGGTTACCCACCCCTGGGCTAGGTGGTAAAAAAAATTCACTGTTGACACATTGGCAGGGGTTGTAAAAAATTAATTGGAACTTTAGCAATTAATTATTTTTCTATTGATCAACTAATTTTAATTGATGTATTAACCAATCAATAATTGCTATCCATTGCAATTACTGTAATTGTCAGTTGTTTTTCCCAATATAAAGCTTTATTAGGTTTAATTTCAAGAGCACGTGTGACTGACAAATAAAAAACAGAAATTTTGCAATAAAAAAAAATCTTTATTAATAAAAAAAAATTTTTTTGTTTATGTAAATTGCATTTGGCTCTATCAAATAAGTTCAAAAATCTTGTAACTAAAAATGCTTTTTTAATATCTTAATTTTATTTCATTAATTTCATCTCTATATTTATACTTCTGACTCGTAGGAAAGCGACTGAGGCGCTATACCTAGGGCAAGCAATTACCCGCCTGCTTTCGAAGATGCCGAAATATTGCTGTCCGGTTGAAATTTTTTCTTTGGTTTTTTAGTTTTATAGAGATATGACTAAAATTTAGAACTGCTTTCTAAGACTGCCAAGCAGGGGAAAGTGCCGTAAAGTATCTTTCTTAAGAACAAAACAAAGTATTTTGCTGTGTTCTTGAGACAAATAATGCATACTTTTTACCCTTTGCGGTCCACTGTTTTACCATTGAGTCAACACAGGTGCAATTTTTTTTATTTCATTTTCCGTTGGTTTAACATTTGTAATTGATGTTTTTGAAAGTTTTAGTTGACAAAAACATGTAATTCGTTTTTTTTTTGGGGGGAGGGTTATTTTTACAGGTTTTTGACTCTTTTTAGCTTTGCTTAAAATTGAAACCATTGCTTCTACATACAACAGCGAAATGCACACATCACCTATTTTGATCATTATTTTAGATGAACACAAATAAAAATGTTCCAAACAAAAACATTACACCATCATTGCGTTTTTTTTTTTTTTTTGGGCGTTTTTAGCATGTTTTATTATTGTTTATAGTTCGCCATCGTGAGGTAATTTTTGAAGCAATCTTCTGGGTGCAGGCCCGGTTTCCTTTGGCAAGTCTTACAGAAAAATACCGTAGTTTTCCTGTTTCCATTGCTGCGACCTCTTGCTGCTTTGGCAATGAAATTAGACATTTTGTTCAGTCGCTCAGCAACGTCATGTTTACTCGTTCTTCCCCGTTTCGCTTTGCGGTTACGTAGGTTGCCTACCAATTGAATCTGATTCTGATTCAGGGGTGCTTTGCAAGTTGGGTCCAACATTATTTGCAGTAAAAGAGTGATGAGGAAAATCTGTGTCATTTGCACGCCATGCTCTTCAACGATGCTCCATGCTCCATGCTCCATGCGCCATGCTTTCCAACTATGAGCATCACCTTCAGAACTGGATCCATCATCTGTGTCTTCACCATCATCAGAGCTTCCATCAATACTAAACTCCATATCCGATTCAAAAAAATCACTTTTTTCATCCACTTCCATATCAGAATCATCGCTAGGCATATTAAGAACCTCATCAGTATCAAATACTCTAATAGCCATTGTATGATTTTTCTGAAATAGCATAGTGTGTTTTATTGAATGAAAAAATATGCTAAACAATAAATAAATGAGCTAAGAAGCATCATATGAAATGAAAAATTATCAAGCACCTACATGAGCTTCATAAAATGTGCAATACAGCCAGTTGCAGCCAATTCATAACCATAAATGCTTTTCTGATTTCAATTAAGCTATTGGGCTTTTCCAAAGCCAACTATACCAGTATGAAACGTAGCCTACTAGGATATCTACTCATTACATTAGCTAAATCAAGCCAAATCTTTACTAGCTAGCCTAGGAGAAACTTATAAAGTAAGCCTATTCAACTTAGATGCAAGTAACAACACTACATTGTCTGTACTATAAACGTTTCAAACTAAACCTATCATTTAAAATTATTTGAAAACTGCTGCCATGTTTAATTGCAATCAATTAATTAATTTAGTTGCAATCAATTAATTGGATCAATCAATTGCAATTAATTTTTTACAAAGCCTGCACACCGGTTTTAATTGACTTATGAGACCTTTGCTAGTAATACTAGATAGCTTCTAATACTCAAACCGTAAATTTTCTTTCATTTTTTTTTTAAAAGTAATTAAAATAATATTTTTTAATCGGTATATTTTTAAATTGATAATTTCATCTCTTAGTGCCCGTCTAAAAAAATTTTAAACGTGAACTTACTTTCTGGAAACTCTAATTTAAAAATGTACTGATCAGGATTGCGAACTCTAACTCGAAGAACTCGGTGTTTTTGGCCGAATTCGAACTCGATAAATAAGATTTCCCAAAATCGAAAAAGGTACGCGTAGATTGAGTCAAAAAACTTTATTTTGCTTTCACTCTATAGATAATAATATTTTGAACTCAATGACCAGAACACGAACTTGGTTAAAAATGCGTTGAGTTTGTAGCCCTGTTACTGATGCAGTTTTTTGCTGGTTGATGTTTATGATATGCTTAACCCTCTAACTACCATGGGTCAAATTGATCCCAAACGCATTTTTAAAAAACTTTTGTTGCTACACCGTTGCAGCAGAGCCTTGTAACTTCTTGACTTTTATTTTATATCAAAGAGGTTTTGTGATTTGAAAATTTATGAATGTAAGTCATGCTTATCAAAACCTTGTAAAAGAAAAGTAGGATCGAATACCAGTGGGGTCAAAATAGCCCCAAATAGCTTTACAAACAAGAAACTTGAAGAAACGCAGTAACAAATAAAAAAAAAATATTTTTACAGCTGACGTATCAAAAATAAAAAAATATTTTTGCTTATAATCGAAAAAAAGAAATCTTAGATAGTTTTAGGTAAATTATAATAATTATAACCAAACGTTAATCTGTTCTACAACAAATCGAGAAGTGATATTAAGTCTTTAGATATAATGGTTGAATAGGTATTTTTAAATGTTTATTTAGTGTAACAGTTAAAGACAAGTTTGTTTAAGGTTTGTGTAAGTACTTCTGTTTGTTTGCAAGTGACTTTCAGATTTGGATTTTTTTTTATTTCTCGCAAGTAGAGCCTAATTTGGAGTTTGTAAAGGCGGCATTTATATCAGGCTTGTGAAAACAATAGATAAAGATGTAGAATTGTTATTGCATAATAAAATATTAATTTCATTTTACTCTACTGTATTATGAAATAGCTGTTATTAAACACAATAATTTAAATCAACTTACTGCGTTTCTTCGAAAATAAGACCTAACCTAACGATAAGACCTAGTCTGAGTTTTGAGAATAATTTTAATATAAACCCTACCTTTAAAATAAACCTTAGATTAGAAGAGATCGTAACTTGGGTGGCAAATTCATGGAACAAAATCACAGACAGCTGTGTTAACAACGCACAACAAGCGGGCTACCTGGATAAGAACTTCTCATTCGATGAGACCTTTATTGCTCGACACGAAAGAGTAGGTGCAAAAATTCGGCAGGAAATTCAGTTAAATAAAAACTTCGTTGAAACTTTGGAATCCGGTGACTTGCAAGACATTCCAGAAGACGATGATAGGGTCATTTTTGAATAATCTATAGTTGCTAGTTTTTTAAATATAAAAGGTGTTATTTATAAGTAAATGCGTATCGTTTTTTATTTTTTGGTATATTTAGAAATCTTATAATTCTCTACTTTGTAACTTTGTTTTTGATAGATGAAAATAAAAGACATTCCCCAAAAATAAGCCTTAGTGTCATATTTTTGAGCGAAAACTAATATAACCCTGTTTTATTTTTGGAGAAACACGGCAGCTAGTATATAGCCTACAGCAAAATCATGATTGCTTGATAAAGCAGCAAGTTGTACAGAACAACTGTAATTCTAAAATTTTTTTGTTCTTAACAATTTAGTATTCCTGAAATAATCATTTATATTTATTATTTGCCCTAAAAAAAAGCAAAAAAATCATAACAAAAACAACTTTTCGAATAAAAAATTATGACTGGGGTCAATCTGACCAGACGATTAAATTAGGTTTTCCAATGTTTGAATTACATACATATCTAATTCATTTCCAGAGTCGTTTAAAATTATTAAATTTTTGCGTCGAAACACTTTAAAAACTCAATTTTTCTAGTTTAAAAACTTTAAATGAAACACAGTGCTTTGGCTGTGGACAAAAATGATTTAAATATTTCATACTAAAAATTCTTTTAAAACGCAGTATGACTTCTATTTGTAAACTGAAAAAACTATTAAAAATAGAAAGGATTAATGGGGTTATTTTGCGCATATGTCTATTTAAATCCATCCGTTTTGGTTCTTTATCTAAAATTAAACAATAGAACTGCGACGACCATTTACTGGGGCAGCGATAATTTTTGGACGACGCATCTGAATATCATCATCATTTTCTTATCCCCCCGATTTGCATGCAATGTCAAAGATATTCAAGTTAGATCAGAAAAAGTATCAAGCAATTATCTCAGTTGGCTTTTGGACATACAAAGGTATTGCTCTCAAGTTAAAAGTTTTTCACTTTTTCTTTAGTTTTTATGACTATTTAGCAGTGGCGTGCGGTGATCTCTGAGACGAGTCATGCAATTGGCATGCCAAAAGCAGGTCATAAAATTCGGTACATTCAAGACTAATTTTCGTCCTAGATTTAAGGTGATCTCTAAAAAAAAAGTCATCACTTGAAGTCTTTCGCTGGTAATGCAGTTTTCGTCCCAGAAATGCAGTGATCTCTAAAAAAAAAGGTCATCGCCTGAAATCGTTCCAAGTAATGCACTTTTTGCCCTCCAGAAATGCGGTGATCTCCAAAAAAAAAAAAATCATCGCCTGAAATCATTCTGGGTAATGCACCTTTCGTCCAGAAATGCAGTGATCTACATAATAAAAAAAAAAAAAGGTGATCAGTTCTAACCAGTCTCCGATTTCTTACTTTTCGTCCTAAATTCACGATATTTTCTTAAATAACACAAAAAAATAGATCTTCGTCTCGGATCGGCAGCAGATTTCATCCGAACCAAGTAATGTTTCTCACCAAATTCAACGATATCTACCTCATCGCGCAAAAGTTCGTCATGCAATTTCTAAAAATTTGGTCATGCAACGCATGACTTGCATGCCCTGACCGCACGCCACTGCTATTTAGTGATATGAAATTTAGAATTGCTAGCTAAGACTGTCAGGCCGTGGAAATTCCTTCGGACACAAGAGGAAGATGAGAGTTGAACTGAGATCTTATCGATCGCATTTGCCATCAATGAAGCTCTTACGGTACCTAATCGAGTGAGCTGTGTTTAACCCTTTCAGGGACAGTGGTACATCTGTGTACCATGATTGTGATTGTAACGTCACAAAAGCACTTTTGTGAAGGCGTTATAATTCTAAGTTTTAGATATTTGTAACATCATTATTAAACCATTGTCTTTTTATTTTACAATCAAATTCTTATATCCCTCAAAGGGTTAAAGATTTTTTATTTCATTATTTTCTCTTTGTCTACAGTGTCGCAACGAAGGTTTCTAGATGTTGCTGTTGTTGATAGATGTTTTCAATTCTTATAAGCGTACCCGAGCTTTTGTATTTTTTTCCAAAATCATGGTTATGAAACTGATTTGAAATATTGACAAAATTGTTAGAAAAACCTAGAAAAAATAACGACACAAACGACGCTGATAAATGGAATAGCATTTGATTTAAATAAAGAATTCGATCCGTCGGTTGTTGTTGTTGTTGTTGTTGTTGTTGATGGTGGTGCCAGGTATGCTGAAAATCCTACAAGCAAAGATTTTTGAAATATAAAAACTAAAATTGCTTTATAATTATAAAATTCTTACAAAGCCAACCAAGTGACTTATACTTTTACTTCAGTAATGTTTTTGACATAGAAGTAGATTCTGGTTTTCTGATAATTTTGCTTGGAGAAAGACAAAGAATAAATGATTCAACCAATACTTTTATGGTTTTTTTTGTAATCTATTTTACGTTTCCGTTTCTTCAATTTTTGTTTTTAAATCAGCACTTTCAACGAGGGACGATTGATTTTAAATCAACTATTCAACTAGGCTCGGCCTTATTTTGTGCCGTTTTCGGTTTCATAAGGCGCCGCAGGCAAGAGTTTAAGTTTCTTTCAAAAAACGCAAATGTTTTTAAATTTTAGTCTTTAATTTTTCAATGAAAAAGTTATTGACTGGATATAAATTTTTGACTTTTATAATTATCCTGGTCCGGTTTTTCACCAGCGTCAATTTATTTCCCGGCCCGCAAAAAATTATTTACACCACGGTCGCCAACCGGTGGTCGGTTGAAAAATTTTGGTGATTTTCGGAAAAAATCAGAGTTGTAATAAGTCCCCTAACTGAAAGACTCGAAATTCAAGTTATATCCACGATTCTTCATAATTGAGGCAATTTTAAAAGTGAAAATCTTTTTTTATCCTTTCTTTAATTTCTGAGCCTTTTTTACACCTCAGACATTAAAGATACTAATTTTAAAAGTGAAGACTTTTTTTGTCTTCGCAGTAGCTTTTTTTCTAAATTGTACTAGTGCTCCGCCAAACAACAAATTATACATTTAGTCGTCAATAAAGTTTAAACGGTTGACGACCAGTGATTTATACCAAACTTTTAAATAAGAAAAACTGTTCTTTTCTGTAGCTTAAGGCGGAGTTCGTACGAAACGCACCTAAATTGCAGCCATCATCGCTGCACGATTTTCTGCAACTTTGAAGCTGAACTGATTGAAAACTCTTGGTCGTGCATTGGCTGGTTTTTTGCTCGCGGCTGCAACTCCGAGTAATCGATCGCGAATATCCGTCAATCATCCCTGCAATGACGTGGAATTAAACACTCATCGTTAGTGTGTTACTCCAGCCAACAACATCGCTTTATTTAGAGATTTCTGAAATGTTTTCGAGGTAAATCTGCTACTAAAATAATAACTATTTTTCAGAAAACTTTGTTAAAAACGTGATAAATTTTTAGCCAGTCAACCAACCATGAAATAAAAAAAATCTTTAGAAGGAACTTTACTTTAAAAAACAGTAGCACAATAATGTATAGTTAAATTGTAAATTAATGCTCACAAGGCGGCTGAATAGAAACTCGTATTTACCCTTGTCTCGTCCGTATATATCGCGATTAAAGTCTTCTAACATGCAATAACTTTCGTAAGGCATGGGGCAGGATGAAGGGAGGGGAGGGTTGGCAAAGCAATCGTCCTCTGCTTTACATTGAACGCAGGAGCATTGAGAACATTTTGGCCTGGAAGCTGTAAAATCAAGACAAAGCTGAAGAAAAAGTCCGTGAACTATAGCCCTAGCAACTAAGACATATTTCGGGGCATTAACAATATAAACTTTCCGCAAACGCCAGACCAGGAAAATAGGAAATGAATTTAGTACTGTTTAGTATTAGTAATGTCATTAAACTTGGTTTCAAAATTTCAATAATGTAAATCCATAAGTAATTCCTTGCATCATACACCATTGTTATTTTTAATTTTAATGCTTTAATTTACTTTTACTTTTGCACATTAGTTTTAGTATTTGTAACGTGCAAAATAACTTTTATAACAGAAAAATATAAGGTATTCAACGTTTAATTTTTATTACCTTTTTTTTCAAGATAGATCACATTATTCTATTGTTTCTGTATTTTGACAAACAGCCATAAATGTTTCACATAGTATTTTTTGTTTTTGTTTTTAAATTAAAAAAATTACATATCGCTTAAAAAAATTTTAAGACAACAAAAACTTTAGTAGTTAGGTTTAGTCTATTTTTTGTAGTTTCACCAAAGCCTTTTATAAAATTCTGCAGGTTTACTGACATCAAATGATTTTTTGGTTGCTTGTGCTTAGTTCAAAAAGGAGACTCGTGAGCTGCGCTGATTTGCTTACTTTAAAAATCACAACCCAATTCAACTCACGCCATCCAGTGTTGCAGCCACTTTCTGCACAACTTTCCGTGCAAGTTATTTCACTCATTCGCGTGCCGGACACTTGCTTACGAGTGCATTGCTTTTCGACACTGACGGACGAACATTTCCGTTCAATGCTGACTAATTGAAATTGGAGTTCAGCTGAAAATAATAAATTTGTTAAATACTTCGCTCGTTATTGTTTTTTTTCTGGTTTTTAAGCAAAATGTCTAAGGTTGGTGAAAAGTAAAATGTTGATTGCTGAAAGCAGTTTTACAGGAAATCTTGGGAAAGGATAACTGAGAGCAAAAGTGTTAGCAATATAATAACTTGGAAAGAGGGGATATCTTATTTAAGTGTATTAAAGTTTGGTATTCGGCTCAACGAGGTTCAATATGATTTTAAATGATTTTACAAACAGAAAAAATAAAAGCATAAAGCGAGGGTGGCTGACCTGCGGCTCTTTGGTTGGTTTTATGCGGTTCTTGTGTTCATATTGTCTTTACGTTTTTACAATGTACTATGAATTTAATGACTAAATAATTTATATCACGTTTGTTCTCAAAGTGAAAAAGAAAAAATGCACAGCAAAACGAAACTACGAAGTACGTTTTTATCAGAATCGGAAAATTGCTTGGGCCAAAAAATTATGCAATGAAATGCAGTTTGTTGAAAATGCTGGCAGCATGGTCGAGGAGTTAAAAGCGTCTTCATAGATGGCAAACGTGATCGGCACGATTACAGTTCAAAACCTACTCACGCCATTCTGTTGTGTCCTTGAGAAAAACATTCTACGGCGCTTTCCTCTGCTTGGCGGTCTTGGCAAGTGCTTTAAGTTTTAAACATATTTCTAAAGAAAAATTAAAAAAATAAAAATAAAAAAATTCAACCGGACAGCAATATCTTGACATCTCCGGAAGCAGCTTGGGGTAATTGCTTGACAGTATCCCTAAGTAAAGTGCCAACAACGTTTTCCCGCAATGTTGGAAGATAATAACAGAGATGCAAATTTTTGAAATGATTTTTAAAAAATGTTTCTCTGACGTCGTTGAAATCATGTCTCCAGAAAACAACAAATTAAAAATGGTATCAAATGTCAGGCTTCGCTGTTGAAAACAGAATATTACGCATTAACGCGGCTATCAAATCACTGTTGCACTCTGACCTTCAAACATGTTTTTATTTTAGTGTCGCATTAAATGAGTGCTGTGTGGTTAAAGATAAGCCTCAATGTTGGGATAAAATACGTCTGCAAGTTTGTGTTTTTACCTTAAAACACGTGAAATCATAGCATCGATTTTTTCTACTTACATTCATGTAAAAAAATTGCTTCGAGAGGAAACAATAAAATACAAACCAGATTAGAGGAGGATTGTTCAAGAAAAGAAATGGCAAAACATCCATTAAGAAGAAAAAAGAAAGAAGAATAGAAAAAGAAAAACAAAATTATACATTTTTTTTTATGGACTTGGTTGAATTCAGAATTTTTTTGTTTGAGACATTGCACACAAAGTTCGTTGTTGAATGTGTATTACTGTATTGTGAGTGACATTTGTAATATATCTAGCCGAGAAAAAGTATGATGCTCGTGAGTAACTTTTGTGCGCATGCGCAGATTTTAGGGCTAACATGGTAAGCTCTTGGTCTCTGACTGGTTAGCCACCCCAGGCATAAAGGTTTCAGCTTACTTGACCTCTTGCCAGACGAAATAAAAGAAATAACAATTGCAGCTTTGTCAAATACCTCATCTTGTAGATCGAATCATGTGAATCAAAGTCAAAAGTCATGTGATCAAGTCATGAGATAACAAGACGTGTGAAAAGAAAAAATTAAGAATAAACAATTTAAGGAACCTAAAAATCCATTTGTGAAAATACATCAAGTAAGAATTTGCAAAGAGTTTTTTTATTGTTCCCATCTAAAATCATAGGCAATGAATGTAATGATGCTGCATATCACAGATTCAATAAACAAAAATATCAGCTGCATTTTATTTTAACCAGACTCCAAAAATCCCAAACGTCCTTTTTCTGATTTTCTTACAAAAGCTTTTTTATATGAAAAACTTGTTGCACGAACCGTCAGAAGTAGCGTCATCAGACAATAGGTAAACAGCCCGGGATTCGCAGAATGCCGAGGTCAAAGGGCAGACGTCGGCTTCAGTTTTGTAGGCGCAGACTCCTGTAAGATCTGGGTCGCTGCACACGACACATTGTAACGATGACGGCATAGCTCCACTTCCATTCGCTAAGCAAAACTAACTTTTTAGCAAAGACGCTGTAAGCAACGTGAAACATTAAAAAAAGAGATGGAAAAATATTTATTTCTCTATCTCTTTCTTATTTGAGAGTCTGTCTTGAGTAAGAAGTGAACTTAAAATTTTAGTATAGTCAAATAGAATAAAAAATAAGCTGCTTCTACAGTTCAAAGAAAAATTGAAGTGGTCGCTTTGAAACTTTTAAGAGAAAATTTGCCGAAACTATACAAAATAAACCGATTTAAGTTGAACATCCTGCTATGTTATGATTGTTTATTGCGTATTGATACACATAAACCTTCCACTTTTTTAGATAATATGACATCGAGTTAATTACGTTTACGATTGAAAGTAATTGTCACTTTGCATCTTTTTAACACAAAACTTATTGCCAAAAAATAGCAAAACAATTTTTTAATTAGAATTTACTCCATTCGTAGAACGAACAATGAGAATGCCGGATTAAATCGGCCACGCGTTTGAAGCGATATTTAAATTATCTACTATTATTTTGTTACGTATTCCGGTGTTGCATCCGTTCACGTCGCAACTGGACACGCATGTATATTCGTAGTCGCCTGAATCGCTAACGTCGTCTTTGGAAATAAAGCAGCCATTTTGTTGATTTTCTTCAGCGCAACTCCGAGAAAGAAAGTTTCCAAAAACATTTCCCTCTAAAATTAAAAGATATTTCTTAGTTATTGAAAAAAAAACACTGAACAGACGTTTATCAGAGGAAACTATTTTAAGAGCTTTTTAAGCATTTTGACTTATTTTGGCTTTCAATGTCTTGGCCTGTTCCTTCTTTATCACTTGTTATTTGTTTAAGAGCAGCTTGCAAAAAAACATAATTGAATTCTTTTCACGGAGTATTTACGATTTTAATCAGTGGTGGGATATGGCCAGTGAGCCTGTGTATAAACCACAATGATGTAAGCTTTTAATCAAAGCTACGTAAATTTTCTAAAAATTATAGGTTGGTTTTCTAAACGTGTTAGATCAATGTTCTTCGATCGGGGTGCCTAGTTCTTTCAGTTCTTTTAAATTTAAAAAGGTGCACTTACCTTTGTCCAGCCTTGTTACCGTAGTAACCACACAAGATCGGTGAGTTAAGGAACCGCAGGAGGTAGGTTCAGTTCGAGCTGCGCAGTCGGCGGCGGACTCGCTGTCGCATTGAACACAGCGCAGGAACTCAAGAGGAGGATTTGTTGCTGGAAAATTCACAATGCATGTCGTAAATAAAGTGGTTTCGTGCTTGTACTTCAAGAAAATATCTGCTTGGCTTACTTTATACAATCAAGAAGACATAAATTTCTTGTTTTTGATTTGCACAGACTTATTGTTGCAATCAGTATAATTTATTACAGCTGAGGTCGGGAAAACTCCAAGATCTTCACAGACTACATTTTGTAGAAAAAAACTCTAAATTACAGTGAAAACGAAAGCCTTACTTTAAACAAAACCAGACAAGAAAATTTAGAAAATTTGGTAGTAAATTTCAGCATAAAGTAAGCAGACCAACCGTAAAGTAAAGTTCAGGACGATTCAGTCACATTTACAACCAGTCAGTAAAAAGAAGCAAAAATAAATCATTTTGCCATTTTAGACTCGTTTTTACTACGAGCGTTGGCGGGAGTATTCTTTGTTTGTTTATTGAGTTTTTTGGTTCTCTTCGCGCCTAAACGCGAAAAGAAGCAAAAAAAAATCAATAAACAAAGAATAATCCCTCAACGCTCGCAGTAAAAACATGCGTCATCGCTTCAACCGGAAATTCAAACGCGAATCAATTAAAAATAAATAATAACAGAAGGTTTAGGTCGGGTTCAAACGAGTTCAATGCACCTGTAGCCAAAAAATTATATATATACCTGTATATTTATAATAGCCGATTTTTCAAAAATATCGTATTTCATTTGAATCTAAGTGTTTTTCGCTTCTTCAGCTTTTCTTCGAGTTTTAATAAATTTTTTGTGTTTATGAGACAAATTTGATTTAGGCATCAGCTTAAAAACTTAATAGCTAAACTTCTGCTGTATTTACTAATGCCATATTTGTGTAACTTCAAACCTGGACACTTTCATAAAACACTCCTCTTAAATAAACGAAAATAACAATTAAGGGCCGCGCCAGGCTTTTGTTCTACCCCGAACAAAGCCGAAACAAACATTTTGGGTCCTGGACATACATGTATTTTCTTGAAAACAATATTTCGTTAAAGGCCTAATGACAACTAAAAAAAATACCTACTTCAAATTGAAGACTTAAAAAGCTTTTATGTATTAGCTTCATTTTTACATAGTTAAACTTAAGTTTATTCTAAGTCCACGGGTAGCTTGTAGAACCTTTGCACTGTCAAATTAGTTCCCTTTTTCGTATGAAATAAAAAGGCATTGTGTCTGTCCGAACAGCATTAAAACCAAAGATGCCGCGGCTAAAAAGGCGTATGACAAGCCTCGTTTTATTTTTTAAATTTAATAAATATCTTATAAACTGAAGTTAGAATTTCAACGAGGAGGGGTGTGCTTTTGTAGAAGAGCCGAACCAAAAGAAATTTATTTATAAATTTCACTCTCTGCTAAGTTCAGTTTTAACGACTATCGACGGAATTATTATTGGTTCCGTTACCTCTGATTTGGATTTTAATTTTTTTTCATTTGTCTTGAACGTTTTTACAAAAATCTTAAATTTCTTGTTTTTTTTTTCAAAAAATAAAAATGAATGCACTGCCATATGTGGTGTACCGATTTAAAGTTAAAAACCAAAACTTGATTGATGTGGTGTTTACACAAGAAATCCAATTACAGCTAAAAACGCTAATAGTACATGTATTATAACAAAATCCAATTACAATCAGTGCAAGTGACCCCGGTAAACCCTTCATCGCAAGAACAATTTCCGGTGATATAATCACATCTTCCGTTGGCTCCACAACTGACGTTGCACCTCTTCAGCTGAGCTAAAAATAGAAAATTATTAGAAAATTTAACGGAGTATACGATATATCCAAAAGCCTAACTTTTCCGTACCTTGAAATTATTTTTGACGCGCTGTTTTATTTTTCCTCAAGACTGGCAATATGAACCGACTTTTAAAATCTTACTTTGCGTTAGAACCAAGCATAATAAAACTTTTCAGGTTGGCTGTGCACATTTTATACAGCTATTTTACTTTGGTTTTTACCCTTTTTAACACCGTGGCCCAAAAAACTTGAAACACAATTGTTGCGGCCCAATATGTCTAATCTTTACTTTTATTTCACCAAATTTTTCCAAATTAAATTCACCAACAGATCGTTTCAAATTAAAAATGAAGACCAAAAAAGTCTTCACTTTCGTTTTGTACCCGATTTCATTAAAATGTTTCTTCATAACAAAACACAGCCCCTAATAGATTTTAAAAGTATTTCAAAAAGTGGCAAGGTTGCAAGTCACAAATTTCATTAGGAAGAGCATCATAAAAGTAGTCCAATTTGCTATTTTTCGCCCAATGGTTAAAACTGTATCAAATTCGCATCCCTGCTTTAAACTAAGAGAGTTTCGTATTTTCAAAAAATTTTCTGTTAGCGGAGTGAAAACAAAAATAAGGAGAAAAGGTTTTCACTTGCAAAATTCCGCCGCGTGTTAACCAGTAAATTTTTTGGATAAGACCAAAACCGCCCTTGGCTCAAAAAGTTTGGACGCCCCAACTTTAAACAAATACAAATAAAACTAGTTTCATTTTCAAATTGTCAAAATAAAACTCAAAGCGTTTTTGAAGGAAAAAATTAAATTAATTGAAATCTAAAACTTACATGGCTTTTGAGTGTTGCAGCTGTTGTTTCTGCACGAAAGATAGCAATTAGTCTCATCCACATTTTCAGACATCTCGTTGAACTGCGACACACATTTATCTTCTGCTGGCACTTCATTGGTTGATTCATCAGGGTCAGCCAATGGATAACCGCAGCCTCGATAGACAAAAGTAAGTAAACCTGAAATGCAAGCTTGACAGATTAATCGCGTTGTTTCGTCATAGCTGTTACATGCTTCTTTGGAAGGCTTAAATCCTGTTTAAGTGATTGTTTCTTCGATGCCAGTTTGCAAACTATCAATATTACTCGTGAGTAATTTTTTTTTATTATTGTTATTGTATACGCAGGTTTTAATGAAAAAATAAAAACACGTTTTATTTATCTTGAACGAGAAACAAATACAGATCAAAAACAGGATCTCCGTTTGGCATTTGGTTTTTTTAAAAATTTCTATGCTATGACATTCAGTTATTTTCATCTTACAATTACTGATTGTAATTGCACTTTAGTGTCTTGAAGTAACTTTGTAGTTTCTTTGTAGTAACTTTGTACACTTTAGTGTCTTTGAAGCTATGACATTCAGTTATTTTCATCTTACAATTACTGGTTGTAATTGCACTTTAGTGTCTTGAGTTGAAGAATACTTTTCAAAGCATTTTATCAGTTTATTTAACAAAGAATTTTATCTATCAACCACAAAAATATTGATATCTTTGACAAAATATTAGACACTTTGACATGTAAGCAGACGCCTGGAAAAAAAAGCGCTTTTACGGTTGATATATAAACAACTAATATTCATAAATTCATTGGTAAATGCGCATTGATTGACAAATCAAATTAGAAACTGAAGGTTTTATAAATAGTGCGCAAGATTAAGCTTTGAAAACTAACTACTGCTGTCAGAAAATATTCGGAAAAAAGGCCGACCGCAAATCGGCCGCGTGGTCGAGTGGTTTAGAGCGTCGTGATAGTGATCGACACATTCACGGTTTAAAATCTACTCGCATCATTCCGCTGTGTAGCCTACTTGGTAAAGAGACTTTTTCCCCTGCTTAGCGGTCTTGACAAGCAGTTCTGAAATTCATTCATACTTTTAAATAAAAACTAAAGAAAGCAAATAAAAAATTTTAACCGCAGCAACATCTTGGCATCTCCGAAGCGGATAGGGAAATTCGCCTGACAGTTGTCCTTAGTTATACGCTTCCGTCCGTGGGACAAATATAAAAATGACACTTAAATGAAATGCTGGATCTGCCACATTTGCAGTAAATTGTTACTCCATTGATTTAAAGGTATAATCGTTAATTTGCTTTATTGTATATCTTTTTGTTTTTTGTTAAGTTAATTGTAGTTTTGCGCCTTTTTAAATTTATTATGTTTATTTCAGTAAAACTCCTTTCTGTGAAATGCGTGAAAATAATCCAAACTAAAAATTTTTGATAAACACTTTACATAATCAGGTCCACAACTTCTAACTTAAAATTTTATTGCTTGAAGTAAAAGATTTTTCTTCCCAAAGCTTTTCATCTGACACTCTTCAGGGGAAATCGTCAGAATGAAGTAGAATTGAAACCGAACTAATTTATAAAGGAAGAAAGTAGAGTTCTCATTGGCTGAGAGAGTCAACCAATGAGAGAAACCTTTCTCTCATTGGTTGACTCTTTCAGCCAATGAGAACTCTACTTTCTTCCTTTATAAATTAGTTCGGTTTCAATTCTACTTCATTCTGACGATTTCCCCTGAAGAGTGTCAGATGAAAAGCTTTGGGAAGAAAAATCTTTTACTTCAAGCAATCTTCAAATTCTGTACCACCAAATGTTTATTAAAATTTTATAGATTTGTTCATTTTCTATTTCATTTGTCTGAGAGCCCTTATGGAAACCCAAAATGTTTACATTATGAGTTAATTTGTTTTAACTCGTGTCTGTAGTTATGAATGTGTTGATGCTACAATACGCAATTGCGTTATGAATGAAGAAATTATATTCTCTATTTACTTTTAGAACATTTGGTTTGAACTTAAATAAATCTATGAAAATTGTGCGTGCTTTTTCCAAAATTGGTGGAAATGAATAAAAATCTGTTTAAAATGCGTAAAAAAGCAATTTAAATTAAACCGAATGCTACAATAGAGTACCACTGCAGTCGTTTTCTTTCTTTAATTTTTTTAAAATATCGCAAAGACTTATTTAACACGTTTTCGGCAATTGCCAAATTGGCAACTCGGCCACCGGGCAACGACTTTTGGCGCCATCTAGAATTCAGTGCAATGTGTATTACTAGTATCCCTCTTTACATCACAGAGAACCTCTTAGTGGACGCTGGTGGGCTATTTTCCAGAAAATGTGCTGCAAAAAGTTTGAAAAGGAAATGGAGAAATGCAAAAATAGTGATCATTTTCCAAGGTTTTAAAACAATTTAAAAGTTTTTAATGAAATATGGTTGCAAATAGGTTGCCAAATTTCAGCGACTGCTGCTATTGGATAAAAAAGTTTCTTTTCTACAAAATTATAAATTAATTTCGCTTAAAAATGTGATACTTTTTTATTTGGTAAGTTCCATTAGTTTTATTGACCTCTAAGATATTTTCTAAATACACGTAACAATGATCTACCGTCTACAAATCTGAATTGAGTTTGGCAATAAGATCCAGGTACCAAAGACGAGCAAGTAAGTGACGGAGTATCAAGCGAGATCTCGGAAACGTCGTAGCAATTAGGTATCGAGTTTGGTGTGGCAATGTCCCAGGAACATGATATGCAGCTTAAAGTTGAGCCTGCAACGAGATGTAGGGATGGGGTTGCCAAATATTTAGTTTAGAATCAAATAGAAAAAACAAAAATATCCAAAACCTTTACATTTAGTTATTTCAAAGACATTATTTTAAAGAATATTTTTTTGTTCAAGTATCAGTAATAATTCTAATCAAATAAAAAAATTATAAATTAGTTGCTTTAAACCTGTAAAGTAATTGGAATACTTTCTATATATTCAACTGTAAATATTTTCACAGTTGATTAAATAAGATGTGACATAGCACGTTTGTCGTCTCGTGATGTTTAGTTATAAAAAGCTTAATTAACCAGTAACCCAGTGGTTCTCAAAGCGGTCGATTGCAACATCCATACTGTTGATGAATAGCAAGGGGTTGATGAAAGACTGATGGGCTCTACTGTAGCATAAACCAAAGGTACAAAACGCATAAAAGTATGATCATTAATTTAAAGAGCTTTTTTCTTTCACTTGTTTCTGTAGCCGTTTAATAAAAAAGCACGGTTGTATGAATATACAGATAAAAAAGTCTTCACTTAATGGTACATTACATTAGTTAATAGTGTGTACTGAAGTGAGGATCTATGAAAAATTTTTAAATGAAATTGGAGTCGACGAGCAGAAATGTTTGAGGACCACTGCAGTAACCACTAACCAGGGCTTGGAAAAAATTAATTGATGAAAAATTAATTGCAATTTAATTGGATCAATTAATTGATTGCAAAAATTTATTTATTAAATAATTGATTGTTTCATAGGCAATTAATTGCAATTAATTGCAATTATATAAAATATTGGCTATATATAGTGCTGTGATATAAGATTTAAGATTTTTTAAATATTTACCCATATAATATACCGTTACAATCTGAAAATGCGCAAATTTCTCGAAAATATTTTAGCCAAGTTCTAGATTCTCAAGGTAGTTGGGTATGCAAGTGTGGTAAGAAGTTGACACAGAAAAAAGGTACCGGATAGACAAATTTAATGAATCGCATAAAAAATCAGCATCCGGATTATTGTAAAACCCAAGAACAACAATCATAGTCAAATTTATTATTTAATCATTATATATACTGTATAATGATACTTATGTACAGCTTTCGAATTACGGGTATCTCAAACAAACAATGTAATTATTTTAGCTAACAAATTGCAATTATTTGCAAATTATTGCAATAATTGATTGGTTTACTTACCAATTAAAATTAATTGATTGATAATAATATAATTGATTGAAAAGGTTCCAATCAATTTTTTCCAAGCCCTGCCACTAACCGTTAATTCCATTCTTTTTTGATAAAGATATGAAGTTATACGGTACAGGCTGCCATTGAGAAAATACGGCAATTATAGATAAGTAATTAAAACCGATAACAACAAGGTTTAAAGTTTAGTGCTCTTTTCAAGTGTTTGTTCATTGTGTTTTCACAAAATCATTTATTCCTATTTGCTATAGTCTTATAATCTTACTATGTTTTGCAGCAAGCAAGATGAGAGTGATAGAAAAAAGTATGGGCATCCTAATTATCCTTTGCGAAATCTTGATTTCTTGCAAAAAGTTACTTAGTTTTTTGTTTTCACCTGAAAAAAATTGTACAGATTTTAATGGTTATGTTTATATTCTTTATTAACCAATCCACAAAATTATATTAACTGTTGTTCAATAAACTACCGTTCGATGAATTGTCGTAGTGTCACGGACACGAATTACAGAGGCATAATTTTGGGAAAAATTTCCCGGGAAGCAACTTTGTGTGCGATTTATAAACTAAATAAACGATTTACTGCATTCTTGTTAAAAGTTAAACTGCCAGACCACAAAAATTATTTCAACTTTATTTTATTTTCCCCACAGTCAGTCTGTTTTGCTTATTAAGCTTATCAAAGAGCGACGGGAAATCCCCTTAAATAGAATTTGATAAATTTTCAAATACCTTTCGACAAGCTATAGGCAAGTGAGTTGTTGGAGCGAATAAAATAACGTTAAAATAATTTCCGTGGTCTGACAATTAATTGGTTATAACTGCTTTGACTTGAGCACTTTTCTATTGGGCACTGATCAGAAAAAAATTTAAAAAAATTTCAGCGTTTCAAAATGTATTTTTGGACGTGGATGGTTTTATTTATAAAAGTCAATGATCTCCAGTTAAAAATTTTTTGAAAGTCAATTGTTTGATGTTTTTTTGTTTTCGATTTTGTTGGAAGAAGCCAAAAACGTTCACATTTTTTTTTTCAATCTATATTATTGTTTAAAAAATGCCTTCTTTTTCTAACTTATACTTTAAAAAAATGCAATTTTTAAAGCTTTTTTTGGTGTTTTTTGTTTTGTGTTTCCTGGACTGCTGCTGAATTAATTTACTTTTTTTTTGTGCAGAGGCACAAAAAATTAAGAACTAATATTTGCCCAATAGGTCGAAAAAACTTATTAACATGTTTCTTAGTCTTATTTATGGACATTCAAAATTTGTCCACTATTTATAAAAAAAGAACTTTGTTTATAAATAAGACTGATTTTTTATTAAAAAAAAAAAACTATAATTTTTGAACTAGCTTATTCTCTACTATTTGAATAAATCTTTTACTTCAAACAGCTTTTCTAGGTATTCGCTTAAATTAAAATATTAAAGTCAAAATTATCGTTGTTCAAGTTCTTTCAATTTTTTTCCAAATAAACGAATGTCGTCTCAATTTTTTTGTATCTTTGTATTTTCGTTTTTCAGCTTATATCCAAACAAAAACGAAAACACTTTCATATAAAAATGTTAAATAACCGGGTTAAAAATTTTTCCTTTAAACTATTTGAACTAAAATAACAATCAAAACCAAACCAATAGCACTATATAGCCTAGGTGAAAAAAGGGATCGTTTTTTATGTGCACACTGCAGCTTGTAAAAGATAAAGAACTTGAACAAATAACTCGGTGAAGTCGTTGAACTGATGCGTTGGAAGAAATGCTATGTTAGTAACCAAGTTGTAAAAAAGTTTTGTATTTGTTCAAAAATGTAGAACAAAAGCTTTCTTGCGAGTATGCAGTAAATTTCTGTAAGAGCATTGCTTTAATCAGATTAATGATGGATTCTTATACATTGGTCAAAAAAAAAAAACTTAAAAATCTGTTGTCCAAAAAAGAATTCATGGTAACAAGAAAAAACAAAATAGTATCGTTGTCTTTTTTCTGTTAAAAAATACAATGAAATTTTTTCGTCGTCAAATATGTTAGTTGTGTTGTTACCGCTTGTGATAGTCTTTCAATTTTCGGCAGCGTGGTTAAGTGGTTAGAGCGCCAGTATTGTGTTTGACATGGTCTCGGTTCAAAACCGATTAGCGCCATTCTGTTGTGTCCTTTGGAAAGACACTTTACGGCACTTTCCCCTGGTTGGTGGTCTTAACAAGCAGCTCTAAGTTTCAGATATATTTTTATGAAATTTCAAGCGGACAGCTTTATCTTAATACCTCGAAAGCAGGTCGGGGTAATTGCTTGCCTTATGTATTAGGGCCTCCGTCGCTTCTTTGCGAGTCGGGAAGATAAATAGAGAAATAAAATAAAAATAGTAAAAGCAGTAACTTTGAAGATGCGATGTAGGCTAATACTAAAAACGCTTTCCCGGATTCCTAGGCTGCAAAATAACAATTTTCACGTGTGTTAAACTTTTGAGACTAAGAAAAAGGTCGGTAACGTATTTGTCGATCTGACAGCGGCTTATGACACTGTCTGGCACCATAGTCTTACATGCAAGCTGCTGAAACTTTTTCCGGATAAGCACATGGTCAGAATGATTATGGAGCTTGTCTGAAGTTGAAGTTTCACGCTTACTACCGGTAACAGCAAGCAAAGCAGGCTACGTCGTCTTAAAAACGGCGTTCCTCAGGGATCGGTCTTGGCTTCCCTCCTATTTAACATCTATACGTACGATCTTCCTTCCACGATTTCCAGAAAATTTGCTTATGCTGATGATTTAGCATTGTTGCACTCTTCTGGAAACTGGAAGGACTTGTAGAGGACTTTAAGCCAAGACATGTCTACACTGTCAGCGTATCTCCAGACTTGGAGGTTGAAGCTCAGTCACATTAAGGCGGTGACGGCAGCCTTTCACTTAAATAACCAAGAGGCCAAACGTGAACTAAAAGTCTACAACAATGATAGAATTTTATCGTTCTATCCAACTCCTAATTATCTTGGGGTAAAACTGGACAGATCGCTCACGTTTCGTCACCATTTAGTGGCATTGCGCAAAAAACTATCCTCGCGCATCTCACTGCTGAGACGACTCATGGGCTCGGGATGGGGTGCTAGTGCTAAAACACTACGCATAGCCACCTTATCTCTAGTCTACTCAACAGCTGAGTACTGTGCGCCAGTATGGTGTCGCAGTGCTCACACTCGCCTCATCGATAGTGTCCTGAACGACGTCTTGCGCATAGTCACTGGATGCCTGCGTCCCACTCCAACGGACCACTTATTCATACTCTCAGGCTGCAGCCAGCTGAGCTTCGCCGAATGGGAGCGACACTCTCCTTGGCTCACCGTGGATCTCTAAACCCTGATCATATCTTGCATGGTCTTTTAAGTGGGTCCTCAGATACTCGCCAAGTGAGACTAAGATCCAATTTGTGTCAGCTGCGCGAAATCTTTTGGACAACTTTGCCAGACTTGGCATTTGCGCTTCTGAATGAACAAATTACAAATGGAAAACGGAGTATTGTGAAGGTGCTTCCAGGCTCCGTGCTTTTGTGCCCGGGATCCAGGCCTGTTGGGACGGGCTTATTCCGAATAGCTTGGGTTAAGCTCAACGGTGTTGGGCGATTCAATCCGTCCATACACAAATGGGCTCTTGCTCCTTCACCGAATTGCGAGTGTGGCGCCTCTGAACAAACCGCAGACCATGTTCTAACAGTGTGCCCTATACATCGGGCACGACATGGAGCACGAGGTCTGACGGCTTTGGATGACGAAACCCGATGCTGGCTTAACAACATCACTGCCAGCATCTGATCCAGGCTGTACAGCAGTCTGGGGTAGTAAAAGGATAAACCCTCAGCCCCAGTTTTGTTTGTGTCTGACCTGGAGTGGACCTTTCCAAACGACGACGAGGACGACGTGTGTTCAAAATGGTTTTTTACTGCTTCTTTGCTTAAAAAAAAAACTTTGTTATTTTTTGTTTTTATTTTATTTTGTCCATCATTATTTTTATATTATCTAGTTTATACTAAATAATATCTAATGTTAGTGTTTTTAATTCTGCATTAAAATAAGGAGCAGAAAAAACTGAAACCTTGTTCATTATTAATCCAACATTCATCTATCATCTTTTTTAAACAATTTCACTTTCACAAGCTTTTGTAATTATTTTTGAAGTGATTTTTTTATTTAATTAAGAGTTGAACTCTCAACTGTACTCTTTTTAAAGCGATGGCGCAATCTTCGTGGTTTTCAAACCGCTGTTTGTGCGTGACAAATAAAAACTTAAATAAATTTTAGTAAACTCTTGTTCTACATTCCGTACCCGAAGCTTTCAATTGTTTTGTTTTTATTGATTATTGTGCAATATTGCTTATTCGCAGGCAGTATCGTGCATTTCATACTTAAAGCTTGTTTTCCAAGACTTTCAATATTAAATCAATACTTTCCCACACTCAAATTGTCATATGTTTATATTTAAAAATTTTCCAGCTTTATTTTGTTATCTTTCATATTTGGGCTTTCGTGGTTGTACGAGTACTTTATTATTTTCCTCCTTTTACTCCTAAAAGCAACCTGATCTTTTTATTTACAGATGCCTTTATTTACAATCACATATTTAGGTTAATAACTTTTAGTCTAAAATTTCTTGGATGTGTTTATTTTCTATTGTATTTTTCTAAAAAGACTTTATTGAAGCCAAAAGCAAGCTTAATCAAAATGATTGTGAAATTGAAATCGTGACACCGTTTCTTGGCAACTTCTTGGCACATACGATACTGAGCCTGAAATCGAGCAATCTTTGTTAAGAAAAAAGAATATTGACATCAAGAAAAACAACAATTAAATAGTCTCTTTAAATTTTGATATTCGATCATAACTTACCCGAGCAAACCAAAAGAGAGAGATAAAGTGACTCTCACAAAATAAAGCATCAATCATCAATCAATACCGAATGATGCTCTTGTTTTTAAGCTTGTTTATTTGCTTGTTTTTCAAGTTAATAACTCAAGAATCATTTTGCATAAAACAGAAATTTTAAATCTTTGAGCTAAAGAATCTGTTATGAACTAATATTGTTGTTATGCGTGAGTAACCTCATTCAAGTCATTTTGACCAACGGTTAAAAAACCTTTTAATGGGAAAAAAATCAAAATTCAATTTCGTTTCAAAATATTTATTCCTTATTGTGAAATAGAATTTCTCTTGTTTATTCGCTGAATTTAGCAGTTTTTACTTTTTGGTCTGGTCCAGACTGAACATATACGCTCGCCCCCTTTGTTTATTGAGTTTTGACGTTGACCACATATGCTGGGAAGTAGCAATTTCAATAAGCGAAGAGAGGTAGGTTGAACGTAAACGCCGAGTTAGACCAGGTTTTACTTATTTTTTGCGCGACGTCATAAAATTTTAATTACGTTAAAATAGTGATTTCAAAGTGGTCGGTTGGAACTTTTAAGGGGTTGATTGGGGGTCGATAAGTGGCCAAGGGCTGATGGAATAATTGATGGAGTCTACCGCAGCAATAAAGCAACGGTATTTTATTTGCAAAGCAAATAAATTAAAATTTTTGATTGTTAATATGGAGACCTCACTTGTTTTTTTTCACTACTAATGGTAAAAACATAGTTGCGTGAAACTGAAGACCAAAAAAGAAAAAGAAAAAACTTTAATAATACATTAAGCTGAGAGTGCGCTAGAATAGGGGTTGAAAAAATTTTTCATTCCAATTGGGATTGACGTGCAAAAAAGGTTTGTAAACCACTGTTTTAAAAGAATGCGAAACTGATAAACTGGCACGTTATTTTAACTCAACAAAAAATGATAATAAGCAGTCTAGCGAACCGTGTCGTTTAAATTTTAAACTAAGCTGGGGTTATATACGATGTCACTTCCTTTTCTTCCCCTTACTTTTTTAAACCAAGTTATGTAAAATTTCAGTTTTCACTTGAATTTCGGGAACTAAAAGTTTTCGATTTGAAGCAAAGCCTTTAATCAACAAAGAAAGTTATTGCAAGTGTAACTTGCTTTGTTTGTTGAATTTCGACGTCTCATCTCTGACATTTTTAAATGACGTAGTTTGCACAATAATGCATTTACTTTTTATCCTAAAATAGAAGCATTTCTATTTGAGCAATCCCGTAGAAAAATAGTATAAAAAGTTTTAACGATTCAAATCTTTTGTCAGGGCTTTTAATATTATTTATATTGTTATAACACGAATACCAACTTGTACCAGGCGCGAACAACTCAACCTCTTGAACGACCAAGAGTTGCGAGAAAAGTTTTTTAACTTAATAGACATCGACATTACATTGCTTTTTGACAGAAAAAGGAAAAAAGCAGAGAAAAAAGAAACAGAAAGTGTTGAAAAGCAAAAAGCTAAAGAGAAAAAATAAGAAGCCAAAACGACTGTTTTTTTGGTTTTAACAAAGCATGAGCCACGTTGATGTTTTGCTATCAACACCAACAGCTGCTGCAAAAAAATTTGCTTTTTCTAAAATGTGAGTTTTACAACCGCTGGACTCCTAGCGAGCATTATAAACCGGCGAAAAATTTTTTTGGCCCTCACAAAATTTCGAACCTTTACTTTTATCTAAAGTGTCATGAAGCAATGAAAATACTCCAAAATTTTCAATTTTTGGCCTATTTCTGTTGCGAAGATATTTTTTTTGTCCTCCTTTAATTTCCAATCTGTTTTTGTTAACAATATGCATTTCAGCAAAAAGGATCAGAAAGCTATTGAAGACAAAAAAAAAGTCTTCCCTGCACAAACTTTTAATTTCTGGGCTTTTTTGGTCGCTTTATGCACTTTAAATAAAAGAAAGCGTTGTAAATTTTGCGAAGGCAAAAAAGGTGTACCCTCTGGCCCAAGTTGGCGCGAAATTTAGGAAAATTCCAAAGTGACCCGTGATCACAAAAAAATTGCGGAGCACTGCGTTACACTATCACTGTTTCTATTCATTATTGTTCTTGTTTAATCATCATCGCAACAATTTTGGCTCAAAACTTCTGTTTACTATAAAACTTTGTAAACTTTTGTTTACTGTTTTTGATTCTAATTACTAAGTTGGTACAATTAAATATGCAGTGTTTTTATATTCTTTACGGCAACAGTTGCATCTTACTGTAATTTCAGACAGCTAGTAAATCAAATAACTCATCACCAGAAAGATGTTACAACAGGGTGTGACAAAAGTAACGCAAAATGACAAATTTAAATAAAATATACATGTAAAACATTAAAGTTGAAACATAGAAAGAAAAATTAAAAGAAAAGTTGAAACATAGAAATCGGCTGAGAAATAAGTCAAACAAATCATAGATTCTGAACGATTTTAAAAAGTATAATTGGAGCCACAAAATAATCGTTCCAAGATTTTGCGTTACTTTTGTCACACCCTATATATATATATACATTAAAAAAATAAAAACAATCTAGTATCAATTAATAGCAATTCACTATTTCTAGAATAAAATTACAAACATTTGGCTTGAGTGAAAATTTATGAACTAAAAAACATTAAACTTTAAATTTAGCCGTATAACTTCATGATTGTACAATTAAATGGAAGCTATTTTTATGTAAATTTACATAATTTTACTACGTAAGTTTACAAGATACGAAGAGCAATGAACTGCTTTACGACTAAACAATGATATAAACCAGTGATGGGGAAACTACGGCCCGCCAAGCATTCAAAGCGAACGTTTTAAAAAAACAAAGTAAAGCCATTTTTGATCTTCACCATCAAAAATAGTTCGGCGAATCAAAATGAAGACCTTTTTTCCGGTCTTTGAGCAAGTTCGAGGCACAAATTCACGTTGTATTACTAGTGCGGCCCTCGATCAAAATCATCTTTCAAATCTGGCCCTCGAGCTAAAAAGTTTGCCCACTTTGATAAAACATTCAAAAGAGAATCAGAAACAAAAAAATCTAGTTTTCCATATGTTTCGTCATAAAAGTATTTTTAGTTGTAAATGAAAACATTACGCAAGACCTACTAGAACAAAAACGACAATAACAACAAACATAAACATATAGGCGAAGCTTGCAAACTTTTCGAAGAATTCATAATGAATGGATAATAACCTGTAGAAATAAATAAAAAGAACTTTAAAGCACAAGTTTAAATGATTGCGAAAGCTTGACTTGTCAATATAAATGACAACTTTAATAACCAAATTACCGAACGAGTGCTTCGGTTTTTTAAGCTCTGTATGTGAAGTTTTTCTTGAGTCTTTTGTCGTAAGAGGCAAAATAATTTAGAAAAACTTAAATAGGTTCGATTGATGATGGAATCCGTTAAAATTCAAAAACTTCTTTAATAAATAGAAAGTCTTCTAATGATCCGTAATTAGCGAAAAATTTTGAAAAACTTAAATTAATCTAATTGATGATGGAGTGAGTAATTTAATAATGTTTTGAAGTGCATTTACCGGGTTTGCTTTTTATTCTGAATTTAGAAAAAAGTAAACAAGTCAAACAATCAGGTGATATGAACTAAAAGCTGTCAGTTCACTAGCAATTGCAAAGTTAGTCAAATCACCTAAGTTGCATCCATTCTGGGTGCAGCTGACATTGATGCTTTCCAGAGGAACAGCGTCACGACCAAACTTCGTCACCAAAGTCTTGTTTTCTAATCCTTTGTAGCTGCAACCTCGCGTCAGCATCCGGGGATATCCATGGTTATTTCCTAAAAAAATTTTTTTTTCACAAAGTTTTTTATATATAGTAGATATAGTTTGGCTTGTGTTTTTGAGACTTGGTTTAAAAATTCTTAAATAATAACGATCGATTGTTTAAAAGTAAACAACATAAAAAATAATTTTTCTCGTCATATTTCATTTACCATCAAGGTCAACGTATCTGTCTACGTCTTGGATAGTGCAGAATTCCTGATATGGAAAGGGACAGTCCATTGGTAAGGGAGGATTTGAATTACAATCATCTTCCAAAGTGCATCTTTCGCAAGAGCATTGAGAACATTTCGGCGTGCCGGCTAAACGTCATAATGAAATCAACGATTGTATTTCGATAAACGAGCTTTGAATGAAAACAAATAAGTTGATTATTGACAAATAATAGGATCACTTACGCCATCCAGTGTTGCAGCCATCAGTGGAACAAGTCTCAGTGCAGGTTGTTCTAATCAAGCTCGATCTTCCCACCATCGCTTTCTCGCATGTTGTTTTAACGGATTCGTTCGTGCAGCCGCGAATGACGCTTTCCAGTTCGTAGTCGGGGTCAGCTGGAGAAAATCAAGTTCAATAATATCGTTATAATTGATTGAGGGCCGAGCGGATGCCTCATTGTAAAAACTAATTCTACAATACAGTGTAACGTTATTTGGAGTCTTTCGTTACCGATTCTTATACTTTTGTTTCTCTTCATTATAGGCATTACTAAAAAACCAGAATTTTCCGATTAAAATTTGTCAAACTTTTTTTCCTGAATATTTTTTTCATATTTAATATCCACAATAAAATTATAACTAACGACATCCCGCAATTCAGCAAGCTCTTTACAAAAAACCTTAATAAAATTTAAAACTTTTAGAAGCAAGCTAAAAACCTCCTTCGTTTGTTTATTATTCATTGTAGGCCACTTGCCGCCATGTTAGTTTTAATATTGGATTTTAGTACAAAAGGTATAGGTTTGATTTGCAGGTCCACCAAGCTTGACACAGTGTTGCTAGCAGCTGGTCACAGCAGTGATAGCGCCGCATACAAAGCTGTGTCATCAGGCTTAATGTTCTTCAAATGCCCAGTAAATTTGTAGCAAGCTTTAACGTATAAATAGGCATACCATATTTTCAAAGTGGCAAACCGGGACGCTCGTTTCTAAAACAAAATTCGCCCCTAAAAAAGTAGTTTTCTCTAAAAAAAAAAAAAAAAAGACGAAAAGGTCTTCACTTCGAATCTGCCTTGTATTTCTGACGGGATTTTTGGCGAACCGGGCGGGACAAAGCCCTAAAACTCGGGGCATACAGTAAGCCTATATATAAAACCTGTGAAAGTTTCGGCAAATTGGATTTTAATCAGCGGTTCTCAAACTATTTAAAATTTTTTGCATGGGGCTTTTTTTAGTTTCCAAATTTATTTTCTAAAATATGTGACCCCAATATTTGCTTTGACTTTTTTAGCGTGGAAAAATTACTGCTCTTGGTACTATGGCTTGCAGAGATTCAGTTTTGCAGAATTGGCAACCCACCGCAGTTCGATTCTCGATCTAAAAAAAATGCTTTTTCGTTTCAATTTCCTGACGCTCGCTATTTTAAAAAATGCCATAAAAAACAACTGCACATAATTGCGGGTTATTTCGTGGGGACCATGACACAATATCCAGTGGAGCTAAAATGTTGATAATAGCAATGTTTCCTCAAATACAAGTGTTTCAACAAATGAAACCAAAAGTTTTCTTAAAAGAACAAAAAATTTTTCTTTTTTTTTCCAAAAAAAATAATTTACTTTTATTTTTTAATTTTTCGATTTTAATTTTTTTAAAAATCTTCTGATATAACAAATATAAAACAGAACAACTTTATTATGCGTAAAGATAAGAATAGTAGACTAGTTTCCATATCGCGAAAAGTATGTCTGAATAGATTCTTTTATTACCGTCATATCTTAAATCTTGCTTTTCAGACAGGTAGTAAGTTACGGTTGATACGCAATGAGTAGAATCAGAGGGGCACACGTTGGTAGCGGTCTTATTGGCACAATTCCAATCTGAGTCGGAGTCGCACACCACGCAACGAATCGGCTGCATTTCTTTGCCACTCGTTTCTCCGTCATCCTCGGCAAAAAGACCAACAAAACCGTCGGCTGTAACCAGATAAAATCATCAGAAATAGCTTTTCATAGACCATCATTATTTGTGTTGCTTTTCGTACTCATCTAGAAGGAGAATGTTAAACTTATAGTAGAACAATAAGCCGAAAAAATGTATTTATCAATTATAATTGGATAACTTGAGCAGTTAATTTGCTGTAAATAGGTGGAATTGTTTTTCACAATCTGCTGACAGTAGTTAGAATAATTATTTTGTTTTCTTTAATGTTTTTCTACAAACAATAGTATATCGTCAAAGCCTAAGCAAGAAGAAACATTGCTCCGGCTCAGAAATTGAATTAACTCAATAAACTTTTCATGGCAATATTTTTTAAAACTAATCAACTATTCTGAAGACAAAATCACTGCTTAGCTTTCGATTTGATGAGGACCATTTTTGTTTTTGCTTGATTTTTAAAGACGAAAACTCTTTTTGAAAAAACTTGGCCCAGGCAAGTAGTTTAAACAATGGCACCACCACCATCTACAAAAATTATTCGTACGTCATCATAAAACTAAATGATTAAAAGCAAAAGCTCTTGATTATTAGGTTGACATTTTCTCTTTTTAGTCACAAACCATACGTTAGGCACTAACAAACATCACACTCACGTATTCGGTGATTGCATCCATCGGTGTCACAAGTCGTAATGCAAGTGTACTCGACCTCATTTCCGCCACTTTCAAATGCATTTGATATAAAACATTCGTCAGCAGCCTGGTATGACTTTGCACAACTCCGGGTAATAAACTCACGCGAGATGTTTTCTTCTAAAATTGCAAAAAAACTTGACAACAGCCAAGTTGAAGTCTATCGATGATCCGGTTGAAGGATTCTGTTTGATTGGGTCCGAAAACTCGGCAAAAATTGATTTGTTACATCTTTTTGTAAAAAGCTCGCTCGTTAGCGTTCGTGCAACAGTAATTTATATTTTGATATTGCAGCGGTAATGTTAATCACAATGTTGCGTTGCCGAGTGGGTAAGAGCACCATATCGATGGCGAACATGATCGCCACAGTTGCGTTTAAAACCTACTCTCGTCATTCTGTTGTGTTCTTGGGAAAGTCATTTTTCGGCGCTTTCTTCTGCTGGGCGGTTTTACCAAGCAACTATTAATTTCAGTTATATTTTTAAATGAAAACTAAAAAACAAAAAAAAATTTCAACCAAACAGCAATATCTTGGCATCTCCAAAAGCAGGCCGGGGCGATCATTTGACAGTTCTCCCAAGAATAAGACCCCCGACGCTTTCCTGCGCGTTAAAAGTAAGATAAAGATGACAATAAGAAAAATGTATATATAATAGTATTTTTGATAGTATTGTCCCATTGCAATACTAATGCAATGGCATTTGGAGAAATTCTCACTCTACGCCAAAATTAATCAAAACAAAGAGTTTTAAAAGTTATCAGTTGCATAACCAATCCCGTAATTCATTGCAGTAAAGTACACAAAACCGAAAACACTTTTTCATTTTCATACGTAATCGATCTTATTTTTTTCACCTTACCTTTGTCATATTTTGTAATGGACACAACCGCGCAATATCGATCCGTGATTTCTGGACAATTCGATGATTGGTTGTAAATACCGCAGTTTGCTATCGTCTCACTATCACATTGGATGCATTTTCTATATTCTAATTCGGGTCCTACAACATGGCAAATTAGTTGCCTTTCACTGCATTGTTCTCTATAGCGTATTTACTGGCGATAAAACAAAAAAACTGACACGCTTAAATTTGTGTTATACAAGTCGTAACTGGTTTCAAAGTTAGTATTCTGCAATAAGAAAACACAAATTTAAAACCGGAAAATTTTTATATTGATTGGAAAAATCCTAAATGCAATCCTAATTTTCTAAAGTTTGTCAGACAGCCAGAGTAGATCATGACCACAAAGATTAGAAGCAGAGCAAATGTTATTGTTTGTTTTTAACTGGTGGCAGGATAGATAAAAATTAATTGGTAAAGTAAGAACTAAAACCGAGAGATAATTGTCACATCCTGGGATCAAGAAAGAAGTATAAAATAAAACAAATTATTTTTCTGTTTTCATGTCACGTCATGATTTGATGCAGTAACCTTACCGAATATATAGCACAAAAAATGAAATCTATCTCCAATCGAAATCACGTCGCAATTTAGGGTACGACCCACTGCTCTAACGTCAATTGTTTTAAGCGTCTTATTCAAAGTTGTTGAGGTCGACCTAATGCAACTTGTGGCACCTTTTAACAAAATAAGGAAATATCCGAAAAAGAGAAATCTGGGTATGATTCTCTTGTCGTGCAAGCCTGGCTTAGTCAATCAAACACTTCGTCATCGTGCTACACGTAAGTAGTTGTGCTGATCAGCATTTTTTGTTGTCACAAAATAAACAACCAGTGATAATCTTACAAAAGGGGCAGCCGGTGCAAAAAAATAGGGGGCCGCTTTTTAGTGTGTTAAGTTTTTGTCCCAAAATAAATTGGTCTTAAAAAAATCATCACTTTCAATTTATATCCAAAGCCTTCATTTTTGTCTCAAAACCGTAGTGTTTTCTAAAAAAAAGGTCATCACTTTCAATCAATGTCCAATATCTTCATTTTCGTTCCTAAAATACAAGTATAGTGATCTCTAAAAGAAAGTTTATCAAGGTCATCACTTTCAATCAAGTACGTTATTCCTACTTTCAATCAAGTCCTAAAATTAAAGTGCAGACAGGGGAACCACCGTCATGGTGCTACTATAAAGAAATAGTAGAGCAATATTTTGCTTTGGGGGCCACTTTTTGACGTTTTTTTAGGGGGACAGTGCCGCCGCTTTGTTTTAAAGCCATTACTGCAAACAATTAATGTGTTTCTAACAATCCTGACACAGAATTACTTACTTAAGCTGCAATCAAAACCAAAATATCCATCATTACAAATACAAGTTCCCTGAGTATAATCACATTTCCCATTAGGTCCGCAATTGAAAGCACAAAGTTTGATATCATTCAGATTTTCTACAAATCAAACTTTTAAAATTATTTAAAAACGGGTTATTTGTAGAATTAAAATTTTAGAAATTTTTTGGTAAAAAGAAAGATAAATAAAATATAAAGGCATACAGTAACACGCGATATAATTCATGCTATAAAGTGTTCTATTATATTGATTTATTCGTTCCATATAACTTCCCTTCCATATTGTACTTTTTCCAGTAATTAACAGTTAAAAAATTTTTTTTAATTTTGCAAGAAATTTGGCTTTTTTTGTGTAAAACAATTGGTCGGTCTTTTTAATCTATAGCTTAAGGTTGACCATAAAAAAAGAACTTCGTTCAATAAAAAAATGAAAATTTATAAAAAATAATAAAAAAAACAAATTCTTACTAAAATTGTCACTGTTACATCCTGCACCATTTTCGCATCCAAGATAGCAAGTTGTAATTTGAGAGTCTTGGTTCACGTTAAAATTCGTAACGCATTTTTCCTTGTTCGGCATTTTAGTGCTAGACTTATCCCAATCTTCTGTGCCGTTTGTACAGTTCCGAATCACTCTAGTAACTTCGTCTAAAAGCAGTAATAACTGTAATCGAGACGCTTCAAAAAAACAATCTCCGACTTTCGGACAACACTTTTTTCAATCGTAATTTGTTTAAAAAAATAATTTTCTCAATACAAAATTTTATATAAAAATTTGTGCAATTTTTAATTTCACAATAGTTGATGGGAAAAATTTTAATGGCTACATTTTCTTTTTTTAATTTTCTCTCCTGTTTGACCTAATCGCGCGACAGAACTTTACAAAAATCGATTCAATTTAAAACGTCACTCATTTATTCGATTTATCAGCAAAGCATCTTCAAAATTCAACTGACTAACCATTAAAAAAAGTAAATTCTGTTTTACAAAATGGAGCAGTGTGATTGCACTCCAAAACATCGAGGTCCTCCGAAGGCAGATTGGGGACGTCATAGCACTCACGGTTGATTTCCCGGTCTGACTCCGTCCATTCGCAGATGATGCAGTCAAGTGGTCGGCCTTGAAAGTAAACCCCTTTCACTCTATAAGAATCTTTGAAACGGAACGGAGTTTTATCAGAAAAAAGCTTATTATAATCAGTGAAACTGTATGCAGCCATGAACGTTTTTAAATAAAACAACAGCAAAGTATAAAGTGTCCTGATATTATAAACTTTTAGGGCTCGTTTTCGCTACAAACGTGGAATGAAGAATTCTTTGCTTCTTTTATTGCTTTTTTTGCTTTGCTGAGCGCTTAAGCGCGGAAAGAAGCAAAAATGTAATTGAACAAACAAAGAATGCTCCATTACAAGCTCGTAGTGAAAACGAGCCTTAAAGAAAAACGCTGAACCACTTTGATTGAGCCTTTTCGAGATGTTCGTGCAGATAGCACTAATGTTTATTTTTATTGATCTCACAATTTTTTGTCTTTATTGTTAGTAGTTTTTATTTGGTTTTACTTGACTTAAAATTTAATTTTTTTTATATCAAAATTCTTGTAAACGGTCTTTACATCCTTTATCTTCATATCTTTTTTTGCATGATTTATGCGGTTTTCTATGAAAAAAATATAAGCTAAAGCAAAAAATTGAGATTAGCAACTTTAACGTGATAAGCTTAATTTATTACTAACCTTGCCTTGAAAAAAATATAATTGTCAAAATAGAAAAAAATACAAGTTTTCTGAACATATTTCTTGCGGATTCGCTTATCAACGGGACAAGAACAATTAAAGTGTGTCTTAAGCCCTTGGCAAAAACCGATAAAATGATTTTTTTAGAAGAGACAACCAATTTTTTTCATGGGTTCGTGGCAACAATTATTTGTTTATTCATATCTTGAAATAGACTTGGTTGCTTAAGATCTTGTTGTTAGTACAAATAAAGACGTCATTGAAATTATATTCTTCAAACATTAAAATATGGCATTACCTATTATTACATAATTATATTAAAAGAAAAAAAAATAAACATTTTTAACCATTTGATCGAATTTTTGCAGTGTTAAATGTGCTTTATCTTGCCGCTCAAGTAATGATTTTTTTGAAATAATTCGAAAATGTTTAAACTGCAGTAGTGCGCAACATTTTCCAATTTTGTTAAATGTTGCGCTTTTTCGCTGCACGAATTGCCGCAGTGATTTTTTTACACCTGAAAAGGCATCTTTGTAGTACTTTGCAAAACTAGAAAAAGATTTTTTTAAAGTGATTTTCCAACTTTTTGTAGGGTTACAGGTTATTTTATTTTTCTAAAAATCTGAACAATCCAATACAGGGGTGGGAAGACAAAACCGATTTTGTGTACAAGTATTTCGCAAAAGTCAAATATCGACTAAAAAAAAGTCTTCAGATTCAATCGAAACTCAAAAAAGTCTTACTGTAAATTTATAAAAAACGATGAAAAAATTTGCTTGCTACGATTCTTGGAGCCACATTTTCTCAATGTTGGCCTATAATAGTATTTGGTATACTTCTGTACACTCCATCAAAATGGTACTCCCTGAAAAATTTTGGTGAACCGCAAAATGTAGCATATCAGTTGTAAAACATTGTGCCAGCTTGACTTTGTTTATTTAAAGTTGCGTATTAATAAAATATTTTCCGGAATGCAATACAGTGAAACTGGGATGTGCAACTTTTTGCGCTACCGGCCCAAATACTTACAATCAAATTAAACCGCGAGCCGAACTTGCATTATTTGCCAATTATCCGTTAATTACTACGAAAGCGATTTAGTCTTATTCAACTTATAAACAAAGTTCTATGAACTTGCTTTAATGAGAGGTTTTAAGTTGGCTTATTTTGCAAATAACTCTGTTTAGATTTAAGAAATTAAGTTGTAAGGTTACAAAACTATTCAAAGATGATTTGAATGGCGAGGAGCCATCACTCTGTTTCAAAACCACAGCTTTTCACGGGCTACAGGTTGCACAACCTGTGATAAATATAAGCTTTGTAACATAGTCTATGCCTTGTGGCCATTGGTTATATGTTTGTGTTATGTGTGTGGTCCTACCATCAAAGAGTCCAACGTTGGACATTTTCAATCAGATCGTATTTCAATTGATTGCGCCCGTCTTTGTCCAAATATGTTAAACTTAAACAGGGCTGCAAAAAGAATCAAGTAATTTTCTCTTTTTCCGATTAAATTAACATATAAAGATGACTTTATGGAAGATATTTAAAATGGATATTTTTTTATTACATTAAAATAGAAATAGATACGGTACACCTGGCTCGCTCGCAGACGCCATTTTGTTTATACAGGATTTCATCTAACTTTTAAAGACTAAATGATGTGTTTTGGCCTTTAATTTGAAGCGAAATCTTGACTTTTAAGACCAAAAATGAGTTATTCACTTTTGATATTCACTTAGATGCCAGCACTACTTAACAATAGTAACTTCATGATTTCAAAAACAAAAATTCGGACCCCATTCTTTAAAACTACTTTGTGATTAACAAAAGTTCTGTAGAATTAATACGTGCTGTAACCTGTTATTGTTAGTAAATAGCAATTAAATAATTGTAATGCGTAACATAATTGTAAAAAGAATACAAAACGCGTATGCTGATAGAAAGAAGTTCTCGTAATGTTTCTTATTTCAGTTTCTCTTTTATCGCTGTTTATCTGTTTTTCAGTTCAAATGCAATGAAAATTTTTCGATCATCTTACTAAAAAATCGCTGGCAACTAAAAAAAACGAATTATTTCTAACACGAAACTGCTAACCCTGCTTCCAAGCAACTCGGGGGATCAGAAATCTATTTGTTTGGTAAATAAATGGCAAACTAATTTAGAAATCTTATTACACAAAGTGAAAAATTTCAAAAGTTGGTAAACATTGGCTACGTAGATGTCTCATATTGGCAGGATTTAGTTGTAATCAACGTCATCTTTAGTGATTTAAAATGTGAATAATTTCCAAGACATTAATCGAGCAAATATCTACCTTTTTAAAGAAATTGTTTCGTGACGCAATACTCTTTTTATTGGCAAAAAAAGTTTGGCTTTGTTTCATCTGCTTTTGAAAATTGAATTTTTTTTATTGAATTTAAAATTAAATATAGCTGAAAATAGAAATAAAAAAATAAACTATTCTTTAAAAATTTTGCTCTTTCGGCTACATGTGAAAGAAAGTTAATGTCAAAGAATTTAAAATTAGATTATAAGATAAGTTAGAGAAAAGCTTCCAACATTTACACATGTGTTTGACAAAACTTTAGATGCGTTTTTCAATTTCAAAGCAAAATGTTCGCAACGTGATAGCATCTTTGATAAAAAGCAAGCAATCAACGTAAATATAAGAAACTGTTTATTTGACTACTGACATTTTGATGAATAATTCGATTAGTTTATTTTTTTTACTTTTCCGCGTAAAAAAGAAACTAACGAAGTGTGCGAAGAGTCAAAATAGCAGTTTTAAAAAGGAAACATAGCAGCAAAACGATAAAAAAACTAGATTAAACTATTTTTCTGATTAGTGCAGGCAGGTTGCTTAGGTATGCCTTCGTACAATCCTACAAAGCAAAAAAAATTTTACGCAGTGCAATTTACAAAAAACAGATGACTTTGAATTTATATGTGCATTGAAAAGTATTTTACGTAAACAGCTCTTTCTCTAATTTAGGCTTCAAAAGTTTCTGTTTTTTGCTCAGATTGAAATTATTGTCATAGATAGGAGCGAGTTCGTATTTGACAATTTTTAAGCCTCTGACTTGATAGAATTAATTTTGAACCAATAAATCGTTCAATTTGTCACAGACAATTTCGAACAACCACATCATAAGAACAGGAAGCAATTTTTGAAACCTTGCAACCTTATCGTGGTGGGATTGCGGCGATTTGATCGCGCTACTGGCAACTTGCAGTTGGCGTTCGTACGTTGCGTGTTGGTTGTTAAGATTTTGGCCGTTTCACTGTCACAGCGAGTTCTATTCTAATAAGACGCACTTAGTTTTAGGTGATAATGAGTGCTGTTTCACTTCTTTTGGCGTTTAGTTGGTCTTTCTGTGATTTTGCAACTTAGAAGTTGAAGCTCTAAACTAGGGTTATTATTTTGCCGTTAGAAATTTACATTACTTCAAGAATAACTTTTCTTTGAGTTGAAAGCTGTTCGGTGAAAGTCCAAAGTTTTTATTGAGCAATTATTGACGATCTAAAGATCACTTCCTCAAGCGCATGTTGCTGTGTAATTTTTCCAAAAGCGAAGCCGAATCAATGTGTTTAAGGTTAGAGTTTAATCAAAATCTCAAAACGTTAGTATGTTGTAGTACGTATTATAAACTCAATAAAGAGAACAAAACCTCAATAACTAACTTCAGACTTTTAATGATACATAAAAAAACTAAGCCAAAACATTTGAAATCAAGTTCAAAAACCAGATACTAGAAGAGATTTGTTGATAAAAATAACACGGGTATTTTTAAAAAACTGCTTTCAATGAGGCAATCGATTACGTTAAACATCAAAGAATGGCAAAAAAGTTTAAATGATGAAACAATAAATAGCTGCAAAAACGAAAACATGTTTTTGCACATAATTAATTAAAAAAATTAAGTGTGAAAGTTGTACTAATAGAGCGTAAAATTAGAGGAACTGACGTAAATTACCTATGGGATAAAATTGGAAACATTTGTAATAAATTGTGAATATGGTTCGCTTTCTAAAATTTTGTAATATGTTTTGTTTAGCTATTTTTACTCTGTACCGTCTGTTTTGCTTTTTAAATCATTTTGCATTGTAATTTCCAAAACGGTTTCCCACATTTGATTTGGTCCAACATAAAACCATCAAAGCAGTATAAAACCGTAAAAAATTCTCTATTCGAAATTTTATTACGCTAATGTCAAAGTCTTGAATAAAATTCATTTTGAAATTCTGTAGTTCTTGATTCTGTTTCGTCACCAATTGTTCTAAAAAAAAATCTTAACTTAGAATTAAAGTTCTAATAAAAAACACCATTAAAACGAATAAGTCTTTCCTAATTTAATCAAAATTTCTTTGTTACAAGTCCACAAATAATATTAATAATAAACGTTTAATTGGCTACCATTCATTAAAGCTACTGAAATAGACTCAACACTTAGAATACAATATTAAAAGCAACAATTCAAAACCTTAAATATGAATTTAAATTCAAAGATTCGTTTCTTTTTCCACTGTAGAAATCCTCTGCTTCTTCGACTGTTTCCATCAAATCGATTTTGGAGGTATCCGGCAAGGTTAAAGCGAGTCCTGCTGCTAAAAGAGAAACCACGCAGAAAATGACGTTAGGGAGCCATGAGATTGTGACTTGTAGGGCAATTATCAGGATTGAGAGTATCCTCCCCAACCTTGCAGAGGTAGAAGCCCAACCCACTCCGATGGTCCTGAAAACACGATACGGCAAGGGCTGATGTACAGTAATTTTTGTTATTAAGACATTTACGCAATGTTTGTCACTTAACCAGGTTGCTGCCTATTAAAAGTTTATGACGTAATAATTTAAATTAAAAATCGTTTTTTTATGACGTAGTAATTTAAATTTTAAAATATTTAAAAAAGCCTGTGGAAACATCGATTGCAATAATAAAAAATTCTTTTTAGGTTCAAGACGAATGCTTTTTTGGAGAAACAGCGACGCAGTTATATTAACCACGCCCCATCTAATTGTTTTAAATTTTTAAGGACTTCAAGAGTGATTTGTTTCGTTTCAAAAATCTCCAATTGTATCTATAATACAATTATGAAAAAGCTAATAAACAATTTTTTTTGTTACATTGAGTAAGGTATAAAGAAATAAAATATCGTCTTGATTAGAAAAATTTATTGTAATAAAAACGCGTCTTGCCATTAGCATAAGTTATCACCAGCCTTTTCATACCCATAGTTGCAGAAAGAGTTTTTTTTTATTTAAACGCAGACAATAATTTTTTGTATTTATTACTGAATACAGCGTTCAAATCGCAATTTTTTTGAGGTTTGTTTGTTGTTGCCTGACAAGAGGCTTACGGAGCAAGAAGTAAATTTCTTTTCATAAGAATCAGAGTAAGTGTTGAATCATCGTTGCATGCAGTTAGATCAAATAAATGCAATAATTTTAATTCTTGAGCATGAAAATAAAATTATTAAAAATCTTTTTGTTTTAATTTTTTCAAATTTCTGCTTTGCATCAGATACAATCATAGTGTAAATGGGTTCGAGAATTTTCTTTACGAGATTAAGCCAAATCGTCGCCATCGTATTTGAATGTTTGAAATGCTGTTGTTCACTTACCTTGTTACTGTCGGGTACAATTCTGCCGTGAAATTGTAGTTAACTGCGTTAGATCCAGATATTCCTATTATAGCAATATACGCAAATGCAGTGGCCAAGCCTTTCAGAGCTGTTAAAAAATTGAGTAAGTTAGAAAACTCTGAATGAGATTTTTTTCTATTTAACAGTTTCTTGTTGCGAATGATCTCCCGGAAAATTTACTTCAAAGCATTGGAACAGATAAAATACAACGTCATAGCTCAATGTGTTCTTTTTCAATTTTCTCTTTTAGGTCTGATTTAGTAAAATTTTGAACAATTTTATTTTGCAAAAACCAAGGTTGTTTCACTTCAATGTTCTTAATATTAAATACTTTAGCACTAAACTCGATAATTTATACAAAATAAATATCAAGCCACTTTTTGAAAATTAGAATTTGTCTAAAAACTATTTGAAGTATTTTCTAGGTTATAAAATAGCTATGTATTCTATGCGTTTTGGCTATGTATTTGGCTATGTATATATATTCTAGGCTATAAATTCGACCGTTTTGGCTATGTATATATATTCTAGGTTATAAAATAGGCTATTAGAGATATATACTATATATATAAAGTTTTGCGGCTTTCCGCTTTTGCCAGACATATCATTGAAGAAAAAGGTTTGATAGGTCTTTTTTAAAGGCATACTTTTCAATAAAATTTCATTTTAATTTTCAAGCTCTCAATGCACAATGCAGTTGTTTAAAATTAGTACATGCGCATGTTACTTACTGTTATTGGTCGCATATTCACCAACAATCGCCGCGCACATGAGACCAAGAGCTGATAGACACAACATTGACGTCAGCATTAACCGACGCCCGATTCTGTCCATGAAGAGAACGACGATAACGTAAGAGACTATTTGAATTAATCCGACTGAAATAAAAAAAAAAGATTTTAGTTGCATTTGTAGGTTCATGAAATCTTTTTTTTACATTTTTCTACCCTGGGCGCAAATGCAAAAAAACAAATGTCATTTTGTTTTTTGCATTTGCGACCAGGGTAGAAAAATGTAAAAAAAAAGATTTCATGAACTTATATGCAACCTATATACAAAATGACCTATATACATATATACAAAATGACAAAAAGAATAAGAAAATGACATCTCACCTTTTTAATCGCTTTTATTTTTGCATTACAGTATATAAAGAAAACAGAATGTTTAAAAATCAATAACTTCCAAGTTACAATTTTTATTTGATTTCAAGTTCAAACTTGGCTTTACTTTTCTGGTGAGAAGTAATAAATGAAAAAGTTTTTTGCTGAATGAAAACGAATAAAAATCTTATTTTTTGGTGCTGTAGTTGTTAAAGTAGTAGATGCAACTCCCGTCTAATATTGCTATGTATTCGCAATCTATATATGTACAAGTTACTAATGGGACATTTCATGTCAACTCAGACCCTTTTCGGCATTTTCTTGCTGACCATCTCCGATTTTGATGAAATTTCGCATGTTTGTAGGTTTGGATGAGAAAATGTCTCACACCAAATTTCAAGTTTCTAAATCAAATAGTTTTTGATATATGAAGGTTGAAAATTAGACACAAAATCGCCGCTTGAACGCCCCTGATCGAGCAAAAGTGGCCCTCCTGGCTTTATTTTTTGTTTGACTTCAAAGATGTTAATATTATTGGAAAGCTCTTTTCATCAGCTTTCCAATGATGTTCATATCTCAAATGTATGTATCTATATAAATAAAAAAGTTATTTATTGTCATGATCTTGTGACCTTGACCTCGCATGACCCCAAAACCTCCACTCTAGACAAAAAATTTTTTAATATTTTTGTTCCTCACATAAAGGACTATCAGCATGCCAAAAATCAAAGTGGGATCTCTATGGGTTTTTAAGATATTTGCCTTTTATTGAACAGGTGTGCCTAATGATGCAAATTTGTTGATATTTACGCAATAAATATTTTCGCAACTTTGTCGATATTTTCAAATAAATTATTTTCGCAAGTTTTTTGCTAATTTTTTTCTAATTAAAAAATATCTTGAAAATCCATAGAGATCCTACTTTGATTTTTGGCATGCTGATAGTCCTTTATGTGAGGAACAAAAATATTGAAAAATTTTTTGTCTAGAGTGGAGGTTTTGGGGTCATGCGAGGTCAAGGTCACAAGATCATGACAATAAATAACTTTTTTATTTATATAGATACATACATTTGAGATATGAACATCATTGGAAAGCTGATGAAAAGAGCTTTCCAATAATATTAACATCTTTGAAGTCAAACAAAAAATAAAGCCAGGAGGGCCACTTTTGCTCGATCAGGGGCGTTCAGGCGGCGATTTTGTGTCTAATTTTCAACCTTCATATATCAAAAACTATTTGATTTAGAAACTTGAAATTTGGTGTGAGACATTTTCTCATCCAAACCTACAAACATGCGAAATTTCATCAAAATCAGAGATGGTCGGCAAAAGAGGGGTGTGAGTTGACATGGAATGTCCCTAATATCGTTTGTTTGCTTTTTACTGTTTGATGATGGAGTTGTATTTTTACAAGTGCTTTTGCTTATTATGTCTGAGGGTGGCAGCGGACATTGAAGACTGTATAGTTATTTCTGCTGTCTCCATTGCATAAGTGCATTAATGATTTGAAATAAATTGAAATTGAAATTGCTGTTGCAACTGTGCTTGAAAGAATGGCACGAGTAGGTTTTGAACATTAACCATGCGGCCACGCTCCCGACATCTAAAAGATATCAAAGCCAGTAGGTTGTGATGGTGGTTGCTTTGTTTTTTTTTACGTGCGCAAGAAACCGATTTGCTCAGCTCGAGCAATGACTTGTTTCTTTTTTGATCGCGAGTCGTTCACTTGACTTTGAATTAATTCAATGATATTATTGTACTCTATCGCCATCTTGCGATAACTTGTAAACAACAGTAAAAATAACTCAGTCGAAAAGATCTCCGTTCAAAAAAATAACGCTTACAAAGTGCATTGTTGATAAATACATCATCTGATAAGACTCCGGCAGTTGGTGATATACCGTAATAAACGATCCCATTGACAAACCTAAAGAAAAAAACTGTGTTTCACTTCAGAGTTCGAAACTTCCTGATGATTAAAAGAGGACTGTGGAGTCGGTCTAAAATTATCCAACTCCAACTCAACAGAACCGGTTTAAAAAGTTGCTTCAATCTTTATAATAAAAACTCAAATTCTTTCCTTGACATAAAAAATTGTTTTTGATTCGAAACCTATGCGAATATCTTTTTGCAATAATATGAATAGGAATTATATTACGAAGTTATATTTTATTATGTAGAACATATTACGGATCACGTGCAAAAGTTTCTCCTTGGGGGAAATTTTGGCACTTATTGTTTTTTAAAAGCTAACCCGCTTATTTTTCGGGGTGAAACTTTTGCACTTGTCAACACTAGGGGGGGTTTTCGCATGTATTACTTTTTTTGGTCATGTTCTTGATTCGAAAACTATGCAAAGATCTCTTTTTGACCATATAAATAAAAATTATATAACACGGATATATTTTATTATATATTATTTACTGGCGCATCTCCACGAGGGGGCAATAGAGAGTCATGCCCCACAAAATTTTTTGGGCGATTTAATTTTTTTAATATATAAGTAAATTTTTTCAAAGGGGCCGTGTAAGCATAACCGATGGGTCCTGACAAAACCAGCAATCGGAGCCAGAGAGCCAGGTAAAGACCAAAAGTACTTTCACTTATTAAAAAAACAAAGAATGCTACTGTCTGAATATAAAAACAAGTGAGACTTTTTTGGTCTTCACCTGGTTTTAAGGCTCTAATTCCAGTTTTCCCCGATGTGCCCCGACCACGTCTCGCGTTTTGGGAACAAGCCTGATTGTGTAATAAATTACAATTCAGGAAAAAAATAAACGCAGAGGATATTTGGTCGACATGTTTGTTTTTTTATAAATCCACTCAATACTTACCAACAAAATAGTATCTTTAATGTGATGACTGCGGTTTTTCTTGTCTTGAATATATCTACGACGGTGTAAGTTTTATGATTGCTTTTTGATTGGCTTTCTATCTGGAGTAAAAAAATAATTCATGAAATTGTTGAATGAAAAATTTCAGCCTAGTAGGTATACTGTACACGGTAGATTGCAGGCAAAATGGCTGAAAATTTATTTTTGTGATTATAGATATTTTACTGGAAAGTGTAGTACAAATTGCCTTCTCGAACAATCCTTACTTATAGTAAAATATGGGTTTACTTGATTCAAAATACAAAATAAAAGTACACATCACAAATTTGCTTGTTTACAACCATAAGAAAACATTTGGATAAAAAGGGCCTTTGTGTGGTTGTATTATGAAAAAGTGAAAATGGTGGAGTGAGACAATATCACATTTTTATATTTGAACATTTCTCAAGTCAGCTTCCTTAAATTCTAACCTAGTAGCATTTTGTGCTATTACCTCAACTATTTCTAAATACAATTAAATTTTTAGAATCACTTATGACATCATACCTTACAGTTTTCAGTTATTGTACGCAAATCCTTTCATTATACATGAAAATATTTGAGGTTAACCTTTTTTTCTGCAGTTGCATTCTCTGTTTCGTTCCATACGAGAGATTCATTCAATTGAACTTTGTTATACTTTGCACATTTTCTTGTGATCTGTAAAGGAATTATGCTTAACGTAATATCGAATTTATTGCGATTTTCATTTAAGTTTTAAAATCAACAGTTTTCCGATTTATGAAAATCGTTCAGCCAAGAATATGCAATTACAAACATGCAGTGATAACCTTACACAAAGGGGGGCCTAGTGCAAGAAAAAAAAGGGGGGAGACCTTTTAAAATTTATTTTGCAATGATAATAAAAAAAATAACCTAATTTAAAACAAAGTGGAAATTTTTTTCGTAATCATTTCTGGAAAAAAGGTCACCACTTTTATTCGAGTTCATGAACACTGCTTTTGTCGTAAAGTTAAGATGCAGGCAAAGAGCAAGGGGGTGATTCCCGGAAGGGAAGGACAGGAGAGACCACCGTCATGGTGTTAATATGAAGGGATAGGCCAATGTTTTTCTTAGGGGAGATTCCACTTTTTGACATACTTTAGTGGAGACCATGTGAGGCCGCTTTGTTTGCTCCGTACTAAAGTCATCAAAGCGCACATGTAATATAACTGTTATTATTATAAAATATCAGCCCAAATAAATCTATCAAGAAAATCTAATTCTCACAGTTGAAAGCGTTTTTTTGTAAAGTGAACGTGAAAAATCAAATATCTAAAGATCTATAGAATACACAATTTGCTTGAAGGTTTCCGATAATATGAAATTGTAAACAAAAATTAGTTAACATACTGTGCATTTGCGCAGTGTATACAAAACTTTTTTTTATTGAAATCAACCAAAATATACAAAATAAAAGTTAAGAAAATTTGATATAAGCTCTTCTTACTTCTTTTCCTTTTTCGTTTTCCCCTCTTGAAAATAGCCACCTTGGAGATTCCAGGAAAAAAAACAAAAAAAAGACGCATGGCAGGATCAGCACAGATGTGGCAAACTAAATATTTCATCAATTGCCTGTTTGGTTTGCAACAGTTTTACGTAAGTTTTATAAGAATTTTAACTTTATTTCCTCTTATAAATGCATTTGAAATACATGAATACAATTCAACATACGAATATTCGTACTGTACTTATACTGTTTTATTGTAACGAACCCAATCAATTGATTTGGCACAGAAATATCAAAAAAATTGCTTTGCTTTTTTGTTAAACTTGATATAGTTCTAACTTTTTTTCTTGGAACACCAGAAAAAGTAATAAATTTATTACGTACGTTCAGCTTGTGCCAATCTCGCCAAAGATAAGAAAATCCAGAGAGAATCATGTGACCGATTGCAAAGAAAATTTGAAAACTGACTCCAATTGGCGTTCTGTATTTGGATGATACAATCTCTACAACTAAAAAACAATTTAATGTACTCGGTTTTTTACTTAATTAGTTTGCATTTGCTTTTTGAAAATTTAAGAGAGTGGCGGGCAAACTTTTTTAGCTCGAGGGCCGCAATCGGAAGTTGATTTTTTTCGCGGGCTGCACTAGTATTTTTAATGTAAATTCGTGCCTCCAACTTACTCGAAGACCAAAAAAAACGATTTTTGACACTACTCAGGGAGATGAAGAGCAAAAAAGTCTTAATCTTGGTTTTTGACTCTAATCTTGGAGGTGAAGACTAAAAATATAATAATAATAACTGCATTTTTGCATATATCATTGAATGCTTGGTGGGCCCAGTGAAATGACTTTGCGGGAAGTAGTTTGCCCGCCACTGTGTTAGCACCTAGCTTAGTATTAAAAAAAGGAGCAACTGCATGGGTGATGTTTCTTTTTGGCTTCACCAAAAGTAAATATTAGAATAGTATTTAATTTTAACATTGAATAAAAAGTGAACATTTTTTCTGCACATCGTGAATATGCAACTAAAAAAAAAACATAAATTTTTTACTTACGGTAAATAAAAGTTGTCAAAAAACTTCCAAAACTAAACATAGTCTCAAAAAAGCGACACACTACCAACACCCAATATGTGCTGACCCAAGTACATCCAATTGAAGCTCCGAATTCAATTAAGCAACAAATAATCATAACTGGCTTTCTCCCAAACCTAAACAGTTATAAAGCTACGCCATTCGAAAATAATAAAAAAACAAAAGCAAGCAAATTTCTCCTTTATTTTTCCAAAATAAGCAAATGTTAACAACTATTAAAGAAAGTAAAGAAATATTTACTTTAATTATTCAATAATATTCTTTGTCGGTAAAATAGCTAATTGATATTGCTCTGACTTGCGACTAGAAGGAAGCGAGTTCGATGCTCAGTTTACTTAAGTACTTTTTGTTGTGCTGTTAGGAAAGACACTTCACGATAAATTCCTAACGGAGTTACGCTGCTAATCTGCAGTGGTAACTCCGCTCACCAAGCCAATGTGGCCATACGAAGATGGAAAAAAAATACTTTACGCTTCATTTTTGTGATTACAAAAAAAATATTCCTTTAATTCAAAAATATTTAGATTAATCCTTTTATTTAGCAGTTTCACTTAAATTTTTTGTTGTCGTTTAAAAACTTTTTTTTTTGTATAAGATAAAACGTAGCAGTTATACAGTGCCGGCAAAAAAAATCTTTACATTTGTACGCCAAAAAAAACTTTACAAGAAAAATCGTCATAAGTTTTTTACTTATTGCTCCCGCCAAAAACATTGTTTCCGTCAAACGCTTACAGCTACATCATATGCTAGTCTTTGGCTATACTTTATCGCATAGCCATTGCTCTGCGTGCTTCGTGTTGCTTTACAGCTGGTTAAATAATAGATCAATAAAATTGGACAACATTTTTTATTTTTTAAAGTTTTGAGATGTTGTAAAAATTGTTACGAAAATTAAAATGGATCAAAAGAAGATGCAAATCGAAGAAAAAGCTTGGGCCTTGACTTTATTAGAGAAGGAAGAGTCTATGATTGCTGTAGCCGAAGATGTTGGGGTCGCAAGAAAGGCAATTATCAACTAAAACGATGGGCAAAATTATTGCCACCAGGGATGGTACCAAAAAGAAAGTCCGGTCTGGCGCAGCTAAAAAGACCTCTGCAAGAAAAAATAGGCTTTTTGAAGTTTTTAAACAAATAAGCTTATTTTTTCTTGCAAAGGTCTTTTTAGGTGCGCCAGACCGGACTTTCTTTTTGGTACCATCCCTGGTGGCAATAATTTTACCTATCTTTTTAGTTGATAATTTGCCTTTCTTGCGACCCCAACATCTTCGGCTACAGCAATCACAGACTCTTCCTTCTCTAATAAAGTCAAGGCCCAAGCTTTTTCTTCGATTTGCATCTTCTTTTGATCCATTTTAATTTTCGTAACAATTTTTACAACATCTCAAAACTTTAAAAAATAAAAAATGTTGTCCAATTTTATTGACCTATTATTTAACCAGCTGTAAAGCAACACGAAGCACGCAGAGCAATGGCTATGCGATAAAGTATAGCCAAAGACTAGCATATGATGTAGCTGTAAGCGTTTGACGGAAACAATGTTTTTGGCGGGAGCAATAAGTAAAAAACTTATGACGATTTTTCTTGTAAAGTTTTTTTTGGCGTACAAATGTAAAGATTTTTTTTGCCGGCACTGTATTACTAGAGGAAGAAAAAATACAAATATTTTCAATTTTCGCAAAATGCTCTTTTTGGGGTCTGCGTTCAGCGAAAATGAAGTCGCAATAGAAGTGACAAACATAAATAGGTCCCTCAATATTCCGAGCCAGGTCTTGATTAGGTCTGAAAGCCATAAGTTTATCTTTTTAAAGTAAACTTTTTTTAGATTGTTAATTCGGAATCAAATTGATGCAATCATTGCTTGCGTTGAGTTCTGCTTTTTTGGCTACTTTTGATATAGCGCAGATTGATATTTAAAAGTGTACGAATTAAATAACCTTTGGGATGCAATATTTGCAACAAACTTTTTTAAAAGATTTAATTTAAGGAACCGTAGGTTTTGGATTCTTTTATAGCCTACTGCAATTTTAATGTAGGCTCAAGAAAGATTTAATGCTATTTTTGAAAAAATTCAATGAAATTAGCATTTTAGATGTAAGAATTTTGAACCAAAATTGAGATTTGAAATTAGATTACTTTACCTGTCCGAAAAAACTCCAAAAATATTCGTAGCAACTGAAGTACCAATCGTATAGATTACCGTTGCGTAAAGGTCATAACCAACTCGATCACAAACCAAATCAAACTGTAAAAGATTTTCAAAAGCTAATCAGTTTTTTTCAAAAATATGTTAGGATCCGAGCAATCTGTAAACATACACTTTCTTGTAAGCTTTATAGCTGTCCATTTGAAACTTTTATTTTGGCTTTTGAGGAAAGTGTCGTAAAGTGTCTTTCCCAAGAACAGACCAAAATGATGCGAGTAAGTTTTTGAATCGTGACGGTATTGATTACGTGCGCCATCGAATAGCGCTCTTAACCACGCTGCCGACAATATTTTTAATTATTCGACCAAATACAACATTATTCTCATGTCAGCGAAAAGAAAAAGTTAGCGAAAAGAAAATTTATGCGTGTTTGTTTTTGAAACATTTGGGCCATATCAAAACTATAATTGATGATGCATGAAATTATTTTTCTGATTTTACGTTTAAGTTTTTATACGAACTAACTGTTGTGCAAAAGAACGCTTTTAAGGAGTCTTCGTAATCGTGGATCACTAATACACGAGATAAACAGAGATTTTTATCTTAATGTTGATGAAAAAATTCAATCATTTTTTTTTCTAAATTGATGTAAATTATCGTTTTTGCAAAATTTCTCCATTAAAATTTCTATAACAGGATGAAATTGTTTGGTCAAAATAAAGTCAAAATTTAACAAAAAAACTCAAAAAAATGACCCTACCTGTATCTAATTTACTTACAAGTATTTTTATTCTTATCTGATTTTCGATCTGCTCTCCCACTATGGCTGATTAGTAAGAAATTGTGCATGGTAAATTTTTTAAAAATTTGCCATAAAATTTTTAATTTAATTGTTTCTTTTTACAAATTGTAACGAAGGTCATTTAATAGTATTAGTCAAAACTTTTTGAGAATTTGTTATAAACTTTTCGTATATCTTCAAGCCCTCAAGAATTATAATTTAAACCCGACAAAATGTAACACAAGCAATTTCACTCGAGTTTTATAATTTTTGAAAATAATCTAAAAATCTGAATATGTGAACAAAATATTATTTTCTGTTTACTTCGGTAACAACTGTCCGGGGAAACACCGACGTGTCATAATAATATCCCATGTCACAAGGAATAGGAGTTGCTGATTTGTTGACGCATTGCTCGTATCCGTCGGCACATTCACTCAAGTTGTATCCATATCTGAAATATACTGTTGATAAAACAAGTAAACCAATTCGATTCATTATATTTGCAAACCAGTGTGCTTTCAGTAAGAGCGTGGAAAGGATTCCATATTTGGTTTTAATTGAAGCAGGTATGAGCAAAAAATGTTCAATGATGTGTGTACGCCTTTGATAACCCAATAAACAAGAAATATCATTCAAAATGACAAAGTCATTTTTTTACTTCCATTTTTTAATTTAAAACTGTTTAAAAAAAACACAAGAGATAAATTTTGTTTCTACACTTTGACAGTATAAAAATGATTTGCATCTTTTTACAAAATTAATTTGATGGACTAGTATGGCTGCGTTTTTCGACTTTAATTTCACTATATAAAAGTTTGTGACAAATAAAGATTTTTTTATTTCATTATAATTTATATTCCTTAAATAAACACATTCAACTGTTAATAACTACAGTATTTGTTGTTGCTGGGCAATATTAAATTATAAATACCAGCGGGCTTTGCATGCTATTTTAAATAAAACGGTACTAGAAAAGCGGAAGAAAGTCTTCTCAAAGGATCTTTTTCTTGTTCGATCAGAAAAAATCACAGGCTGAAAACAACCAATGATGATGCCATTTTTTGGATTACAGCAGGGGTTCTTAAATTGGATTCAATCGGGGTCAGTGAGTCAGTTTCTGGGATTCGGCAGAGATCAGCACACATACAGCGAATATCCTAAATTCGAGGTACTCCTGCACTATTTTTAACGTGCTTTCTGGAGTAACGTGCTGATCATGTATTTTTTGCATGCCCTTATTTTTAAAAAAGAATTACCCTTATTTTTAAAAAAAGCATCAACATTCTTATGCAAATTGGCTTGACAATTTCGAATTGGTTCTCATTTTGGCATACATGGCCCACTTCTCTAATGCTGTCAACCAACATATGCATAGCGTTGAAGTCAACATTATTGAAGCGGAAGAACATTAAAAAGCATTTCAGAAAAAATTACCACTATGGAAACGAAAACAGAAAGCGATAACTTCAATTTCCGCAGCTGAATAACCCTTTAAGTAAGATCGAAGATGTGTCTGGAAATGGATACATTTTGCTACCCAGGAAGACAAAGCAAGCAATTTCACCAACTAAGATGCACTTGTACAGTCTCGTGACGATATTTCCAAATCAGAAATTCCTATTCATTATGAGTAAGATAGCGTTTACGTTTAGTATTGATTGTTGGGAAAGCAAATGCCAATGACAGAAACTTTGATAAAATCATTGAAACTCAGCAGAGCCAGGTTCAACAACAACGCTCAGAACGTTTCGGTGTTACCCAATCGTAGCGTATTCTCTTTTTGCAAAAAAGCCCTTGAGAAATTTATACCGTTTGTTTAACGAGAAATCATTTTAGAAGGTTTAAACATAAAAACAAAGAAAAAGAAAGGAATAGGCTTTGTTGCAAAAATTGTGTGAGTGCGGCATTTGCCAAGCTGGCCGCGCATTATTAAAATTGTTTGTGAAAGGTAGCAATATGTGAAATATGTGAAAGCATTATGTGAAAGCTGGGCTCGGTACCCCAGCAAGCTTAAGAACCCACTTTAAAGAAGTAGAAAATTTTAATACCTTTTCGAATAAAAGTACAGAATAGCAATTTCTTGGTGTTCACTAAAAATGTGTTTTTTTTAAGTGAAAACCAAAAACATAAAATTCTAACCATTATTTATCGTTTCAAAGTAAATGTTTGCAGTTTATCAGCAGGATATCGCTTGATGAAATAGTTTATAAGAAAACTAAAATTTTACCTCTGCTTATTCCTCTAATAATTACGGTAATTCAAAAGTTGTACTCCAGCATGCTTCAACATTTATATCCAACACAATAGAAGATTGCTCGTTGAAATGATATTATTTTTGACAATGTAATATTACGCAATATTGCAACCTGCTATTGCTCGATCAACTGGACTTAAACACGATCGATAAATACGAATCGAATGCGGTTTAAGCAAAGGTCAACAACCTTGAGGCGACATTCTCTATAAATGATGCTGTCCTGTGATGACACAAACAGTCGCCGCGCTCACTAATTAATTCGTTTTCGAGTGTAAACAGACCGGCCAGTCTGCAAATATAAGGTTTCTTTGCTGACATCGATTTTATCAGTTAAGATGTAGTGTCGGGCCGCCCAAAACTTTTCATTGCTTAAAAAAATTAAACTTATACAACTTTTTAAATAATTCTTAGCGTTTTAAATCAGTGCTTCTTAACCAGTGGCCACTTCAAAGAGATCGATGTGATTCGTGATTTCTGCTCGAATATAAGGAAAAAAAGTTTTTAATTCGTCGTCGTTGTTTTAATTGAAATCGGATTACAAAAAACACCTAATGCAGTGCATATGCTTCTACTTCTCACGTTCAAATAATATCCGGTGGTCCCCAGGCCGCAAAAGAACCACTGGGGTACCGCTTAGAAGTTACATTCTAGAGCAACGTTCTTCAATATTTTTTGTATCCAAAACCTTAAGCAAATTTTTTGGATTTTGCAGGTTCCCTATTTAATACCTTGCATAAGGATCAAAGGAAATACCTCAAGTTAACCAAACCCTGCAAATGGTTAAAGAGCGCAGAGTATCGATTGATACTTCTACTTATCGTTTTACCTCAGACAAATGTTGTACGTATCAGTCCCTGAAATAAGAGGAGTGGTCAAGTTAAGAATGTCTTCTTCCGTCAGTTCTGGATACAGATTGCCGTTGTCAATGGGCGAAACATTACATCTAAACATAAAATAAAGAAATCTATTACAAATTTTTTTAAACAAGTTTGTATTTTTAAAGAAATTTCAAAATCAATATAGTAATTTACCGGTTCAAACTTCAATTAATCAAGTTTTAGTGAAACTTGTTTGTTAAACTGATCTTGTTTTAAACTACAAAGGGAAACTTTTTATTCGCAAAAAAGGGATTCATAACGACATTCAGGCCAAGAACGCGCTTTTTGTTGTATTTGAATAGCTTTATAACGAAAACAATCTGCAAGTAATAATTGCTCTTACCTGTGATATGGACGGTAGTTTATGAATACAGGTGCCATGGAATTCATCCCAGTCGAGATGCTGTAATAGAATATGATGACAAAAAGCACTATCTGATACAATCCAATTCCACCAAGATGATTAAGCACTACGTCATAGTCAATCATGATTCAAGTTCTTTTTAAAGCACAGTGCTTTCAATACTATTGCAGAGGTCTGTAATGATATTTCGATAAAAAGTCGTAAATAATTTTTTGAGGTTTAGGCAGAGAGAGAAATTGGCAGAAAGTGCCTTCTGTGGCACTGTGTAATACGCACGCCAAACCCTAGCTCACTGCCCGACTTTGGTTTCAAGTTTTAAATTCTCATCAGAGTGTTCAAGTATGTTCCCAGAACCAGACATATAGTGTAGAGAGAAAAATGTCACTGATGATACTTGTAGTGCAGTCTGTCCAAAACTCGATACATTTCTAAGCATCTGGTCATCGGCGTCTGTGATGCACAATGCCGTTCCTACCGCTGCAGCACTGCATTCCATAAAAGCATATTTTAAATGATTATTATTATTCAAAAAAATCTTTCAAGAAAGAAAATAAAGAAACTACTGTAGTCATAATGATAAACGTAGACAACAATAATAATGAAAATGATTTGATTTTTTGCGTGGTTGTAATAAGTGTGTGATAAAATAGATAAACTGTAATAAGAGTGTGATAAAAAGGGAAAAAAAAGAGACCAAAAGAAATGCGCTAACTACTGGGGCATTTCTTTATTAAGTCTTCCTGGAAAGGTCTATGCAAAGTGCCTCGAAAAGAACGAACTGGACACACGTATTGAAAAAGCAAGTGCAGTGATGCGCCAGCTTTACCGATCAATTGTACTGAAACGAGAGCCGTGTACAAAAACAAAGCTTTCTGTTTTCAGATCAGTTTTTGTTCCTATCCTCACCTATGGTCATGAGTGTTGGGTAATGACCGAAAGAGTAAGATCCCGAGTACAAGGGGCCAAAATGTTTTTTTGGTGAAAAGTCAGAGGTTTATCCCTACTTGAAAAGGTTAAAAGCACTGACATTCATCAATCTCTCAACATCGAACCGCTAATACTTTGCATAGAACGACTTCAACTGCGCTGGTATGGCCATGAGACACGAATGTCCCACGAGCGAACAGTAAAGCAACTAATCGATGCTCTTCCGAGTAGCAAAAGGCCTAGCAGGCAACCCAGAACTCGTTGGCGGAATTATGTTGAAGACCTGGCATGGTCACGTCTTGGAATTCCACCAGCAAAATTCCCACTAGTTGCAGGAGATCGGAATGCTTGGAGATCCCAACTCGAGCTGCGGCCTTCGCAACCCCAAAAGGACAAGCGGGTAAAGGTAAATACACTAAACTAATTTAATGTTTTTCCTGAAAATGATGATGATAATGCTGATAAAATTTTGGCCCGAAGTTTTTAGAACTAAAATCAACTTAATTTGTGTTATATTCAATCCATGAAAAACAGCTTTTACGTTTCACCAACTTTACTCTTATAAAATTTCTGAGTGATTTTCGTCTTTCAATTGTCGAAAACCCATTTTGGACGAAAATCTGCTCCGTCTTGATCAGATACTAAAAGTAATAGCACCAGTTATCATTGAGCGTTGTATTAAAATTTTTCAGACCTTAGCTGTCCCATGTGCAAACCAGGCAAAAAATAATGCTGTCTGTGGTATGTTTAAGCGCCCCATATTAGCACAAGTCAATAAAAAAGCAAAACTCTAAAAACTCTTGTGCTGCAGAAGCAGTATCTGCAGCATACAATATTTGCTTTCACTTGTGCTCAAATGTTTTTTCCTCTCACACAAATTCTTTTATTTTCCTTAAATTGTTTTTAGTGTTTCTCCCGTAGTACTTTTTAAAAATCCTCCATCACTTGCAAAATGTTGCTTTTGCGTTCTCTCCACTACTTCTCGATTGTCTTTTAAATTTCCGCAAAATCGTTAGACTAAAGCTGTTCCACATAATGCCAATAAAGTTAATTATTAAATCGCAAACAAATCAATAAACTGTAAATCTAAATGCATGATTTATCTGCATATGTTTACTTTGCAAGGTATAATACAATGTTATAAACCTATAGTAGTATTAGATTTAGACAAAAAGAATCAAGATTAGTTCCTTGAAAAATTGGTGACACTTAAAATTAAGCGTTTGTAGGCTGATTTCAGAAGCGAGCTAGTTGGTTATTGCGCCTATCCATAGTATCGATTAAAACTTAGCTCCGGCGTTTGTTCAACCTGTTGATGTTTCAAACTCAATCTTTGTTAATATTGATTGATTTCAAACTTACTATTTTTCAACAGTAAAAAATAGTCCACTTTTAGAGAAAAAGTGGTTCAGATCTAGCCTATAATTAGGGCCCGATAAAATCAATACAATCAAATTTTTTCAGAGTTTTTTTACGTCACTAAACCTAGACAAGTTTGAGTTGCTCACGAGTCTTTTTACTGAGTTTTATAGGCCAAAATAAAGTCCAAATTTTGAATAAAGTCATAAATAAAATGGATAATATAAAAATAAAGTGAATAAAATCAAAATTTGTCAAGATTTCACCTGATCAAATTTTATTATAAAAACTCATTTTTTCTTTATTTTTGACATTTTTCGAGCAACTATAAATACTTTTAAATAATCTCTTTGCATCAATCTTAATAGATTTTGCCCTCCTTCTCTTTATAAGTTCTGAATCAGAAATATAAATTTCGCATGTTTTATAATATTCCACCAACATTTAAGCTCTCCTGGAGAATTTTACCCCACCCCAACCGGCGTGCGCAACTTTTAGTTTAGGAATTCTTGAGCCAAATGGTAAAAATATTTACCAATTTAAAATTTGGTAAAAACCAGTTTCATCCTCATTTAAATGAAAAGAAAATGTGTCTCTAAATGCGTGCTTGCGATAAAAAGTCAGCGGCGTTGCCGAATTGTCAAGAGCGCCATATTGATGACGAAGATGACCAATACGATCACAGTTTAAAACCTACTCGCGTAATTTAGTTGTTTCCTTGAAAAAGACATTTTAAGGTCTTTCCTCTCCCCTTCGCAATCAGCTCTAAATTTTAGTGATATTTCCAAATAAAAACTAAAAAAAAATAAAATAAAAAAATTTCATTTCGACAGCAATTTCTCGGCAACTCTGAAAGCAGGTTAAGGCAGTCGCTTGGCGGTTACCCGAAGAATAGGAAGATAAATAGCTTAGAGATGAAATAGACAATGAAAAAACACAAATCCCATCAAAAAGGGAAAAGTGATATAAAAAGTTAACTTTTAGATAAGAACTATTGTGAAGAAAATACCCTGCGCAAAAGTTGAATGAAAAGATAAGCAAAACCGTCCGATTCAGGCAGATTTTTTTTTCAGCCTACTTTTGGAATCACGTTTTTTTAAAACCAATAGTTGAAACGGATTTACTGCTAAAGTAGGCTCTTTCAAAAAATGAGTTGAACAAAATTTTTCAAAAAAACTGTTGTACGAATCACGAACTACAATATAGCCCAACGGTAGGCAAATTGCGGCTCAGCGACCTTTTGTTTGCAGTTCTTCTAGCTAAACAATACTGTAATAAAAAAATCAAACTATGTACAATTGTTATTCACAGTTGAATTTGGGTCAAACGAAGATTTCTAATTAAATCCTAAGTCGGATTATAGCGTGAAAATAAAGCATTTGTTTGTTTGTTTCTTGTTAATGACCATTTACTTCTTCTTCTTCTCCTTTCGGCCTTTCCCTTTAGTCAGGGGTGGCCACAGCGTATCATCATTCTCCACATCTTTCTGTCTTCAATGTCCGTCTCCTTTGCACCAACTTCCTTCATATCTTCTTTTACCACATCTAAAAATCTTCTATTTGGTCTCCCTCTTCTCCTCATTCCCGGTAACTCCATTTCCATCATCTTTCTTCCTACATACTCTTGGTCTCTCCTCATGACATGTTCATACCACCTCAGCCTGCCCTCCCTCATCTTCATTCCTAACCGTTATACCTTAACAGTACTCCTGATGTGCTCGTTTTTAATCTTGTCTTTTCTCGTCACTCCCATAGCAAACTTCAGCATTTTCATCTCTGCGATTTCCATCTCTTCCATTTGTTTTTTTGTGCCTGCTACTGCCTTAAGTCCATACACCATTGCTGGTCTTACCACTGAACTGTACACTTTTCCTTTTACTCTAGCTGGTAACCTCTTGTTGCAGATTACTCCTGATACTCTTCTCCATCCATTCCATCCTGCCTGTACTCTCTTCTTTACCTCCCTCTCACAACCACCACTTTCTTGCACCATTGATCCCAAATACTTAAATTCCTTTACTCTTGGCACTTTTGTATCCTCCATCTTCACTGTTTCGTCGTCATTTCCTCCATTTATGCACAGATATTCGGTCTTTGACCTACTTACTTTCATCCCTCTTCTTTCCTGTGCATACTTCCAGGATTCTAATCTCTGCTCCACTTCTTCCCTGGTCTCTTTGCAAATCACAATATCATCAGCAAACAGCATCGTCCATGGTGGTTCTCTCCTTACTTCATCCGTTAGCCTGTCCATTATCACTGCAAACAGAAATGGACTTAACGCTGATCACTGGTGCAGTCCAACCTTGACCTTGAAACTTTCTGTAGTTCCTACTGCACACCTCACCACTGTTTCTCTTCCCTCATACATATCCTGTACTAGTCGCACATACTTTTCCACTATTCCGGATTTTCTCATGCAGTACCACAGCTCTTCCCGCGGAACCCTGTCGTAAGCTTTCTCTAGATCCACGAATACACAATGTAGCTCTCTTTAACCTTTCCTGTATTTTTCCATCAACATTCTTAAAGCAAATATGGCATCGGTGGTTTGCTTTCCTGGCATAAATCCATATTGCTGTTTGCAGATCTTCACTCTATCCCTTAACCTGGTTTCAATAATTCTTTCCCACACTTTCATTGTGTGGCTCATTAGCTTTATTCCTCTGTAGTTTCCACAGCACTGTGCGTCCCCTTTGTTTTTATATATTGGGATAAGCACACTCCTCCATTCTTATGGCATCCGTTCACCTATTAATAGTCTGTTAAACAGTTTGGTCAAAAACTTTATCCCCATCTCATCCCATGCACTTCCAAACTTCTACTGGTAACTCATCTGGCCCAACCTCTTTACCTTTTTTCATCCTTCTTAGTGCGTTCTTTACTTATTCTCTACTGACACAATTTACCTCTTCATTAACCACTTCTGGTACCTTTGTCCTAGGCTCTCTGTTATTTTCCTCGTTCATCAGTTTCTTAAAGTACTCCTTCCATCTCTTTAACACTGCTTCTGAATTTACCATAACATTACCGTTTTCATCCTTTACTGTATAACCCTCACGTGCTGTACATCTTTCCCTGCTCTGTTTCTCTGCCTAGCCAATCTGTACAACTCCTTTTCACCTTCTTTTGTTTCCAATCTAGCACACAAATCATCATACGCACGTCCCTTTGCCATTGCAACTGCCTTCTTTGCCTTACTCTTCTTTTCTTTGTACATCTTTTTAGTATTTTCATCTCTTATTTTGTCTCATGCTTTCTTTGCCTCTTTCTTTTCTTTTATGCTCTTTTGAACTTTCTCATTCCACCACCATGTCTCCCTGTCTCCTTTTCGTTTCCCAAATGTCACTCCCAGTATTACACTACAGCAAAAATTTGAGCAAAGCGAGCGATATCTTTTTTCATTTATTTCTCGCCCGTCGAGGCACGCTGGTAACAGTAGAATAAAAGAAAGAAAAATAGTGCGCTCGCTTCTCTGTAATGACATTTGTAAAATCATAATATCGTGCAAATCTAACAAATAAAAATTTGAGAGAATCAATTCACACTGCTTTGACTTCACATCGCCCAGATTTTGAAAAGCTAGCTAATAAAGCGAAAACCCACAGTAAATCTAATGCTGGCAAATCTCGGAAAAATTGTAAATCGTGTAGCGTTGTATTTGTTTTTATTATTTGATTAAAACTTGTTTTGTTTACTGTATTTGCATTAACACCTCAAACAAAAGTTGTGGCTCTGGCAGTTTTGAATTTTCACATGTGGCTCTTTCGTTGAAAACTTTGCCCAGCCCTGATATAGCCCATAATCTCTTAATCCTATACGACGTATCTGGTGAAAAGTAGATAAAGAAAACTCTTGTTTTTAAGAATAAAAAAATAAAAAACTATACTATTTACAAGTCTATTTCGCAAAAATGAAATTCAATTTGGCAGAAATGAAATTCAATTTATCAGAAATGAAATTTAATTTAGCAGAAATGAAATTCAATTTAACAGAATTGAAATTCAATTTGGCACAAATGAAGTTCAAATTGGCATAAATGAAATTCAATTTAACATTAATGAAATTTATATCCTGTTTCTTACTTGCTATTTTCATATTTTGGCATTATTTCAAAAAATTTTCTTTTTTTAATTAATACGATAGTTTTATTATATAGTAACAAATAATATCAAATGTATTTATATATATATAGGATCTCCTGAATAGGATTTATATATAGATAATATAGGGTCTCCGTATTTGGTCTCCATATTATATAAAGTCTTTCACTTATTTACATATTTTGAATATGATTTATATATACATGTATTATAATATTATGAATTTTATAATATAGATCACGTGTCAGCAACCATTAGCATTTAAAGAGCCATTTGGTCTCATTTCCATAAAACTAAAACCTACTCTGAGCCGCAATATGTAATTGACTGCTTTAAACAAAAAATCTAACGCTACATGTGTGATTTAAACTAATGTTTTATAGTTACAGGTAACAACTTTAGTAGGTTTCTTTCACTATATCAATAAAGACTTTAGAAAGAGAGGTAATTTTTAAAATGCATTTTGTAAATAATAGCAAGCAAAATCCAACATTTCATTGAGTTTGCAAAGTTTCTTAGAAAGATGATTTTTAGATAGATTAAATACACAACATAAAAACTTGCAATTTACAATGGAAAAGTCTGCTAATACTCTACCCTTTTTAGACATGGAACTTAAAATACACAATAATAATTTACAATCATGGATTAGGAGAAAACCGACTCATACTGGTGTTTTTCTGAATTTCAAAGCGGTTTGCCCGTTAAAGTGGAAATCAAACTTAATTAGCTGTAGGCTAAATCTTGCCAAAAATATTTGTTCCAATCGCCAGCTATTCAAAAATGAAGTAAAGAAATTAAAATCAATGTTCTACAATAACGGATACCCAAACTATTTTTTCGAAAAAGTTCTTTACCAGTTTGTGAATAGTAGACAAACAAATTTAAATCAGACGCAAACTACAAATAAAAAAAGAAAAAGAAAAATTCTATATGTGGGGAAACAGTCTCACATATTCGCAAAAGACATTTCAAAACTTATTTGGAAATTTTCTGCCGTACATTTAACACCTATATATGAAACTTGCAAAGTGGGAAATTATTTCAATTTAAAATCAAAAACACCTGCGCTTTTGTTGTCAAATGTTGTTTATCGCTTTTCGTGCCCGTGTGATGCGGGTCTAACTTACATCGGAAATCAACACGTTATTTGTTAACAACAGCCAAGGAACACTTAAATTTAACTTCGGTCAAAAGCAAAATAAAAAAACGTATTATTGAATGTAATTTGCGTAATAAAAAAAAAATATGGATAGTTCAATACATCGTTTTATTGTAACAACGAAATGTTTATCAGATTACGACTGTAAAATTCATGAAGCGTTACTAATCAAGAAACATCAACCAAAATTAAATAAACAATTCTGTGAAAACGGCTCATCTTTCTTGCTACAACTATTCTAATTTAGTCAAGTGATTCGTATTATTCTTTCTCTTTTTTCTCTTTTTATCCTCTGTGAATTCTGACGTTGTTTTTATGTAATTGTCATTGCTTTTAAATTGAATTAGTAATATCAGTGACAGCATAAACTTGAGAAAATTATTGCTTATATATTGTAATTGAATGTATTTGTAGTTTATAGTTAATTGTTAAATTGTGCTAAAAATTTTAAATGCTTTGATAAGGACTGATAATAGTTGTTTTGGGTTCAAACAAAGAACACTTTCTATTTTGAAGTAATCTAAAATTAAATTTCTAAATAATTGGACTTGTGACAGCGATCAATTCGCAACAGTATAATAACTTTATTTAGTGCACAATAGTTTGTCATTTATCTGAACTGCTTTCGCCCTTACTAACTTTCCTTTTAATTTAAGGCACAATGACTTGAACTGCGACCAATTCGCAACGGTATAATAACTTTATTTAGTGCACAATAGTTTGTCATTTATCTGAACTCCTTTCGCCCTTATTAACTTTCCTTTTAATTTAAGACACAATGAATTGATACTTATCTGTCCTTTTGTCTTGTTTTCAGTGATTTATTCGTATACGAGGTATATTATCTATAGCAGCGTGGTCCAACTACAGGCCCGCGGGCCGCATGCGGCCCGCGGAACAATTTTGCACAATTCAAGTCTTGTCGATCATAAGTAGCGGCAATCTTCTATAACAGCGTGGTCCAACTACGGGCTCGCGGGCCGCATGCCGCATATCAATTTTGCACAAGTCTTGTCGATCAGAAGCAGCAGCCGTAATTTTTTTTTGGAGAACGCTATGATTTTGCGCCAAAATAGGAATTTTGGAGACCGATTCCAAGTGAAGACCTTTTTTTTTTTTTTTTTAGAGAACACCTGATTTTGGAACGAAAATAGGAATTTTTAGCCGACTGAGGCCCGCAAACTCGAATAATTTTGAAAAGTGGCCCACAAGAGTGCAGAAGTTGGACCACCCTGATCTATAGGATTACAAGTACAAAATAGAAGTATTTGTCAATCAAGTTTTTACGTGGAGAGAGAGATTCGCGATAAACAATCTAAATCCAAAACAATAGTTAAAAACATTTGGCTTAAACTTCGCAAACTAAATGAAATGTTTGATTTTGCTTGCTATTATTTACAAATCAATAAAGAAACTAGAATTGACTTGTATTACGCTTTCAATAGCAGTCAACCAGACTAGGAAACACAACTAATCGGTTCGTGGTTTGATATAAACATACACAATCTTTTAATCATTTATTTCACTCAGTTAATGTTACTTTTGCTTCTGAACTTCATCGCACAGGGTATCCGCGTCAGGTATGTAAGACGACATTTTTAATTTTATGCAGGATTGCAAACTCTTATCTGTGAGCCGGGAGCGATGTTTACTTTTGATGTAGTTCATAGCGGAAAAACTCTGTTCACACAAGTACGTGCATACAAAGATCGAAAGAATTCCAAATGCATATTTTTTCATGTTTACATAAGAGTCAGGAATGGCGTTCCATGTATCGAATACAAGTTTGTCCGGTTTAACAAGAGTTTTAAAGTCACTCCGATTTTAAAGGTTTTGAGCAAGAATGGCCTTCTGGCAAGTAAGATCTTCAAAATCCGCAGTTAAGCTTCGGAACTTGGATACCCACACATCTTCGTCGGCTATGTCGTCAAGTTCAAGTTCAAGATCGGGTAATCTTACAGTTGCAAAAGATGTTCTATTTAGCAATGATGGGTCGACATTCAGAGGATTGATGGGAAAAGATAACATGTTTTTTCTTCCTAAAATTACAGAATTTTTCTACAAATGTAGTTTCCATGTTGACGATAGCGTAGTGAAAGTACTCAATGTTTAGCTGATCGTTTGCTTCTTGAAACTTTTTCAAAAAGGAAAAGTGGTGGAGTGTGCCTCTCTGTACGTCTGTGGCAAATACTGTCATCTTGCGCTCAAAGGTCAAAACCTCCTCCAGCATCTGCAGGGCTATGCTTTCTTTTCCTTGCAGACTTTTGTTCAACGTGTTAAGATGCGCTGTCACATCCATTATGAAGTGGAACTTCTGCATCAAATCTGGCTGGTCCATTTGAGAAAAATTAAGCCTTTCGATTTTCAGAAAAGTTTTTATGTGTGGCAGACACACAGCAAAGCGTTTTAGTACCTCCCCTTTAGACAGCCATCGAACATTATTGTGCAGCCGCGGATCAGGTTATATGCTCTCAAGTTCATCTAATAGTGAACGGAACTGTGGATGGTTTAATCCTTGTGCCATTATTTTGTTTACTATCCGAATGATAAGATTTATCATTTTCTTGCACTCTGGGGAAAAAGTTTGAGCGCACAAAGCCTTTTGGTGTAAGATACGGTGAAATGACAACAGCTTTTTATTCAGCGACCTCTGAAGTAAACTCATAAACCCTCGCTGTGCCCCTCTCATATTCGGTGCTCCATCAGTAGCTACTGAAACCAAGTGAGCAGTGTTTATTTCTTTGTTCTTAAGCAATCAAAAACAGCTTCACAGATGTCTTTACTGGGTGCCAAGTGATAATAACTCAATCATTTCTTCTTTTGGTCCATCAAAGTTCACTTATCTACAAAACAGCAATATTTGCTTAATATCGCTAATATCTTTTAACCCATCACAGGCAATTGAGTATGCTGGGGCTGAATCAATGTCTAAAATTTGTTGAGAGCTTATGTTGGCTGCCATTCTAATTACCCTATCTTTGACAGTTTTTGCGGAGAGAGGCATATCTCTGATTTTCTAAAAGATTTCTTTCTTGTTTTTAAAGTCTAAAAATAGATGTTCTGATATCTTGATGAATGATTCTTTTATAAATTCTCCATTTGTGAACGGCTTTCCACGACAGGCTATCTCCGAGCCGCCACAAAGCTAGCAGAAGCACTTGAAGTTGTAAAATTCATTTACTTCTTCAAGCAAGTTTGACTCTGACCAACTTTCTGCAGCATGTGGTCTTCCGGACTTAATTATTTCAGATTAACAACACAAATATTAAAATTTACTTTTATATTAACTATAAAAAACGATTATACAACAGACACAAACAGAATATTGTCTCTTATTCCAATAAATTTTCCTCTTATTGATTGAATCTAAAAAAGATTATAATCTTTTTATGTTATTTTTTATAAATTTATTTTTCATAATTTTAGACAGCTCACGTATAACAGGTAATTACCAATAACATTTTTCAAAACTTGTTTTTCCTTCTCTTTGTTTAAGTTGGCACTTCATTTTATTTCTTGTTGTTTGCCTTCGACGCTTAGAAAGTTCGATTTTTATAAAGTTCTTGCGACAGCGTTGAGAGTGGTGATTGTTTTGAATTGTTTAAATTTTTAAGCGGGTTCGATTCACCACAGCAGTTCCGGAATTGCTCGCTTTCGCTCATTTCCAGCAGGATGTTTTTTTGCAAAAGCATTGTGTTTATTCAAGAAATGTCTTTCAACGTTTGATTTTTTGTTGTTTGCTACTTTTTCACCACAAATTAGACATACCGGTAAACCAGTACTACTAACGTTGAAAGCAAATGAATTGGTCCACAAGTTAAATTTTCTGTTTTCGCCAGAAACTTTTCTCTTCTTGCTTTCAGCCATCACTTATGATTATTCAATACGAAACTATACTGTTATACGTGAGCTGTCTAAAATTATGAAAAATAAATTTATAAAAAATAACATATTGCAGTTGATCTGATATGTAATTAGAGAGTAGTAATTCATAATTGGCTTAGGCTATGCCTACACAGCTTCTCACGAAAACCTGCTGCACCTGTCGGCTTGCTGTACAGTTAAACTAAGCATACGAACGAGCGCTTCCTCGGAATAAACCATTACCATTCTGAATAATAATCTGATAAACGCATTCAGTCAGCGTTTTCCAAGTTTAGAGGCGCGCACCGACATTTGATAAACTTTGAGCTGATAGACAAGCAAATCCATCTCATTAAAATACAATAACAAAATGTTGTTATTCTTTTTTTTGCTTGCCATAGTTTGTATTAAAAGATTTTTTGAGTTTGTATAATTTTATAAAATGGTGGGAGGCGTCATATAATTGAATATTTTTAAGGGAGCCATGGTAACATGAAGTTTGGAAACCGCTGCATTAAATAGTGACATTAACATACGCCATTATTTATTCACATCATGTTTATCTAAATGAGCTCGCTGTTTCTGAATCACGGGAGCCAGAGCACAGAGATAAAAGAGCCTCAGTTTGCCGACCATTGATAAAGATAAATATATAATACATGTATATCTTTGTATAGGGTCTCCCGATAGGGTCTATATATATATATATATATATATATATATATATATATATATATATACATACAGTACATACATACATGATGAACATTGATATTATTTATTACTATATAACAAAACTATTGTAAGAATTAAATTTTTTTTAAAGTGTTGTTTGTGTAGTTTTTACTGTTTTGTTTTTGTTTTTTTCTGTTTGTTGGCGTCACTGGCAACGTAAGTCAATCTGACCGGCCTAGTCAAGATTACGGCTATTAATGACCTGACGTTAAAACTAATAATGCTTTATTCATGAAGATCCTGCACCACTTTAGAAAGTCCGTCTTTTAGTTGGCGAATGTCTTCGGGAGAGTTCATTGGATGAATCTCTCCAATCCTACCTCCTCCTTATAGCTTACCGAATTCACGACTTGAAATTTAACACAATCTTTATTCAAGCGAAATTAGTCGGCGTATCGATCCACAGAGCGTGGAATTTTCGATAAAAAATTTCCCCAATTTAACCAACTTTGAAATTTAAAATAACGACAGCAAACAACTTTACCGGGCGATATAAACAATCTTTAAATGTCCTCTACAAACAATGTAACACTGTCTTACGCGAAAGACCTCAACTGAATGAATTCCTCTGTGTCAGCTCTCCAATTTATGGAAAGAAGCTTAAGAAATTATGGCGGGCGAACAAAGCATTTGTGACGTAACACGTGGTTCTATCGATTAACAATAACAAAAAGAACAAAAGAATCATGCGTGACTGCATTTAGCAATAGTAAATACAATGCGACTAATTTGGCGCGACTGAGTACAAAAAAGAACGTTAATTGAATACAATGAGACTTTGATAAAATTCAGGACTATTCTTAATTAATTTCAATTCTCTGAAGCCTAGCAATCTTGATCAAATTTTCAGAAACAATAAGTAATTACTAAATTGAAATTTTATCAAAAAGGGCCGATTACAAAACAACAATTAACTGTTATGGACCGTGAGTTTGATTTAAATAAATAAATAAAAAATAGAAATAAATGAAAAAAGAAAATTTTTTTGAAATTATGCCAAAATATGAAAATAGCAAGTAAGAAACAGGATGTAAATTTTATTAATATTAAATTGACTTTCATTTGTGCCAAATTGAATTTCATTTGTGCTAAATTAATTAAATTTCATTTCTGTTAAATTGAATTTCATTTTCGCAAAACAGACTTGTAAACGGTGTAATTTCCCCCAAAATAGACCCGTTATAGCCAATAGTACAATTAGTTAATTTTGACAATCGAAGCCAAATTGGCATCGTAGTTGGGTGGTACAAAATACCACCATTGATGGCAAACATGATCGACAGGGTTGGATTTAAAATCTACTCGTGCCATTTTTTTGCGTTGTTGGGAAAGACACTTTACATCACTTTTCTTTGGTTGGTAGTCTTAGCAGGCAACTCTAATTTTTGTTCATATTTCTAATTAAAAGCAAAAAGCAAAATAAAAATTTTTGACCAGACGCCAAGATCTTGGCATCTCCGAAAGCCGGTTGAGGTAATTGCTTGACAATTGCTCCGTGTATAGCGCTACTGACGCTTTCCTGTGACTCAGGAGGATAAATGTAGAGATAAAAAAAATCATAAAAATCAATAAAATTTAAGAATATAGGCCTACCAATTTGCTCCGGCCAAAATTTAAAAACAGTTTTAATACAATAACAGCAGACAGTGTCACTGGTCGACACAGCACTGACGAGGTCGTAACGAACAAAACAATGACACTCAGGCGCGATTCTAGGGAGGGGGCCATGGTCCCTTCAGATTTTTGCTTGCCCCCCCCCCAGTTTCAACGAGCTTGTTTAGTCTATAATGTGTTAGTCTAGCCACTAAGCTCCTCTCGAAAAAGCCGCAACAACAACCCAAGACAATAGTGCAATTCTTGTCATTATTATTACCTTATAAGGCTGCATTTGACTGTTTGTACAAATTGCTTTTGATAGCTGCAACACTTCCTGTCACCAGTGCTTCATGTGAAAGAAGTTTTTCAAAAATAAAATTGACAAAATAATTTCTAAGAAATTCTATGAGCAACGACAGGTTGAGCAACATCGCATTGCTATCAGTTGAAAGTCGGCAGCGTGGTCGAGTGGTTAAAGCACCGGACTGACGATCAACATGGTCTCGGTTCAAAACCCACTTGCGCCATTCTGTTGTGTCCTTGGGAAAGACACTTTACGGCACTTTCCCCTGCTTGGTGGTCTTGACAAGCAGTTCTAAATTACAGTCATATCTCTATTAAATTACTAGCGGACAGCAATATCTTGGCATCTCCGGAAGCAGGTCGGGGTAATTGCTTACCCTATGTATAGCGCCTCCGTCGCTTTCCTGCGAGTCAGGAGGATAAATATAGAGATAAAATAAAAAAAATAAAAAAAAAAAAAAAGTGCGCGAGCTAAGAGTATCAACCTTGAGAATTTTGTTGATGAGTTTGACAGCCGACACGATAATCGTAGGATTAAATTACACTGATATTTTGAATTGCTTTTCTCTTTGCTTATTGTTTCGTATATTTACTTTTTGTTTTACTTCTTTTAAATATTTTTTTCTAATGCATAATTTGTTGTGGTTGACATTATGTTGCATTAATTTCAATAAAAAATATCTATTATGTTAAATACAATATAGCCTACTTTTCTAAAGCCGGTGGCAAAGGCCCTTTAAACTTACAATTTTTCCTCTCATATGCTTTTGTCACTCACCCCCTTCTTAATATAGCTTGGCCCCAACGTGACCCTCTCAGTTTCTGAGTTCCAGAATCCCCACTGGTAACACTGTCTGCGGTTTTTGATTTTATCAAGCCTTGTAAGTTTTAATACAGTATTTAAAATTAGATAGGTTCACTTACCATAAAATAAAATTTTGGTAAATTTTTATTGCCATAAAGTTATTGCCATTATTGCCATTACTACTACTACTACTACTACTACTACTACTACTACTACTACTACTACTACTACTACTACTACTACTACTACTACTACTACTACTACTACTACTACTACTATCCGAGTTTGTGGAGATTATTCGGTGACTGTAAACTCGCAACTGGAAGACCATCGTCAACCAATCCCTCTCCCAGAAGATCTAATGCGCAAGCTAGGACGTGGTTACTGCTTTAGTAAGATTGATCTAGCTAAAGCATATAATCAAATCTGTCTTTCTCCTGACAGCCAGAAGGCTCTCAGCACTCACAAAGGAGTTTTACTTCAGAAAAGACTTCCTTTCGGAATTAAATCCGCACCAGGGTATTTCCAAGAAATCATGGAACAGTTAACGCAAAATTTGCGAGGAGTTGCCGTGTATTTCGATGATATTTTGGTAAGTGGTGACAACGCAAAAGATCATTTGATGAACCTGCGAGCTTTGTTCAAAAGACTAGAAGAAAAAGGTCTTCGCTGCAACCGTGAGAAATGTGTTTTCGCCCAAGTATCAATTGATTACCTGGGTCACACTTTATCAAGTCGAGGAATTGCAAAAGGGTCCAAAGTTGATGCCATACTAGAAATGCCTACACCCAAGAACATTTCTACGTTAAAATCTTTTTTAGCATCTGTGCAGTTTTATTCTAAATTCTTACCTCCATATTTTTCGGAAATCACCGAGCCGTTGTACAAGCTTACACGCAAAGGACAACAGTGGAAGTGGGGTGAAGTAGAAGCGACATCTTTCAAAAAGATCAAACGGTTACTATGCACAGAGACTGTACTTGCGCACTATGACCCATCTCTTCCGTTGGGTTTATCTTGTGACGCCTCAGAATACGGAATTGGAGCGGTATTATTTCATCGCTTTGCAGACGGAAGCGAGCGTCCGATTCTCAATATTTCTAAAATCTTATCGGCAACACAAAGACGCTACAGCCAAATACAGAAAGAAGCACTATCCTTAGTGTACGCTTTGAAGAAATTTCATCAGTTTCTGTACGGTCGTAAGTTCATTGTGGTTACCGATCACAAACCTAAAGTGACCTTGTTTGCCCCTGATAAAGGTACTCCTGCAATGGCCGCGAATCGACTTGCACGATGGGCATTACTAGTCCATCAATATAACTGCACGGTGGAATACCGTAGAAGCAAGGACCATGGCAATGCCGATGCTCTTAGTCGCTTGCCATTTTCAAATGACACAAGTTTTGATGGGGAGGAGATGGAAGATGATGTCGATAGCGTTTGTTTAGTTCAAACAATCAGTCGTCAAATCAATCCTGACAATCCATTGCTTGTGGTCAGAGAGACTGCCAAGGATCCAATTCTTGCCCAAGTAATGCGATTTGTGAAGGAGGGATGGCCGCATGCATTTTCGGAAGAGCTTAAAGACTTCAAAAAGTTGGAAAATTCGTTGTCAACAGAGAATGGTTGCGTTTTTTACGGCTTACGGGTAATAATTCCTTCAACCCTACGTAATCATATTCTTAAATTATTACACCTTGGACATTTCGGCATGCAACGGATGAAACAACTTGCCAGGTCAACTGTCTATTGGCCTAGAATTGACTTTGACATTGAGGATTTATGTCGCAAATGCACTTCCTGTGGCCAATTTCAAAATAAGCCGGATAAACTTTCAATCCATCCGTGGATGATGCCAGAAAAACCATGGTCAAGACTCCACTTGGACCATGCGATCAACTTTCTGGGAAGAAACTGGTTAGTCCTTGTAGACGCTTATTCAAAATATCCTTGCATTCATCCAACAACCTCAACGTCTTCGAAAAGTACTACTGCTATACTTGAACAAGAATTTGCTCATTTCGGATATCCCCACACGTTGGTGACCGATAATGCCACAACATTCATGTCTCAAGAGTTCCAAGCTTGGTGCAAACAACGAGGCATTGTACATCTCACCGGAGCACCTTATCATCCAGCAACAAACGGTGCTGCCGAGCGTTTGATACAATCGTTCAAACAGGCATTGAGAAAATCCTCGTTACCTCCAAAGGAAGCTTTGCAAGAATTTCTAATGCAATATAGAAGGATTCCTTTTGCATCGGGACTGTCACCAAGCGAATTGTTGAATGGAAGAAGAATTCGCACCAAAATTGACACTTTGGTTCCATCCATTCCGCATCTCCTGCAGGGAAGACAGTCAAAACAAGCGAGCAAGTATTCAAATGCTGAAGACTCGGAAGTGGTTTCGAAAGTCGAACATCATTACTCACTAGGAGACCCTTGTTACGCACTGTACTTCGGGCCTAGAAGAGATCGTGACCCACGATGGGTGCCTGCGATAGTTACGAAAGTCCATGGTACACGAAGCGTCAATGTACGAGTCATTCCTCGAGGACCAACTTGGAGAAGACATCTTGATCAACTTCGACCTCGATACGGTTCGGATCAAGATGATGATCCCTGTGAAATCCCAACGAGCGTTTTGTCTACAGAAACACTTCCAGCCGGGACTGACCACGCATCTAGTTCTTCTTGGATGAACCAACGCAACAATCCGAGATTACCAACCGGAGACGAGTACGGGCGACACAATCCACGACGATCAGCAAGGACCAAAAGACTTCCAAAAAAATGTTGTTGCTAATATGTATATATTTTTTTGTCGTAGTTTATTTGGGGAGGTGTTGTGATATTGTGCAATAGATGACGTAGTGTTTTCTTAAACGCTTCTAATCTTAATCAGCGCCATCTGCTCAAACAATTATTGGACACGCGCATCTCCAAGCATAATTGTTACAAGTTAAATATGCGCCTTTATTTTGGTTCATCAGTCAGTTCAAAGTTATCAAGCTACTACAGCAAACGAACTAAAAGCATTCTATTTCATTACGGTTGTTTTTGGCTAAGTACTTTTTTGTAAATATTTATTATTGTTTTTTAATAAACCTGTGTATTCGTGCAAAGATACAACAAATATGATCATTGTTGTTAAAAAACATTATTCAATTTTGGTTAACATAAATTTTAAATGTTGAGTTAGGGTTAGTTTGAATTTTTTGATAAAATGTATATTTATAAATATTGCATTTAATCGAACGAGTTTCATTTTATTGTTAAATTTGAAGACCAAACATTTATATTTTTGAAAAACAATAAGTTTTAGTTATTAATTTAAAAGAAAAAGTGCAAATGAAATTAAAAGAATTTATTTTTAAAAAAATCGTGTCTCTTCAAGAGTCACTGCCAGCGATTTTGGGTCGATTCAAGAAATCACCATAAGCGATTTTCGTTTGTGCAACTAACCTGAATCTCCCTGTGGTTATTATTGCTACTTTGAGAGATCCATTTTCTCTTGGTTTCTTCTTTATTCAGTCCTGGTGCTGAAAGGGGGATTATGAGTTGATTTTACTGAAAGAATCACTTACGGAGACTTGTTGAAGAAACCCAAAAAGTTATGGTTGGTTTACACTTATCAGATCTGACTCTGAAGACTGCCCCATTTTGATCATGCCATGTGGCACCTTAATCCCTTATAAAATATTCGAATTCAAATTTTTCAAAATTTTGTTCTTGCCTTGAGATATCTCAAGCTATTAATTATGTCAATAAATAAATAACAAATATGAGATATTTTAAATGAACTATGGCTATCTCCCAGACATCATATATCCAGCAGCATTCATTGAGTGGGATTGTGCATCACTTGTTCCTTGTTGTATGCATATGTCACACTTTATTTATAATTGTAATCTTAACCCTTACATAAACTGGGGGACTTTATTGTGATTTACATCTACCACAACGCAAAAGCAAAAAATATACTTTTCAAAACAAATTGACTGAAACGCGTTAGGTTTAAACTTTTTTTATGCAACATTGCTTTTTTGGTCTGACTTCATGTGTTAGGACAGAGCACCATTTAATATCTGATTAAAATCATCCCAGGTTTGGGATGACTTTGATTACTCATATAAATTCATCATTTGGTCAAAATATTGCATTTTAAAAATCAAGTTTGATTATTTTATAACTTAAAAGTTGTATGATGTCACAAAACATTTTTTATCAAGTTGAAGATTATTTGGTGATTGATAATTTTATTTTCAACTAAAATAACTATTATTATGATAATTTTTGTTTTTTTTTGTTATGGTCTTAGTGGAAAAATGTCAGAGAGAATCTGTAAATAAATTGTTTGCACAGGTTTGATTTTTAGATTGGTAGTTTAAAAAACTTTTAATCTATTGTGTATAGATGCAATATGAAAAGGTTTGTGGACCTATTCAATGCAACAGTTGTTTTTAGTTTCATTGCTAAACGTTTAGTTTTGTTTCATTAAAATATGTTAAAAAAATGTTAAAAGATAAAAATGCTAAGACATCATTTCATTGAATTAACAAATGCATGACTTTAATTGACTGAATTAACAAATAACAAAACCATGACTGCCATTAATAAGTGTAGATGTATTGTGCATGTTAAGGTTTAATACCTGATCAAGCTTTTCTATAAATAATGGAAATCCATCAAAAAATCTGCCTGAAAACAAAACATTATGAAATCCAAATCCAACTTCATTCTAACACCTATAAAGTTATTTTGCATGATTAAAGTCACCCTGGTTTACGATATAACTTTCTAGTTGATTTTCACTCTTTTACAGTAATTTTAAGTTTTTGATTGTGATGTAATCTTTATTGGGGTCTTTTCCAACAAGTCACTGTAAGTGATTTTTTTAGTGAAACTAACCCAGATGCCTCTGCAGTAATGATGGGCATTTCAGAATAATTTGGTATTCTAGAATAAAATTGAATCTAGAATTTTGAATCTTATTCTAGAATAATTTTTCAAAACTTTGGAAACATGAAGCTATACATTTTATCTTTTATTCAACAAAACTAACAATAACACATATGCAATATTTTGAATTTACAACTTGTTCTTGTTGGAATGTAAAATGTTTAGCATTTCCAAATTTTTTCTTGTCAAACAAGATCTTAAAGCTGATGCTTTTCCTTGGCTGCATGCAGGGGTGCAACCAGCCTCAAAAAAGGAGGCTGACACAATTCGAACATCTTTTTAAATGCGACCCCACTTGACTTTTTTCTTAACAATCACCTTGTTTAGTAAGCCCCGTGAGCTATGCTTTGTGCCGTTATGTTTTTTGATGTTTAATGTTTAAGGGCAGATTAAAGGGCTTGTTTCCACTACAAGCATGGTGGAACATTCTTTGTTCTATTAATACTTTTTGCTTAGATTTTAAGTGTGGAAAGAAATCAATAAAACAAAGAAAGAATAATCCATTCCACGTTTGTAGTAAAAATGAGCCTTATAGGTAATAAGGTAAACTGTTACATCATAATTAATAATTTGAGATCGAAAAATTTGACTTGTGTAAGCGTTTTTCTACTTTATCAAGTAATGAAACTAAGCTATGACAAAACTACAATATCATGGATAATCTTCTAAAAGCAAACTATGTCACAAAAAAATCACAATGATGTCACAATAAAAGCTAGAATAAGTATTTATTTCATAGATAAAAAAAAATGTAATAAAATGATTGTTGTCCGGGTCTCAACAATGGGCATCAAATGCTGCATACAGTGCGCAAGCAGCAAATTTTACAAAAGTTTCAAAGTTTTGAATTTCTTTTTAAATGCAGTGAAATGTAAATAACGGTTTTCATCATTGTTTTGACAATTAAAACTCATTAGCCATGTTTCTATAGGAAGTCGGACATAGAGTGAACGATCATTGTCGTTTGGAAAGGTATCCATTCCAGGTCAGACACAAACAGGACTGGGGCCGAGTGTTTATCCTTTTACTACCCCAGGCTGCTGTACTGCCTAGATTAGATCCTGGCAATGATGTTGTTAAGCCAACATCAGGTTTCGTCATCCAAAACCATCAGACCTTGTACTCCATGTGGTGCCCGATATATTTCCTGCGGTTTCCTCAGGGAGACAACTCAAGTTTGGCTGCTACAGCTCTGCTTACCAAGCTTGACACAAAGCAGAGGGATCGATGGTCTGAGGCAGTTTGGAGCATTGACTTCTCACACTCTAGTCGAAGAGCATGGAGTATTTTGAACAACCTTACTGGTAGGTCATGACACTCTCCTCATCACTGTCCCATTTCAGCTGATGCTATTGCATCTCAGCTGGTTAGAAATGGGAGATATGAGGCTGTTGATTGCAAGTCTTCTTGACTTGTCTCTCAAGAAGTGTCTGGCCTTTGGAGGGCGACAACACTAGACCCAGTAAATATCTCTGACACTTTTTCACAGAGAATTTACTGCTCCCCTTCAACCTTAAAACCAGGTAAAGCTCCGGGACCTGATTCCATCTGCCCAGAGCTTATAGTCCATGCTGGAGCTGCTTTGAAGTTCTGGTTACATGACTTCCTCTCTTCCTGCTTGGGCTGACTCAAATTCCCAAAATCTGGAGAAGAGCGCATGTAGTTGTGATCCCAAAGCCAATGAAGCCTGTGGGGGACCCAAAGAGTTATTGACCTACATCTCTGGTCTGTGTCCCCTAAAAGATCCTTGAGAGGCTTATCTATGCCTGCGTTGAGCCATTAATTGATCCACTGCTCCCTAAAGATCAGGCTGGGTTTTGTTTTACTTACCCAAAACATCAAGGGTTTTTTTGAGGCTAAGAAGAAGGCTGGTGCCGTATTTGTCAATCTTACAGCTGCTTATGACAATGTCTGGCACCGTGGTCTTACCTGCAAGCTGCTGAGACTACTTCCGGATAAGCACATGGTCAGAATAATTATGGAGCTTGTCTGAAATCAAAGTTTTACCCTTACTACTGGTGACAGCAAGCAAAGCAAGTTACACCATCTAAAAAACAGCATTCCTCAGCGAGCAATCTTGGCTCCCCCCTATTTGACATCTATATGTACGATCTTCCTTCCATGATTTCCAGAAAGTTTGCTTATGCTGATGATTTAGCATTGTTTGCACTCTTCTGGAAAGTGGAAGGACTTGGAGGAGACATTAAGCCAAGACATGTCCACACTTTCAGCATATCTCCAGACTTGGAGGTTGCAGCTCAGTCACACTAAGACGTTGACAGCAGCCTTTTACTTAAATAACCAAGAGGCCAAGTGTGAGCTAAAAGTCTACAACAACAATAGACTTTTACCGTTCTATCCAACCCTTACTTATCTTGTGGTAAAACTGGACAGATCGCTCAGGTTTTGTCACCATCTAGTGACATTGTGCAAAAAACTACCCTTGCGTGTCACACTGCTGAGGCGACTCATGGGCTTGGGATGGGGTGCTGGTAATATTTTTAGTTTTAGAAATGATTTAAAATTTTAAAATAACCTCTTATTAATTATGTTTTGCAGAACTACGTATTATTTATCGAAATATGATTGACATAATATACTGTGTTTTCCATACTAATGATTACATTCTTTTCTAGTAACCATCTGACGATTTTATAGAATGAAACAGACTGCTTTGGTTTTTTAGAAAGTGCTTAAATAAATTTTGTATGATATATTCATATTCTTTTTCAAATAGAATCTTTCTAATTGAATAAGGATCAAGATTCTATTTAAATAAAAGAGGCAACAAGTGTTTGTGGTATTTTATACATTGATTAAACAAGTTTTGTAATCAAACATTGCTTTTATCCTTTCATTCAGCACTCTGCAAGGAAAATGATTCACTTTTTTAATATATATATATATATATCAAGATAACTGGAGACAGTACTGTTTCGACCTTTCGGGTCTCATCAGTCCAGTGAAGTCATGCTGAGAAAGAACAAGGCACACCAATTTGTACCTTGTGGCTAATCTTTTACTTGTGGTTTTTAAGCCACAAGTAAAATCAAAGCCCAGTGATGCCAAGAGTGCTCAAATCATATAAAATGATGAGCAATGCATAGCGCAACAGCATCACTGTCTTCTCATCCAGAGTGCTCAACCTGCAAGAGCAGGGAGCATAAGTAACTGGAGACAGTACTGTTTCGACCTTTCGGGTCTCATCAGTCCAGTGAAGTTATGCTGAGAAAGAACAAGGCACACCAATTTGTACCTTGTGGCTAATCTTTTACTTGTGGTTTTTAAGCCACAAGTAAAATCAAAGCCCAGTGATGCCAAGAGTGCTCAAATCATATAAAATGATGAGCAATGCATAGCGCAACAGCATCACTGTCTTCTCAGCCAGAGTGCTCAACCTGCAAGAGCAGGTTCAAGCTGAACCTGCAACATCTGTATCAAGCTGAGGTACGGTGAAATCACGCAGCATGTCGAGATATCGCTGGGAATTGACCGTTCCATCAAAGAAGTATGGACACAGTACACCAGTTGAACGATTTATGGCCACTTGGTAAAGCGACTTATGGCCACCCCTGTATATGTATATATAATCAATTTACACTGGCAATGGTGAATAATTTAAAACAATTGAGGGAGAGGCACTGTGGTGCAGTGAAGACTTTTTTTTTACTTTACTGAAAAAATACCAATATAATTCAACCAAAGACTTTTTTTGGTCTTCACATTAATTTTACACATTTTTTTTTTGCAATAAAGCAAAGATGCACTGCTGGGCTACAAGATGTATTTTCTAATGTTTCTGGTCCACAATGTTGAAAAGCTTGTGAAGCACTGAGTTAAACAATATAAAAATTCTGTTTATTTATTAATCAGGTGGTGAGAAAGCAAAATTTGAAAAAATTGTTGCAATTCCATATAAAACACACTAAAGTTTCTTAATTTTTTTAGTTTTTTTTTGGATTAGTAATTAGATAAAATGATTATTTTTTAATAATAATATGGCTGACCTTTGGAGACAATGTGTTCGTTGGTTAATTGATACAGGTGTTTTGCCAAGACAGCATAAAACTTGTTTTCCTGATGCGAAAATTTTTGACTTGGCTCAAACACTGAGAGATGGTGTTGTTTTATGCAATTTGTTAAATGCTATTCAACCAGGAGCTATTGATGTTGGTCGTATCAACATCCGACCACAAATGTTACAAGTAAGTTTTATTAGAATTTTGTCAAGAACATAAAAATCTTATTTTAATGTTGTTGCTAAATGATCTTAAGTATAAATTGTCCTTGTTAGTAATCTAGCATACAGTAGTTCAATTTTGAAAATGGATTTTATGAAAATGAAAGTTCATAAGAAGTGATTAAACTTTACATTAAGATAATTTTAAATGAACTTGCATATTTCATAAGCTTTTTTTTAATTGAGTACAGACAAATAAATTTTCATATATTTCAATTTGCCAATCTTTTTTAATTTTTCCTAAATATTTTTATTAAGGATCACTGTTTAAAGTATAACAATTTCTAATTCTCTTGTAAAATGTTTGCAAAAAACAGATTAAGCAATTAATTGAATTATTTGTTTAGAGCATTTTTTAAAAAGTTTTTTTTAGTTTTTATGTCTTCAAAATCTTCACACCGTTATTAGCACAATGGAAAATGTATTTGGAATATCTAAATATGATTTGTTTGAAGCCAGTGACTTATATGAGATGAACAATTTTCTTCAGGTATGGGCTTTTTAATTTGATTAAAAAATTGACAAAAAAACACTATCAATAATGCAAAATATTAATCACTACATTACAGAAATTTAAGTTATAAATAAAAATTAAGTATGCTGTTATTTATGTAAAAATAAATTATTTCAAAATCTTCATATGTAAATCTAGGTAAAAAAAACTTAAACATTGTTGAAATTTTTTAGTTGAACACCATATGAAATTTAAATAAAGTTATTTGCTTAATCTTTATCTTGGAAACTTAGCATTATCTTTATCTTGGAAACATGTATTAACATAGAATCCTTTGCTAATATCAACCTACCAGGCTATACTTTTCTTCATTCCCTTTCCTTGTCTGTAGTTGGTGGAGTTGGTGCTTATTTTTCCAACTTACTGAAGTTTGAGATAAACAATCCCTTGCAGCTTCATGTTCAAGGGTGTGAAGACTTTTGGTCTAATGGTACCTTTCCTAATTTGAATTCACATTATATTTTTGGAGTAATATATTGTCATTCTCACAACAACAAACTCACTTCTTTAATGTTCTTGATGAAACTCTTCAAATCCTAAATCAGAAAAGTAACATACTAATTGTTATGGGTAATATCAACATTGACATGACCTAAACTCCCCTTATTTAAACCATTGTAACCAAATATTTATCAGTAATGTATTTACATCATGTATATCTAAGCCTATCAGGATAACAAAGCTTTTTCAAACCTCCATTGACCACATAATAACCAATGTTAATGGGGCCATAATAACACCAAGTGTCTTGCAATATTCCATCTCTGACCACCTTCCCATCTTTTGTATTGCCTCATCAGTTAAGCCAACAACTCTTTTTAAAAATTCAACCTATTGTTATTGCAATATTAAGAATCTAAATGGTGATGCCTTTCAAGATGATTTGCATGATACCTTAACTCTCATAGTACAAAAAATTTCAAACCTCCTCTATATCCGTTTCTAGTTTTGACCTTCATTTTAATAATTTGGTTATTGGTATCAACAAAGTAATTGACAAACACACCCCTTTGCAAACAGTCTCCAGAAGACTTTCTCGCCTGTGTCAAAAACCCTGGATGACCAAAGGATTGCTAATTTCTATCAAAAGTAAGCAAAAATTCTGCTGTAATTTCTTCCTAAGTAGTAAAGCTTTTGAAAAACACTTCTATAAAACAGATGCTAATAAATTAACACAAGTAAAAAATTTATCAAAAAAAAAATGTATTATACCAAGTTTATCTCAAATAATAAATCTAATCCTAAGAAAAGGTGGGAAATTATTAACTCTGCCATTTTTACTAAACGTGTTAATTCCTCTCTCTCTAAAATCAATATGGAAAATTCTGTCATATCAAAAATTGCTGATTGGTTTAATCAATTTTTCATTGAAATAGGTCACTCCATTGCAAACAATGTCAATAAACCCCTACATGCAGACTACACTACTTAAAAATCCTAGTTTTACATTCTATTGTTCTAGATCCCCCATTGCAATTAAAATTTTTATCTAATTAACTCGATCAATTTAAACAAAGCTGATGGAGCTGACAACATCAACTCCTTCTTTTTGCACTTAGGAGCAGTAGTACTAGCTCCTGTATTATCAATATACTGTCAATAGTCATTTAATCTTGGTATTTTTCCCCAGGCTTTCAAAACTGCCAAAGTAATCCTTATATTTAAATCTGGTAGTAGAAAAATATTAGGCAATTATTAACCAATAGCTTTACTTTCCAATCTGTTGAAACTACTGGAAAAATTTATCAAAATTCGATTTGAATTTTTTTTCAAAAAATAAAGTTTTATGTGCAAATCAATGTGGTTTTAGAAACAATTACAGCATTAATTATGCTTTACTTGAGATTGTCACTAGCTGTTACAATGCCTTGCATTGTTCACAACACACAGCATTGTTGTTGGTCGATCTTTGCAAGGCATTTGATACAGTGTTACACAAAGTTGTAATGCACAAGTTACGCCATTATGGCATTCGTGGACCGGCATATGCTTTAATTGAAAATTACCTTAGCTCTAGAAGCCAATTTGTAACTTTTAATAAAATTTCTTCCTCTAGTAAACCCATCAATATTAATGTTCCACAAGGCTCAATGCTTGATTCTTTAATTTTCCTAATATATGAGGGTGAGTCAGACAAATGCCATAAAATTTTTATTTTTTAAATGATTACATTTATTTTTCAACATAAGCTCTATTATAAAGTATACACTTTTGTAATCTATGTTTCCACTTATAATCCCTTCTAAAATTCCGGGGGCTGTCTCTGACACCAGGTAATCACTTGCCTTTTTGCTTCTAAGGATCTAAATTGAGTACCTTTGAGAGATTCTTATAGTTGCGGAAACAAAAAAAAGTCAGAGGGAGCTAAATCCAAACTCTAAAGTGGGTGTGGAAGTGTTTTCCATAACAGACCTTGAACAATGAGCAGGGGCATTGTCGTGATAAAACAAAATTTGACTGTGCAATTTTTCTTGGTGTTTTTTGGCTAAAAATGTCTTCATAATAGCTTGAGATAACTGTTTTCTTACCTTTTAGGAAGTCTATCAAGATGACTCCCAAAAAATGGTGGCCATGATCTTTTTAACAGACCTTTCTGCTTTGAATTTAACAAGTCCTGGTGCTTCCTTTGAATGCCACTCTTGATTGAATTTTGTTTTCTGGATCAAATTGATAGATCCATGTTTCATCTCTGGTGAGGCAGCGCTTGAAAAAAAATGGTTTCATTTGCTTCCATCTTTGTCGAAATTGCTAAGGAAAGATTAGCCCTTTGATTTAGTTGATTTTCCTGCCATGCTTTTGGGACCCAACATGCTGAAACCTTGCTCAAGCAAAGATCTTCAGTAAGAATTGAAAATGCAGTTCCATGTGAGATTCCCACTGCATTGGCATTTTTTATCTTCTTCAACTAGATTCTGCACAAGCCTGATGTTTTCTTGTTTTTGTTTTTGAGGTGGAGGGTCTCCCCATCTTCAAGTTGCTCCTTTCCCTCCTTGAAGCATTTAATCCACTCATAAACGACTGCTCTACATGCTGCAGACTCATTATAAACCTGCTGTAAAGCTTCAATGATCTTATCAGGTTTCCAATTACGTCTAGTCAAAAATTTAATGTTTGCTCTTATTTCAAAATTCGCTATTTTAAGGCACAAAAACACAAAATATTTCAAACACAATGAATCATAATGCTGCAAATAGATAGAATGATGAAACTTTCCAAGATTATTAGGGAAACCTTAAAGGTATGTTTGAACATAAAAAAAATCATAAGATTTTGCATATTTTAAAAATATGGCATTTGTTTAAAAACTTTTTGACTCCCCCTCATATACGAGGTCTGTTCAAAAAGTATCCGACCTTTTTCCCTCTCGCCAATAAGGTATGAGCAAACTGCCCGTGCAAAGCGTGGCTGCACACACACACATTCACGCGTAATCGTGAAGCGTTTCAGGCCGATTCGTCATTCGTATCTCTCTGTGTAAAGCATTTAGTGCAGGCGTGTAGTACGTGTTCATCGGTTTTTTGATTTTCAGAAAATTTCATTTCAATGACAGAACGCATCGAACAGAGGTATTGCATCAAGTTTTGTCAAAAACTTGGTGATACTCAAGTTGAAACAATTCGAAAGATTCAACAAGCTTTTGAAAATGAGGCCTTAAGCCCAACTCAGATAAAGCAATGGTTTAAACGCTTTAAAGATGGCCGTGCATCAGTGGAAAGTGATCCTCGCTCAGGAAGGCCATCCACAAGCCGAAACGAGGAGGCGATGGATCAGGTTCGTGAAAAAGTGTTGGAGGATCGTCGTTTAACAGTACGAGAGATTGCTGCAGAAATGGGAATAAGCACAGGCGCAGTTCATTCAATCCTAACTGAGGATTTGAACCTGCGGAGAGTGTCGGCTAAATTTGTCCCCAAGCTGCTGACGGAGCAACAGAAGGAACTCCGGAAGGAAATTTCGGAGGACATGCTGGATGTTGCAAATCATGACCCAGAATTTATCAAGACAATCATCACTGGTGATGAGACCTGGGTTTATGGTTATGACCCAGAAACCAAGTTTCAATCATCACAATGGAAGCATCCGGAATCACCACGCCCAAAAAAAGCTCGGCAAGTCCGCGGCAATGTGAAAGTTATGCTGACCTGTTTTTTTGATTCCCGTGGCATCGTGCATCATGAATACGCACCAGAAGGTCAAACAATCAACAAAGAGTACTACCTGGAGATTCTACGTCGCCTTCGTGATGCTGTGCGAAGAAAGCGGCCAAACATGTGGGCAGCAAAGAATTTTCAGCTTCACCACGACAATGCTCCCGCTCATTCTGCACATGTGGTCCAAGCTTTTCTAGCCAAAAACAGCATGCCACTTATTAGACAGGCTCCTTACTCTCCCGACTTAGCACCGTGTGATTTCTGGCTGTTCCCTAAGCTAAAAACAACTCTGAAAGGGAGGCGATTTCAGTCAAGAGAAGACATTATGAAAAAAGCGACGGAGGAGCTTCAGAGCATTCCGGGGGAGGAGTTTATGAAGTGTTTTGAGAAGTGGCAGAAGCGCTGGGATAAGTGTGTGAACCACCAAGGGGAATATTTTGAAGGAGATTGAATAAAACTTGCAAAATTTATTGTGTTGTGTGCTTTATACAAAAAAGTCGGATACTTTTTGAACAGACCTCGTATATACGAGGGGGATTCAAAAATTATCTGCACTTTATGCCACAGAGCACTCTTGCATTTAAGTTGGACCCAATTTTTTCTGCACATGTTGGCTTCTGTGTCATGTGACCATGATCAACTGATCTATTTGTTTTAATGATTGTTACTGATGTTTGTTTCAGTCAATAAAAATGGCCACTCCACTAGCAGAATGCACCAGTGAAGAACAACGCATAGTGATCTGATTTTTATGGTCAGAAGATGTGTCAGGGGCTAAAATTCACAAGGGATTTTTAACGCAATATGGAAACAGTGCACTATCAAAAAGAAATGTGTACAAGTGGACTGAGAAGTTTAAAAGTGCTCAGACAAGTGTGAACCATTGGAAACATTCTGACTCACTAGTAAAGAAGACATTCAAGACCTAACTTTCTGCAGAAAAGGTTATTCTTACTCTTTTGTGGGACTGAAAAGGGCCTATCCTGAGAGATTACATAAAAAAGGGGAGTATGATCAACAGTGCAAGGTATGGTGCTTTGCTAGCTGACAGCCTAAAGCCAGCAATTCACATCAAGTGCTGGGGTCTACTGTCAAAGAAAGTTTTGCTGCTCTATGACAATGCGCACCCACATATGACTAGAAAAACTGTTGAAACCATTAATCAATTTGGCTTTGAAGTGCTGGAACACCCTGCATACCACCCAGATCTCATGCCTTCAGACTAGCTATCTCTTTTGTTCCACTCAAAGATGCTTTAGGAAATCATCAATTTTTTCAGATAAAGCAGATCCTGAAATGGTGCATAAATGGTTGCAAAACTTTCTCAAATAGAATTCACAAGCTTGTGGACAGCTGGAACAACTGCATCAAATAGGATGGGGACTAAGTAGAAAAATGACATATTTTTTGTACTTTTCTGCTTTTGCAAACAAATCAAAAAAACAAAAGTGTGGATAATTTTTGACTCATCTTCATATATACATGTAAAAGAGTAGCCACAAGGTACAAATTGGTGTGTCTTGGTTTTTCTCAGCACAACTTCACTGCACTGATGAGACCCAAAAGGTCGAAACAATACTGTCTTCAATTATATATACATCTATATATATAAATGACTTACCAAATGCCTTAAACAGTACATCCCAACTTTTTGCTGATGACAGTTGTCCTTGTCAGCCTTAGAGGAAGCTTGTTTAGATGAGTTAGTACAGCTCAAAGATTGAAGTGATGCTAACGATATCTAAATCAACCCAAATAAATCGTATATCCTACACATTCCTCCTAAACAAAATGCTTCACCTTCAACCTTTCAAATTTCCTACGATAATTCCTTCATAGTTAACAGTGTTTGTTGTAAATACCTTGGGCTCTTACTTACCAACAAGCTAAATTTTAAACAACATATACAACTAGTTAAATCTAAAATAGCCAAATCAGTGGGATTTTCAAATAAATTGCCACACATTTTCCCCTCCTCAGCCCTTATCTACTTTGCTTTAATCCACCCTCACTTACTATTTCCCAACATACTTCCAAAAACTCCAACGTCTCCAAAATAAAGCTCTTTGCATAATCTCAAACTGCAACCCAAATATCAATAACCTTTTTTTCACCAATACAAAATCTTAAAAATACAAGATTTGTACTATTTTGAAATTGCTAAAATTATGCATCAATACTCCAACAAAAAGTTCCAATCTGTTTTACATCCTTCTTTACCCAAACTAACCAGTTTAATTCATAATTGCTCTAATAGATCCAACATTTTAAATGATTCATGCCTACCTTACTTTTCATCATCTTGATGTCAAAGATCAATTAAATTTCAAGAAGCCAAAATCTGGAACTCCATCTTTCCTCAATCATTTAATACATCATTTCATACATTCAAACATAATATTAAAATCCAGTTACTAAATTCCTATATATGAATCAGAAAGCTATATCGCCTCAGATCACCATGCCCTAACATAATAATCTGTGAAATTAAATAATTTTGCTGCGATTTCTGTGTGACTGCTTGACTAGAAGACCTTTATCGGTCACTTCGCAGTCTCCTGTTGAGATTTTTTTTTCGGTATAGTCGTATGTAATCTGTGCTGTACTTTTTTGATATTTGTGTATATTTTTTATGCATTGCCTTTATAGTGTGTAATAATCTCCAACAAATAAACTACTTCTATACGTCTATCTGTCTGCTTGACAGTATAAATACACTAATTTCAAAAAAAAAAGATTTAAGTTAGTGATTGGCAAACTGTGGGCTGTAACCCAATTGTAGGTCTTGAAGCAAAATGTAATTGGCTGCATATCATATTGTGCAATTTCAACTAAGCAATTTCACAAATTACACTTATAGTGAAGTACACTAATACGCAAAAGTTCTTACAATGTACAACTTACATTTTATTTCTTCAACACACAATTGCATGTTTCACTTTTTGAGTTATTAGTTAAGAATTAAGATAATAATACCATATGTTTTTTACATAATGCTAGGCCTTTAACTATATCTAAAGAAATAATTTCGGCTATCATAAAAAAGTTTCTCAATTATTGATTTGGGTATATACTGGTTAAAATGCAACTTTAAAATAAAAATTTATGCAGTATATGCTTATTTACAAATACTGTACAATAGGGGTGTGCAACCTTAGGTGCTGCCGCCTCAAATGTCTACAACAAAATTGAACTGCAGGCCAGATTTGCATTTGCTTCGATAAGATTTTTGAAGTTGACTTATTTTGCCAATCAGCTTAGCTACTACCTAGATTCAAGAAGTAGAGCTGTAAAGCCATAAAATGTTTAACAATGTTTTGAGTGGTGATAGCCATCACTCTATTTCGAAGCCACAGCTTTCTGCGACTGCACTTTGCACTTTCCAATGATCATAAAATTTGTCAAAAGAATACTGAATTATTTGTCTCACAAAGTCATGTATATGAGCTTTTACTCTTAATCAAAATATGCGTACTATTGTGGAAAGACTTTTTGTGATGTAAAGAAATCAAAAGTATATTTTTAACTGATTATAAGAAATAAAATGAAAGGATTTTTTTGAAATATCTATATAATAAAAATTGTTCTATCAGTTTTTTTTTTTATACCCAATAATTTCATAATGCATAGGGTGTTTTGTTCCATGTTAATTTACAAAGTTTACGATTATTTTAAAAAACTTAACTCTGAATTATTAAAAATATAATGACATTTCTCACCCGGCATTAATCTTGTTAAAAACTTTAAATGCTCTTGAACTTGAGTTTGTAAATACTCTTGAATTTTGGCGGTGGTAATCAATGAAGTGACTCATCTGCTTTTTGACGTTGGCTGCATTTTTGCATTGAGTGATGACAAGCTTTTAAGCAAAATTTGTTACTTTAAACATGTTAATATCGCCAAAGATGTCGGTTGAGTGCTGACCTACAAAACATCAGTTTAAATAAAAATACCTGGCTAAATTTTTGGTTTGGTATTATCACCTGTAGAGCATTGAAAATTTTTAACCAGTTGGAATTACTTATGAATGAACCTTTATATAAAGAAAAAAAAGATCGTAGACCGATATACCAAGTTATGAAAAGAAGTTATATAATTGTTTACACATTCAAGAGTTTTGATTATGCAGTGATATGGTTTGCTCCCTCGAATATGACCCTGAGGAAGGCAATACATGTCTAGCAGAAATGTCTTTGGGACTAAGAGTGGCAAACGGGTCGCACTTTTTTTTGACAGTTACGACTGTAAAACAAAAACATGATTATTCCATGTAAAATAAAGATAAATAACGATTGCCAGTAATTTCGCCAAATAAAAGTAATTTCTACTTCACTTAGTAAGAGACAAGAAAATATGATATGATCTGACAGTACAAGTATTTGTCATGTGGTTTAAAATTTTTTCTTCCTTTTTCGGATGTCCAGATTAAACCTTAGATCGCGTGGTTAATGCTGTGGTTATCATTTCTGATCCCGGGGCGGAAGGTCCGAATTCGTTTTTGGACTGGTTGCTATCGGCTTGCCACGGCCGCCACATTTTTCCGAAAGTAACTGTTCAGCCCAACCGCAATATTGCGGAAATGGGCACCGCAAACTCGTGCCAAACTTCGGCATAAAACATAAATGATACTGAAGTTTTACTTTTGGTTTTACGATTGGTTTACTTTAGAAACTTTTGTGGTTTAATAAGAAGCCCAGAAACTTGTCAGTACTTGGCTATGCACTTTGAAATCTATATTTTTAGCGCCGCCCTAATACTGTTGTGGCGAGTTCATCGACACACAAGTTAAAAGCCGATTTCTTTTATTTTCTGCAAGATTGAGTCTCGAGTTATAGATACAAGTAACGACACCAATTTTTTTTGTACTTGTTCTGGATTACGTCCAAAGTGTTCTCTCTGAAGGAATATTTAGCTCGAGTATTTATCGAGGTTATTATTCTTTATTTTTTACGAGTATTTATTATACTTTTTTACTTGTTAACGCTTTTCAACATGTTAGGGATGCTTGTTTATATAAAATGTAATCCTAGATTATTAAAAAAAATTATTGTTTTTGGAATAATTAAAATGGACTATATTGTTGTAAAAATTTTTGTCTTGGTCTCGATTTCGAACCTTAGGTTTTGGTCTTAGTCTCGGAAAAATTGTGGATCCCGGTCTCGATTACATAACTGGTTGTTACACGAGGCGATTCAAAAGCAAGTCTACACTACAAATACTTTCGGGATAAATTTGTTTAGGCATAAAAAGGGCAAGCTTGCCAACAAAATTAATTTAAGACCAATCTCAAGCTAAAACTTTTTCTTTATAATTTGCTTATTTTTATGTTCACATTTACATGTATTTAGACATAAAGCAGCTAAAACTAAACCATTTGCTTTATTGTTTACTAACTTAACTTGTTCTCTACGTTTTTTAAAATATTTGCTTTATAAACGTGTGAAAGGTTACGGAGAAACTCCCAGCTCTTCAGACTGATTTTTGAGAAGCATTGATTTTGTCAAATTTTTTTCATAAACTTGTGCAATTCTTCATTGATTATATAATATGTTCTTTTTATTATTATGTTTTGTTGTAGGTTTTACGAGTTCTCTCCATGATTTCATATTTGCCTATTTCGATGCAAAAGTTTCGGTGAGTTGAACGTAGTTATAGAGTAGACTGAAGTTAAATTTCAGAATCTGATCGAGTTACATAAAATATAACAAGTTGCTTTTATTGTTCAGAGTTTTTTAAGTGCTCTTTTTAAATATCTCATATGCATACAATTTGCTCTGTTCCTTGAAATGTTGATGTTTTATAGCTGCTTCTAGTTTTTAGATAGCAAGTTTGATTTTAAAATAGTGTCAAGTCATAGTTTATATCAAGCGTCTACTTTTGTTTAATTTGATTTTTTAAGCCAAATTTTATGATCTATGTTAGAGGAAGTAACTGCTTTCCACACGTAATTCGCACATAGTTTTTTCCGCTTTATTTGTCTGTAAAATTAATCTTACGTTGACACTTTTTTCAGTCGATTGCGTTATTTTAAATATCAAGTGGCGATTGTTTTTTCAATGTGCTTACATTACTTAGTTAATAAGTGAAGACATGAAATGTCAATGCATAACATAACACAGCGATATAGGTGTGAAGCCTTTCTTGATGTGCTTGCTTTATTTATGCATTGTGGAATTTCTTGGTAAAGTGAATGGGAAAAGGTTGACTGTCTACAAACAAAACTTTAAAAAGTTTTATCTGTGATTTCAACATATGCTAATTTAGCTCCACCAACAGGTGGTACAGTTGTAATTGCGGTTTTGCGTTTATCGTACATAGCTGTCATTGTTAGCGTATTAATTCTTTCCAATCAGATATTTAATAATTTTCCAATGGAATTCGTCCCGTCATAAAATTGAATATTATACTTTTATGTTTTTTTCAAGGCCTTTTCCATCAGATACTCAGTCACAAGTAGTTTTGCAAAGACCCGAAGATGAGGACATATATGGTGGTCTTGCCGATCTTGCTAGGTATTTTTATCCTAATAGTTTTGTTTACTTCTGTTTTTGCTATTAATATGTGCAATTGCGACAAAAGAATAATTTTAATTTCTCTCTGCTTTGAAAGTGATACGTTTTCGTTTGAGTAATGATTAAGATTACTTTTTTCCATCGTTGTTTGTAGCGAACGAGAACTCGCTGATGAAGAAGAAGATCTTTATGATTCGGTTCCTGAAGCGGACGATGGAATTTATGGTAGTGTAATTGATTTTAGGAGGTCGACAGCATCTCTTTCAAAAGTAAGTTGAATTACTTGTAAAATACTTACGTATATTCTGTATATATAGATGCGTATGGACATTCCATAGTTTTAAAGTTTCGAGTCAGTGTTTGATAGCCAGTCTCTAAAAGGTTTGGCTCCTTTTGCAATGTTTCCTTTGATTCCAATTGCAGCGCATGTGAGCACATGGCTAGCAATGCATGTTAACACACTAACAAACCATGGTAAACCACGGTAAACTTGGCAAATAACTAGTTACCAGAAATGCAAATTTTTGGTTATGTTTACTTTTATATTTACGTGTGATTAGAATTTTGAAAAGAATTGTCAATATGCAATATTCTAAAATTATTATTTTTGATTTTGTAAAATATACTTTTTATTCCTTCACCGAATCACACGATTATTTTGAGTTTCATTGCTCAAAGATATTGCTGTACGGTTGAAGTTTATTATTATTATTATTATTTTGATTTTGTACGATGATATTTATGAATGTAAACTGGAGTTGCTTGCCTAGATCGCCAGCAGAGGAAAGTACCGTAAAGTGTTTTTCTTCAGGACACAGCAGAGTAACGATTAAAAGCTAAACCTAGTCTTTGTCAATCGCATTTGCCAGCATTAAGACGCTTCTATCTACTCGGCTATGGTTCCCATTAGTCTAAAGCAGTGTTCTTCAAACTTTTTTCATCGAGACACATTTTGCACGGCCAAATTTTTTCGCGACTCCTAAAAAAAGGTCTTCACTTAAATTCGATCTCTGATTCCGCTATTTTTCCCCCAACATCAAGGTTTTTTCTGAAAAAAAAAGGTCTTCACCTAGAATCGATCTCTGATTCCGCTATTTTTTCCCCAAAATCAAGGTGTTCTCTAAACCAGTGTTCTTTAAACTTTTTTCATCGCGACCTACTTTGCACGGCCAGTGGTGGATACTCCAATTTAGGGGCCCGAGGCAAGAATTTTCAAAAATTGATGTTGTCTGAGAAAAAAAAGAGGTCTGGATTTGGGCTTGCATATTTTTCTCCCAAAACCAAGGTGTTCTCTAAAAAAAAAAAAGTCTTCACTTCGATTTCATCTTTGATTTCCCTATTTTTCTCCCAAAATCAAGGTGTTCTTTAAAAAAAAAAAAAAGGCATTCGCTTCGATTTCATCTTTGATTTCCCTATTTTTCTCCCAAAATCAAGTGTTCTCTAAAAAAAAAAAAAGATCTTCACTTCAATTTGCTGTTGTATTTCGGTATTTTTCTCCCAAAATCATGATCATCTCTAAAAATTAAAATCTAAAATCCCGCGACCCCCATTGGGCCCTTTCGCGACCCACCGGGGGTCGGGACCACTAGTTTGAAGAACCCTGGTCTAAAGCACAGTTTAGTGATTAAGTCGATAGTTATCACAAAAGCCAATAAATATTGTGAAGCATAATTATATATATATATATAAGGTATATATTTTTTTTTTGAAAATTTGTTCACTATGCATTTAACTCTGTGACATTAGGTGTATTTTTTCAAAAAACACCATCCATTTGCTTTCCACTAAGTGATTCCGCAATTGTCAATCGACACCAGCCTGACTTTGCTCAAAGTCGACCCACAGTAGACTCGCATCGTGTTGTTCCTCCAGGGCTAACCGCCTCGAGTATTTTGATTTTTGTTACTTCAAGCGATGTACGCGCTGATTTAAATGAAAAATTGCGACTCTTTCATCAACCTGACTTTATTTTGCAATCGTAGGACCGACGATCGTGTTGTATTAACGAGATCGTCGAAACCGAGCGAAATTACGTTAATCATCTTGAAATGATGAAAAATAAATTTATCGTCCCGATGAGGAAATTTTTAAACGAAAACGAAATTCGGCAGCTTTTCGCAAACACCGAGGTAAGTGCCGCATTTCTTGTTAGAAAAAAATTTTTTTTTCGGGCAGTGCTCAGATGAATTGATAGTCGATTAATGTACCGAATCGTGTTCATGTGCAAGAATACGTCGAGGAGAGAAGTTTTTTTTCTCGCTTGTTTACTGGTTTAAGAATAGCACTTGTACAGTAACTCATTTCATCGTGCTTAACAATTTTTAATGAAAACTTTAAAACTATTGTTAACGTAACATCAATCACTTTCAATATTCAACAATGGCTGCATCATGACGGCGAAGGTTTCGTATTATCTTCTTTAATCCAAATAAAATCTTTCATTTATCTTCATAAAAACAACAATCAAGTTGATTAATATGACCGAAGATTTTTTAAAAGCTAATACTTTTCATTGTATAGCCCAAGAGTTCTTGTAATACGTCCTATTAATATAAGGCCGTTGCATCATACGCTGTTTTCCGGACCACTAATCATTGTTATAAATTCTATAAAAAAACAAACAAACTAGGTTTGATGCTATGTTATTGTCACAAAACGACGAATTGTAATAATGTAATATTAGGGTGGAACTATCACCATATTAATTGTAGAAACTAATTGTGTATCGAGATTCCTTCCCTTTCCGAGTAATATTTCAACTGAAAACAAAAAAAGTCATCTTGTTTCAATAAGAGCATTGCAGGGGGTCATTTGGATAAATTGAATTATCGTTGGGAGAGTAAAACCATTAAGTGTATCGATTAAGAAGAATTTGACACAGAAGACAATTAAAAAATGCGCATGAGCTATAAAAAACACAGCAGGGGTGCTGCTCCGAGGAACATAAACATAAAATCGTTTTTGTTGATATTGTTGTTGAGTTTACAGTTCACAGAATTTTATTTTGCCGTTTTTCCAGCAACTTTTTCCAATCCACCGAGAACTGCTGCAAGACATTGAATCAGCAATGAATAACAACAGGGAAATGAGCCAGCCGTTTTTAAAAGTCAAAGTACGCGCGTTTACACTCTCGTTTTTACTTTGAAAGAAGGCAATCTCATTGCTTCGCTTTTTCCTTAGGAAAATCTTTTATTGTATGGCGACTATTGTAGCAACTTATCCCAGGCGCTGACTCACTTGAACGATCTGGTACTGAACGAATCCATTAGTGTGCAAGTGGAAGTGAGTGTGGTTAGGTTTAAAAAAATTAAATTTACTAATGGTTTTGCTTTGATTCGAAGCTTTTTGAGCTACTAATTTATAATAGCAAATCTATCTTTGTGTACTTGATTTTTCACAATACTAATCAAATCTTTGCAGAGGGGATTGTACATATATCAAGAAATTTTGAAAATTTCCGTTCTATATAACAGTTGTTGCCAAAATTTTTATATTTATAGCGAATTTATGAAGGAAGTAAAATATTTGGCATGATAAAAGCAATTAAGAATGTTTTGATGACTTCAAATAAAAATAGCAGAATTTATTGTAAAAGTTGGAAATTCTTGCCACCATTGCAAAAGGTCGGAGTTTGATCACTTGATCAGCCGAATCTTATAAATGCCAACGGCATGCCGTCGCTGCAGCAGTACTTCGTAAGTGGCTGTTTCGCTCAGGCTTAACGTAGAACATATGTGCATGGCGAACTTACCACACGCTTAATAAGTAATCAGTTCAATAAAAGGTTTGTTTTCGTGTTTAGCTTTGTTTCGTGGTCAATAAAAGCGTATTTAGCCGCACCAAAGAATTGGTGTACGCGCTCAAGCGATTTGTCAGACTTTTAGTATGAATGAAATCGTCCGGGTAATTTTTTCGGTTTATTTAAAAAAACAGTTTTGTTTATAGAATCTTCAGAATTTAGCCACTCCGAACAAATTCAAACTGCGTGAATTGCTGTGTGTTTCTATGCAGCGAATTCTAAAATATCATCTACTTATAAAGGTGAGATACGTTGTGTTGGGTAAATGAAGATTTTACGACTGTTTGTTGTATTGATAGGAGCTTTCGAAACAAACAAATGAAAGTCACAGCGATAAAAAAAATCTCGAAAAAGCTCTTGAAGCCATGCAGGTGAGGTTTAAAATAGACTAGAATTATTCAGATATTTAAAAAGGCCCCAAAAGCAAGAGGAAAATTAACTTCTTTGCTGTAACTAAACCATTTTTAATCGTTTTGGAACATAAAGATCCTTCGTAATCTTGACAGTTTCTTTAATGATTACTAAAATTGTATTCTTAGCAAAATGTTGAAGATGATTGTAGATTCTTTTTTCAAAATTTGAAAGATGCTGCTCGTGACATGTTGATTTAACTTAAAGAAAAAGAACAAGTTGCGTGTTGAATTGTGTTGCGAATTTTTTAATTGAAAATTCTGTTCATTTACACTATGCGAGTAACTACCAACAAAACAAAGGAAAGTAGAATAAGTTTATGGAATTTTACTTTCTGTTTTTTTCTAACTCGATCAAAAACGGAAGTTGCTTTTTATAACCGAGCAGTTTTGATTTTTTCCTGACATTCGTAAAGCTTACAAAATATCGGAAAAAAGATAATTGAACTATCCTTCACAATACATTTCGCACAAAACCTTTTTCGATGACTTTCGGTACCAAGATTTAGCCATGATTTAGTCTTACAGCAGAACAAAGTTATTTACCAGTAACGGGTCTCGTAAGATGGAGCTTGTGTAAAAACTTTTCAAAAGAACAAGCGAAATGCAGTGGACAAACTTCAGCCAGACCAAACACCCTTGCTTTTTTATTGCTACTAGTTGCCTATTTGCGGCATTGCGTGCATGTTGATGAATTTACTGCTAAAGACGTTTCTTTTTAGCCGCTGAGTCATTGTTCAATTTAAAAGTTTAGCGTTTGTTTAGGAGAGCTTTTACTTGTGTTTTTATTATGTCTTTACGCCGTTATTTTATTGCGCTGTAACTTCTTCGTACAAGTTTATTTTCATTTTTATTCAAATCTTTTTAAAGAAATTGTCAAGCCTCAGGTAGATGCTGCAGTAAAGCTAAACTTTTAACTTGATCATGAATCATTTATCTTCGATTGGTTGCACGAGTGTCAACAGCAGAAACTTAGCACAAAACAAGATTCATGGTGACTATATAAATATCTTTCTAGTGTTCACTTAGGACCAGGGGTTCTCAATTTAATTTATGAACGCTTTTGCTCTAAAAATTATTTGGTGGACCCCAAAACAAAAATATCGGAGATTTTTTGTAGAAATTAAAGTGAAGACTTTTTTTTGGTCTTCACCTAAATTGAAGAACCGATTTCTAGTAGGTCAGCATATTGAATTCAAATATATTCCATTGAAATAAAAGTGAAAATCGAAAAAAGGTTATCACTTTAACCCAACTGGCATTTCAGAGCAAAATTGTTTACAAATCAATGTCATAACATTTTTGTTTTCACTTAGGTTTTAACGGAATATTTTTGAATTCAATACGCTGGCAAATAGAAATCGCTTTTTGAATTTAGGTGAAAACAAAAAAAAGTCTTCCCATTGATTTGTTGAGATGATGACCTTTTTTCTTTTGTTTTTTACTGCACTTGAGGTCCGAATTTTAGTTCTTAAAGAGGTGTAATCAAAAATCTTTTGTTGACTGTGTTGTCCTGTGAACTACCAAAATAATACCACGGAGTATAATGAATATGAACTACCAAAATAATAGCACGGAGTATAATGAATATGAACTACCAAAATAATAGCACGGAGTATAATGAATATGAACTACCAAAATAATAGCACGGACCTCCAATTCATTATTTTTTCGTGTGGACCCCGGTGAGAACCTTTACTCTCAGACTGTTGCATTATTCAAGTCAGTTGCTGACAGTGATGTTTTTGAACCTTTGACATATTTTGCAATCCGACAATGTTGACCATTAACAAAAGACAGTTTTGAGGGCTTTTCATTTTGCTGTACTTCATTGTAAAAAATTAAAAAAAAAGCTTTGTAGCAACTATGGTGTGCCGTACAAAAACGAACCACGAGAATAGCTTTGGAGAACATCACCATATGTTCGAATAAAAATTCCTCTTGTTTTCGGTTCATGTTTATTTATTTATTCTTTTTGTCTCATTAGAAATATTTTGATATTTACTTTGACATTGCTTGTGTGTGTGTGACTTAGTGAAAGTAAAATTCGATTTTCTTCTAGCTGCAACAGACATCTTCTTTCGAGCTTCAGTAATTTTCCATCTGATTCTTCAAGCTCAACTCGTGATAACATTGTTTAAAACTTTCGCTTTAAATTGGTTTTGAATTAAATACAAAAGTTTATCCGACTAACTCATTGCAGGATCAAATTTTACCTTGTCTAATTTTCAATATTGCTAATTAGCTTTAAATGCAATCGAGTTTTTTGATAATTTGAAACAATTTGAAGTTTATTGAGAAGCTTTTTTAAATATTAAGAAAAAGTTGTTGTTATGATTCAGTGCTGAATAGTGCCTTATAATTACATGATTCAATGTGTGGAAATAATATGATATATAACAAAGTTATGACATCTTTGAGAGACAGAATTATTTGTATGACGATGTATTTTCTCTGTATACACTTAATATAGTAAATGGTGTTATCAAATTTTCACCCTTTCGTCAGGATATTTAGACCTTTTTTTGAGAACAGCAAAGACTTCGCTGATTTTTATTCCAGTTTCGCAATCTAAACTGCATTTTTGCCATCTTATCACTATTTCCTCCAGGACAACCATAATCCATCTTTATAAGTCAAAAATGACGTGAGTGTTAAAAATCACTCTTCGAAAACTATGGACATAAAAAGAAAAAATCAAAAACTTATTCTTGCAGGAGCGTCTTTGATTTATCGATTAAAATAATTTGTAAAAAGTAGCGTTCAAATTGCAAAGCTTGTGATATATTTGGAAGGTTTTTCAAACAAAGAACAGGGACGAAAATTCAAATTTTGAATATTTGCTGTGTCACAAACATATACCACCTTGATTAATCTAGTAATTTTTCGAAAAACTGAATACCACATCGTCATTTCGTTGCTTTTATATTATTCGTAAAAACTTTGCTTGAATAGTTTTTTTCAATGTTGTGAGAATAACTTATTTATATAAATAGGAGAAAAGAATGCTTTTTGCCAACAACGTTGATCTTAAGAAAAAGATTACAAAAAAATATAGTCAGGGTAATCATTTGGTGCTTATTTCTAAGAATTACGTTTTTATAAAAGTTTTGTTCAAGAATTTAATGTGCTTACTTGTATGAAACGTGCGTATTGTGAACTTTAGTTTTCAATACCATTTTTAGAACGCGCCCTTATTATATTGTCAACGTCGAATGAAAACCAAATAAGGCCGTTTTTTTAACATCAAGCAAAGACTTTTTTTTTGGTTTTCATTTGACGTTGCTTGTAAAAACAGTTTTAAAGCAACCACAGCTTGCTATTTTCCTGCCCATTCATTTTGTGTATCAGTTTGGACGGTAACTCTGAATGTAATATATCTATAGGGCTTAATCATCTGCAATTTTAATTTTATATATTCAAAAAATAACTTTAATAAACTCTACTGTTTTTCCCGCAGTTGGATCAATAAACTGCATTTAAAAAATTTAGATTGGGAAACTCGTGTTTGGGGTATTTCCGTGTTATTTATGGTATGTGTGCTACTGTATTGACAGCGATTCCAATACTTCGATGTAAATGCAGACTTTAACACAAGCAAACAAAAAACTTGTAAACACTAAAATTTATAATTAAACTTTTTTTAAAGCCTAGAACAGATGGTTGTTTATTAATTTAACAAAAAAATTATTCGTTTTAACTCAAAGTCAATTTGTTTGTTACATTGTGTTTTCGCGGTCAGGTTCATGATTAAAAAAATTTTGCTACTCCGTCGTTTGTTTGTTGAAACAGATTGGTAGTTTTACCGAATTTATTGTTTCTAAAGCCATATGTTGCGATATATTCATAGTTCTACCGAATTTATCGTTTTTAAAGCCATATGTTGCGAAACATAAAGGATTTTGTGACTCGTGTGAAAATCCATTACTTTGCTTTGGCTGTTGTTTTTGCTGAGGGCAATGTTGTTAAACATTATCTTGGAAACACACTAAGGCCTGTGACCTATAACTACTTCCTTATTGATAGGCTATTTCAGTAATTTAAATCCCTTTCATCGAGTAAGCAATCTCATTCACAGCAGGCCGTTTGCATGCATTCTTTTCATGTTACAAGTTATCATTCTTTTTATAAGGTTTCGTGTCTGTGTTTGCATAAGCCTGTTTTTGATTTTATATTCTGATTTTAAAAAAAATTAAGATAATATTACAAAGTCAAATTAAAAATATCTTGAAGTTTTTTTAGGTTTATCGTTATCTTTCGCCGAATTATTAGGTTATATTTCTTAATACAGTATCATTTAATAAAACTTTAATTTTCGGTTCTTTTTATGCTTTTATGCATAATTGAAAGCACCATGGTATTTACTACCAAACAACCATTCATAAATTTAACCTATCCTGATTATAGTTTGAATTCAGTGATAACAGAGTCACTGTTCTCTTAGTTTTCTTTTGATTTTAATAATTTCAATCGCTTACAGTTTTTGAATGGAATCTTTTTGATAAAGACAATTTAAATGTATATATTTTTTAATGCTAAGTATTTTTGTTGTTGTAGTTGCCGTCCTTTCCGCCAAAGCTAATTTTGGAAAAAAGAAATAATCCTCTAATACAAAGCCTGTTAGGGTCAGGGTTGCCAGATTGGCTTTTTTGACGCCAAATTAGCAAAATTTGGATTTTTTTTAGTGTGATTAGCGTCAAAAATTTTGTTTGGCATTTTCCTTTTTTTTTTAATTAGTTTCATTTTTTTATCAATTTTTTTAAGCATAATGACAAATTATTTCTCCAAATTGAGCAAAACGCAGAAAAAAGCAGTCTAAGTTCCAATAAAATGTAGTTTTGTTGCAAATTTTAGCCCATAAAACCAACTGCTGAGTGCAAACTAGCCATGATTTTAAAACAAAAGTTGAAAAATCAGAGATAGATTCGAAGCGAAGATCTTTTTTTAGAGATCACTATGATTTTGGGACGAAAATTAAAACATCGAAGACAAATTCTAAGTAAAGACCTTTTTTTTTTAGATAACACTTTTCTTCGCGACGAAAATTAAATTTTGTTTGACTTAAAATTACTTTTTTTTTCAACTCAGTTGGCTTATTTTCAAATTTTAAATCTGTCAACCCTGCTTAGGGTGGTGCGATGTTGTGTTAAGGTGGTGCAATGTTGTATTGTATTTGGGTGATGCGATGTTGTGTTGTATTTGGGTGGTGCGATGTTGTGTTGTGCTAGGGTGGTGCAATGTTGTGTTGTATTAGGGTGGTGCGATGTTGTTTTGAATTAGGATGGTGCGATGTTATGTTAGGGTGGTGCAATGTTGTGTTGTGTTAGGATGGTGCGATGTTTTGTTGTGTTAGGATGGTGCGATGTTGTGTTGTATTAGGGTGGTTCAATGTTGTGTTGTATCAGGGTGGTGCGATGTTGTGTTGTGCTAGGGTGCTTCAATGTTGTGTTGTATTTGGGTGGTGCAATGTTGTGTTGTGTTAGCGCGGTGCAATGTTGTGTTGTGTTAGGGTGGTGCGATGTTGTGTTGTATTAGGGTGGTTCAATGTTGTGTTGTATTAGGGTGGTTCAATGTTGTGTTGTATTAGGGTGGTTCAATGTTGTGTTGTATTAGGGTGCTTCAATGTGTTGTGTTAGGGTAGTTCAATGTTGTGTTGTGTTAGGGTGGTGCGATGTTGTGTTGATGCTTTTTCGCAGTTTGTTTTTGAAATCTTTTTGTGAACTTTATTTTTTATGGTGACTTTTATAAAATCTAATTTATAATATTGCTTATTCTTATTCTTCAATAATTTTAAAATAATTAGTGTACTATTTCACATAAATATTGTTCTAATGCACTGATATTTATTGATAAGTACATTGGTTAAATTTCTTTTTGTTGCACTTGAATTTTCGTCTAAAGTGAGAAATAAAACTTAAGTAAAAGAGGCAGCAATTTGCAAGCGTTAGTCAATTGCGTCTTCTCAAACATTTTATTGCTAAGCCTTGTGCAATCTTTGCTACAGGTATAATAGATGGTAATAACGCTGAATAGTAGAGCACTGGCAATCATATGATTGACATTAGGACCGTGGCTCTTAAACCTGAAAAGTGGAAAGGTTTAATGCAGTTTTTTAATGTGTCAATGGCGGTCGAGTGGGTCGATGCATTGAATTTAAAAATTAGTCAATTACTTTGTTGCATTTCTGGCATGAAAATAAGTGGAAGAACAGTCGCCAACCAGTTGAAGGCTCAGAACAAAGGCAGCAACTATTTCATGGTATCTTTCTACTCGAAAAGTTATTTAAAAAAGCAAGTTTCGCACTCAGATTGTATTCATGATTTTTTTTATTTTATTGACCACAGTCTAAACGATTATTTAAACAGGAACCCATGACTACCAAAAGACTGGGAAGCTTTGCCCTGGGTAGACGAAATATGGACCGCGATATAATCACTAAAATTTTTAATTTAGTTTGTTTAGTAATAAGTAACAGTATGCAGGAGCGCAGTCACATAAGATCATGCAATTTTTAAATCGTTAAAAACCAGATTGCATCGTAGATGTCCGACTTTTTGGTAATCACTTTGATTTTAAATTGATCTTTTTAAATTGTCTTGATTATAAACTTGGATTCAAATCAAAATTACGTTGAAGACAAAAAAAAATTTTATCATTTAGTTCTTACGTATTTTTCTTTTAAATAAAGCGAACAAGTTCTTATTGCAATGAAATTTAAATATGCAGTAATTTAAACATCATATTTATTAATTATTACCCGCAATTATTTATAAAACTAAAAAGGTGGCCCTCTGAACCGCAAAGCTTGCCCACCACTGCTCTGGGTTTTTATTTGAATATTTATTAATCAACAATCTTTGTCCTCGAATTGCAAATGTCAGATCAGCACTGTCGTTCATGAACTGTCACTGCCCAAAACTCGGCTGCTATTTAAGACGCAATACGTTTCTGTTTTTATTTTTATAGGAAGTCGCACAATACATCAACGAAGTGAAACGCGACAGCGAGACCATTCAAACAATTAACAAAGTCGAAAGTTGTCTTGTGGATTATCAAATGGTAATAGTTTCCGCCTTTATTTTGAGTTACTCAGTTGATTCGTAAAGTTTAAAACTGGACGAAAAATTTCCGGCTCGAACTTAAATCTGCGGTAACTTTCCATTTTTTATTCTTATGTAATTTTTGTAAGCAGCGATTTCGGTCGAATCTAATTCTCTGATTACTTTGATTTACACCATCCGCGATCCGAAAAATGCACTTTTCAAAGTCTCGTTTTTATTAGCAGAATTGTAACTTGTTCTATTTTGTGTTTATTGCTTTATTCTAATTTCACTTTCAAACGATTTCAGTATTTCATCAGCAAGTTTTTGCTTTTTATGTCAATGTGTGTTCCTTGTTTAGGCCACCCCGCTCATTTCATATGGGCGGCTTTTGAAGGATGGCAAATTGAAAATTAAAAACGCCAGAGACAGAAGATCGCAACTTAGATTTACTTACTTGTTTGATCAAGCTCTTTTTGTCACTAACCCCAACGGTTCCAAGGTGATGCTCTTGCTTTGTTTTAAAGTAACTTTGATTGCTTTTGAAGTTCGCACAAAAAGTTTTTTCCGACCACTTAATTTTGTGAGGGTTTACGGGAATAAATATTTGGTCTTTTTAGCCCTAACTTCTTAAACCTTAAATTTTTGTTTAATTTTGCTTCGAATAAAATTATTGTTGTTCAGCTATGAAAGAGCTTGCTCAAATGTTTTTCTTTCATGTTGGTTTTAGAACGAGTCCTATAAATTGACCGATTTGATTCGACTGGAAGATTATATATTAGATGAAAACAATCAACAAAAATCAACAAAGGTATTTCGGGAGGTTTCCAACTTGAGTGCGAGAAAATATCGGGATATTTCAAGGTTTTTTCTCCTTTGTGCCTTAAGGCCCGTTTCCACCACAAGCGCCTATTGGAGTATTCTTAGTTTGTTTTATTAATTTTTTTAGTTCTTTCCGCGCTTAAGCGCTGAGCGAAGCAAAAAATCGATAAAAGAAATAAAGAATACTCCACGCTTATTGTGAAAACGGGCCGAAAGTGATAGATGCTGTGCGGATTTCGTTCGTTTGTGATCGCACTGCACAGTTATCTTGTTTTCTTATGACTCAATGCGACTCGTACGAATCGTTCGACTGTTATCTCTTTTTTTTAAGTCATGCACTAGAGGTGTGCGAAAAATAACAGTTCGTTAAAAAGTAACAGTTAATTTTCTTACTGAATATTAACAGTTAAGCGAATCGCAAAGTAACAGTTAAGAGGTTAACTGTTATTATTCAGGCCATGCTATCTTAGAGCTCAATTCTTTTGAAAATTTTTATTTTTCGAAAAACTAGCAATTTCTCGACTGCTTTACATTTGTATTACACATAGCGAAGCAAATCGCAAAGTAACAGTTAAGAAGTAGCAGTGAGGAAGTAACAGTTAAGAAGTAACAGTTAAGAGGTTAACTGTTATGATTCACGTTCAATTCTTTTAAAACTTTTTCTTTTTTGAAAAACTAGCAATCTCTCATCTGCTTTGCTATTTGTAATACAAATGTAAAGCAGATGAGAGTTTGCTGCTTTGCTATTTGTAATACAAATGTAATGTAGATGAGAGATTGTTAGTTTTTCAAAAAAGAAAAAGTTTTGAAAGAATTGAGCGTGAATAAGACAGTTAACTGCTTACCTGTTAGTTTCTAACTCGTCGTCGTCGTTTGAAGGGCATCCACTCCAGGCCAGACACAAACAGAACTGGGGCCGAGGGTTTATCCTTTTACTACCCCAGACTGCTGCACTGCCTGAATCAGATGCTGGCAGTGGTGTTATTAAGCCAGCATCGAGTTTCGTCATTTAAAACCGTCAGACCTCGTGCTCCATGTGGTGCCCGATGTATTGGGCACGCTGTTAGTACATGGTCTGCGGTTTGCTCAAAGGCGCCACACTCGCAATTCGGTGAAGGAGCGAGACCCCATTTGTGCATGGACGAATGGAATCGCCCAACACCAGTTTCTAACTGTTACTTCCTAACTGCTACTTCTTAACAGTTATTTCTTAACTGCTACTTTGCGATTCGCTTCGCTATTTGTAATACAAATGTAAAGCAGATGAGAGATTGCTGGTTTTTCGAAAAAGAAAAAGTTTTGAAAGAATTGAGCTCTAAGACAGTGTCCTTCAAACTTTTTTCATTGAGACCCATTTTGCACAGGCAAATTTTTTCGCGACCCCTAAAATAGGATCTTCACCTGGAATCGATCTCTGATTCCGCTATTTTTTCCAAAAAATCAAGGTGTTCTCTAAAAAAAAAAAAAAAAGGTCTTCACTTCGATTCCATCTCTGATTTTCCTATTTTTCTCCCAAAATCAAGGTGTTCTCTAAAAAAAAAAAAAGGTCTTCACTTCAATTTGCTGTTGTATTTCGCTATTTTTCTCCCAAAATCATGGTGATCTCCAAAAATTAAAATCTAAAATCCCGCGACCCCCAGTTTGAAGAGCCCTGCTCTAAGATAACATGGCGTGAATGATAACAGATACTTCTTAACTTTTACTTCTAAGGAACTTTTACATTAACTGCTCGTTTGAAAATTTTATCTGTTACTTTATATTCACTAAGCCAACTAAGAACTAACCAATAACAAAAATTTAATTACGTTACCAAATTTGTAATGTAACAATTTTTTTTCTTATCTGCTTCTGCCTTTGATATGGTAATAACGTACAATCGCTATCGGTTAATTTTTAGTTGGCCTATTGAATATAAAGTAACAGTTAAAAGTAACAGTTAAAATTTTAAAAGTAGCAGTAAATAACAGTTATTTAAAAGTAACAGTTAAGCACATCTCTATCATGCACGTCATTAATTTGGTGGGAGTTTTCTCGCGTCTTCCGAGTTCATCGGCTAGTCTAGAAGAATTAATCGAAAATTTTTTGCTTATTTTTGCTTTTAATTTTTTTTGGATTTGTTCTTGTTTTATCACGTCTTTAGTAATTCCGCCGGTAAAGTGAAAAAATCTCTTAATTTTATTGAAAAACATACTGCATATATTTTACTTAAAAATTTTGAATTTTTCTTATCAATCGCTCTGATGCCAAATCTCCAACCTCTCCTACCTCTTGTTTGTTATTACTAGAACTTCTTTGTTTTGCAGTGGAATTGGACGTGGACATTAAGAGACAAATACGGCTCGCAGAGTTATACCTTCTATGCGAAAACCACCATGGACAAAACGAAATGGGTGGAAAACATCAGAATTGCCTTGTTAGTTGCTTTTTATTGCAGAAACAATTTAACGACTTCGTGGCTGACAAAATTGTTCATTGATTTTTATTTTTTGTAAAAATCTTAGCATCCTAACAATTTCTTAAGAGTGATCTATTTAGTAACTAAACCGAATCTATCCAGAATTGCCATCGATATCGTAAAGAATCAAACAAGTTTCTTACTGACATGACGTCAAGTCTCTTTTTTCATGCTTCTCTCTGCTAACAATTTTTTAAATACATTATCCTTAACAATTACAATTTTTTTAATTCAAGGCTTTTGACCAAACCCTTTTTTTTAGTGCTGCTGTGCCCCGTTCACTTGTTCTGTTGTTTCAGTGACGCTATCAAACCGAATGAACTGAAGGGCAAAGACCACTCATTTAAAATGACGACGTTTGAAAAGCCAACATACTGCTGCCACTGTGGAAAACTGCTTCTGGGTTGTTTCTTTCAAGGCTACTTGTGCACTCGTAAGTTATCGGCTAATATATAGAGGTTTTGATTTATTGTACGAATATGTAGAGGTTTACAATAGGATTTTGGCTCGAGTGAGACTAGTAATATGTACACCAATTTGGCTTTTTTGTTTACATAAGTCTGGTTAGAAGTTTGTCAAATTTTCTTAATAGAAAAAATGCTTTCAAGCAAACGAAAAATTTCTCTTGTGCATTTCGTAACTTTGGCATCTTTATCCGCAACTTTGTACATACATAAAATATTAACACAAATAAAGAAGTAAGCCAACTGCTTGAATTTTAATTTTCATATCGTTTTTTTTTTAATCTAACTAAAAACTTTATAATGAAGTTATTGCTATTGAAGTATTTAGTAGAAGTAAAAAATTATTATGAAGCTCATAGTAATTATTGACGTCAAGAATTTTGAATTTCAGTGTCAACATTGTCCTATATAGTGCAATTTTCAGATTTAAAAAGTTTTTAAGTATTTTCTATGTAAAACAACTCTTGAACTTAATTCCGCGTAAAATTAACACTGCTTGATTTTGAAAACTTTTGATAAAAAGGCTTAAATTCAGTTCCTAATCTATTTAATTTAAACGGATCTAAGTTAGAACATTATGACCTTTGTGAATATATTATTGCCACTTTTTTCCAAGCCATTGCAAGGTTGTACCGGAAGCACACGAGTCACGGTTTGCTGGTGGTTTTGTCTTGTAAGTATATGCGCGTGAGTCACGTTCCGTTGTAGGTGGTGACGTTGCACCATTTTAACGGAGCCTGAAGCTGATGACAGGTCATCTGGATGACAATTTACTGTCATTTCGACCATAATTAATGCTTCTAAAGCCGGTAAAAAACGTAGTTCACTAAAAATGTCGAAACCATGCATGATTTCCCGTTTTACGGTATCATTTCGTTGTGCACTTTTAGTTTCCTTCAACCAATAAATAGACGTTTCTTCTCACCCTGCGATTAATGGGGAATTATGAATTTTATTTAAGTCTTTTAAGCTTTTTAATATTTTTCAATGTTGAAGTAACTCTTGTTCGTTTGCTTTGTGGTTGTTTTTTTTTGTAAGCTAAAACAGATGTACCGCTTTTGTATCTATATTTTTCTCGTTCATTGTCCGACATCGGTCTTAAAGGTAAAATACTTTATTCTTACTCCGCATCAGTTTCACTTTGTGATTAAACGAGCGCCACGCCATAGTCGCTTTCTGTTCTGGTGGAATCAGCTGGAATGTGTTCAGCTGTTTGTCGAGCCGCTTGTGCATAAGTTGGTTTGTTCAATTGTACTTCTACCAACTTAGATCAACGTTCATAGTCTTGAGACAATGTGTAAAAGTTGGCTGCCATCCTTGGTTGACGAACCGCGATAAATCGAGGTTAAGTGGAAGTTTTTTGTTATACTTCTGCCATGATTAAAAAAACAAATGATTTTTTGATTTGTTTGCTTTTGTTTTGCCGGCATTTCATTCTCCTTTTTTGTTTGTCAGATACATGTTTAATCAATAGTCAAATATTGTCAGAACAGTCTTGTCATGTGACCGAATAATTGAACCTGCAACGTGAAGTGCAGAATCGTCTTTAATTGTTAACATTGGGCCTACAAAATTTTGTTCAAAAAGCAAAATACTTTTTTTTACACCTTTTTTCAATTAAAACAATTTGAAATTTCCAAACACCTGATTTTAAAGTTAGGATGTTTGTTCTTGAATCCGAACAAGATCAGTTGTACCTTGACGATACTTTTATTTTTTCTTATTTTACGATTCTCTAGCCACGTTACACACCAACAACTTTTCAATTCTTCGCCTAGAAAACCTAGCAAAACCGCTTAACTTTTGGAATTCATCATTATTCATTTAGTGAATGCAATAGAGGTTGAAGTATTAACTTGAAAGCGGTTTGTGACCCACGCGCGTTGCCCTTTTGTTTGTTGTTGTTGTTGTTGTTTTACTTTGGTCCTCAACTCGTTGCCCGTAGTAAATACGCTACTTTTTTATTTTTTATTTTTAGGCACTCACAAATCTTTTGCAACTCATAGAACTGTTGAAACCTTTAAAAATCATTTGTTAAAACAGCAGAGAGTAAATTACAATCAACATTGATTTAAATGAGCTGAGAAATAAAGTCTGCCGAGCAAGCTCGCTTTTAAGGGACCTGCCTATTCAGGTCAAGCCATGAATTAATAATTGCTAAAGAAGCTGCCTTCAGTTTTTTTTTTATCGACAAGTTGTGTTAATGCCGGAATCGAACATGATTCGCCATAATTAAGCCTTTCCGTAAATTTAATGACGGTTAGTTGCAATATATTTTTACAACGATCGTTTTAGGCGATTTCAAGTTTTTCGTTTGATAAACTTAACTGTAATGCATGCAGAATTCTACAGGTGTTTACATTTTAATATTAATATCTAATTTAAACCTTTTTTTTAGGCACAAAGAAACCTTGCCACAAAACTTGTTTACTTGAAGCTTGGAAAAGCAACGAAAACGGTAAAGCTATTGGTTTTCTCTTTAGTTAGTATCATTGCTTTTTAACTGTGGTATGAGGCATGCTTAAGCACTCGACAATACATTGTCGAAAACAATGCTAATGAACTATTTAGATCGGTATATTTGATAATTTGATATATTGTTTAATATATATTGATATATTTTAGACCGGTATAAAGGCTGGTAAACGCCACTTCATGTATTCATCAACTACCTTTTTCTTTGTTCATATTTTACCTGCTAATACCTCAGGATTGAAATCTCTTAAATTCTTGAACATACTACAAGAAAATTATTCATAGTATATTATCACTTTGCAGAATTTCCGTATACACCCAAAAACAGCCTAGACCAGAGGTGGGCAAACTACGCCCGCGAAGGCTTCAAACAAATAATTAAAGAACTTATGAATTTCTTTTTTGTCTTCAATCAAATTCTTGGTCATTGCTTTTAGCAATCACTGATTTTTAGGTACAAAAATCCAGAAATCCGAGGCTGATTCAAAGTGAAAACTTTTTTTTTAGCGATCACTTCATTTTGGGCTCGAGAATTAAGAATTCCGAGACAGATTTAAAGTAAGGATATTTTAGAGATCACTTTAATGCGACCCGCAAACAAATTTAACTGCAGAATGCGGCCCGTGAGCTAAAAAGTTTGCCCACCCCTGGCCTAGACATAAACACTTTCCTCAATTTTTTGAACGAGTTGTTAATTTCTGGCCACCCAAAATTAATGCCAGCACAACATGAAGTTAATAAAGCTTGATAAGACATCTAGCATATGTAATATAAGAAGTAAAATAGCACAAAAAGCAAAGATATACATTTAGATGCATAAGCTGGTGATAAACCAAAAGTAGCATTGCTTCTCTTCATTATATATCAACACACTAAGAGTAGCCAAGTATGAATTCAACGAGTTTTCTCGATGCGACTTGTTGATATTTGCGAAAAAGCGCGGACATATTCGCTGTGCTTCTAGGGGCGTTTGGTAAGAGTTAAACACTTGTAACCCATCCAAGTTTATGGCAAACTCTAGTTTAAACTGGCAAAAAAACTGAAATACATTTTCTTTATTTCCTTGTACCAATCGCATTTTTTTGAATTTTCTCTGATGGAACGAAGCTGGATGGTCTTGCAAAAACTCGTGTTCGTGATGTTAGTCGGAAAATGACGTCACTTTTTCTTGCTGCAATTTAATGAATTAAACTTAAGGATTATCATAGCAAATATTTGATTCCATAAAATATTACTTAGCCTACTGTCACCTTCTGGCAAAAAAACTTTTTTTTGATAGAAGGTGAATGCCTCCAATTTTAGCCTTTTGATATTTTTGAGACATTAAACCTTAATTTTTGGTTGAAATGTTAATTGTCATATTTGGTCGGCTTGTCACGATATCACTTCTCTGTCTAAGAACCTCGCAATGTCTTTTGAAAAATACTGTTAAAGGGGGAAAACCATATAAAATACTCTCCACTTAACAAACAAGTCGAAAAATTTTCTCGACTTTGTCACCCGCTTATATTATGCTGCAGTCACGTGATCCAGTGACGTCCTGATCCAAACTTCTTCCGCTAGATAAAAAGTTTGTATTTTACGTTTTTTTTTGTTTTACTATTTAGTCATAAAATGGCAGACCTTCATGGTCAACCGATACTTTCAAACAAAAACTAATTGCATTGAACTTAGAAACTAAAGTACAATTAGAAATAAAAGTACTAAATACCAAATGTACAGGGTGTCCATAAAGTCTTTTTACAATTTAAAAAAATTATTACAAAGTGAAATGATGAAATATCGCAATGAGGGTTGTTTTATGTTAATTAGTATTTCATAAAGTTTTTATTGACACTAAAATTTATTGTTTCAGATAAAATTTTTTAATTAAAATTTCTTATGTTTAATGATTGAGTTATATGAACTGAACCCCCATAAAATGACTACTCCTCAAGAAAAAGCGCAATGTGTATCCTGGTTCGTTGAGATAAAATCAGATGTTCAGACCCTTCTTACTGATCCGCAAATTCTTACATTGTGTTTGTTTAAGTTTCCTGAGACATGAAAAGTTGCCTCATTACTAAAACAAACTCGCTTGAGGAATGCTTCATCCTCAGAAATTCGTTGCAGCATGTTCACTGCAAATTCTTTTCGTCTTGGCATGTCGTTTGGCTGAAGTGCCTGTAACATTTGCACTTTGTAAGCATACAATCTTAAATTCTTGTGTAGGACTTTGTGCATTGTTGAATGTGGTAGTTCCAATTGTCTGGCAGCAGTAGGGATGGACTTCATAGGAGAACATTGAAAGGCTTGCCTTACACGCTCGATGTTTTCTTCAGATGTTCTTGGTCGCCCACTCCTCCTTGTATCGAACACTGTCCCTGTCTCCATAAATTTCTTGTGCCATAAACAAATTGAAGGACGTGATAGTGGGTCTCTTCCATACTTACTTCTGTATTTTCGCTGGGTCTGAACATCTGATTTTGTCAGAATGAACCAGGATACACATTGCGCTTTTTCTCGAGGAGTAGTCATTTTATGGGGGTTCAGTTCATATAACTCAATCATTAAACATAAGAAATTTTAATTAAAAATTTTTATCTGAAACAATAAATTTTAGTGTCAATAAAAACTTTATGAAATACTAATTAACATAAAACAACCCTCATTGCGATATCTCATCATTTCACTTTGTAATAATTTTTTTAAATTGTAAAGAGACTTTATGGACACCCTGTGCTTCTTGATTTGCTTAATGTTTTTTCCCGAGTTCTTGTTTCTATGATTAATTCTGATAAATTCTATCGATTTTCATCAAAACTTGGTAATAAACAAATAAATTTTGCTTTTTTACTAGGAATGGTCAACTCCGAGATGAATAGTAGAATCGGGAACCTCTCCGTCACCGACAGTTCCCCTGCAGTAGGAAAAAAAGTACGTTTCGTTCAATTTTACACTGTTTTTGAAAATACCTTTTTAAATACTATAGAATTTTTTTGAATAATTGGCGCGTTACTTGTTGACCATGTATTGCTGGTCGTTGCAATTTGGTTTTACGACGATTTGCCTTCGATCCTCGTGAATATCGCTTTAGTAAAAAAATTACGCCTATTTCTCGAATTTTGTGAGCTATTTCTACTATTTATAAATAAACAGTACACAGTTTTGCAATATTTTATTTCGCGCGTTTTCTTTCATTAAAACTTGAATATCACCACTGTGCTATGTGTAATCATCATCAGCACTTTTTAAACCAACTTCATTCATTCAACTCCGATTTAACAGCAGTTTCAACTTCCGCCTCTTTCTTCAACTCAACCTTCAGCTCCGGTGGGAAGTAAGTTTGGTTTTAAGTTGATCGCGCCTGTGCTGGTTGTGATTTGACAGATGGAGTCGTCATTTTGTAAACGTTTCATGTTGATGGAATTACCTTTTCGCTGATTTTTTTATAATTCATCTTCAAGGATTGATGTCACTTTGCGTTGAATAAAACGACAGCAAAAGGTCGTGTCATGTTTTTATGACAGTATTGTACGGTAACTACGATTTACGTTTAACAAGCGGCAACTGCGTTTGTAAATAAACAAAGATTCAAAGTAAAGTTTTTGTGTGTATTAATTGCTTACTTTTCTGTTTCAATTACAATCGTAGTGGTTGCGTAAGAAAAGTAAATTATTGTTTAATTCTGCTGATAGCGACAAACACTTTTTTTTATTGTCACTTTTACAAAAGATTAATCCTTTGCACCATTTAGTTTATAATGCACCAATTTATTATGCAAGATTATGTAGTAATTGTGACGATATAACTGGTAAGTTATACAAATTTCATTGTGTAGATGCCGCAATTTTTATAAACATAATAATTTGCTGGTCGGACGTCATTTTGGTGACTTTGTCTTGCCGAATAGTATACTGCGTTTTGACACACGAATAATAAAGACAAAAATATGGCTGATATTTAGTGTGAGGTTGAAAAGACACTTTTTTTAAGTGGTGGTCTTGATGTTCGTTTAACTTTCGTCTGATTGTCATTATTACCTTAGGCCTTTACAAAGCCCACCGGGATTATAATGGCATTCCGTCGCCTCCTTATCCCGGAGTTGGATGTATTTCTTTCGGTGTTGGAGAGCAGGTAGAGGTCCTGGAACAAGTGACTGGGCATTGGTGGATGGTAGGTGACCTTTATTGGCCAGTTTGTGTTTTAGTTCGCAGATCTGCTAGAATCGTCTTAACCTTACCTTTAATTATTTTTCTCTAACTTTTCAATCGCATGTTTTTTCCCAAGCGTTTCTACTTGGTTTATTAACGCAAGTGAGCGATTAAGATTGCTTGTTCTATGAGTTTACATTCTAGAGTCGAATGTTTCATTGTGGTTGATTCATGTGATTGTCTGTTGTTTGGCGGAAATTAAGTGCATACAGTAAACAATTTAAGGTTTGAAAGCCTGCGTTACGATGACAAGGATAGAGTTTTATATTTACCGATTGCTGCAAATCGTAATAGAGATCTTTTTTTTTATTGGTTGTAATTTTGTAGAAAATCCTTAAATCTTTTCTTTAAAAGTTTTTAATTATTGCTAAATCAATTTTGGAACAAGGCATTTTAACGTGTCATATACTTTAAATGTAGAAAAATAATCGAATTTTTGTATACCGAATTTTATTTTTCTCACGTTAAATTTTTCAGGGCCGCACTCTTTCGCAGTATGATAGAAAAGGGTACTTTCCTGCTTCCTACGTCAGTCCCTTTGTAAGTTATTGCTATTGCCATTGTAATTTCGCCTTAAATTTTGATAATAGGTTTGTTTATTGTTGCTATCGAATATAATTGAAAGCGTTTTATAGTGCATCATGTCTGCAATAGGGTCGCTCTATTTCATAATTGCTTTAAAGTCTAAAACAGCCCTTTTTGCGAATTAATACTTATCAACTTAGGGAAAAGTTTTCTTCTATAGCCCTATCTGCCTGGCTTCTGTTTTGTAGGTAAAGCGTCATCATATGGTAGGTAAGCAGCGCGACCCCATTTAAGGATTTGTGAAACGCCGTCCCAAACGCACAACAGAAATCAGCTGGCTAGACTGCGCATCGAACTTGCGTGCTTCTACTCGCAACTTCGAGTGTTATCGAGAAAAGCCATCTCGTACTTCTTTTTTAGTTGTTTGTGTATTGATAGCTCAAAGATTAGCCCAAATCCTTTTTATTTCTGCGTGTTTCTTTCTACTTGCATATCTTCGTTGCAACGACGTCATCTGAGTCCCATTCCGACTCTCAAACAATAAACAGACTTTATCGTGTACGCGACAAGCTTAATTTCATTTCGTAAAATTTTACAGAAAACTGTTAAGCCGGCGGGGCTGGGACCGACCCAATCTTACGAACCGACGATTGTTCGTCCCCGGGACCGCCCCTCTCCCCTTCCCCCGAGTCCGAATGCGGTATCCCCAACTCAGTTGGAAGATTTTGAGTGGTGCGTTTTTAATTCTGGCAAAATTTTTGTGCAGGAGAATGTTTTGTTTTTGAAGTAGAAAAAAAAGTGATCTCACTGCTGATGCCGATAGGTTTGTGTTAGTTCTTTAATGTTAGAAGTGAGGTAATAGTTGATCATGAACGAACTGTTGCGTCGCAAATTAATTGAATTAAATAATATAAGTATATAAAGTTGAAAACGAACAAAAGTTCTTTTGAAAAGTTTAAATTTTGTGTTTTCCTTCTGTTTAAGTGCTCAATGTGTAAAAGATTATCAATTTATCGTGTTTTTATCAGACTTGACGCATTGCTATAACGTTTTTTTCGCCTTTTAGAATTATAATGGCAGTAAGTCATACATGTAACTGATGTATAATTGCCATGGAAGTAATATTTTTTTCTGTTTATCAATTCGATATTGAATGACGAATTGTTTCGAGACAAATGGTTGTTGGTAACAAAAAATATCTGACCTAACATCAAGTAGGGAGTGGTTTTAAAACCTACACTTAAATTTGAACATTTTAAATTTCTTAAATCTCTCGACAAAGAGCGTTTCATTGCAACAGCGCGTAAATCTTCATCTTCTTCGAGTTATCTCAATGATCTTGTACAATATGACAGAAAATGCTACAAACAAAAGCGTTTTTATCGGCAACGTCATTTCCTTAGCATCAAGCTTTGATTTGACTAGCACACATTCATAGACCAGCACATACACACACAGATCAAGGCATGGAACGTTTGTGCGCTTTTGCCAAGATAAAAGCGCGACAACAAGAAGGGTATCACAAGTGCATCCTAAAAAATCTTGAAATCATATCAATGTTTTAATTCGTAAACGTGCGTTTGCATTGTAACGTTACGGGTGTTTGACGTTGGCTTCAGGTTTGCCGGGACTCTCGACAGATCGGGATCGGATGAACTGCTTCGCGGCAAACCGTCCGGCACCTACTTGGTTCGAACTCGAGAAGGACATCTCGCGATCAGTCTCGTGTAAGTTGTTGCGACTGATTTTATCTTTTTTGTTTTTCAAGGGCTGAATTCATCCTATGAAGCTGGATGAATTCGGCGCTCATTTTAAAGTTTGATTGTGTTTATTTAAACGCTTGATAAAAGTCAGAACAATTGAAAATAAAAACTGTGCTGTGAGATATTCACTTAAATTCCCCTTGTGCGTGCGTGTGTTAAACAAAAATATTTTTGAAAACAATTGCTCATTTGAAAAATTTTTAATCGTTTTTTTACGCTTTAGTTTAATTTTTGTTTTTGAACAGTGCGGTTTAAATAAAATTGTATTGTTTTTATTGGTTTCAGTTACCATGGAGACGTGAAGCACATCAAAATATTTCAAGCAAAAAATCAGTATTACGTCACCGAATCGATAACCTTCAAAAGCGTGCCGGTGAGAGTTTCACTTTCCGTCACTTGAAACTAAAACTCATTCAGCTTCGACTTTTCTACGAAACGGTAGAATGTCGTCTTCGCGATGCGCACCGTGGTCGCCGCCTTTTCTCATTACAAATACAGTATTTGTTTTTGTGCAGGAGCTGGTTAAATATTATCAAAACAACTTGCTTAGCTCGTCGTTTTTCGGTCTTGAAACGTCGTTGCTTATCTCGTATCGCGGTCGTCCATTGTCGAACAACGCAAGCTCGCTCCCTCTTCCAGTTACAGCGCGACCCCAACAGCCTATCCCCCAACAGCCCCGATCACCCGGGTATCCTCACATAAGTATGTTTATTGTTTACATTGCAAGCGAATATATAATTTAAAGCTTGAAAACTACGAAGCCGGAGCTCGAGCCTGATTTGAAGGTTTTCTTTCTCTTGTTGAAACTAAACGTTTGGTTCTTAACTTGCAAAGCGATTACTCATTTTTCAACTCTTGTCTCTCACCTAATATTTTCTTTTAGAACTTGTCGATCTCTCACCTCTTCATCACTGTCATTTATCGACCGCTGTTATTCTTTGATATGTATTTTGCCTTTCCCTATCTTTTATAACGGTTCGTTGTAAAACCAACCATCGCACCGATCTTCAGTCAGGGACTTTGCTGTGCCTTTTTCCGAAACCCATGCACTCACCCTAGGCCCGTGGTTTATCTCAGATGAAACTCATGTTGTTTGTCCTTTTTCGGCATTATACTGCTCACAAAAAAAAAAAAAAAAAATGAACAGGTCGACAATCTCGTCCAAGTTGTGGTCCTTTTTTTTATCTCACTGTAGTTTTAATATCAGTTAAACTTTTTATCTCCTCCCACAGCTTTTTACTTTGAATTAACGGTTGCCAAACTTTCAGCATGCTGGGCTAAATTCTCGATTTCACCAGCGTCTGCGGGCCGGACTAGTTTGTGTATTAAAAGAACATGTTAGTTACATTTGTATGTTGTTATTTCTTTGTTCAGTAACATATTTGCAATGTAACTTTTAAAACTGCTTCTTTTATTGAACATTTTTTGCAGCATGTAGCTCCACACGCCTGATATTGCAATGCAAAAAGCATTGTGCAGAATGATGTGCGTTTAATATTCTATTTCTACACTTGCACTTACTTTCTTAGAATTGTTCGCAACGATTATTCCAAATATCTGCTGCAATTTACAAATTTTGCAGCATTCATGCAAGCTAATGCAGAGTCTGCAATAATCTAGTTTTGGCATCAAGCACATGTACAATATTTGGTTGCTTGTTTGCATTTACTTCTAACGCCTATGACGTTGCGACGGTTAAAAAAAATAAATCTTTTATTCGCATAAATCAATTTAAAAAGTGACTTCATATCTAAACAAAGAAAAACGTAAGTCTGTACAAATACTTAAAAACTTTCAAAAGCATGAGTGTCCGTGGAAACTAAACCACTTCTGCGCTATAAGAACTATGCGCTAGAACAGTGCTCCGCAACCGGGGTGCCCCGAAGCTGTGCTAGGGGTGCCGCGGTATTTTTAGAAACTTTTCTAAGTTGTTTATGTGTTTGTTTAGGTTTTCTAAGTTGTTTGTGAGCTTAATCTTCTGCGTTCAGCATAACTGAAATTTAGAACTGTTAGACACAATGGATAAATTTTTAAAGAGAGCAGTTCAACCACCAGATAGTTTACCTACTTCAGCAAGTGATACTGCAAAAGCACAAAAGAAGAGAAAATACAGTGAAGACTACATGCAATATGGATTTACTTGGTGCGGTAGTGAAGAGGCTCCAAATCCACATTGCGTAGTTTGTGGAGAACAACTTGGTAATCAAGCAATGGTTCCAAGCAAACTTATTAGGCATTTAAAAACAAAACATTCTACTTATTCTGGCAAGGATAAGGATTTCTTTCAACGAATATGGAGTCAAAATAAAAAGCAAAAGCAATTCATGAAGTCAACTTTCACAGTCACGGAAAAGGCAGTAGAAACTAGCTATCAAGTTGCCAAATTAATTGCTCGACAGAAAAAGCCGCATACTATCGGAGAAGAACTCATAAAACCAGCCTGCCTAGAAATTGTCGGATTAATGCTTGGACAGAAGGAAGCTGAAGAAGTCAGGAAAGTGTCGTTGTCCGCCGAGACTATTAAAAGGCGCATTGGCGATATGTCTGAAGATCTACTTGAAACGCTACTTAATAAACTAAAAACATCTGGAAAATTTTCCCTTCAAATCGACGAAACAACGGACATCAAAAAGCAAGCACAGCTATTGGCTGTTGTACGATTTGTCGACGGCAATGCTATTGCAGAAGAGTATTTGTTTTGCAAAAAACTTCCAGAGCGAACAACTAGGCAGGACATTTTTCGCGTGACAAACGAGTTTTTTACTGCCCACGGTATCCACTGGAATGATTGCGTCAACCTTTGCACAGATGGTGCTTCAGCAATGTTGGGCAAAGGTAAAGGTTTTGCTACGTTGGTGAAACAGCAAAATCCTGCCATTCAAGTTACGCATTGCTGCATACATAGAGAAGCCTTGATGACCAAAGTGCTGCCAGAGGAACTGTCCGAAACGATGAAACACTGCATTGACATTGTGAACTTCATTAAAGGGAGAGCTTTGAATTCACGTATTTTTTCGTCATTATGCAAAGAAATGGGTTCAGAGCATCAGTCATTATTGTACTATACGCATGTACGTTGGCTTTCTCGGGGAAAAGTTCTCGCAAGACTCTTTGAACTTCGGCATGAAGTGAGTCAGTTTATATTAAGTCAGAACAACCACGATTTGCGTAAGCACCTTGAAGACGATTATTGGGTTGCAAAACTTGCGTACATGGCGGACATATGTGAACACTTAAATGAACTCAACATCAAAATGCAAGGCAGGGAAGAAAATATACTATCGTGTTCTGACAAGTTGACTGGATTTAAACAGAAATTAGCATTATGGAAAACCGAGTTGGGGCGAGGATCACTGGAAATGTTTCCAAGAAGCAATAATGATTTGAGCGATGTTGACAGACAATTTTTAGTGGATTTGGCTCAAGAACACTTGTCTTTGTTGCAGCAGAAATATGACTGTTACTTTTTTACAATCAACGCTCAACAGTATGATTGGATCCGAAATCCTTTTTCATCCAACGCTGAAATTTCCACAGAAGAGCTTTCTTTGCCGATCAGGGAGTCATTTCTTGAGTTACGAAATGACAGAACTCTCCGATTGAAATTCAGCGAGATGTCACTTGGAGAATTTTGGGTTTCTATTAGAGAAGAATACAAACTAATTTCAAAGGCAGCTATCGAAATTCTGCTCCAATTTTCCACAACCTATTTGTGCGAACAAAGCTTTTCTTCTCTCGTATTGATCAAAAACGACAAACGTTCCTGCTTGAGTGATATTGATAGAGAACTTCGAGTTGCTCTTTCGAAATTTGAACCTAATATTCAACGATTGTGTTCATCAAAGCAGGCGCAAATATCGCATTAAATTTATTGATGCTGTTCCTTTGCATTTAATTTTTCTCTTTCTAGTTAACATTTTCGCCCCCGGTGTGCCGCCGAGTTTATGAATGTTGTGAAGTGTGCCGTGAGTGAAAAAAGGTTGCGGAGCACTGAACTAGAAAGACAAAAAGCAATCGTTAATTACTCAAACCTAACGATTACGTTTAAACGAATGTTTATGCGCAAATTATAATAATACAAACGAAAGACCCAGGTCCGCTTTATCACTAATTTTAGACATTGCAAGTAAAGTCGAACTTTTGTTGTTGAGCTTTTGATTAAAGTGGAGAAATTGGTTTGTTTTGGTTTCTAAAGCCTATTGAAAATAGAATTCTCAATTACAGCAAATGTTTTTTGTGTAATACATTAATTTATTTGCACTAAGTTGTTAAAATGCATAACATTAATGATCGATTAACTTCCCATTTATCTTGAACGGGTTGAATAAACTCTTCACCACCAACGTCATTACGTACGATTGAGTTTTGACTTTACCTCAAGTGTGTACAATATTTCATCGCAATTTTGATTCTAATTTATTCAAAATCCACAAATTACTTTTGCCGTTGTTTTGATGCAATGCAACTTTACGGGTGGCTTAATCGACAGTGTAAGAATTTATAAACGATTCCTCTTTTTTCCTCTGTCTTTCCTTTTCCTGCATGCAGTGTTGCTTATGAAATATGTTAAATTTTATAGAATCGTGTAAGATGTTGATTTGCAACAGGGCTTGCCCAGAAAAATTTATAAAAGCAAATGTATTTAAAAACCCTCGATAATTTGCAGATGTGAACGGACAAATATTTCCAATCCAAGGCAAGGCGCGGGTCCTTTACGACTTCGACCCCCAAAGTGCACAAGAACTCGGGTTGAGAACGGGACAGATTGTCAACCTCATCACCAAGTCCCCTGGCGATGGCTGGTGGAAAGGGGAGTGCCAGGACAAGGTGAGGCTTGAACAAGATTCGAGAATCTTACTAAATGCTTCCTGGCTTTCGCTAAGGCTTTGAAAAAATTCTTTGATTTATTACTTTGGCTTTTTTTTTAGATCGGTTATTTCCCTGCTAGATTTGTTCAGGAAATTCGCATGTGAGCAACTGAATATTGTGTTCGAGAATGTTCTTTTGTTCGGATTTAATATATTTGTTTGCATCTCTGTCGCACGCGGCTAATTCGACACGTGCTTTTGCTACGAGACTTTTCTGGTTGTCGTTTTGCTTTTTGTATGAGGTACACAATCAGATCTATTTGCTTTTTTTTATTTTCTGTTTTTTAAACTATCCTATCTTTTTTTCCTTTCTTTTTATTTTATCGTAAACCACAAACCACTGCATTGTTTGTGAAAAAATTGTAAATAAAAAGGTGTTTTCTATAAAAAAAACGATTAAATAACTGAAAAGCAATGTTGTATCGCTAAAAGTATAGTAATGAAATAAAGTATTATTATTAAAAACTTGTAAAAGTCTGCCTTTTAAGGTGTGGCCAAAATTTTTTGTTTTTGTTGGACCAGTTATAATTGCACAAAATAACGTAGCCTTGCTCTGTAACTTCAAGTTGTATTTGCTTGTTCTTTGTTTTTCTTTTTTGCCCCCAGGACTTGATCGACGTACTTCACTGTAGAATATTGTTACTTTTTTGTTCGTTTAATGAACTTTTCTTTTCCGTGCGTGGCAGGCTCAGAGCAGGGCCGATGCAGGGAGAAATTTTTCTACTGTTGTCCGATTATGACGTCACCAAACCTCGTTTTCGCTGTGTGGATTCTTTGTACGAAAAGAATTTTAAATATCGCTCCCTCGTCATCGTAACTATGCGTCGATCTGCCTTCTTCGTCGTGATTATTGTTTATGCAATTTGCTCTTTTAGTTTATCAAAGTGAAAGTGATTTAATGAAGTTTTCCGCTTTTGATTTGGTTTCCTGGTCGCTTTTGCGGGATGAAACAGGTAAAACAGAAGTTGCGCTTTGAGTTTTATGACATCAAGCCAAAGTTGTTTGTTTTTTTCCCACATATTTTATTATTTTGTTTGCTTGAAATTCGATAAGCTGTCATTACTGTTGTTACTAAACTTTTTTTGTACCAAAAAAACGATTAAAGTACTAAAAACGCTTTCGACAAAATCGAAAGATACGTCGCACTTATCCATTCCTCGGTTCTTAAATGAATATTGCCTTGGAGCGAACCGTGTTCGAAGTTTTGGCGGCAGAAGTCAAAATACTGTGAGCACGAATTTTTTGCGTTTCTTGTCAATTTAGCCAGCAATCATTAAGTCGATGCTGTCTTGCTCTTGCTTGATTATGTTCTTCGCGCTTCTAATTCTTGCGCCACTTGTGCAATACTCAATTACAAATTAATTTGATTGATTGATTTAATATGCAGTAGATTTGTAACCAAATAAAAGATGACATTCTACATATCGACTGATTCAATTTTCTTGGTGGATTCGTTACTCTAAAAAGTTGATAATGTGGTAAAATTCGCTTGACTTGTCGCTTTATCGTCTGTTTAAGGCTCACATCTGGAAGATACGCTCGGCGTGCATTTGTTTAATGAATTTCGCCCAGCATCTCTGCTGAGCTTAAACGCCGAAATTCAGCAAACGAACAAGATCATGGCGAGCTTATATTTCAAATGTGGAAAAGGCCGAAAAGATGAAATTGAATAAAAGCGACGAATTAGCTGAATGACGAATTTTGAAAACAATTTAAAAAATTCGCAACGACTTGGTTAAATACAGTAGTTTTGTCTGTTTAATGTTGTCTGTAATGTTTATTATTCAATAAAAAAAACTCTTTAACCGAACACAGCAATGCAAATACACGATAAATGTGAAACAAAGGACGCTATTTACTATACGCTTTTGCCGAAGCGTAAAAATTAAGGGTTATAAGATATTATTATTTCTCATAGAATTTTAGTTGGACAACCCATTGATGATATGTTTTTAAAGGTTTATTACACATGATTACATGGTTTTTAAACCCTTAATTATTCGATCTTGCTAAACACAATAGGGCTACACTTTTATTTTCAATTCCCAACTGCTGTTACATAGCCATCATAATCCTAAATAGATTAAACAAATCGGTAAAATTTTCTTATGAAGCGTAAAGTAATCGGGAGTTCAAACTATGCATTTAAAAATTATGGTAATTTCTAAAAAACGGTCACATTCAATAAATGTCCAAAATCTCCATTTTTTTCCCAAAAATACAGAGAATTATAAAAAAAAAAGGCAACCACTTACTTTCAATTTAAGTCCAAAATCTCCATTTTCATCCCAAAAATATAGTGATTTGTAAAAAAAAGGTCATCACTTTCAATCGAATTCATTATCCCTGCTTTTGTTCTAAAGTTAAGGTGCAGGCAAGGGGCCACTTTTTGACCTTTTTTAGGCGGGTCCTGTGCGGCCGCTCTGTTCGCACCGCATCAATTCAATTTCCAAGGAACAAAAATCTGGAACTTCTTCGAAACCAATCATTTAATACGTTCAGACGTAATATTAAAATCCAGTTACTAAATTCCTATGAATCAGAAAGTTATCTCGCCATGCCCTATTGCCCTAATGTAATAAATCTTTGAAATTGAATAATTCTGTTACAATTTCTGGGTGACTGCTTGACTAAAAGACTTTTATCGATCACTTCGCAGTCTCCTGTCGAGATTGTTTTTTCACTATAGTTGTATATAGTTTGTGTTGTACTATGTGATATATGTTTTGTGTTACCTTTATAGTGCGTAATAATCTCCGACAAAGAAACTACCGTAAAACGGGGTGACAAAAACCAACGGGGGTGACTAATACCACTTGTCAAAAAATGATTTTCTCGACTTTCAAAGTCAAAATTAAGCTTTATTTTATTTTCAAATCTATGTTTTTAGATTTTAAAATTGAATGTAATTCTTCTAGATTACTTTGTAAAAAAATAGAGTTTCAGTAATTTTTTTGCATCTGACTACGATAGATTGAAAACAGCCGGCTAAAATTCGAAAATTTTTTTAAAAATTTGACCCTTGGAAACTTTGATATGTACCGTATCTCAAATATTGTTTCAAATTTTTACATTTAATTCTTCGTTCATTCGTAGCTTTAATTATAACGAAAGTGAGGTAGTTTTTAGATATTGCGAATGACCTCCCTTAGGGGTCATTTATGGGGTGGATTTTGTCACCCCGGACTGCATGAGCACAAAAACCACCAATAAATTGAAGTAATTTTCTTCTCTTTATCATATTTACAATATTTTTTAAGTTAAGCGAGCTTCATCACGTTGGTGCTGGAATTGCTTGCGCTCTCATCATGCCAAGATTGTATAAAACAAAACCTGATGCTCGGCTATACCTAGCAGGGCGATTTGATACCAGGGTTGTTTGTGGTGTCGGAGTCGAAGAGTCGGTAGTTTGAGGGTGAGATGGAGTCGGAGTCGAAGAATCGGTAGTTTGAGGGTGAGGTGGAGCGGAGTCGAAGAGTCGGTAGTTTGAAGGTGTGGTGCAGTCGGAGGGTTTTTAGTTACTGGAGTCGGAAGCCAGTTAAAGAAGATCTCATAGATGCCACGCTTTTTTTTAGAGTTAATATATGAATTGTAAATGATATTTTTTAAAGTTATGAATTTTGGTGTCAAAAACATTTTCAGATGTCTTCTAAAGATGAAGTAGGAGAAGAAACTTTCCGAGGTGTGGAGTTGGAGTCTGAAAATTTTTATCACTTGGAGTTGGAGACGGAGTCGAAAAGTTTCATTTATTTGGAGTCGGAAATTATTTTACCGACTCCACAACCCTGCCTGATACCCTGCAAAAAGCATAAGAAGAACTTAAAATCATTTGAGCTTAACTTAGGTCAAGGCAAGAGATTTTCTTAAAGCTTTTGTCTCCTATAGCAAGGTTTACAAATACCAAAAATAGTGAAAACATTGACTGGTTTTTGTCACCCCGTGCCGGGGTGAAAAAAACCACCACGGTTTATGACCCCACATGTTATGAAAATGCGATCAAAAAATTGAAAATTTTTTTAATTCGACAGCATTCATCCTTCCCCCTAATCTAAAACTAATAACAGTACAATTTACGCAGTTAAAAACTATAAACTAAAATAGTTCCAAAAGTGGTTTTTGTCACCCCGTTTTACGGTACTTTTGTTTGTATCCAAGTCATTACTGGGTTTAAGGCCTCCAAGGTTTAATGCATTTTTTTTAAGATAAAAACTATGATACGGTAACACTTTTTTTGTCAACTGAGAAAAAACTTGTAGTTGCGCACAAAGTCTGCAGCGTGATCTAATGATAATCTAGATAACTGCAATCTAGGAAACCTTTAACTTTTTATTTGCCTGACGGTCCACTACTGAACAGGGTTAGCCAGATTTTTTTATTCTAAAATAGCCCAAAAGTAGCCATTTGGATTTTATAATTTTTTCAAACGGTTTCACCTCAAATGCAACGATAATATTAAGTTTTTAAAACAAATGTTGGCATATCGAGGCAAAAATATGTTTAAAAACATACCAAGTCGCCAATGCTATACAGTAAAGTAGTCCAAAAAGTTGCCAATTCAAATTTTTGATCGCGAATCAAAATTAAAAATCGCTCAGTGCCACTGACTGCCTCTGAGGTGAGCGAACTGGCTCGAAGTGAGCCACACAACGTGAAGTACGTTTGTTCGTGCGTGCGCTCGAGTTGTCGCGCTTAATTTGACTGCACTCATCTCTCTTTGGCATTTGCTCTTTATGACTAATCACGTTTAACAATCTGCATGCGCATGCCAATGCAAATTAAAACAAGACCAAACAGATAGTAACATTTCAATCACTATTCAACAAAATTTCTTAGTTAAGTGTTTCACAACACGCGGTACAAAACGTTTCATAATATGACAATAACAGGATATTGCATTTTGCAAAATTTTTTATGTATGTTAAAGAAAAAAATTCACACTAGTTATTGCGTAAACAGATTTGATGTTCTTTCTAGCATATTACAATAGCAGGAAGTTCTTCACAAAGTTTAAACAAAACCAATTACAGTGTTAGGTAGAAAATAACCATAAATAAAAAATAATTCCGAATATTGGCAGTTTTGTAAAAAAACCAAAAGCACAAAAAGCAGCGCAAGCTTTTTGCCTAAAAATTTAAAAACCAAAAAAGTAATTACTACACATCAACAGAAACACCCCTGAAAAATTCACGCTTTATAGAGCGAAGCATTTCAATCGCAGCAAGATACTCCTCACGACGAAGTTTTAGTCGATTGAGCAGGGGATTTAAAAGGCGATATAAAGACTTTTTTCTCGTCAGTGATCAAGAAATCATGATAAAGTGCTTTCAAAGCGGTGATGCGCGTGTGCGGATTCGGATCCAACATTTGCTTTAGGAGATCAAAAGCGGAGTCGGGAATATCGACGCCTTCGAAGCCGGATTGGAACTGATTGTTCGCCTGATCTGACTTACGGGGGCTTTCCCCTTCGACAAGGCCCCGTCTTTGGGGGGAAGTTCGCAATTTCGGACCTAAACGATATAAAATATCAAAATCTTTATCGTCTATCAGACAAAAAGTTTAATACTATTGAAGTGACTGTGCAAAGTAGCATTTAATCTATTCATTCAATTGATTTTGCTGTAGAACAGCGAACATTGATTCGGACCACGACAAGCTGGATGCGTTGGTTCAACAGCTGAAATTTCTGCGATCCTCAGGCTGCACAGTTCACACTCTCCGTTAGAACCGAATGGATGGCGGAAACAAACTGAGAAGTTTTTCACGCAAACCGTGCGTGTTAAAATTTTGGAATAACCAGTTGCGAGACCGTAATCTTTTTTTAAGATTTCAAGTTTTAATAATTTTTCCTTTTTATAAAAACAACCTAAAATTATACAACTTCAGACTTTAAAAATGTTTTTTTATTTCTAGATAAAAAAATTGGTACTTACGTATTATCGGGAGGACCTTTAAAAAAACGACTCAAAAATTAAAGTAAATAGGGTTACTTATTATTAAAGTAAATTAGGGTTACTAACCCTAACCCTAACCCTAACCCTAACCCTAACCCTAACCCTAACCCTAACCCTAATCCTCAGTGCGCGGTAAATCAAAGATCTTCAAAAATCAAAGGTCCTCCCGATAATACGTAAGGACCAAAAAATTATTCATGTCTTTGGTAATGCCGAGAATTAGTCTCGAGGCCTTTTACGAACATTTTTTTCTAACAACGCCTTGGTTAAATGAATTGTGACTTAAGTGAGCTGAGATGCCACGGTACAGACTGTCCACAACAACATTTCTTTATCGGGTGAATAGTTCACCTCAGGGTAAATAAAATAAAAACCAAAGCGAACCAGAGGAGGAGAGGGAGAGGGAATGAGAAATGAACGAACATAGACAAAAATACCATTAAACTAACCAAAGTTTGAGCATGGGAACACGTAATAAACTGTACTTGTTTTATATACTAACAACATCAAGTAAAGCCCGAAAAAGTCTTCACTTAAGGTTTAAAACAAATCTTATTAGTATTCAAAACAACTACAGCTTGTTCTTGGAAGAGGTTCTGGGTGAGAGAAAAGCCTGACTTGACGGTAGGAGTAAACAAAACCAAAAAAGTTTAAGCTCTGATCTACAAAAAAAACAAAAAACACGAGAAAACATTTAACGAATAATACATAACGTTTTCGACTATTTTTAGCTACTCAAAACAACAACAACCACGGTCTCACCATCACAGTGATTTGCTCGTCTCAACGCTGTTACAATTCCACGTAAATCGTAGCCAGTAAACTGTTGCGAGCACGTTAGTTTCCGCCCTATGCATAAAAAGATCAAATTAATCAGGCATATGGGTTAATTAAAAACTTTTTACAAATTAAAAACCTCATAGCAGGAAGCGAAATAAACTAAAAGCTCTTTCATCAATAAACAAGTTTCTATTGTTTACATAACAGTGGTCGAAATATCGGTAAGAATAACGCAGCATTAACTCTGGTGCCGGAACTCAGCTTACCCAAAACTCTTGCCACTTCCTGCATCTTCTTGTTACCGAAAATAAGAACCAGCTGAGCCAAGGAATCAACGTCGTCGCAAGGACGAAAAAACGGACAACGACCGCAGAGAAGAGTTAAGAAAATCACGCCAGCCGACCAGATGTCAACAGCTGAAAGGCAAGTTCAGTTAATTAACTGCTAATTAAGTAATTGTCGCCTTGATATAAAAATAAATCAATCGAACGAAGTTTAAACGTTAAGGTAATTACGAATATGCCAATGGCCAAAGTTACATGGCTACAATCTCATTCGAAAAGTTTTATCGAAAATACAAAGAACAACGCGAAATGGGCGGCCTACGCTACTTCCTCTTCGTTTAAACAGGAACTTGCAGCAACGTGCGTCTACATGCAGAGTAAAAGCAACTTAGGTCGTTATAAGTCGAGCGAATTGTGTGCAATCTTTTTTTCTTGAGCTTTTTAAGATAGAACACTTTAGCAATTTCCGGGTCTGCTTGGTCTACACCAAAAGCATTTGCAACAGCCTAACGACAACGGTACAAAAATAACTAAACAAAGAAACAAGCATGGATCGTGATATTACTAACTAAAAGCAACAAACTAGAAACTGGAGATCCATGTAAAAACGAGCTGAAAAAATGCCCTACAGCCTACATTTTACTATAATCGAAAATAGCCTATTGAATTACTTGTAATATTAATAAAGATTCTTTGCAGTGCCGATAGTAGAGAAGAGTTATGCAAACTTACCTGTAGTCTGATTGGAGTAACGAAGCAGAACCTCGGGGGAACGAAACCCGGGCGTACCAGCTCGCGAGGCAGAGGCCGATGGTCTAAAATAGATTTTCGATATTAATTCGGCGTTTCTATGCATCCAAGCAATCTAGAAAGTTCTATTAAAATGATTTTTTTATTTATTTTATTTGCTCGCCAAGACAAAACAAGCTTTTAAAAGCAAAATAAAAACCGAATGAAATTAATCGAATAGAGACGATGAACAATTTGCATTCAGGTCGAATGCCGTATAGGAGAACATGATGACATGACCGCTCGCTGTTAATATAATTGCAAACATTGTTATTCATTACAATCAGTTTTGCACTTTACTGTTGTAGAAGGCTTTGTAGGCTGACAATGAAAACACAGTTTCACATTCATATTTTAGCAAAAATTGTTTATTAAGCAGCAGTGCTGAAGTCGCAAAGGCGCTTTGCTTTGTATTAAGTTTTCAGCTATTAGACTTGCAAACACCAGTCCTTTTTTTCTCTGTTCCTGAGAGCACTGATGTTTTGCAAAGAATTCGTTAAGATGACTACATGTTCGTAACACTATTAAATCGAATTAAGGAACGGGAGTAAAGTTACGCGACCCTAGGTCTTGATCGACAATCCACTGTCAGTGTTGTGCGGTGACGGCGTTAATTCGACGGCGACAATTTTTTACTTGGGGCTCGTTTCCATTTCAGCGTCAACTTTTTTATATTCTATTTACAAAATTTTTCTCAGTAAAATAAAGCTAATTATTACTCGAAAACCCAAACTAAGAACTAAATTACAAAAATGTAATTTTTTAAAAAAAGCCTAGCCGGTTAGGCTTGAATTGCATCTGATGTTAAAATCCCAATGCTAAATTCAATTAGTACTGAATATTTTTTAATTGTTTGGTCGTTTGTTATTCTTATTCGGATAGCAGTGCCCATTAGTGTAACAACTTTTTGACTTTTTTTCCAAAATTGATTTCCTGTGGCACGAATCAATGAACTTTTGCTTATACCTGCCCGAAATGATGTTTGTTCTGTTGAGGAAACAACAAAGGTCACGCACATAGCACTTTGAAAAATTCGCCATTAGGCCCTAACCTTATATATAAGAACTAATTGGATAATTTAATGATACCAGTTTGTGATACAAGCGCACAAGTTTTTCTTAGAATACGGTCCTTTGTCTCGCTAATATTAAAAACCTCATTTATAAAAAACTTGCAATGATGGCTGATGTTTGTTCCAGTACCTTAATTTACAGATTTCAAAAATAGAGAATTTTTGGTATTTAAAGCATGAAATGGTGAATTTCTAGAGGGATTTTTTATCCTGAACTTCGAAACATTCAACTTAATTCAACAAGTTCAAGAAAAGTTCATCTACCACAAGAACAAGGAAACCTGGAGAAAGAACTTGGTCCAGTTTCAAGCACCATTAAAAAGAGGCAATGTGGCAATCTACAAAGAACCCCTGAGTGACCGGAACCGCATGCCCCTGAAAAGCCACGTGATGGGAAGTTTTAGATTCTTTCAATTTACCGGCAAAGAACAGAAGAAGGTCAGTCTCATTGCTGTGGGCTGAAAGCATTACGGAGCAGAAATTGAACTTCGCCCATGTATCGCATCAAGCCATTCGTGCAAAACTTGAAGAGCTCTTGCTAGAGTACGACTATTGAACAAAGAAGCATGACTTTGAGTCATTGAATAAACTGTTCGACGTGACCAAGGTTAAAAGCGAATGGGTTTGCAATGAGGATAAGAACCTATACAAACGACAAATCCAGAGCAAAGGACAAGTTGGTTATTTCTACTGGCAAACATGCTAGTAAGCAGACTATCCACCCATCCAAGCTAAGGAAGACACTGGAAGCAAATGTATCGAATTTGGCAACTACGAGCAGCTCAATAGCATTAGATTCTTCTGAAAGCAGCCCAAAATCATGTGATACCAGTGAAGACAGTTCTTGGGAAGACGAGGCTGCACCATCAACAAACATGAAGCAAAACCCTACGGTGTCGCAAGGCGGCTTGTTACAAGCTCAAGCTATCGACCTATAGAACAGCAAGGCTGTGCCGTCAGCTTTCTGGTGAAGGCATTGAAATACCAACCCCAAGTTAGCAAGGAACCCACAAGGCTCTCTTCCAGAGAGCGGCTGAAATGAAACAGCACTTGGTTAGCACACTTCATCGCGAGAAGTGGAGCTTACACTTCGATGGTAAACGAATACAAGGCATTGAACATCAATCTATGGTTCTAAAAAGTGAAGCAAAGGAAATCAAGTTGACTGTGCTTCAATTGAAGGATACAGCTTCAACCATTGTAAAAGAGTGTGTCTTGGGTGTCTTGGGTGAGTTTAACTTGTGAGGATCAGTTTTGATGCTCACTGCCAACACGACAAGCGTCAATACTGGAAAGAAAACCGGAGTGGTTATTCGGCTGCAGCAGATGTTCGAAAATGGGAGCCCCAGACCCAAGTTTATCAGTTGCCAGCGCCACGTACTTGATCGGATTCTTCGCCTAGTCATGGGCGATGAGCTGCACGGCTCAACCAAATCCCCTGACATTGATTTTGTGAAGAATTTGACAAGTATGATTATCTGAAGGAAGCTTTCAGCAATGAAAAAGTTAAGATTAAGGAAATAGGCGGTTGGAGAGACGACATGAAATTTCTATGCCACCTTACACGTGTCTTCGGTCACTTTATTGGAAAAGATAAAGTCCTCTTTGTGAATTTTCAGCAGATTTCCAACATCAGCAATGCACGCTGGAACTCTCGTGCCATCCTAGCTCTCCTTACATTTATTCTGATGCCTGAAACTCGAATCAGGCTTCGTAAAATCTGTTTATTTACTTCTGACCCATGGGCTGACCATTGGTTTAGAAACCAATTGTTCTGCGATCAGAAATTTGATGAACTATCAGCTGCTCTGGATGGATACCCGAAAGATCGTAAATGCCTAAAAAACCACTGGAAAAGAGATGAATTACTCATCAATATTGCCAGAAGCAAACAATGCTGCATGCGTGCAATAAAAGTAATGCAGGAGTTGCAAGCGTCCTGCAGAAACAAGGACAATCTCTCCCTGAGATTTATCCTATTCAATGAGATTAATTTGACCAATTGTCTTCTTTGTTTGTTTTCTGAACCCTAATATTGCTATAAATGTGATTCTTGGTAGTTTTAATTCAAACTGGAAAAGGCTTTGTGTGACTTCAAGAACTGGTCAAAAAAACCGATAATTAAATTATTTAAAATCATTTTGTGCGTGAGGTTTTTACATCAAATAAACTTAAAAATTGGATTTTATTTAATCTTTCATAAAAGTTCGTCAAATTATAATACAAGGATATGATGTTCTAACAAAGTTGTACCCCTAGTGACCATACTGCCAGTATTTCAGATTAGCAGGCACCTTTCTTTAAGCCAGTGGTTTCCAACCTTTATTCACACATTTCCACCTTTGACCGTTTTCAAACCGTAATTCCTACCCACAAATCACACAAGATAAGCCTATAAACAAAAATTGCAAAAAAAACAAGCCAAGAAATTTTTATGAAAGATTTTTAAAACCTGGCAAACAAGCAAGCATTTTGTTGATGGTGTTACCTGAACCCGTCCTACAAGTAGAACGTATAGAAACTTTAAGGAGACTCAATAACTGGGCGACTCCCTAAAAAATGGAATAAAAATCTTAAGAAAAGGAGATGCTAAATTGCACAAGCAAAAATAATCAAGATTAGGGCAGTCAAGCAGAAAATGAAAAAGATTTTATGTCGGTTTATCACAAGCGCTGCGGGAAGAATTTCTCTGATTTCTGATTCTGTAAAGATCATGGTAACGATGTTTAAAGAGCACAAGAAATATAAAGCGAGAAAGATATAATAACAGTTTTAAGAATTTCGGAACGAAGGCAGTTAGAAAGAAAGCATCTTTAGTTGGGTGATAGAATTTTTCCCGTCACTTGAAGCAGATTAAAGGCCCATTTCCACTACGAGCGTGGAAAAGAGCATTCTTTGTTTCTTTTATTGATCTCGATCAAAGCGAGCGGTTAAAATTGAAGCGAGCGCAAAAAAAATCAATAAAACAAACAAAGAATGGTCTTTTTTACGCTCGTAGTGGAAACGGGCCTCAAGGGGTAGGAACTGTTGAAGACATATTATCGCAGTTTTACGGGCAAGTCAATCAGCAGTATATATGCCAGGAAGAGTGGTGTACTAAAACATTAGAAGAAGGTAGATATTTATTTGTTTGCTGCGACACAATATCAATTAATAATAGTAAATAAGTGGGCGAGAATTCCTTCCCGGTTGGAAATCACTGCTTTAAGCTTTATTAATTTTTTTTGGCCACGGTATGAAAAAGGTTGAAAACACTGTTTTAAATCATTGACACAAGCGAAAAATCGACATTCACCAAAATTATGAGGTACTGACCTTGCTAAACATTTGTAGCAGACGGACAATTTTCCAAAACAGTTGCACGACTTTTCGTTCGTTTTACTTTTGCAACGATCAGCCGAGGTTGATAGGGCGCGGGAACGCGTATACTTTCGGATGGAGGGAAAAACATCGGCAATCGTCACAGAGCTGCTTCGTCGAGGCCTCGAGCGATCAGCCAATAATCTCGGCGAAGTTAAACTCATAAATTTGAATTTTTCTTCCACTGCTCTACTCAGGATCGTATTTGAAAGCGAAAGATTTTCAGCATTGCACGATTGTTCGAAGCGTTCCATTTTTCGGCTTTTGACGTCCATTGATTTCTTGTCAGAAAACAAAGGTTTCTTCGCGGTTTGCACAGGCACATTGTTTGGCTGAATCTCGGCCAAGCATTTTCGCTTTGGTTTCGTAGGCGGAGAAGCATTGGACCTCCTGCTAGACACCGGGCTTCGTTTTTTGCAAGGGGAGACTGGATTTCTAGCTGAAGTAGTTTTTTCTGAACTAGACGTAGGTTCAAGACCCTTTTCTTCGGCAATAATGTACTGAGAAAGACCGAAATCAACCAAACCGGATCTGCACAAACAACAAACGATTGATTTTTGCTTCAATCAGATTGACAAGCAATTGGTGCTTCTTTGTGTATGAACGATCGAAAATAAACAAGATCATCGGTGTCATATAAAGAATGTTATTTATGCAACCGTTTGTTCAATTGCTATACAAATCCCGTTGAAAAAATATACTATTAAAAATTTTAAATTAACGGGTATTAAAACCAATGCTGTTATTTTTGCCAAAAACTAGATGATTCTGAAGCAATAGAGAGACATTGAAGGCCGAGACCTAAAAAACTCCAACCTAGATTAAGCACGAGTAGATCTACCGGATTTACAATGATTACGCATTTGTATAAATCTGGCAAAAAGTTTTACGCCGGATGCCCTTCCTGCCGCAACCCTCCCCATTTATCCGGGCTTGGGACCGGCATCAAGAGACACAGAAATGTGCCACTGATGGCTGTAAAGATGTGGAGAATGATGATGCGCTGTGGCCACCCCTGACTAATGGGAAAGGCCGAAAGAAGAAGATCTACCGGACAAAGAAATTGGATACAAACAAAAACTGGGCGTGATTTTACTTCAACTCTTATATTATTTACTTTTGTCACGTAAACAATAAAGAGCAAGACTGACAATTATCAACGAATAATTGTAGACAGGTGGCCTAATCAGAAATTATTCACGAGAGAAGAGCATTTGTATTTGTTTCTTTTTGCAAAACAAAGTCGACACAATTGTATTCAGGGCCAGTCGGCCGAGACATATGTGCTAATTGCTTTCTCAGGATTGCGTCGTCGTTACAGCGACCAGTGTTCACAAACACAAAACATGATTTAATGTTATATAAAACAGTAAGTAACAAAAAGTTGTGTTCGAGATTTACTATTCAAATTTTGTAAATCAAATACTCACATGCAAACACACAACTGCGAAATTCACAACTATTCAAAAAATAATAAAATCAAGTTTAATGTAATTAATTTGTATTTATCTAAAAAGAGTTTGACACATATGCGCAAAGCGACTAATCATTGTCCTCTTTTTGAAAACGTTTCTTCACATTGATAAATTTTGCAAATGTAATCACGGAGCACTTACTGTCGCGTCTCAAGATCGAACAGGAAGTTGTTCGGCTTCACATCGCGGTGGATAACGTTGTGCTGATGCACGCGGAAGAGCGCGGTGAGCAATTGTCTCATATAGACACGAACGTCTTCCAAATCCATTTTGTTTAACAGGTCCTAGAGAAAATGTTTGCATTAGCTTCCAAAATCTAAATTGGCTGCAGTAATATTCTTTGAAACCTTAAAATTGGTTTGTTTGTAGCCAAAGCTGCGATTGCTATTTTTTGTCGTACATTAAAGTGCGTTACTGGATAAACAATACTGGATAATTCAACTTTTGCTTTGGAATTTTTTTCTTTTACTAAATAAACAGCAGGCAAAACCAAATCAACAAATAAAATTATCGGAAAATTACCGTTGAAGGGTTTGTAGAAAAGCTTTTACATTGTCTAAATTTTTGAAGCGTTCCTATTACTCACGCACTGCACGAATTTGCATTTCTTGTGAAAGTGATGTCACAATTAATTTCACTTTCAACACATGCCGCGCATGACTTTTTGCGCAAGTGGTTTGTTTGTTTTTTTTTTTTTGTAAAATGCTGCGACTTTCGTGAAAATGACGTCAAAATTCAGAATTGTGCGGTGCACGAGAATTCGGTGCGCAATGACTTCGATGTCTTTTCTTTGATTATTTACTGAGGCCAGAAATATATTTTTAGAGAGAAATGGGAGAGGGTCTGTCTCCTGTTCTTCTCCAAAATATGTTGGTCAAATACGATAAAATATAAATATAAAAACTTGTGATAAATAGTCAAGTTAAAAAACTGCCTTGATTGATTTTCAGGCGTTTAAAGCACCAAAAACTGTTTTAACAATTTTGCTTCTATATTAATGATGTTAACGAACTTTGAAAAATCGTAATTTCTGGTTTGGTGTGACCGAGCTGAAGCGTGAACCTGAAAAAGGGGAAAAGCGAGCAGTGTAGAGGAATTGATTCGGCTTAAATTTAATAAGCTAATGTAAAATGTTGGTTTTAGGAATGCGGGCGCCCATCACGTTTCTTCCTAAAAATATATTCCTGATTGAGATAATCAAAGACGCCGAATTCTCGTGACCCAACCTAAACATTATGCACTTGCTTATCGGTTAAACAAAGAATGGAAAAATATAGGACCAGAACAAATTCTACCACATCAAAAGCTGGAGTAAAGATTCTCAAGATTCAAATTTTTTGTCCAGCCGTTGTCCTTGAAAGTCATAACAATAAAAAGTTTTCAGTTTTTATAGCTAAGTTTTAGATACTTAAAACTAATAACTTGATTTAAAGACTTAGTAGTATGAGAAACACTGTTTTGTGGAAACTTATGTATCTTTAAAAAATAGCAAAGCTAAAAATTTTGTCATTTTGATTTCTAACAATCAAGTACTCGTCGTCGTTGTTTGAAGGGTATCCACTCCAGGTCAGACACAAACAGGACTGGAGCCGAGGGTTTAACCTTTTACTACGCGAGACTGCTACACTGCCTGGATCAGATGCTGGCAGTGATGTTAATACGCCAGCATTGAGTTTCGTCATTCAAAACCGTCAGACCTCGTGCTCCATGTCGTGCCCGATGTATGGGGCACGCTTTTAGTACACGGTCTGCGGTTTGCTCAAAGGTGCCACACTCGCAATTCGGTGAAGGAGCGAGACCCCATTTGTGCATGGACGAATGGAATCGCCCAACACCAGTCCACAGGCGGTTGAGCTTAACCCAAGCTACTCGGGGTAAGCCCATCCCAACAGGCCTGGCACCAGTCTCGGGCACAAAAGCACGGAGCTTGGAAGCATTTTCACAGTACTCCGTTTTTCATTTGTGATTTGTCCATTCAGAGGCGCGGATGCCAAGTTTGGCAAGGTTGTCCAAAAAACCAAGTACTAAAGCTATTGTTCAATCTTTGACCATTGCAAAATAATAATTAATGTTAAGATTTACACGTACTAATTTATAATATAACATTTGACTGGGTGATATGTTAAAAAAAAATATGTAAAAAAATAATAATAATACATATGTTAAAAAAAACAATAAAAAAGTCGCAGCGTGGTCGAGTAGTTAAAGCGCCGGGCTCGTAATCAACACGGTCTCGGTTCAAAACCCACTCGCGCCATTCTGTTGTGTCCTTGGGAAAGACACTTTACGGCACATTCCCCTGCTTGATGGTCCTGACAAGCAGTTTTAAATTACAGTCATATCTCTATTAAATTACAAGCGGACAGCAATATCTTGGCATCTCCGGAAGCAGGTCGGGGTAACTGCCTACCCTATGTATTAGCGCCCCCGTCGTTTTCCTGCAAGTCAGAAGGATAAATATAGAGATAAAATAAAATTATTTAACTGCTTTTTTAAATCAAAAGATACCAAAAATAATGGTTTTAGCCATGATGTACTCAAAAAATATATCAAAAACAATGATTTTAGCAATAATGTCCAACAAAATCTTTTTCAAAAAACATTAACTGGCATATCATTTGCAGAATATAACTTATTGCTACTCACCGTGAAGTCACTATGTCTTTGATATGGCATGACAATAACAAATTCTCCTTTATATCGAATACAAGTTTCAATTCCTATAACATGATGACTTCCCCTATAAAAATATAATTATCATTTATTAAATTTCTTTACACAAAATCATACATAAGTAGCTCATTAAAAGGATGGGTATAAATACTTTAATGATTTTAGTAGCTTATTCATAAAACTGAAGAAAAATGATGGAAATGGAGATACTGGGAAAGAGGAGAAGAGGGAGACCAAAGAGAAGATTTTTAGATGCAGTAAAGGAAGATATGCAGAAAGTTGGTGTGAAGGAGACGGATGTTAAAGACAGAAAGATGTGGAGAATGATGATATGCTGTGGCCACCCCTGACTGAAGGGAAAGGCTGAAAGGAGAAGATTCATAAAACAAGTCCTTTAAAACATTTAAGTTTATGCAGATTAAGCTTGAATGTCTGAAAGGACTTGTTTTATGATAGTTTTAACAGTTTAAATAAACAACTAATTACCCAATTTCATGTAAACATTTAATCTCATCAGCAATTCTTTTTGGATGGGAAATAGAATAGATGTGTTTCAATGCAAATTCTGGACTATTTTCACCAAGTGCCTTCAATTTTGCCAAGTATACATTGCTGAAAGTACCTATTATACAAAAAAAATCAATGCATAAGTAAAAAAGAATAACAATTTTTTTACAAAATTTACAAAATCAAATTAATTGCAATGACAAAGTCACTGTGGTGAGTGGTTGGTGTTCTAGACTTCCAAGCAAAAGCCCTGGGTTCCAAACTCAACTAGTAAGCACAATTGGGATTTTCCAGGAAGAGCATTGAGAATATAAAATGTTCCTGCTAAATTAGATCGAAAATAGAAAACTAAAAGCAATCAGCTGTGGCAACTCCTTAATTTGGAAAACTAAAAAAAATTAAAAACAAAAACAATTTTAAAAATATTTTTAATACCAATAGAAATTTCATATATACATACCAGATCCAATTTTTTTAATTACTCGAAAATGAGTTCGAACAGGAGGAACACTTCGATACAGAACTTTGCATGCATCATGGTTGGAAGCCATTTTTTTGGCAGCTTTAGGAAGAACTTTAACTTTTCCAGCACCACCAAGAACAGGGCTTGGAGAAGGGGTCATCCAAGCTGCCGAACTGACCCCAACCATGTCTATTGGACACAAAAAACAATTAAAAGTTAACTTAATCTTCATATCAAATCCATTATTCTATAACACAATTGGATTAAATATTAAAAAAACATAATTGACAATTTTTTAAATATTTTTAACAATGAACTGAAAGAAGCAATAACTAACAATAAAATAAATGAGAAATGGATAACCTCTGTTTTTATTGAAATAAACAAAAACAAAAAATTAAGAAATAATGAATATTACTTTACATCATTAATAAATTGGTTCTTGTTGATTATTTGCCAAGTTTAGTTTGTTACATTTAAATTTTGAAAAATATCCAAAGCTTGCAAGGCTAGTTATGAAGAGTGAATGAGACCCAAAATCAAATGTCTTTTCAATAAGTGACTGTGAACGATTTTTGTTAGTGAAAGTAACTCGAAAACCCCCTGTAGTTACTATCATTTCTTGAGAGATTCTTTTTGGGTCTCTTCAAGAAGTCACAGTAAGCAATTTTTTTCAGTAAAACTAACCCAAAATCTCCCTTCCGGCACAAGAATGGAATAAAGAAGAAAACTAGAGAAAAAGGTCTCTCAAGAAGTGATAGTAACTGTAGGGGGATCCAGGTTAGTTTCATGAATAAAAATTGTTTACAGTAACTTCTTGAAGAGACCCTTCCTTTTTTTCTTGGTTCCTTTTTTAATTGCCTCCTAGTGCTGTAGGGGGGGATTCCAGGTTAGTTTCATCGACAAACAACAGTTACAATCTCTTCTTGAAGAGACCCTTTATCTCACTTACATATCAGTTCAAATACTGCATACAAATTTACAGCAATAAATAAAAATAACAAAGAATAAATCAACCTATTTTTACTGACTTATTAATAATCATGCCGAAAAATTATCAAACCTATTATTTAGCTTATATGAAAAATTATAGATAGTCTTACCTTCTAATTTTATATTGGATAACCCTATATTTCCAGATATATCGATTTTTAATGGATATTTATTTTGAGAAATTGGGTCATCATAACTTTTTTCTAATACATCAGTCATTTTTAAGCAGATTTACTAGACAAGCTAAAAAAATAAAAATTCAAATAAACAATATATTATATACAACATTGCACTCAATCAAATTAAGCATGACACTTTTAACAACAGAATATTGAGTCTTTTTAAAAAGTTACCATAAGCCATTTTGGGTCTTTTCAAGAAGTCACCATAAGCGATTTTTTTCAGTGAAATTAACCTGGAATTCCTCTTTTAGCACCTGGATGGAATAAAAAAGAAACCAAGAGAAAATGGATCTCTCAAAAAGCAATAGTAACCGCAGGGGGATGCAGGCTAGTTTCATGAACAAAAATCGCTTAGAGTGACTTCTTGAAGAGACCCCAAAATATCCAACTTAGAAAAAAAAACTAAAAATTTAAAAAATATTTGACAAAAAAAAATCTATCGAAAATGGTAATCATTTAAAAAAATTTTTTAAAACTAATTGTTAACCAAACCATGCAGTGAAGAACAACTTTATGGACATGTAATCAAAAACTGCTGATTGTACCAGAAAAGTGGAAAAACTAGTTCAATTACGTAGAAAAGCCTAAAGAAATTTTCTAATCTGATAATAAAATTAGCCTACAGAATTTTTTTCGATAACTGCCGGTAACTAAATTCCGGGTTAGGTTACCTAAAAAATGAATTTATCAATAACTAGATTCTATTCCAGACATTTTCATCATAATCAACATTCAAAACTATAAAAAGCGCAGAATTAAAAACCGTAACCCTCGTAGAACATTTAAAAATTAATAGATTAACATTCTTTTGTTTTACTACACAATCAGCTGATGAGTTAAATTTTTCATTGATGAGTAAAAAATTTTCTTAAAAAATTACCCGCCTTCCGCCATTGCGCCAAAATTTTTTTTCATGTTGCCAAGATATGTTGCCAAAACTTATGTTTCGAAAAAGAATTTGTTTTTTAAAGTTTTAGGCTTGAAGCCGCAGGAGAAAATTTTAAAAAATTGTTTATCGCAAAAACTTTGAAAAAGAACTTATAAGAATGTATTTGTTTGTTGACTATTGCAATAATATTATCAGTTTAACGTTTTCGACTTTTTTTTGCAACTCAGGAGAATAAACAGTGATGATAATTTATTTATTTCAGGTTTGAAAATTCATATAATGATAAACAAACAAAAAGACAGACACAAAAAAAAAACACAAATTTTGTTCCAGAAAAAAACTACTAACTTGAAAACTATTTAATCTAACAATATAAAGAATGAGTGTAATAGTTATAATAAAAAGATTTAAAAAATATATCAGAGTAAAAAAGACTTTTAATGAGAGAATTGCCGGAGTGAAAACAGCGATTTACAAAGAATACATAGATTTTCGCAACAATGCATCAAACATAATTATGTTGTGCTGAACTTAAAAATTTCAAGCACTAGTATAACGTGGAAAATTACGCAACATTCTGAATGCATCATTAGGAATAGCCCCATGTATATGTTTTAATTTTTTTGGTAAATTTACTCTTTAAAAATAAGCTTATTAACATCATCGTACTCAACAATATCTCCATTAATTTTCCTAACTTGCAGAAGAACATCAAAGGCAACTTAGAGCAACTTGGAGCAAGCGCCAAGTGATTGCCTAGATCTGCTTTCGAAAATGCTAAGAAAGGCTATTGTTGTATGGTTGAAATTTTTTTATATAGTGATATGATAAAAATTTTGAGTTACTTGCTAAATCAACCACCCAATAAAAACAACCTTTTTTTCAGGGATACAAAAGAATTAAAAAAGTAAGTGGTTGAATCGTGACGTGTCGATACGACGCTTCTTGTACTCAAAGACACTGCCAAAATTGCAATTAAAGTTTCTGTAATGCAGTTTATCTGAGTAGTTGAAAACGCCGTATTGAGGGTTCCTTTAAAATACACAGGTCGGCGTGGTCGACGTGGCCGGCGTGGTCGACGTGGCCGGCGTGGTCGACGTGGTCGGCGTGGTCGGCGTTTATCACTTATAACTGCAAATTTTTTTTAGTAAAAGCGGAACTTTTTGACCAACATAAGTCCTTGTCAAAGCATCTAAACGTTTAATTACCCGGCAGTTATATCAACCAATTTAGTTCTTGTTTACGATTCGCCCAGTTAATTCATTTTATCTTATAAATTTTGGAAATTCCTTAAGTCTGCTAAGTTAATAACGGCGAACAGTGAACGTGACCAAACAGTTTAACCCAATAGCACATAAACACGGTACCTTTAAAATGTACAGGTCAACGTGGTCGGCGTGGTTGGCGTGGTCGGCGAGGTTGGCGTGGTCAGTGATCAGCGTGGTCAGCGTGGTTGGCGTGGTTGGCGTGGTCGGCGTTATAACAGCAAGCAATATAAAACATTTTACCCCACGCCGGCCACGTTGACCACGCCGACCTGTGTATTTTAATATAATTGCAAATTCTTGTTGAAAGCGTGGACATGAACTTAAGAATAATGTTAGGTATATTTTTGTTGATTGTATTTTAAATGTCTGTTTATGTGCTATTGGGTTAAACTGTTTGGTCACGTTCACTGTTCGCCGTTATTAACTTAGCAGACTTAAGGAATTTTAAAAATTTATAAGATAAAATGAATTAACTGGGCGGATCGTCGCCGACCACGCCGACCACGCCAACCACGTCGACCACGCCAACCACGCCAACCACGCCAACCACGCCGACCACGCCGACCACGCTGATCACTGACCACGCCAAACTCGCCGACCACGCCGACCTGTACATTTTAAAGGTACCGCCGTATTGATAGCGAACGCGATCGTTCAAATTTACTTTCGTCATTCCGTTGCATCCATGGCAAAGACACTTCCTGGCATTTTTCTTTGATTGATGGTGTTAGCGAGCAAATCAAAATCTTAATCACTCTATAAAAGCTAAAAAAAAAAAAAAAAAAGGATAGCAGTTATCTAGAACATTTTTAAGGTTGGGAAAACTTTTTAGTTCGAAGGCCGCTTTCATAAATTGATTCTGTTCGAGAACCGCACTAGCATTATAGATTTATTTCGTGCCTCAATCTTTCTCCAATACAAAAATGTCTTCATTTTGATTTGTGACACCACTCTGGCGAGATGTAGAAAAAAAAATAGCCGCATTCCAAATTATAACATCAATTATTTGGCGGACCCGATGAAATGGCTAGGCGGGCCGTAGTTTGCTCACCGTAGATACATTGTTTGGTGTAATTACTTGGTCCTTAGTTCCTAACGGTTGCCTCAGACGTTTTTCTGCAAATTAATTATGTAAATATACAGAGTTTGATAAATGTTGAATTCCTGTTCCTAAAACTCTTATTCAAAAGACTGTCTGACTACCTTTACAAAATAAAACCTATGAACTTAGTTTATCTATAATAACTTTTTGTTTTTTTGTTTGATTTTTTTTGCCAGAATAAATGATTTTTTTACTCTTTTGCTTTCAAAGTTGATTTTTTGCTGTGACCGATTGGAAGGACATTAACTTCGGTTTTTTCTTACTTAGATTTAGGGTAAGATCATTTAGGCCACGTCCAAATCAGAAGAATCCTTTTGAAAGCAGAAGTTCATTCAAAGTTACCTTTATCTAGATTAGATTAGTGATGTTTTTAAGACCAAATATTTAAAGATCAAGATGGTTAATTTACATAAATCACAAATTCCCAAACAAGCTTTAGGCTAAATCGTATTCGTAGACTATTTTTTTTAAACGTAATAATTTTTCAAATCTAAACTTTTTTTTTAAAAGATTTTAAAACTTCATAGTTAGAAGCTTTAAGTTAAGTTTGAAGAGATTTTTTTATCACAATTAGTCTCCTAAATTTAAGAACATTGTCTACGGCTACGCTATGAAATTATGGATACAAATCTAGGTCGACTAGTATTTTAATAATTTATTTTTAACGCTTAAAATTTATATAGATTAACTGCAGCAGTAAAAATTTAAAAATTACTCTCCGCTTGGGCTATCGCAACATTTAAATTAAAACTTGCACAATCTATCTTGCTCCTCTACTGTACGTCTGATTTGTTCGTAATATTTCTTCTGTTTGTCTTCAAACAGAAAAAACAAGCTATAAAAAACTTTACAAAATCGGATTGCCTTTTTTTTGCGCCATTTATGCGACAATTTCTTTTTTTTCCTGACTTACAGTAGTTTACATCGCTTCACCAACACGTCATCTAAACTGAGTTCACAATGCAAAGTGAAATCTGTCATTTTTGAATTAAGTGAGACCGCAACTTGCGTGCTTACTGGCTTGATTATGACCTTATAAGGCAATTTGTTCACAAACATTTCTAATTTAACTTACTGCAACGATTTATTCCAAAACGGGAGTTGAGTAAAACGAACAATTATGAGATTAAAAGGCGCGAAACTACAAAAGAAAAACGATAGAGCAAAACAAGATCCAAATTACAAAAACCAGAACATTAAGATATATTTTTAAAAATGCCGAACCATTTGCGAATAATTGACGGTTAAATCCAGGGTTTCGTTTTTTAATTAACAAAGCTTTGTAAATTATTGTTTCAAAATTGAAATTACATTTTTCAATTACTTTAAAAGAACTTATATTTTAGTATTTTTGCAGATATCGCAGGATATAATATTTGCTACAACTTTCGCTTTTCAAGAAAAAACCCAAGTGTTCACTAACCCTATTGTTCAAATGACAGGTTGATTTACTATAGACCTTATGTCAATTATTTACAAATAATTTGTCGTTTTTTTGAAATATATTTTATGTTATTGTTTTTGGTTTTTCGATTCTGTTTTACACTATTGTCTTTAATGTTTTTTTTTGTAATTCCGCTCCTTTTAATTTTTTTAATTGCTCTTTCGATAAACTCCCGTTTTGAAATAACTCGTGGAAATAATCTTGAAAAATTTACAGAAGTAGATCATTGATCTCTTGTTCAAAAATCTGACAGCAATCTTTATTTCACTAATTCGTCTAATGAAACCTAATGAAAGTCGAAAACGTTTATGTTAACATGATTTTTTTCCGATTGTGAATTGGTTAGTGGTCCTGAGAGTTTATCGATAAAAAAGTACATATTCTCCCCCTAAATTATAACTACAAAATAATTGATGAAGAAAACTTCAACTAAATAACTAAATAAACTTTAGTTGATTATTTAAAATTTTGTTGTTGTTGCTATTGTTTTTTGCATAAAACAGTACAGGTAGGTAACCTCTAATCCGGAATCATGGGGACCAGACCTATCCCGGATTTCTGATCTTACCGGTTTTCTAGTTCATTTCTTTATTTTGCTTTATTTGGGCATTGAAAGAAGAGCATGGTAGCCAGTACACGCGAGTGTCTGTTAGCATTGTTTTGCACTAAATCGCGCAGGCTTTTAGTAACTCAGTAACATCGCTTTCTTCTAAAGCAAAGTTCCCGCTTTCTGCAACTTGCCTAGAGTAGTCTACTAATTTTGTAATGATTTGTGTTTCAGCACTTAATTGAAAGCCAGGAAATCTGTCTTCGTTATCGTCGTCCTTAAACAAATCATGTGGCCACAATTTTCTCCATGCGTTTATTAACGTATCTTTGGCAACTTCGTCCCACGTTGCTGCGCAAGCCAATATCTTCAAGTGTGAAAATTTTTAGAAATTGTGGAACCAAAACGTTTTTCCTACAGGAGTCTATGATTCTTTGCAAAATTATCTGTCGATATTTGCACTTCAAGCTACGAATTATTCCCTGGTCCATCGGTTGAAGTATTGACGTAACGTTTGGAGGCAAATACAGCACGCGTATGTTTCCACAAATAAATGTGGCAGCAGGAGGATGAGTGAAACAATTGTCAAGCGTTAAAATTATGATGCAATCGCTTGGCAATCCTACAGATTCGCAATTTTTTCTTGCTTGTGGCACAAACACTTTATCGTACCAATCTACAAAAAATGGCTGGTTCACCCATGCCGATTTGTTAGCATAGTAACTTGCAGGTAAGTTTTTTATGTTTTTTAGACTTCTCGGCTTTTTGCTCTTGCTTATGAGAGCCAATTTTAATCTGTGCAAAGTCGCCGCGTTTGCACAGCCCAACAAAGTCACACGCTCTTTATTGTCTTTGAACCCACTGACTCCGGTTTCACAAGCAGTTGCCACTGTTCTTCTGGACAGTGCTTCCAAAAAGAGCAGTTTCGTCGGCGTTGTAAATTTGCTCCGCAGTGAGATTTTGATTTGAACTCGGTGAAAACTTCAACAAAGTTTTCGGCGGCGTCGCTGTCAGCTGATTTTTTATCGCCGCAGATTTTTAATTGTTTTAAACCATGGCAAGTCTTAAATCGACGCAGCCATCCCCTAGTGTAATTGCAGGGAGTTTTAATCTTTAATTGTTGGTGAAATAATTTTGCTTGCTGCATTATCAAGTCTCCGTTCAGCGGCACGCCTTCGCTACGTTTTTGGTAATCCACTCCATCATGACTTTATCAATGTTTTCTACTTTCGCTTTATGTAAAGTTTTTCTTTTAAACATTTCTTGTTTATAGTCACTTTCTCGATAAAAGTTTAAGATTTTTTTTCTTTGCTGTTTTCAGTCACAAATTGTTGATTGGCCAACGCTGTAATCCAAACACAATTTTTTAAATGACTCGCCTCGGTCGAGTTTCTCCATAACTTCAACTTTTGTCGCAATTGAAAGCGAATTATGCTTACGTTTCGACATTTACGTGTTGCACTGTATTCTGTATACTTTTAGATGCTTACTTTTTCTGCGCTTTTCGTGTAAGGAGACATATAGGAAGGTGACTGAATGGAAGATTCTTGTTGTCCTTATTCGCAGTTGGAATCTATGACCTCATAATGGGAGTTAAATACCATAATATTTGCAGCTGCGTTTCAGTGTGTAAGCTAATAGCGCGAAAATGTGACTTGGCAAGCGGTTAAGTAGGACATCTCTGAAATTAAGATCACCTACTGAGTACCAAAGAGAAAATTTTATCACGTTTTTGAGTTGAACAGATGTAATCCTTCTATTTAATTAAAGATTAGATAAAGCACCCAAGATAACAAACAAGATGCAAACAGCATTGATTAGTTAAAGGTCAGTTAATAGTTTCACAATTGCAAAAAGTTTTTTGTTAAAGATGCGTCCCGGATTTCTGGTCACTTCGGTTTTCTGGTTTCCGGATTAGAAATCACCTACCTGCAGTTTTTTTTTGCATACCTCGCGACGCCCTAGTGCCTCGTTTTAAAATTACAAGGGTGTCGCATTATTGCTATAGGCTTAACAGAAACAATGAAAGAAAAAATGGCAGAAATAATTGATCTGTATTATGCGAAGATCCGAATTATCCGAACCCTATTGCTTCAAGCCAGACGTTATCCAAAGTAGTAAGATGTAGATAAAAATCACCTTATTTGAATATATGAAAGACTGAATGGTACAATTCTTTGAAATAAACAAATTTATTTATAGTAGTTCAAACGTGCAATACAAATTTACACTATCACATATCAGACACAATTATAACACACTTATATACGACACAACTATAGCAAACCAACGAACACACTCCCTGAGTTGAACTGATATAAATTTCAAGTAATAAGCTACACAGCCAGCGCTTGTAAATCATAAAGTGGAATAATGTTTATGACTTGACAGAAGACATCCTGCTACAGTTGTGAAGCGGGAAAATCCGAATTATGAATATAAAAAAAGAACAATTTTTATCCGGAATAGGTGAAGATCCGAATCATTTAAAGCTTCCTATTAAGAAAAACATTAGAAATCGTTCGTATCTTTAATTTTATCCGGATTAACCAAAGTTTACTGTATTTACAACATAAAATTGGTTCAAAACTTTGTTATAACACAAACTGATCCGTACCTATGACGCACCGGGAAATAAGGCGCACGTTTGATTTTTGAGAAAATTTAAGGATTTTAAGTGTGCCTTATGGTCCGAAAAATACGGTACTTTTTTTATACTGTATATAGGGTATTTGCAATTATTCTTATAAGGTTATGTGAAAAAACTAGTTCCTTGTCTTTCATGCACTACAAAGCTTGTTTTGCTTCTCCAAAAGGACTAGACCAGTGGTTTTCAACCTTTTTCGTACCGTGGCCCATTTTTCAACCCAAGGTAACATAACAACCCACTTTGGTCAACAAAATTAAATTGCCGTCCCAAAATCAAAGTGTTCTCTAAAAAAAAAAGAAAAAAAATTTCTTCACTTAGAATCGCTTTCAAATTTCCCTATTTTTGTCCCAAAATCATAGTGTTCTCTAAAAACAAAAAGTCTTCACATGGTTGACCGGACAGGTCGCCGGAAAAATGCCTAAAAAACGGGATGGATGGCAAGCCTAATTATACATATATTATACATATTGCTTTCGTTTCGATTTATGCTCCGTGGCCCACTAGAAAATCCACTGTGGCCCAATACTGGGCCATGGCTCATAGGTTGAAAACCTCCGGACTAGACTGTCCGATAATCGCAAACTTGTTGATTGACAACGAACAAATGAAGGTTTTACATTAGTCCAACTAATCGATTTTATTTTAGAGTTTTTTTGTTTTTTTAAACAAGCAGTGTATATTTTGTTTGCCGTAAAATTGGAATTATTATTGTAATTAGACGAAGTCAAAACTGAATTTTAACCATCCACTAGTTTTGGCTTTGTCTTGATGCGTTCCTCGAAAGACAGAAAGCGCGTTGTTCTATTTGAAGTCTGACACGCCTTTTTTTCAACTCCAACTTAGATAAATATCAGCAGGAAAATTTTCTAAACTATCATTTCAATAAATTGACATTTTTCAACTTCGTTTTCATCATTTAGAATCCGCAAAAACTTATCTACTGCTTCTTTAGCAGTATATTGCTTTGTTTCGACATTTTGTGTAAAATTTGCTTTCAAAATTGTACTAATCTACTTAGGAATTTTTTGTACAGTAGAAAGCCATCGCAAAAAAAACACCCCGCCACCGCTCAAAATAAGAACAGTAGCGAGGGTGTTTTTCTCAAATCTCAACATTTTTGCATTAGTGGCGGGGGCTTTCTACAAAAGATTCCTACTTAGTAATGTGCTTAAAAAGCAGTTGCAATATTAGATATAATCGTCTATAATATTAGTTATTTTGTTAAGTTTTCAAAATATCGATGTAGGCAAGTTAGAAGTAACTAAATACCAATGATAAAAAGTACTTATATCCTTTGCGAAACAGCTAACACGATTATGCTCTGGCCTTACTAAAAATTACTAGTTCCACTAATGATTACTACAATACTATATTGTACCATGATTTTACAACAGCAGTTTTTTCTTCTGCCAAACATGCTGCGAAACTTGCTTTAGTGGAGTTGTTGACTTTGGCAAATTTGCGTCAGAAAATAGTTAAATCGAACTTGTAAATACTTTTTTAAGAAAAATAAAAAACGATGAATTATTATAAAACGACTAACAATTGCTACAACTTGCCACACCTTACTGAAATAAAATATTCCAACTGGGATATGTAATAAGTTGATAGATTGGCAAATAGCTCTGCATTGTTTCGCCTAGCGGTACTTATATTTACTTGCTTGCTTCTTTAAGCAGATTTTAAGTAAAATAGAATTTCTCTATTCTTAATTTATTTTTAGATACTAAATTAAGAAACTAAACATAACTACCGTCTAGTTCACAGCGATTGACTTTACAAGTGATTTTACAAATGTTATTATTAAACTCTCTATAACAGTGGTTCTCAATCGCCGGTCCTCGGACCGGTGCCGGTCCATATTAGCTTTTCTGCCGGTCCGCAACAATTTATTCCCATTTTATACTTTAAGGAGGCCCCATGAGTTCAGAAGTAGAACAGTTTCAAAAGAATATTAACAGTAATTATTGATTTTCCTTAATAACTAAATGCTGGATCAAGACTTAGATTGGAAACATGTGTATGGTTGTGTTCTGACCGAGCTCCCAGTATAACTGGTTGTCATTTGGGTGCAACCGCAAAAATAAAAAAGTTGCAAACAAAAATCTGCTCGTGATCGAGTATTGCATTTAAGGCTTTTTGAGGCACTGTGTGTGTGAGTATGGCTGCGCAAAATTGCCATCTCATCTTTCATGCAGAAGTGATATAACTATCGAGAGGACGCGTTCTTGCACGTCTTTTTGACTTGAGATGAGAAGCAAATCAATTTTTACGTGAATGAACATTCTCCATTAAAAGAATTTTTATCCAATAAAATGTGGATAAGCAAACTTGCATATTTAGCGGATATATTCAGCCGCTTGAATGTCCTTAACAGCTTCAAGGTTATTAGATCAGTATATTTTCAGTGTGCAACAAAACTAATGGTTTCAAAAGAAGTGGTGAAGAAAAAGTATGAAAATGAATTAAGAAATCAGTCTCCAGTTATTGAAAAAAATGGTGCCAGACTATCCTTCAACTGAATTAAAACAGTCATCCAAAAAGACTACGCAGGAAAAGATAAAAATTCCACTATGTAACTTTTTTTGAAATTTGGAATTGTAACCAAAAATCTACCATTTCAAACTTAAATAGGAGTAGCAAGATAGAAAGTACCGGCATTGTCATAAAAGAAACAATCAGAAATCAGTAGGCTACTAATCAAGAAAGAAAATTTCGAAAGCTTGGTTTTGAACAATTCATATCAAAAAGTACCTTGTGTACCTTCTTATAAGTTTTCTGCCCCACTGTGTCCCCCCGCTTCTGGCGCTCCTGACATGGCTATTCAAAACCTTCAATAGAACCACATTTACTACGTATTATATCAAGAAGATAGCAGTAAATTTTATTTTAAATAGAGTTCTTCTGATGCTAAATGCTTACTTTTGTTTAAATAAAAATTTTTTATCGATTTATTGCGTTTATTTATCGATTTATTCTTCAGATATTAAAAAGATTACAGGGCCGCCAAATTTTTTTGAAATGTTACCGGTCCGCACGTTCAAAAAGGTTGAGAACCACTGCTCTATAAAATCTGTAGCAGTGAGAATTAGATAACTTGTTCGCTTCAATGTTATGTCATAAACTTATTTCTTAAAATTGTAGCAGAAAGTATTTGGCTGACTTAACTTTTTTATTGCCTTTACGCAGGGGCGTCCAACCCGTGGCCCGCGTAAAGGTTTTGAGTGGCCGTCACAATATTTTCCGAAATGACGCAAGCTTACCATTCGTCCCGATTTGAGTGGGACAGTCCCAATTTTTAGGGTTTTTTTAGATCTCTGTCCTGCGCATTTTGACAGAAACCTGGCCAGAAATCAGAGACAGATTCCATGTGCAGACCCCCTTTTTCTTGTTTTTTTCCGAGATCGCCAAGTTTAGAAATAAAAATCATGAAATCCGAGACTGGTTTCAAGTGACGACCTTTTTTTAAAGAATAATGCTTTTAAAGAACAAAATTTAGAACATCGGAAAATAATTTAAACTAAAGACTTTTTTAGAGATCACTACGATTTTGGAACGAAAATCGGGGTGTTTATTTTTTTGACAAGCCAATATTTTTGATCAGTCAAAATGGCCTTGGGCTCAAAAAAGGTTGGACACACCTGCCTTAGCGTTTCGTCATAAATGTTCTCTTGGGAGTTTTGTTTCGCGCACATTTACAAAGAAACGTCGGCCGCTTAGAATTTTGCCGGGAAATGTAACATGCGAAGCCGTACCTTAAGTAGGCCATGGAAAAGGTAATCATTTGCCTAAATCTAAAACCATAGTCCCTCAAAAGTTTATACAAGTTAGAAGCCACTTGCATTTACATGTAGTATCATTCGTTAACCTTTCTTTGTGTTATTTTCGGATAAAAAAATTATTTTTCTCCGACATGGATAAAAAAGTTATTTTTCTCCGACATCAAAATCATTTAAACAGATCAAATAGTTCTTTTATTTTTATGCAAGTTTTACAAAAGGGGACATAAAATTAACGACGCGTAAAGTTGGCACCAAACTTAATTAGCAAACTTATTTAGAAATGAAAAGCAGATAATTAACAACATTGTATTGTTACTTATCAGAGGTGGTGTTCTTGACAGACTGTTTCAATTAGTCTGCCGAAATTAAGTTAATCTGTGCGTGAATGAAAGGAAGGAACTTTAAAGAAACAATAGCTATTCCAGCTGCATGCTTTTCTACGCTGAAGACGCTTTTTGTTGTTTTCTGCGTGAGAAAGTTGAACAATGAAGTTTGTTATATATTATGAAGATCTATTATCTGAAACTGTTTTTAATTCCCCCTTTAAAATAAAATTAGAAGTAGCACTATGTGATGACATTTATTCTTCTTGAATTTTCATTAATTCCGTTACTGATGTAGTTTTGATCTCATTCACCTCAACGGCTGGCAACCGTGTTTCTGAAGCCTACTCTTTGTAAAAACACTTCTAATTTCTCAATCTCTTAAGATTAAATTTTGGAATGTTTTGACATTTCTTGATTAAGAATACTGATGCACTTATTTGTATGTGACTCCAAATAGGAGTTCACGTAAAAGAAACAACTTTCATTAAATTTGTGAACTTTCGCCTGTTATCGTACCAGAGCTTAAAATTTCAATTTTAAAATTTTAAACTATAATTAAATGACCGAGATTTTGTCAATTTATTGCTTTGCGTGACTGAGCAGACGACATCGATTTCCAAACCCGACATGGCTAAAACGATAAAAAAATCTTTTTATTTCCGCTAAATTGTATTTTCTTTTTTCTGAGTTTTTTACTATATTTGTAAACAAATTTAGCTGTTTTGAATTTTGTAATTTAAATAAAATTATAACATGCAATATATGTTAAATTGGCATAAAGGTCTCTCCATCCACTTACAATGCGCTACAATTTTTATTGATTTATTTTGTAATCTGGCCAATCAAGAAAGATACTGGTATGTAGAATAAGTATTTCTCCATAAAAGAACATACGATATTTGAGAATGAATAAAAAAATAGGAAATTTTTATCAAGGTTTTTACGATAAAAAATATCTTTTTTTTTATCATTTTAGCCATCTAGGGTTTGGAAATCGATGTCGTCTGCTCAGTCACGCAAAGCAATAAATTGACAAAACCTCGGTCATTTAATTATAGTTTAAAATTTTAAAATTGAAATTTTAAGCTTTGGTACGATAACAGGCGAAAGTTCACAAATTTAATGAAAGTTGTTTCTTTTACGTGAACTCCTATTTGGAGTCACATACAAATAAGTGCATCAGCATTCTTAATCAAGAAATGTCAAAACATTCCAAAATTTAATCATTACAAGTGTTTTTACAAAGAGTAGGCTTCAAAAACATGGTTGTCAGCCAAAAGGGGGCATAAAATTAACATTTACAAAAGGAAATATAAAATTAAGATTTACAAAAGGGAACATAAAATTAACGACGCGTAAAGTTGCTGTTGACTTTTTGTTGTTCTCTGCGTGAGAAAGTTGAACAATGAAGTTTGTTATATATTATGAAGATCCATTATCTGGAACTGTTTTTAATTTCCCCTTTAAAATAAAATTAGAAGTAGCACTAAGTGATGACATTTATTTCTTCTTGAATTTCTTAATCAAGAAATGTCAAAACATTCCAAAATTTAATCTTAAGAGATTGAGAAATTAGAAGTGTTTTTACAAAGAGTAGGCTTCAGAAACACGGTTGCCAGCCGTTGAGGTGAATGAGATCAAAACTACATCAGTAACGG